>JAODJW010000001.1:33093474-33124225 GCA_026777045.1 Hyperopisus bebe | reverse complement strand
AAAGAAATGGGGGGGGGGGGGGGGCAACTGAAAAACTAAAATAAATATCCATCAGAACTGGAGGAAAGGATGCTACTTCCAATCACTTTGCATTTCCTAAAAAAGGGAGCTAGGGTGAATCCACAAACATTATGCTGAGAAAATGAACATTAAAGAAAAACATCCTGAGTGATATCCAGAAAGAAATCATTCATCCTGATATGATTCTCTGTGCCTGTCCACACAAATGAAAGTCCTAGTGTGCATTAGTGTTTCAGTATCCTTGTAGTCCATTATAAACCTTCTGTATTGATTCCTGCTTCAACAACTCTTTCATTGCTGGAACAGAAGGACAAAAAGAGACAATCACACACAGCTCTGCAACAAAACACTCTGCTCATTTTTAACACCCTTCTCATGCACTGCTTCACATATTTCTAATAATTAAATGATTTCACACAGTTGCTCTTCTTCCCCCTGCCTACGTAGCTCCTCTCCCATTCAGTTTCTACTTTTCACCACCCATTCCATTCACCTTGCACCGTTCACTCTGCCCCACTCTGTGCACTACAGCTCGCACACGCCCTCTCATACCTGCTCTTTGCTGTTCATCCAGCTGATCCTTTGGGAATTCCACATCAAAAGTAACAATGAGTGAGCCTCGGATGTTGACGTTGTCGAAGTTTGGAAGCCCCTCCCCCTTTTTCCACAGCTTGGCTCCAGGTTTGGTGATTTTATCTCTCACAATGTGAACCTGACACCAGTTTGCCAGCAGTGCAGAGTAACAAACAATTTTATTAAAATTTCTGATGTCACAACAACCTTTAAGTAAAATTAGAGATTTTAAAGGTATTACAAGCAAACAATATTCCCATATTTCAATTTATATATCAATTTGCCTGCATGCCTTTGAAAACTGGAGAACCTGAAGGAAAGCGACGCAAAACAGGGAAAACATGCAAATAATTCCACACACAAACACAGAGTGAGGGAAAGTTACAAATGACCAATGTGTGGTGAGGCTACAGCGCTACCCACTGAACCACCACAGTTTATAGGTATGTACTATGAAGATGGCTTTAGCAGGACATAGTTGTACATACCTTGTGTCCATCTAGGTGAGTGATCTCCATCTCAAAACCCACCAGCGCCTCCACCAGGGAGATGGTGACATTAGTATAGAGGTCATCTCCTCTGCGCTCAAATACTGGGTGCCTTGAAACATGGACAGTCACAAAAAATTACTGTTTTCTTGAAACAAAATCATGAAAAAAGACTAAAGTTACCAGAATAGATGTTGTTATATTTCCAAAGGTACTTGTATGAAGTACTGGTATGAAGTACTGATAGGTGATGTCAGCCTTACTTCAAAACTTTAATACGGAAACGTAAATCTCCTGGCTCTCCATCTATATGTGGTTCACCTGAGAAATACAGTTAAAGAGAAACCAATGATGCAGCTGTAACTGAATACAGCAAAAGTGGATGCTACATTACAATAAGTAGTAATCAGCAAGTAGTATTATTATTAGTAAGCAATATTTATATTAAATTGATTTTATTGTTGCCTTTTGTACTGGTACCTTAAAACACAGATAAAGCAAACAATTCCAATAACAGACAATGCAAGTAAAATAGTAGATAAGGATACTATTTTGCCCTCTCAACCATAATTACATTTTTCATATAATGTAAAACCTAGAAGGAATTTTCAGTGAGGGGGAGAAACAGAATCCTTTTCATGTTAAATCACTTCATTTAAAAACATGTACCCGGTGCAGAAGTAAAATATATTTCCATGACTTCCAACTGAATGACCTGCATATCAGTAAAGCAACATTATCTGAAATCAATATAAAATCTAGTGTTCATTTCTCTCTGATCAGCCCCACAATTCCTGTAATATGTAATACATTAACTACGTATAAAGTACTGACAAATACTGTCTTTTGTCACTTGTTAGGCTTATAGCTATAGCATTCTAAATAGATTTGGACTAATGAAACACACACACACACACACACACACACATTTAGGCATTACATCATACTTAAGCAAGGACAATTTGGAGTAACATTTTTTTATCCATTTAGTTTAGCAGCAATGTGGCACACAAAATACATAAGCAGAGTTTTAAATGGAATGAAACCAAAACGCAAGCATTATCAAGCTGGATTATAACTGTGTCTGAAACAGAGAGTGTTATACATTGAGTTCCATCAACACAATCATCTTAAAATCCATCCACAGGTTATCCAATGCAGGGTCATGAGGCGCCTGGAGACTTCCTGGGTAGCCACAGAGCACAAGGCAGGGGTACACTACACCCTACAGGCAGAGGTACACTACACCCTACAGGCAGGGGTACACTACACCCTACACACAATGCTAGTCCATCACAGGACATGCATGTACAGTGGATATAAAAAGTCTGCACACCTCTGTTAAAATGCCAGGTTTTGTGATATAAAAAAACGGGACCATAATAAATCATTTACAAACTTTTCCCACCTTTAATGACCCTTAAAAATCAACTGATAAACAAATCTGTTAGGGGGAACCATATAAAAAAATTTAAAAAGCACAATAAAGCTGGTTGCACACCCTTAAACTAATACTTTGCTAAAGCACCCTTTGATTTAATTACAGCACTCAGTCTTTTTGGGTACAAACCTGCCTTAAATTAAAGTGACTCTGATTAACCCCAAATAAAGGTCAGCTGTCCTGGTAGGATTTTCTTGACCTTTATTCAGTTACATCCTACAGCAAAACAGTTCACAGTGAGCTTATAAAGCATCAAAAGGATCTCATTCTTGAAAGGTATCAGTCAGTAGAAGGGTGCAAAAAAAATCCACTGCATTAGATATACCATGGAACACAGTGAAGATAGTGATCAAGAAGTAAAGAAAATATGAGAGAACAGTGACATTACTGAGAACTCAACGTCACTCCAAAACTGATGAAAAGACAAGACGAAAACTGGTCAGGGAGGCTGCCAAGAGGCCTACAGCAACATTGAAGGAGCTGCAGGAATTTCTGGCAAGTACTGGTTGCATGCTACAAGCAGCAACAATCTCTGTATTCTCCATATGACTATGGAGTAGAGTCGCAAGACTGAAGCCTTTTCTTAAAAGGAAAGACATCCAGGCCTGGCTAAATTTTGCAGAAAAAAATACATCAAGTCTCCCAAAAGCATGTGGGAAGATGTGTTATGGTCTGATGAAACTGAGGTTGAACTTTTTGGCCACAATTCCAAAAGGTATGTTTGCCGCAAAAACACCGTGCGTCACCAAAAGACCACCATGCCCACGGTGGAGCGTGGTGGTGGCAGCATCATGCTTTGGGGTTCGTTTTTTTCAACTGGAACTGGGGCTGTGGTCAAGGGAGAGGGAATTATGAACAGTTCCAAATACCAGTCAATTTTGGTCCAAAACCTTTGGGTGCCTGGAAGAAAGTTGAAGATTAATAGGACTTTCACCTTTCAGCATGAGAATGACCCCTAGCATACTTCCAAATCAACAAAAGAATGGATGCACCAAAAGAAAATTTAAGTTTTGGAATGATCCAGCCAGAGCCCAGACCTACTGAAAATCTGTGGGGTGACCTGAGGAGGGCTGTGCACAAGAGATGCCCTCGCAATCAGACAGATTTGGAGGGGGAAGAGTTTGCAAGAAAGAGTGGACAAATATTGCCAAGTCAAGATATAACTCCTGCCAAAAAAGACTGAATGCTGTAATTAAAATCAAAAGATGCTCCAATAAAGTATTAGTTCATGGGTGTGCACACTTATGCAAGCAGCCCCCAACAGGTTTGTTCTTCCAATTGAATCGTACAGAGTATAGGTCAGATTTAAAGGTGGGAAAAGTTTTGAAATGTTTTATTATGATATTTTTTATATCACAAAAACCTGGCATTTTAACAGGAGTGTGTACACTTTATTTTTAGTAATTATTATATTCAAAGAGAAAAAACACCATGTACAATAAACTGCTCAAGCAACTATAGTGCAATCAAGAAAGGCCCCTTCACTTTATTCACATTTTGTTATGATGCAGGCTTATGGTATAATAGTTTAAAATTTCTGTTTTCCCCTAATAAGAGAACAGCAAACCGAACTGGTGCCTATGAAGAGAGATTTGAGAACTGAAGCATTGTTCTTCTAGCCATCCTTAATGAAAACCTACTCCAGAGTGGTCTGGACCTCAGACTGAGCTGAAGGTTTACCTTCCAACAGGACAATGAGCCCAAGCACAAAGCAAAGACAAGCAGGAGTGGTTTAGGGACAATTCTATGAATGTCCTTGTGTAGCCCAGCCAGAACCCTGACATGAAGCTAATCAAACATCTCCAGAGAGACCTGAGAATAGCTGTCTGACAGTCCCCATTCAACCTCACAGAATTTGAAAGGATGAGAAGAGAAGAATGGCAGAAAATCCACAAATCCAGATGTGGAAAGCTTGTCAAATCATACCCAAGACTCAAAGCTGCAATTGCTGCAAAAGATGCTTCAAAATAAAGGGTCTGAATACTTACATAAATGTGAAGTCTTAGTTTTGTTATTCTGAATTAATTTGCAAAAATTCTAAAATCCTGTTTTGCCATAAGGGTACAACATAACAAAATGTGAAAAAGTGAAGGAATCTGAATAGTTTGAGAATGTACTGTGTGTCTGACTTCTCTTTATAGTCTGTGCAAATCAGATACAGACTGTGGTTTCATTAAAGAGTTCTATCATATACTAGCTTGTATTGTTGTCAGCAGGATTTTAATCGCGTCATCTACCATGTCTGCTATTTAACGCTGCGCAACTGTAAACATCTCTTACCCTCCCCAATGAAGGGATACTCCATGTCATCCCTTACTCCCTGCTCAATCTCCACCTCTAATGTCCTCTCTTCATTTACCAGCCTGTGGAAGAACATGTTTATTATTAATAGCTATTTTTGATTCAGAGTGGTGAACTCTGGCAAGGGTAAGCCTAATACAAAGACTCACTTGACATTGGGACACTCATCACAGACGACTTCCTGAGTCATCTGGAAGCGCCCAGGTCCCAGCTGCGTTGTTCTCATTTCCTGCCTACAGTTGCATTTTCTCTTCCCTGGGGCCTCTTTGGCTATGGGCTTGTTACGCACCACCTAAAAAAAAAAAAAAACAAAAACAGCAATATAAAAGATATGTAAAGATGAGGATGGCCACGACATTATTATAAATTGTCATCCTTTTTATAAAAAGACAAGGTGGAATTTACCTCCACAAAATTTCCAGAATAGACCTCTTCAAGTGTGACCTCCAGGTCTAGCACAATGTCACTTCCTCGAGGGACATTGCGATCTTGATTCTGGGGGCTTCCACCAAAAAATGTCCCAAAGTTGCCAAAAAAACTAAAATAAAATGAAGAAAATGGGAAACATGGCTCTAAGAAAGTGTGTGTATATTACATATTTACTGCATTTAAACACAGAAACCTAAAGATAAATAATTCTTCCAAAAAACAAAACAAAAAATACATGATTGTACACAGATCTTGTCTATTTCTGTCTAAAAAGACATGCCTCTGCATTTCCCATCATATCCACTGTCTGGTAAGATATACCTAGAGAAGATATCATCATGGGAACTGGAATGGCCTTCTTTCAACCCCTCCTCTCCAAACTTATCATATTGTTTTCTTTTCTCCTCATCAGAGAGCACCTGGGTTCCACACAAAAGTAAAGATACACACATAATTAGATGTGTCAGACAAAAGTATTTAATAATTTTAATAGCAAACTACAAGTAGTTTTAAATTATTAAACTTCGCTGTTGGCTCTTAGTAAAATGTGTCAGATTTCATCAGTCACTGAAAATTATTTTTCGTTTATTTTCATCACTTTCATAAGAGCATTACACACTGTAAAACACCATTAATACAAAAAATGTACTTCACAAACGCAACATATTGGAAAAACACGACTGCGAGATTTATTTTCTAATTATCTGATATAAAAAAGTTTAGTGCTCGTTACCCAAGTAAGATTTCAGGAGGATAGCATCCGATGCATGGTTTACATGTACGTAAGCACTAGGTTCAACTTTCACCCCCGAAATCTACCAATCAGGAATGGCCACACAGTCTTCATGACCAATAGAAATGCCACATCGTTTCCAACAGCAACATGATCAGCCGACTCGCTGAAAACTTACTCAGAAATTCCGGTTTCTCTTTGGTTAACTATTTCTTACAAGATAAAAACTGATGTTTACATATACGATACTATACAACAATATTTTACTTTACGTAAAAGTGTTTGCGTGTGTGTTTCATGTACAGCAGCGACACTGAAACCTCTTCGGTTTTTCCAGAGTTCTCAGCCCAGTATAAGCACTATAGAACAAGCATGCGTTTCTGATAGACCTTTTTCGGAATTTTTATATAAGAAACAATAACGTGCTGAACTCTGGGAGATCTCATTATATTACATGCCTTCTTACCTCATATGCTGCCCCTAGGTCTGAAAACTTGTCTTGAGCTTCTGGATCGCCTTGATTCCTGTCTGGGTGAAGCTGAAGAGCCAGTTTTCTGTAGGCTTTCTTGATGTCCTTAATAGATGCTGTCTTGGGCACCCCCAAAATCTTGTAGAAATCGCGCCTACATTATAAAAGTATAAAAGAATCATATTTGCTTAAATGACTTAAAATCGTTACCAAAAAGAAACGAGTGCATTGAATTTACTGTAATATAAACATTTTGAAAATATTTTAAACATAATGAAACTCCGTAAGTGTGATGTAAGAATATCCTTGCCTGATTTCCCTTGGAGTTCTTACTATTTACTGCACAATGAATGACATTATTAATGACATTCATGTCAGTGAAAAACAGAGTGACTTTTGTATTCAATTGCTTTGAAAACGAAACATTTGATTAATCAACCAACTGACCCTGTCCTTCAAGAACAGAAAACAGATGGTCAGACACACTTTTCATAATCTGTCAAAGTTTAAGTTATGCTTATGCATGTCGCTGGGGTTACTTCTTTAAGAAAATATATATTCTTAATGTATACATAAACACATTGAAATTTATTATAAAGCGAACAATGCTTGACAATTTATCATTTGTGACGTATTGCCCGTACATTTGAATTTTAAGCCTACAAGAAATTCCCTAACTTGGCAATAAAAACAGCATGACAACACGAAACAACAAATGGCTAATTAAAGGAACCGCATTGTTTACATGTGTATTGTTATACGGGTTCACAATAACGTATGCGTGTTAAAAAATGTAAATAAAATATTCTGGTTCTATCATAAATGAATCGATACCTCCCCAACTACTTCAGCAGTTGTAGACCAATCATAATGCAACATGTGTATCAGCAAGCAATCCCAGTTTGAACACTTTAAACTGTGGTATTATATCAGATTACTCACCCTGCGAACACTGCCGCAACAAAACACAGAAGCAAACAGCACACACTCCATAAATTAACACTTCTCGGAGCCATAGATAACGTTTTTGTTGTTAACATATGAAGTAAACTCTCCCCCTCAGTTTCAGGTTCAGCGTGCCTGTCAGCAGCTTCTTCCTCTTCTCGCCAGAATCCGCCCGGAAGAACCCGCCTCTCAAACCCTCCCTCCGTACTACTCGTGTATCGGACGTTAAAGAGCAAGTGTCGTTTTTTATATGGCTTAACTTCGTTCCGAAGTCGCAAATTAATAAGCAATTAAAGCGTAATATTTTACCTAATCATTTGAAGAAGTATTAAATCATAGAAACGTTTAACAATATGCGTATAGCGTTATGTGGTGTTCTCAGTTTCCATAATCCGTAAGTCTGACGGCGATGTGCACAACAAAACAAACAGTTTCTTCTAGATGTCGGAGATAGAGATATAGCTTCTAACTTTACGAATTTATTTGCAGCAACGTCAAAGGCCTTGCAGCTCGTGCCAGTGTGTCAAAAAGTCAAAAAGCGCGCCTTCGCGTGCAGGAAGCGCGTGCTCGCGTTAAGCGCGGTAAATGGGAAGACGATGTGTTTATCTGAAGGCTGCAAAAGAAAACTGTATTGTGACTGATTTTTTCATTCACCATGCAGATGGCTGACGACTAACTTATTGTGGGACATCAGAATGAGTGCTTAAGTGGAGGAGGAGTCTTAAAAGGTAAACGTTTCAGTACTTATAATGTAGTTTGTTGCCCACATGATTCTGAAGCTAAATCTAACGAGTCTTATTACACAGGCCTGAACAGCCGTTGTCATGGGAACTTGGCGAAGCGTCGACTATTTGATATTTGTCACTGAAATTGCGAGCGGACCTTAGCGATTAACACAGGGGTGTCAAACTCCAGCCTGTAGGGCCGGAGCCCTGTGTAACTTAGTTCTTTCCGTGTTCCACCACAAATGATTCGGCTCAGGAGCTGTGTGGCAATTAACACAAGGAGTTGCAAGAAGTTGAATCAGGTGTGTTAAATGAGGGGAAATCCAAAAATGTGCAGGGCTCCGGCCCTCCAGGACTGGAGATTGACAGCCCTGTGTTAATCGCTAAGGTCTGCTCGCAATTAGCAGGGTTTACTTAATTAAATTTACGCCCGTAACTAGCTAGCTTTGTTATAACACTGGTATACAGTGATTTTGGTGCCAACGATGTCTGAACGGTTTTATATTAAGTTTATGGTGCTGATTAAGAATATGACTTCGGTTTTGCCAGATTGGCTCTAGTTTCTGAGATATTTAATAATTAACGCAACACGTTTGAAAAACATTCAGAATTGCAAGAATATTTTTATTTTAGTTACAACTAGTAAGTAAACAGTCTATCATATAAAAACGAAATTCAAAATATCTAACAGTGACAGGAAAAAGTTATGTACGATTGATTAAATAATACAATATTGATTAGTTATTAATTATTAATGCTTCAAAAAAAGTACTGTGGGTAGTTGAAAAGGCTTGTAAATTTGCCAGCTGTCGAACGAGCATTGGAAGTCTGGCCCCCAATTGTGAAATACGTGGACCTGCTGAAGTCAAAATAGGTGAAAAACCCAGGGACATTTTCTTTTGACTGCATTTGTGAAGCCCGAATGGATCCCCTTCTTCTGGCCAAACTACATTTTTTCATGGCCCTATCACAAGCATTTTAACCATTTCTGGCTAAATACCAGACAGGTGTTCCCATGATGCCCTTCCTTTGGAAGGACTTGGCAGGCTAAATATTCACCACCACAGTAACAACAGCAATAAATGAACATGCAAACACACACATGTGAACTTTACTCCAATTTTATTTTCAGACTCTCCAACACTTCATCATTCATTTCATTACCTAAGACACTGTTAAAGAGTTATCACACCCAAGTCGCATTGGAGGAATACATTATTTTCATGGATGTCCATTATCTCAAAAACTAGAACCAATTCAGCAAAAGTAATACGATTTTTGAATCAGCACCCTCAAATACCCTAAATCCATTCAAAAAAATTTGTACACCTGTGTCTACAAAACCTACAACCTGTAGACCTGTTACATTAAACAATAGTCACATTATAAATCATTCATAAGTCCCTTCCAAATTATCCAACTTTTTTTTTTTTTGCCTGGTTGTTGTTTGTTGTATGGTTTCGTTCCTAATTTTCTTGACCTGCTGATGGCTCAGTAAAAACAAAAACTGGAGTCCTCTGTAACCTATAACCTGTCTGCTTTCATCGCTTACATTGTTTCGATGCGATTTTATTCAGTGCATTAAAGAACGTTAACATCATTTGTATTTACCTCTTTCTTTAGTTACACCTTTATTCTTTTAGCTGCGCAAGTATCTAATAGTTTTAGATTTTTGTTCGATTGCGATCTGAATCCTCTTTCCTCACTCCAGATAAAACTTCGTCATTTAATTAATGAAAACCTGTCTGTGTGAAGTGTAATAGCAGGAGCATTGATGCTTAATTGGCAGCATCTTTACTGAATCCGGTTGTCTTTCTCAGGTAGTAATGGATCAAAGCGGTGTGAGTGTTTGGGCACGTCTGGAGCCCTTTTTGCTGGGGGCACTTCAGGTGGCTCCCCCGGCCAAGCTCAGTCTGCACTACCTGCGCAAGATGGCTACCTATGTGCGGACGCGGGAGGGCTGCTTCCCCCAGCTGAGCTGGCCTATGTGGCGACACATTGCATGTGGCAAGATGCAGCTGTCGGAGGACCTGGCCTGGCTCTACTTTAAGACCTTCGATCTGCTGTTGCCCCACACCCCTGAACACAGGCTAGAGTGGGCTGAAGGTGTATCTCAGTGCAGCTCCTCTAAGGAACTTGAACGTCTGCGCAGCAAGGTGAGTGCAGCCGGATACACTGTAAATGGGGCAGAAGATAGGCATCATTTGAAGCACTGATTGATACCCATTACTTTGTATTTTTCTCTTTGTTTACCTTTTTCTCTCTTTCCCCTTGTCCTCATTGAATTCCCATCTTAATTAGCTGTCTGTGGACACACTGCAGTTCCTTCTCTTCCTCCACATGCAAAATTTGAATCGGGTGTCATTGCGGACCTCCTTGATTGGTGAAGAGTGGCCTAGTCCTCGATCCACATCCCTGTCCACATCCTCTGAGCGTGAAGCCAAGACTAGTTCTCAAAATAAGGTACTTGCCATATCCCTGGGAACTGTTTAGCTTTGTTTTAGCTGTTACATTGTTACAATGTCTGAGTGATTTTTTTAAAAGTCCCATAGAATCTATTTTAAGACAATAGCAACTCTGTGTTAAGCGTGCAAATAATCTTGTTGTTCTTGACAGCTTGTTTTTATAATCATTAAATAGTAAGAAACTCAGGCAAATGACAGCCGATAGACTTTGTTTTGGAAATGTGTCTGAATCACCTCTGAATGAATATTCTTCTTTTTTTACCTGCAGAACTGGGATGACCAAGCACACTTAACCTTTATCCAGAACCACCTGTCCGAGTTGCTGGAACTGCTGATGGAGCCAGGGCAGCTGAGTGCTTCAGGACAGGTGGTGCAGGACAGTCAGCTGTCCATGGAAGCACTGCATGGGCTCAGCTTCCTCTTGGAGGGATCTCTTGGCAGGGGCAGGACTGTGCACTCGCTTCAGAAACTACTGGGGCGTGCTCCCCTCCAAACCGAGGCTGGTTACTCCAAGCTCAGCCGTTCCTACTCAGCGAAGCACCTGCAGATGTGGCTGCGACAGGTGTTGAGCCTCAACCCATTTGGAGTCTCTGCCTGCTTGCGCTCTGGCAAGAAGTTGGCTTGGGTTCAGCAAGGTATTCTGTTTAGGTGCAGTCAAAACATTTGTCAACTTCTGCAGATCATATAAGCGATGCTTTGAGTTATCTTTTGTCTGATCCTCTTCCTTTGTTACCTATAAATCCTCCAATCTTTTCCAGTCCACTGGATTCTTTGTTGTTCGTAATTGTTGCAAGGAGGCAAGGTCTGTCTTGAACACTTGTCAATCAACACAATCTTCAGGTTACAGTTGTACGTTTTCTTCTATTCCAGATTCTCCAGTTAGATTTTTTGCAAATTGTTTGTAAGTTAAGAAGTTATGATGATAGTATGCAATCTCTTTTTATAATTACCAATCTGTATGTAGTTGGTTCATATTCAATTTTGAATTTACTTGTGGACTTGTGTGGAGATCATAGTGTTACATAAGTGCAAAACGTATAAAAGACAGTAAATAATAGTAATAGCAGCTAATAATAAATAATAAAAACAGTACTGCTATGAACAAATACCTGGCAGATGCAGGTGACTGGAGTCCTTTATGACACAGTATGCCATCCCAAGGCATGTTACATACATACCCTGGACTGCTGTGAGCTCTGTGCTATTGAAGCACTGATCCACTGCAGTGCTTTGCGGTCCTATGTCAAGCAGCTGGAATACAAAGATGTTATGTAACCAGTGAGGACAGGCTTCTCTGAAAATTAGTTAACACTGCTGGTTGACAATTGCACTGTCCTTAGAATGCTGTGGTGTGATATGACCAAGTGATGTTTTTGGTGATGGTGACTCTCAAGAATTTAAAACTTGCTTGTCTTTTCTGTGGAGGTCTTCTGTGTATTTCTTTCATCTCTGTTTGATCTTTGTTCCTTCAGTTATTTCCCTGTTGATATCCTTCATTTTTTAATCTCAAAGATCTGAGGAACACCCTTTTCCCCTTCCTTTTCTCCTTGCCTGTTTCCTTCTTCAATGACTCTTCATATTTTGTTGTATTTATTTTTTTGCTGGTAGATTTCTTGAATTCTCAAATGTTGTTTTAGGTGTTTTTATGAATCCAAATCATAAATGGCATTTAGGACTGAAAACAGCAGTTTTTCATAGTTTTAGAAGCCTGATAAGTGTCTGTTTACAGCATTGCTTATAGCCGTGTGCCTTGACTTTGCGGTCCAGTTGAAGGTGCAATGAAGAGAGCCAGGATTGCACGAAACACCCACGTGGCACCACCAGGCAGCAAATTGGTGCTGATGTCTCAGGTTTTTCGCCAAACACTGGCCAAGGACTCAGACAAGCTGGCCGGGGCCAACGTCAAACTGCACCGCTGCAGTGAGGCCTTCATCTATCTGCTCTCTCCCCTCAGGTGAGTGTCTGGCGGGGTCTGTAGCGGCGATCAGGATGTTGCATTTCACACCTGCTCATTGTTCTGCTTGATGATTCCATTGCAGGTCGGTGAGCCTGGACAAGTGCCGAAACAGTACGGTGGTTTTGGGTCCAGTGGAGACAAGTGTGCATGTGCAGAGCTGTGAGAACGTGAGGGTGGTATGTGTGGCAGGTCGACTGGCAGTGGGCGCCTCCTCCCACTGCACGTTCTATGTGCTGACACCCACCCGGCCTCTGCTGCTGCCTGGCAATGTGGCTATCACTCTGGGTCCCTTCCACACCCATTATCCCTCCCTAGAAGATCACATGGCTGCTGTTGGCCTGGCTGTGGTTCCAAATGCCTGGGACCAGCCACTGCTTCTAGGTGCTGATGGCAGCACCCCTGATATTGTTCCTTACCGCTTGCTTCCACCTTCTGAGTTTTACCCTCTGGTGGTGCCCTTCAAGATGGAGGGGGACACATGTGAGGTGCCCGGCGGCTTTCCCCCATCTTATCAGAAAGCCATCGATAGCCGTAATCAAAGGATGAAGGACTGGCAGAAGACAGTGCAGAATGCAAACCTAAATAAGTAAGTCACCTTTCCCCATCATGTTGCCTATCATGGAGGCACAGCTAGCTAGCAGGTAGCTATATAGCAGGGGTGGCCAGTCTCATCCAGATAGGGCCGTTGTGTATGCGGGTTTTCACAGCAACTCCATAATTAGATTACTAATTAGAGGACCGATTGGCTGAAGAGTCCTCACACCTGGGTTTCAACAGCTGACCTACAGGTTATCACAAAAACCTACATACACACTGGATTTTGGATAATATTGGCCACCACTCACTTACAGCTTTCCATTTCTAATTCTTTCAGTAATAGCATGCATGTAATGCTGCCTTAAATAGGGTGCTTAAATGCCAGATGTTTAAATTGATATTGATAAAGTGCAATGCATTGGGAATTGGGAGCATTAATGTGTATTGGTGAAATGAGCAATGCCTTCCTTATTGCATCAAGTTAAGACATTTGTACATTTGTCTTCTGTATGTCGCATTTCAGAGAGCAACGCAAACAGTTCCAGACTTTAGTGGAGCAGAAGTTCCACGAATGGTTGCTGGAGTCTGGCAACCGGCAGCAGCTGGACAGCCTCATCCCATCTGCTCTGAGTACTGAGGACCACAATGGCGCCACTGAGGATGCGAAAAACACTGAACACGAGACTATTGAGCCAAGTCTTGAAGGTCAAAGGCGGTTGGTGATGCAGACACCCATGGCCTGCTAATGACTGTCACCAGCTGAGAATCACAGAACTTGCCCACAACATTCAGCACCTTACCTCTGATTAGATGTCTACATTTTTGCAGGGCATTACACGCATTGTTTGGTTGGAGGGACACACTGACACTGCTTTCAATTCCAGGGAAGCACTATTTAGTGCCTTCACCAGCACTGCTGTGGTTATAGCATAATTGAATTAGTCAGGGATCATGCTAGTTTCCACTCCATTTCCTTTTTGTTAACAGCATTTCATTTGTAAATTCAGGAAAGTCAGACTGTAGGCATTCAGATGTGTGTTGTGCCGCATACCTTAATCTGTATATATGTAGCTTCAGTGTGAGGATATAATATGAAGTTTTTTCAACCAACATGCTGATCTGTCCTTTGGAGTTTTTGCAGTAATGGTAGCAAAAGGATTTATAATCCAGATGATAGACAATGTTTATATTTTTAGTCAGCTTGTTCTCAGAGAAATTAAACATTTTACTGTGGATATATCTGAAATAACCCAGTTACAAAACATTTTAAGTAATTAAGTTGCATTTTTACATTAAATGAAGTTGTGAATTTTTAAGACCAGCATTGCCCTTATTCAGTAAATTTTCAGAGATTTTACATGCCCTGGTACGCTTGTCTAGTTAGAAATCACCATATTTTGTGAATGTACTGTATGGTTCAAAAGGTACATCAGATAGTTCTTTTCTATAGGACTTTTGTAAAATATTAAGCAGTCCCATTGTATTTCAAAAATAAATTAAATTTTTTGCTTGATTTTAGTTTTTTGGTGACCTCTGTAAACTTAAGTGGTCTGAAGTTTTGTGAACATATGCAAGTATTAGAGTGACACATTGGTTGAATGGGTAGCACTGTTGCTTCATACCTTACATTTTTTCATTTTGTAGATGCTTTTATCCAAAGCATCAGGGTCAGCCAGGCAGGCAATTGGGGTTAAGGGACTCGCTGAAGGGCCCAGTGGTGAAATCACATTGGTGACCCCAGCACTAAAACTAACAACCTTCCAGTCAGGGTCACAGCTTCCTAATTGAGCCACACACCCTCTTCCACCAGCTTCAGAGTTGGTAGTTGAAATCCCATCCCCTGTGTGAGGTTTACCCCTGCATTGTGCTCTATGATAAGCTGCAATAAGCCCCAGGACTTCCCCACAACCCTGTACTGGCTGAGTGGTTAGAAGATGATTGGATATAAGCAGTAAAACATGTAAGAGGGACTGTGTGATTGAGTGACACAGCACCAAGCAGTGGACAATAGTGTAGTCACTCGAGATATAGTGAATACGACTAGTGATACAATGATAAATGAGTTATTGCTATTCTGACTCAGAATACAAACTTAATTTGCTCATGCACTTTCTGATTTTGCTTTGAAATGGAGTGTGATGTGCTGGACCAATTAACAAACATTTTCTTGTCAGCCCAAAACCAGGAGGGTTGAATGGGGACATGGTGTTGTGCATTTGTTTTCTTTTTGCCTACTCATAGGTTGACAAATTTACCATCTTGTATTTTTCATTGGCACCACCAACACACATAGACTTTTAAATTGTTTTTGCTTTTTGTTATACAGTATGAGAATGCTGAATCACAAAAGTAGTTCTGCTCATTCAATGCAGAGTGATACAATGATCCAGAGTGTCTGGGCTCTGAAAACTGGCATTGGGTTTCTTGGCAAAGGGACGGACAGCGGGTGCTGTGGTGCAGGTGGGGTTAGGGAGGGGCTGGTGTGGGGGTGTTTCAGGGAAACACTGGCCTGCCTTTATGCCATAATCCTTCTTTGCTTTTCTGGAAAACATGAATAGCCTCAGAATCACTGACTCAATTTTTGGATCTAATTTTCATGACAAAGCGACTCCCATTTATAAAACCCCGTAGGGTATAAATGCCCAGCAGGCTAGTCTGCCCCAATGCCAGGGAGACTTCAGAGAGATAACCCCAGTGTGTTTGAGCCATGTCAAAAATGGGCCGGGTAAGTACAGGAGCTTCACACACCTCAGTGACTCTCTGCAGTCACCCTGAACACTTAAAAAATAACAATTAATTGGATGCTTTAGCCATTGGTGTCATAGTCTGCAGAGCAGTAATGACTGTACAGCTGATCCTGGAATGATTCTGAGCTTGACACTTGTTCTTTTCTATGCACTAACAGAACCCTTCATAGATATTGATCCATGATCATCCAGTCAAGATAAAGGACTGAAAGCTTCGTGTCGGTCTTTGACCTTTTATAGCCCACGATGCCTGCTTGCTTTCATGCTCTATTGATGTCATGGAATTGAACCTTTCAGCCAGATTATCTGTTCAGGGCAATGCTGCTTTCCTAATGAAAGCCTACAGGCAAATTTAGTATTCTAGTTACAGGAGACTTGCACAAATTAGATGGTTGTAGCACGCAGGCAGTAATTCATGCTTGAGATGCAAAAACTGGTGTACAACACCATTCCTCTCAACTTCCAAGGCATGTCACATGAAAAAATTCTCTTCATCTAAGCAAAATTCTGTTTATTGCATCTTCTCCCTTCCAGATCATCTTCTACGAGGACAAGAACTTCCAGGGCCGTCGGTATGAATGTGACAGCGACTGTACCGACTTCCATACCTACCTGAGCCGCTGTAATTCCATCCGTATCGAAAGCGGTGTTTGGGTTGTGTATGAGCGTCCCAACTACATGGGCTACCAATATGTGCTGAGCCGTGGGGAGTACCCTGAATACCTGCGCTGGATGGGCTTTAATGATCGCTTAAGCTCCTGCAAGATGATCCACATTGTAAGTCCACTCGTGCTGAGCATCTCCTCATTTTTTTTCCAAAAACAGACAAATATTGTATTAAGGAGCATACTGTGAATACGAATTATAATGCACTCGATTTAGGACACTCAGTAAAACTAAAGATAAACGCAGCAATTGTTTTCTCTCTGATGTAAATGTCTGGAGTACAATCTGCCTGAAGCAAATTTGCCTAAATAGGTCCATCCTTTTTCCAGTCACTTATCCAGTACAGCTTTGTGCAGAGACAAGACACAGGAACACCCTGGGTGCAGAGTGTATGTACAGGGATATGCTATCGGCAATTTAGAGACACCAATTTGCCTGAATAAAATAGATACATTTTAGAAATTCTAAGAAAATGAATATATCATACATTAATGATGATGATATCAAACGTTTTCAAAAAAGTTCATTCATTAGTACTCTTATGGAAGGAAGTTGTGTTGTTTCCAATTAATTCATGTAGCACAATGATCTTTCAGATGCTAAGATCAATAAGACCAACAAAGGTTTACTCCCACACAGGGCTTGTGCTTAAAGGAAATTTTAACCTTTGTTTAGTTAAACTAAAATGCACAGCAGGGTTTTAATCCATATCACAATATCACTTTGTTTGACAACTGAAATACTGAGAACACACTTTGAGCAACTGTGTGTGCCTTGACAAAACTGTCTCCCCATCCAAGGTGCACCCCTACCTCATGCCCTGTGCTGCCTGGGTAGGTTAGACCCTGTGGTGACCCTGTGCAGCACAAGTACTCAGAAAGTAAATAGATGAAACAGTGGCTAATTTTATATTATGTCACATATTGTAGTGCAAACAATATAAAGCTTTACTCTAAAACGCAGAGAATTATTTGATTGCAAGCTGAAAGCACGCTTCTGAAACAGACAAAATCAATGACATCAGTACTAGCAGACAAAAGTTGTAACAGTTACCATATTACCACACCTCCCTTTAATTTCCATACCCTGCTTGCAGGCCAGTGGGACCGAGTACAGGATCCAGCTCTATGAAAAGGCCGACTTTGCAGGACACGTCTTTGAGTCTATGGAGGACTGCCCCTGCCTTCAGGAGTGCTTCCGCATCAGAGAGTTCCAGTCATGCAAGGTGCTGGAGGGGGTGTGGGTCTTCTACGAGCACCCTAACTACCGCGGGCGCCAGTTCCTGCTGGAGAAAGGCCAGTACCACAAGTCTCTCGACTGGGGTGCCGCCTCTCCCACAGTGCAGTCGTTCCGCCGCCTCAAAGAGTGATCCCACACAAAACCCTGCTGAGACCCCCTGCCCCCACCCCAAATACCTCCACCCACCTGTAGAATACTGACTCACTGAAGCACTTGTTCAATAAAACCTGAGTGGTAAGCACTTTGAGGGATGTTGTGCTTTCCCCATCTCCATCGATGTTTATGCTACGAAATTGAATTTTTCATGAACTTGCATGGTTGTGATTTTAAATTTTCATTAGCTTAGCAGACAGATCTCAAAGCACCCTACCCAGCTTACAGTTCTTATTATTTTAGTTTGATGTCTATGTCCCTGAATATGCTTGCAGACCTCCTGTTCTCACACACCGTCAAAGCACAGGTTCACCTGACAAAAGGAAGCTGGTTATAAAAAAATGCTTCTTGGCATTTAATTTATATAGATGACATTTGTGGGATAAAATGTTTTGCATATATTCAGTTAGATACATAGTACATACAACTTTTGGAACAAGCTGTAACAGGATAAACACAGGCATGGTCTTGCAGGCATGGTAGGGGTTACAAACCAAGTGGCTTTTTTCCCTAGTTCATCCACTGATTAGTACATTCCCATATGTCTCAAAGAACACCTTTTATATCTAAGGTGACTGGCTGGGGGTTCAGATGAGTCCCAAACGAGAAACAGTTCCCTCCTCCACCGATCAACATGATCATTGCTCCATCTTCATCCACGGGCTCAGAACAGACAGACTGCAACATGAGGGGCCAAGGAACCTCCGACTGAAAAGACAGACAATATGATTGGATGCAGTTGCTCTGAAAATCTCTCTTTAATAATATAACGAATGTGTAAGACTGAATAAGAGAAATAACTCACAACGTCTAGTTGATATTCAACACAGCAACCAGTGATGAGGTGAATTACTGCAACTCCTGGAACACCGTCTGCTTGCAGCCAAACTCCTCCGACTAAGACGAGCTGCTGGCCAATCACGTGGGAACAATGAGAATACCTAAAACAAAAATGTGGCATTTTAATTCAACTGAAGCAGTCAGATTTGAACCACAGATTTAACTGGAGATAACTACTGTACACATAGAAAGATAAATACTAATGAACAAAACTGGTGCTTGTAAAAATCATTAACACAATTCTGGAAAACAACCACAAATTTGCAATATGTATGCAGTTTTTAACATATTCATGTGCTTAATTTGTGCAAATTATCATTAGTGCAGTGCCAGACCTAGGCACTAGGGGGGGCTGCACCAGCAGCTCCTTCCAGTGGAAACCTGAAGCTGTAGACTGCAGTAAAACTGTGTCTCCAAGAGGGACCCCTCCTCGACCCAGGCCACCACAAATCACCACCCCGTCTTCATAGGCACAAGCTGAATGAGAGTGTCGAGCTGCAGGCACAGCACCCTCTACAGGTACCTGTAAACAAAGACAGCCTTATTTTCCTTCAAGTATTTTTTTCACCTTGTGTGTTTTGTGATAATTGCTTATACAGCTATCAGCCAGTTGTACAACTAAGTCCAGTCTATACTTTCTTACAAAATTTTATGACTAAAATATAGGTGTAGCAATAAAACAATTACAAATAACTTCACAAATCAACAAGAAAAACGACAAATGAGGTCTGACCGCTGTCCAGTGCTGATCTTCTAATCTGAGGAAGTGAGCATCTCCCAGTACTGACTCAGTCTCTGTTCGGCCTCCAAATACAAACAGGAATTCTTGCCCTGAAGAGACGAATTACAGTGACAGAACCAGTCAGTTTGCTTTCCGTTAGCTATATGCTGTGTGTCAGTCCCGTAACTCGACATCATGGCAAACACAAACAGGCACCTCCCTTTTCATTCAGCTATACTCACCTTTGTAACTCAGCAGTGTGGCTGTGTGTCGCCACCTGGCCTGTGGCACAGTGCCAGTACAAGATATCTCCTTTAAAGAAAGCCACCCTGGAGCAGAGATGCCTAGAACATTTGCAGGGGAACAGGGGCCATGTGTCAGTCTGAGAACGCTGGAGACAGGCTTAAGTGGAGATGAGCGTCCACCCAACACCAGCACACCCCATCCTGGGACTGTCGTTGCTGTGTGATGCATCCGGGTGCCTGTCAGACAAACATGGCATTCATATGATATTCAGGCACACATACCATGTAGTCCATCATCCGTTTGTATGGCACACACATTACAGCTAATAGGACTGTATAGGACTACATGTATTAATATTATGAATACTATACACCACTACCGGATTACCAGATCTTTGCATACAAGCAAAATCTCCTGCAGTTTCTAACAAAAATAAATATGAAAAAAAATGAAGTAAATCTTCAATTCTTACACTGTGATTCACTGTAAACTATAACAAACTGATGAGGACTGAAACACAGACACAGACACAATGAAATCCTTACCCCAGTCATTCTGGGCCTGCACACAAACACTCGTCCAGCCAGTCTGTTCCCTGATCAGCAGCTTAGTTTCACGCACTCGACCAGCCTTGGAAGCTCCTCCGAAAAGCAGCAGCACCCCCGGGACCAGCACCGCAGAGGCCATTCCAACGCCCTCCACGCCAGGCCCCTCAAGACCCCCCCGCAACAACTGCACCTTCAGGGCTTCAGGCCTCAACACAGGGGTCACACACGGAAGCTGAGACCCTGCTGGTGGAAAGAGGAAACATTAAAGTCCATATTGCAGGGATTTTTGTTTCTTTTTTTAAACAGAGGCTCTTACTGGTCTTACCGAGTGGAGCAGCGATGAGTGACTGGCTTGGCAGGCAGCCCTTGGAAGCAGTGAGAATGAAATAGTGCGAACATTTTTGATGCCACTCCTAAAAAATAAAAATGTAATTGAAACTAACAGAATCATGGCAAAAAGCAAGTAAGCTTCATATAGCATAAATATAAGTCCTGTCTAATCTTAATGTAAATTTACGAGCATCTAAACAATGGTGTGGCTCTACTGTGGAATTTTGAACTACATTTATGTGTTTATTACAGGTGTAGCTGTATGAAGAGATGCTGGCGATTTACAGTGTGGAGAGTGAGTAGGGGCCACATCTATGATGCCTCTCACTTCAAACTCATCAAACGGCTCCAGATTCTCCACTCTGTTCCTCTCCTCTTCTGGCACCAGGTCCATATAGAAGTGGTTCATGTCCATACACATACAATGCTCCCAGCCCTGGGCACAAAACGCAAGGTGTCAGGGCAGGTAGACAAACAGTGACATGTAGCTCCCAAAGTTACAGGTCCTTCCAATGTCTAGTGCACATTACCCTGTCCAAGAACCTTAATGTCTGCGCAGCCGGGTCCGGGTAGCGAACGAGCGCGTGCAGGGCAGAGTTCAGCTTCAGGAAGTGGTCCTGCATCACTCTCCCGAAGGGGTCACGTGGGCAGATCTGCTCGTACATCACAAAGAGCGACTGCGGAAAGAGCCGCGCAGCCCAGCTGATCATGGCGTCGGACCTGGGAGCCACACGAGGAGATTTCCTGATGCTATCAAAATGAACCGTACTGCAGCAGCTTTCTGGACATCCACATCTACAGAAGCAGAGCCAAAGCAACAGAACGCTACCAGAAGCTGACAGCCCAGCTTTCCCACCCACCTTTCTGTGTCCATGTAAGTTAATACTACTTCTGACAGCAATAGTGTTGGGGTGCTCCACTCCACGCCTGCCCGGCTCAGAGCCGCTTCCAGCTCCGTCTCATTCCGCATGTCGACACCCAGTAAGCGATACTGACTGCTGAACACTAACACTGCGGGGCATCAAAATTCTGCTTAATGTCTACATCCATAACAAGAATCAGTACAACAGAATCAAATGGGTTATGTACTTCCTGTTAAATTCCATTAACAAATTAGTTAGCAAGACAAATTTGTACGGCTGTAAGACTCTCTGAAATGCAAGACATTACTGTTGAAAAACACTGAGGCTTGCAGTGCCAGAGGGATATTCCATGAAGCAGAATTTCCAAGTTAACTGGATAACTTAAACCAAACATGAAAACTGTCCAGTAGGAAGATGACAAGTGACAATTCTATTAGATAACTTAAGCCAAATGTAAAGATTATCTGGCTAGTGAATAAATCCTGCTTTGTGGAATACCCCCCAGGACTGCACTGTACCGATGCCATGACTACGGTATCAGGTATCCTACAGGAATCAATGGCTTCAGTTTATATAGCGTTAGTTACCAGTGTCTGCTGGCTGACTGGGGCTCCAGTCCACCAGTGACTCTTTCAAGAGATCAGTGCTGCTGATCAAGGCGGCTTTACGCTGCACAACTTCTGGGAAATCCACTTCGAACACCACCGCTGCTGACAACGCCCCCTCTGCATGCAGACGGAAGTACAGCGAGTCAAACCCGGCACCCAGAGACAGTACCTAAGAAACAGATTGACGATAAGCCTTATTATGTAAAACTTTTTCTTATTGTTTCTTACGAGATGGATAGAAATTCAGGAAATCCATCCATCCATTTAGTGAAAAGTGAAAAAGACTTTTACTAAAGGTATTGACACAGTTCCTTACATTGCTGCACTCCGTAAGACAACCCCTACCTGTCTCTTGGGACACTGCTCAGTTATGTGCAGAAACTGCTTCACACTGTGGTCTACAGCTTTCCAGCGCACGTAATATCCTCTGATGAGAAACAAATGCAAACACTGTTCTGTTTATGTTCTGACATTGTACTGCAATATATAATTAATTACAAAACTACTCAAATTGTTTTATGCTAAGAGAACATACAAGAGTTCTAATAAAACTTGCGTTGCAATCATGGCAATTTACACGCTTCAGACGTGCAAACATGACTTATTCATACATGCATGCTATATATGTTTGTTATGGTTATGCTAATTCCCTGCGGTGGGTATTTGCTGCTTGGTTACTCACCTGTTAATGAGCGGAGCTCTACGGGAGGCTTTGGACACAAAGCTTTTAAGGAAGCGGTCATCGAAATAGCCCTGTGCCGCAGCAGAGAGCTTGCTAACCACGCTACTATCGTTTGTTCCCTGCACCTGAAGGAGAGAAGATCGGGACGTGTTATTACTTTGTTTCGTGTTGTCACGAAAAGTTAATTGTCAATCTAATACTGTCAAGGTAAACAAGAGATTCATAACCGATGAGATCTACTGTTTCAAGTATGTCATTTATTTATGTGATACAACCTCAGCATAACTAAATCCTTGCATGGTTTAAACAGCAACTAGGCGTGCCAAGTTCTGTCAATGTAAAAATAAGGGAAAATGTACGAACTGCATTACGCAGCTGACTGAACTATACTCACCGCAGTATCGCTCCCATGCTTCTTCCTCATGATGACATTAACGGTGTGCCGGCGCTATTCCTTAATTTTTCATTTTCAGTCACTATTAGATGTCAGTTATGGCTTATTCGATTTTCAATTAAAAACAGGGGAAGTAAATTACGCTAATGTAGAGCATTAACCAAATCGCTTTTAACACGTGGTTTCATTGTACAACCCTATACTTACAGAAAAGGCTCATTTTGAAGTCGCACAGCGCTTCCTCGTGGCACGGAGTAAAACAGCTTTTTGTCTCCATGCAACCTTTATTTTAAAATAATACATTTAAGAAACGACTATGTTACGCAGCATTTTACACGATAAACCGTCACCTTATGCATCACAGCATCGCATCACATCAAAAATATTGCATAATTACCCAAATATTTTATGCTTTTTATTGATATTAATGCATCGTGTATTGTTTCAATTGATACATATTTCGTTTCAAATTATATGCGTATGTTTTGGTTTTAAACATCTATAGCATGTGGATAATAAAATGAATTCACTTGGTACTAGACCGAAACCTGACTAATAGTATGTGCGAAGAAAAAAAAAATCAGGTTACGAGTTGGTTTAAGGAAGCTAAGGATGATTACTGCGCCTGCGCAGCTTTGCCGGAAGTGCCAGCAGCTCCACCGTATCCAGTCCGTATCGACGACGGCGACATAGAGGCGTGATAACGCTCTGAGGTCGCGACAGACGCAGCGAAGACTGGCATCAGGTAAATACTGTCGCCCTTCTAATCTTTGGCTTTATGTCGCGACGACGATCAGCGGCTGTTAGTCACAACCTCCGAATCAGGCCCTCGCTTCTAGGGGAGGAGCCGCTGCTTGGGCTTTTCCCGAAAACAAGTGAGGTTATGGTCAGGCTGGAGTCATTTTACGCTGGAAGTCGCTACACGGGCTTTTTCTAAATATGCTCCTGGAGAAGAAATATGACAGATAGCCGCCTGTGAGTTAGCACGTTATCCAAGGTTAAGCGCTGGTAGCCCGGCGGAGATCCCGTTACATCACTGCTCGCTGTTTTTGTCGCTCACGTAGCAGGGACAGCCTGCGGTTAGCCGGGGGGAGACATACTTTGGTTTTATTCACGTAGTTTATAGTTTAAGTGGGGAGCCGACGGGACACCCCAACACACTCCATAGTTTTCAGACTCTGCATGTGTGTGGTTTTGACCTGGCAGTGACAAAGGACGAATTTGGACTACAGCAGCCGCATTGAAGTACATTGCTTGTTATTCTGCTTCGCAGGGTACCTTTGACTTGTTAGTTACATATGAATTATAATTAATATAATAATAATATATGCATTGTATGCTAATACGTATTAGTATACGCAACTGAAAGGTGAGATGTATCTTAAGGAATTAAGGAAACATAACAAATAGTGTAATGGCTAATAGACTGGACCCAGATCTATAAATACATAGATATTTTTTTTACTTACAGACTAGCTTGCTTAAAGCGTGCCTTTACCTAAGGAAAGCACGGTTTCTGAATTGACAAAGCTGCTTGTTTCATGCGCCAGTAAGGCATTTCACATGACAGTTTAGTTATTTCTCAGCCTGATCATATAAGTTTTGAGAAATATTGTCCCGTGTTGTAATGTTTTACGTTGAATATCTTTACGAATGTCAAATTTGTTACAGTTAAGTATCTTGAAGTTTATCAAGTATATATTTGTAAAAAAAAGTACTTGATTAAAAATCAAATAATATTTGGTACTCCAGTATGTATTCTGGTTCCTTCTGTGTACCAAGCTTGTTAAGAAGAATCTAAAACATGCAGTTAGTCAATCCTGGCAGCTGGGGCAGAATTTATTATTTTTTTGCTGACAACCCAACAAGACCCTGAGACTGCAGAAACTGTGTAACGCTTGCTTCATTACAAGCACAAGGAAATGTAATCATTAAGGAAGCTGAAGCAAAAATAAGACATTATTGTTGTAAGTGTAAGATTCATGCCAAGATTGAGATGAGATGCAGTTCACGCCGCTGGTGATATTTGGTATATGTTGTTATGTTTCATCCGCAAAGTGAAAGTTATCTTCTTGCAGAGTTTGTATTATACTTATTTTATGCAAGACATGTGATTCAGGATTAGCCAAAAATACAAAATAAGAGGTGCTGAGGTAAGTTAAAACTATCATGTCCAGAAAATATGGACTTAGAATGGGATGATATCGGTTGCAGGACCTAGAACAAATGCATAAAGCATGTATTTGCAATGAGAGATGCTGTATATTTACTAACTGGAATTGACCGACACTATTCTTTTTTCAGAATTGTTGAGGATTTGCAATTGTTTGTGAGGCCGTGGGATCCCCTCATTGACCTCCCACCCAGGAGGACTCCCGCTCATGGCCAGCAGGGGGAGTGCCAGGCCCAATGGCAGCCTGACCCAAACCAAAATATGTCAGTTCAAGTTGGTACTGCTTGGAGACATGGCAGTTGGCAAGTCCAGCCTTGTGCTGCGCTTTGTCAAGGGCCAGTTTGACGAGTTTCAGGAGACTACTATTGGAGGTGAGTGTGGTGACAAGCAGGTGTGGGGAAAAAGAACATAGGGAGCGTGCGGGCTAATTACTGACAGTCATTTTTAGATTCTCGGTTTTTACGTTAAGAAATACAAAATAACAGCAGAAGTTTTTATAATGAATATTATTAATTTAATTGATATTGTTGAATTTCATATGATGAGCTTGAAGGGTCTAAATGAAAAACTCCAGGACAAACATAATGTGTCTCTCTACTTCTCCATTTCCTGCTTTTATAATGTTCCTGTCTGGCTTTCAGCTGCCTTTTTAGCACAGTCGGTGTGTTTAGACGACACAACAGTGAAGTTTGAGATTTGGGACACAGCGGGACAGGAGCGCTACCACAGCCTGGCCCCCATGTACTACCGCGGAGCGCAGGCGGCCATTGTGGTGTTTGACATCACCAAGCCGGTAATCTCTCGAGATTGGGATGCTAAGTGTACTGCTACAAACTGTGCCTCAGCACTTAGCTGCACTGCCCTCTTAAATGATTGTTACTGTATAACAGTTTCAGCTAATATCAATGAACATTGTTCCTGTATAAAGTTAATTTCAAAGATTTAGTTTGGCATGTTTCTGTTCTATTTTTATTTAATTTCACATCACCATATATATTTCTGTCTCGCTATTCTTACATTGTACTCTTTCTCTGTTTCCTTTCTTGTTTCACATCCGCTCCCTACAATGTCATTCTTTCTTGCCACTTTACGCTTTTTGTCCTTCTCTCTGTACATCCTCTCTCTAAAGGAGACGTTTGAGCGAGCCAAAGCCTGGGTAAAGGAGCTGCAGAGGCAGGCCAGCCCCAACATCGTCATTGCCCTGGCGGGAAATAAGGCCGACCTGGCTGACAAGCGCATGGTGGAATATGAGGTGCTCCGTGTAGCCTGATTACACATATACTCATATATACTCACATGCACCATGGAAGCAGAAGCCACAATATATACAGCCGTCAGTGGATATTTTTGTACTGTATATCAGAAACCTGGGCTCTAGATCCTTGGTGATACTTGTGTGGTTGGATAATATTATTGTAATATCTATAAAAAATTGAACAAAATTATAATAATGATATCAGTCAAATTTATCTTTAAATTAGTTTGTGTTTTGCTTCTTTTCTGACAATTGACTCAAAACATGAGTGTAGTGAGGTGGAGAGTCTAACCATGATTGTATAAAAGCATACAAAAAGAACAACTATGCTTCTTAACGCATTGTGAAATGACGACCGGGGCTAAAGCCCCCTTTTGTGCTTACTGTTCCGAGCTCTGGTACCTCAGAGTTGAGCACTGGTGGAAACCAGAGTTAAGGAGCAATACTGCCTAGTATGCTGGAATATGAATCGGATAGTCACTGGCGCTGGATTATTCATGATATTATCATGTGTGTATTATCAATATGATATCGATATTTCATGGATACCGTCAGTGGTATATGGATAAATATATGAATCATATTAAGTCCAATATTAATTACAATATTGTGCAAAAGTCTTAATCAGTCATAGAAAGTGATGTTTAAATGATCTTCATGTTAGTGTAAAACTTCGCTATTATGTCTGTCAAAATGTTAGTTTAACCATTGCAAAATATCTCCTAGTCACCCTAGTATTTCAAGCAACCCTCCAATACACCCATGCATTTTTTGACTTGACCATTAGTTCACCTCATATGACTAATTAATACTTCACTAACTACAGACGCTTCTCTACTTACGGACGAGATACGTTACGAACAGCTAATCGCAACTTGACATGTTCGTAAGTTGTTATTCAACATCATTTTAAGGGTATACGGAAGTACTAAGAACTAGGATGCTGGGAGTACACAAGCTACGCTGCTGCGCGGTGGGAGTAGCGGTCAGAAGTGGTATTAGGTAGAACTGGCGCACAAAAAAAAAAAAAAATTCTTGCAGACAGGAAACGGGAGTCCAACGAACACAATATGGACTTGCAGTCCTCTTCGTTCGTATGTCTGAAAGTTCGTAAGTTGAAAGTTCGTAAGTAGTGGAGTGTCTGTATTTGCATCAATTAACTAGGTGAGCTTATGATGAAATTGAACAAATACATGGAATGGCTGAGGTGGGCATGAAGAGAGGATTGAGAACTGAAGTGGTGTTTATCTAGCCAGCCCTTGAGATACCGCTTTTTGGAAAAAAGAAGAAATTATTGTTAGTTTTTATTGTTACTCTTAATATGCATACATTCTGATGTTAAACAGTTTTTTTTCTGGGCAAGTAAATATTTACTGCCCAGACAAATAACTCTGAACATTTATATTGCCTAAAAGACTTTGGCACAGTACAGCATGTAAATGGTATAATATTAGACATAATACATATAAAATATAATGAATATGAAATATGAGTATAAGAAACCTAAAAAAACACTGCAAAGGTGTAAGGTGACAGTGTATGGGGGAAAAAAACATTGCTTTGCACCTGTAGTTTGTTAAACAGTTCTTTACTGACTGATATGATATAATTCAGTTTGTCAAACTCAAAGAGCAGAAACTTATAAATAAGAAGAAAGTCTCCTCATAACCTTAAAACAAGTAAATAACTCGAACTACTTAATTCCACGTTCTGTCTTAAAGTTTTGTGTGTTTCCATTGCTGGTTGATTACTATTAGGGCTTATATCACCATTTTATGTCAATTAAATTATACTAAACTTATTAAAACTTTCAGAAATTTGTACATCAATACACCAGTGGGTGGCAAAAGTGAGGTGTAAATGAACTGGATGAATAATCTCTCATTTGTAAAAAGTTCATTTTGGCCAGTCATATTGAACAGTCTGGTGCTCTGATTGTTTTGTTATGTTAATTATGTCATCCTTGCCGTGTGATAGGAAGCCCAGACTTATGCAGAGGACACTGGCCTGCTGTTCATGGAGACCTCTGCCAAGACCGCCATGAACGTAAACGAGCTGTTTCTGGCTATAGGTGAGCCTCTCGTACATAAGCACAATGATATATTGTGATACGCTGCCTTTTCAGTATTTATTTTGCTTGTTTTTAGTTACGTATTTTCAGTTGTCTTGTTCTGCTTAATTTAGACCATTGGTCAACTAAATTTGACTTAGTGTAGTGCACATGCAAAATTATGTTCACTGATTTACAGTACCTTTTTCCCCAGAGGAATAAAAAACTAAAAACTGTAAATCTGGGAAAATTAATAATTGCAAATCTAAGAGTATGTTGGGGGGGGCGGTGTATGGCTCTGTGGGTTAGTCCTCTGTTCCCCGGATCAGAAGATCGCTGGTTCGGATCCTATGACCCTTAACCCCAGACGCTCCCTGGCTGACGCCACTTTCTGATTAGAGCTGTCACAATTCCTCGATTTAAACTTGATTACGTGATTATAAAAAAGGATTGATTAAAAATTTCCTCAGTTACGCTGCAATATGGCGGAAGGAGGGTCCAAATAATTTCATTCACATTAAAATTGTAGTCGTCTGTAAGTATTGCAAAACAAAACTTAAATATCACGACGGTACGACTGCAATGCAAGTATATCTTAAAAGATGACATTTGGGAAAATAAATAATGTGAGGTTAACCATAGATTTGTGCCATTTAGCTTAGCGGAGTCGCCTAGCTTGTCTTTGTTATCACGTTAAATTATTTTGCTTAATTTACTTTGTACGATTGCTGTATATGTCAAAATAATTGCTGCTAAAATGAAGGTCAGGCCCGTCACGTAATCGCATCATCTTACATAATATGGGGTTGACAACTTTAGTCGGCTTTGCTGGCGTGAGATTTTCAATTCGAGACAAGTGTGCAAATATTCTGTACGTCTTCCCTGGCACTTTAAATATAGCTAATTGTCGGTTTATAATGGAATAATATAGATTTGCCATGAAATTTCTTGCGTGAGCGTGAGTGTCTGAAAACATGAGTATGAAAAGTGAGTATGGAATATGAGAGTAACCTAACTGTGCTAGCCTCACGCCAAATGCGCTAGAGTTCGCTACCCTGTAGTACATAATGCGCATGCAGAGCTCATGCAGAAGCAGCGGCATTAAACTTTGGACTGATTTTATTTATTCGTTTATTTTTACAGATACTAGATAATTTTGAAATTTTGAACCATCATTAAAATAAAAATAAAGCTTACTAAGTTTTGTTTCCAGTGACTGAATTGTTGTTGCACGCTGCCTCTTTGTGTGTGTGGGGTTTGCATGTTGACCCTGCGTGGTGACATATTATATTATATGCTATATTATATTATATCTAGGGCTGTCAAAATTAACGGGTTAACGCGGATTAATCCATCATCATGATTAATCTGATTAAAATGTTTAACGCAATTAACCCATCTGCAGCGCAGAATGACTCAAAATCCCTGAAATGTCTCTGTCAACCCATTTCGGGCAGTTTGGTGCGTTCCATTTGCCCTGGGAACTCGTATTCCGAGTCGGATTCCGAGTTTTGAAGCCGGAAGTGACAACATGTGCGCTTCCGTTTCTCGGGAGAAGGGTCCAGCTGCAGACGCCTGTAGAGTGGAGCTCCACCGGAAATGCGTCACCTCCACAGGAAACACGTGATCTCAACTCTGTGTTACAGCGAATAAACACGAACCCTAACCGGAGCTCCACTTTACGTCCTTAAAGATCACGTGTTTCCTGTGGAGGTGCTGTATTTCTGGTGGAGCTCCACTCTACAGGCGTCCGCAGCTAGACACTTTTGTTTCTCGGAGCTGCACAGAGGATCCCGAGTCCAGAATCTGAGATGGCTGCGCCCTTTATCAACAAAATGGAAAGTTGTAGTTTTATACTGTTTAAGCACTACTTCCCATTTGTGGCTCATTAAATCGGCCGCACACACTATACCGTCCAACTTCTCTGTGGACGTGTTGCTACGGAGTTTTATACGTAAATCACCGTTATCAACTGATATTGCAACAATGGCATTTAACCGGGCTAGAATTGGATTTCATGATTAGTCCGATTATTTGTCAGATTTACGGTAGTTTGGGCTAAGTGTAAGTGAACAAAGATAAAGACCATTTAAACTGAGGTACTTTAAATCCAACAAGTTGTCCGGCTAAGCAAAAAATCTTGCTTTTTGAT
>JAODJW010000001.1:33062679-33084810 GCA_026777045.1 Hyperopisus bebe | reverse complement strand
ATTGGTTTTCCATTATTTCTTATGGGGAAAATTCAATCACAACTCAAACTTTTTAGGATTCGATCCAGAGTTCTGAACGGATTAAATTCGAGTTTTGAATTACCACTGTATATTTCAATTCCAATTTATTTTTATATAGCGCCTTTCACAACAGAGTCGTCCCAAAGCGCTTTACATGGATGTATTGTGTTACATGACACAACATCACTATAGTGAGTACTACAGAATGGGAAATGGAAAGAAAGAAATTAAATAATATGTATATTAGAGAACGGCTGATCAACAAGTGTGATAAACTAATTTTCTGAGTAATATCTTTTGATTTTTAACTGAATTTTCTTTTCTTAAAATGTTTATTAGTTGAAATGTTTATTAATAGATCCTCCTCGTGAAATTTTAGCAGAGTAATATTTTCACTGTTAAAATTCCACACAGCAGAATTTTTTCTAACTCTGTAATAGGCAGGTGTGCAAATTTCTATGGGTCACCATTTTCAAGGGAATTATTGGCGGTAAATGTCGGCTCATTTTTAACCAATGGCCAATAGCTGATTGTTGCTGCATTGATCCGGTAATACAATCGTTGCATTTCTAGTTTTTAGCATTTGCTAATTGTATTTTGTGTTAACCTTTGTGTAAGATATGGGTCCTAAAAAAAATCAGCTCTGTAATCTAGGCATGATTTAAAGTATTGTGGGTTGTGGAACCAATTGACCGAGTAAGATGTGTCAGCGCTGTATTCTATTTCAACCCATAGCAAAGTCCTCACCTGCTTCAGCTTGAAAACGTCAATGTTTCTGACGTGGTAGGCACTGCGCAGAGTTTCCTGGTTGTAGGGTGGAAATTCATAGTGTCCTACAATATAAACACACCATAAGTCCCATGCAGAATACTTGCAAGTAGAACTCATTTTATATGGTTTTACACAAAAGACTAGTTAGGTCGGAGGAAAAAAACAAACCCATATACTAACTGTACAATGCACCAGGGTTTTCAGAGCAAAGTCAGAGAATGGCACACGTACATTATACATTACATTGTGGCATTTAAATGCTGTGAAAGAAAGTGAAAGTGTTTCAACCATGTATATAGTTAAAATTGTGTTCAGCTAATGTTTTTGCTCTCCCCCCAGTCTTGAACAGGGATGAATCTCAATACCAAGAACACAAAGATTGTACTTGTGGTTTTGGCAAGACCAACTAACTTGCCTTCCAAGAACAAACTTTGGCGCAGTGAATCATGGGATCGGTCTTGTTTGGTAAGGATGCAGCCAATGTATCCTTGATATTTGGAGTGGAGCAAGACAAACATGCCTGGATGTTTAATGTCCCCTATACTTGTGTTTTTAGTATTGGATCTGGTCTTTAATAATGGAAGATGCCGTAAAACGGGTACACAAGAACAGGTATGATCGAGTATACATACTAAAATTCACCCCAGGAAGAGAGGTTAGAAGATGGATGGATTGATGGAATTTTTGATCTTACTCACCTTTTCTATAGTCATGCGATTTGAAAATTCCTGACAAGCCACCAATCCTTATTCCTTTGTAGCGAACCACTCCAGCATAACCTAGTCAAGCAGAATATGTAAGAATCATGCATATTTGTGTACCTGCAAATGCCTTCATGGTTAATACAGAGGAATATATGTGAATGAAAAGCTTAAAGAAATGACATTGCTGTATCTGAAGATCTTTACCTATGTAGTAGATGTTGGGAGCCACCCAGCCTCCATATGCCAGCTCTTGCAGATGGTTGGAGGCCTCGTGATTTCCTCCAATAAAGATGGTCAAGACTGGAGCTTTCTTTTCACCAGAGTAATATCTGCAGGGTGATGGAAAAAAAAGAACATAAATGAAACTTAAAAAGAACACACCAGACAAAGTATTGACTGTATTGTAAAATACATGAAAAGGCCAACAGTGACACTAACTTGTAGAAGGTCTGCATCTGCCTGTACTTGGCTGGTACGGCCATGCACTTCATATCTCCCTCATTTCGCACTGCCTGGAAGTCTCCACAGCAGAGCAACAGGTCCACACATAGGCCTTCTTTGCGCTCCAAATAGGCAATGGTCTCGTAGATCTTATCCAGTTCACCATGACAGCAACCCTCTACTGCAATCTTCATGGTTGCGCAAAGATCCCAAGGTATGGTCTGACTAATAGCATCTAATTAAAGCCCACTACCTGCTCAAAGCTCAATCACAGATCCTGCACTCCTCCAAATCTTCTAGCCCCTTATTTCCCTCAACCTAACACTACAGGTCAGATTCAGAGCACGGCGGCGCTGTCTGTCAAATGGAAAGGAAAAAGACATAGCAAAATGAGATTTGGTTTCGCGTGATTAAACAGTAAAACACGTTTTGTGGTTCATCGACAGTAAGAAAGCGTACAGCTACTTTCCCTTGATTAGCTGGGACATTAGATTGACTTTCGAGCTATATGCACTAGAATATTTGCAACATATTCCCAAATAAAGCCGCGTTCCTGAAACCCAATAGCGAGCAAAAGATAAAGATTCATGAAAGTAATGAGACAGTTTCTCACTTGTGTAACATTCCCTGAACTTGCTGCTAGCCAAATTACTGACTGCTAAGAGTTCATAACGCGAATGAGATCTTCATTTTGGCAGTTTCCTTATTATCATTAATCTTCTAGATTATAAAAGCATTCTGTATGACACATCTGTCTTAAATATCAAGATTGATCTGACTGGATTCACGTGCTACATATACACTCTAAAATGTGGATTATGTACACAAGACTCACCTACTTCACTTAGGGTTACCAGACATGCTTCTGATGTAGCCCTAATACGAAACAAAAAAGTTAGAGCTCTTTGTAAAAATCAAAATTATTTAGTGTTATTATTATTATCCTATCCTGGTTTCACATCATGGCGCCTGAGAGTAATGGTAAGGGTAGAGTCGTTTTATATCAAATAGCGTTTTATTTCAATTTACGTGTAAGTCTAACCACCTTCGTGAAACTTTAACACCGCTACAGGAGAAACTTGTAAAGCAAAACATTTATAATATAAATGTGCAAAAAGCCAAGAAAGCTATGCACTTTCTTACTTAAGAAATCCTTAGTGGAAGGCGATCTGGCAACCCTGCTTGCAAATAGAGAACATGCGCAGACGGAATCCTATGGAGACCATTAAGTATATCTAGTACATGTTTGAGAAAAGTGATTTCGATGGAATGTAACCACAACATAACCTGGTTTTGAAACAAAATTCAATAACTAAATTATTGTAGCGTATCGCCCATCATGTTTTAGACGAAAGTAAATATATTCGTGTAAAGGGAACTCATTTTATGATTATCATGTCGTGATATTTATTTGTATAATCTGTTGAAATGGAACGAGCGATACCGACGTGGTTTAAAACAAACTAGGCACTCATAATCTTCAAAATAATATTCGATAATTAAAAGTGTACGTCGAATTTGATAGAAAATTGGCAATTTAAGCAGACACAGGAATGTAAAATAAGTGTTGTTTAGTTCCTGTGTAATCCACTAACCCCCTTCTCAGAGTAGCAAACGTTGCAACAAAAAAGCGTGTGGCTTGGTGGCGTTTTTTTCCCCAGCACTCGAGCTGAGGGGCTGGAAGGCCTAGTATGTAGAAAGTGCGGCTCCGATTGGGGCGCTCGTCCGGGGGAAGAGAGATGGCGTGTATGCTGGAGGCCCCTCTCCGCATCAGCGTGCTGTCCGTGAGTCTTCTGCTCATATTCCGCTACACCGGGCCTGTCCTCCGTGCGCCCCAGTGGCGCACAGCAGGAAGGTCGCAACAATGTCTGCTATAGCGGCCGATCCTTGTCCGCTGGCACCGCGGCTCGGAACTTGGTGATGTGACACTGACTGGCTCTGCCCGGTCAACGAACCGGTGCCGATGAAGACATGACCGGCCAGCCGCATGTGAAGCCCTGGGTTTTGATCACCCTGTACTATTTAACAGACATTACACAGCAGTTGCGGTGCTTTTACGCGTCGGTAATGGCATTATAAGTAGCGTAGTGTACCACAGCGCGCTTCGTTACTTTACCCTACCGACGGGTATTAAGTTGTCTGCTAACATGAAGTACTATTAAGTGTAGCTAGCCGATTTTATTATTTAGAAAGTTAACGCTCTTGCATGTTATAAACGAAAACGGACAGTTTCGGCTTTCTGAATATGTAGCGTGAGATGCCTGGGCGTTAACGTTGTAATAGTAAGCAGTATCTTTTTGACAACTACACGGCACTTTTATTAATAACGCGTGCGAAGTCATAGTTATGAACCACTGTTCCGGCTGTCCCGCTGCTTCGTTTATCCTCAGTTCATGGCTTTCTAATTGCCCACAAGTTCAACTGTCAGTGTCGGCATTTAAAGTGATGGGGAGTAATATTATTGATATAGACGTTTTCCCATTGTGGCGTACCACCTGTTAAAGCTGTTAACATGCTTAACCCGAGAATAACCGACCGGATCGCACTGTAAAGTCAGAAATACTCTGTAAAGGAAAGCGAGGGTGCAGCCTGTGTAATGACGATCGGGAAGTGAAAGTACACGAGGTTAGGTGTGTGCCGATGCGCAGCTTGGCGTGGGTAGGGCTTCCCGGGGCGGATCTGGGCTCCTCCGTACTCACACTGCCTGACAGCGCCTCCCGGTCAGAGGTGCGGTGTAATGTGATGTCTAATGCACACTATATAATGTGCACCACCGCGGAACACGTGCGTGCTTAAGGATAGTCATATATATTCCATGTATGATTTAGGGATATTTGAAATTTACGATTGTTGACATCGTGCACTGTTTTCAGTTTGAGCGTGCCGCCCATTTCTTTGTAAAAGTGCGCAAAAAGAACCAAACCAAACAACGCTGAAGTTAAAACTGTAGGTGTTTAAGTTTATCATAACCAAAGTATTTTCTAGTTTTTGTTTTTTTAAATATGAAATCGCTCAGGTATGTGGGATGTTGAAAACATTTACAGTGGCGCCAAGATTTGATTTTAAGGTAACATTTAGAATAATGAGTGAACCGAAAACATGGCTTTAATTAAGAGAATAGTTCAGTAATGTCTCAAGTGAGCATCGTGGCTTGGTTATTGCGCAGCGCACCGTAAAATCATTGATTTCCTAGTTTAACTTTTCCAAATCAATTCCTCACCTCTCAGAGGAATATACACGTATAACATTAAATAAGAGAGTACGCAAGGAATTACGCGTATTTTGACCTGAACACACAGGTGTTTGTGCACTGAAAATATACTGTGTAATTCCTAATCCTCTAGTGATGAATTAATATAATTAAGTACATGCTTGAAGGCTATGCCAAAACAAGTGGAGAAATGCTATAAATGTTATCTTGAAGTTCAGCACTGATTTCAGAAATTGTTTATGGGTAGGAGTTTATAAGATTGTACCCAGAAGTCATTTAACAAGAAAATAGTAGTGTTCTGTAAAGTGCAAATTTCCTATTTCACTATGGGCTGCTACTGTCCAGCCAAGGGATTTCTAAAGTAGGCACTAGTAAGACAAGTTATGTCACAGACACTGAAGAGATTTGTGATATGTATCAAGAATCCTTAACTGTGCAGATATTCCACCCACACAAAATCTCCATGGACAAAAAGTAGAGGATACCATCAGGAACAGCATAAAGGGAGGGAAAGCTGGACCTATACATGGGGTCCTGATTGACAGTGCCTCTAAAAACTTTGGAATGTAATTGGATTAGTCTGAGTCCAATGTGATATGTTTTAATGGGGTTTAAAATGTCTGCTAGCATACGGTAATGAGCTTTATCTTGCCATATTTGTGATTTACACACATGGATGTGTGACTGGCTTAGTGACTATTCGGTTTATTTTTTTTATTATAGTTACATACATACAACAGGTTACTGATGATTTCTGTAATTCTTTCTTTTGTTTTGAAGTAGTAACCTGTTGTTTAACCTGTTAAGCAGTGTGTGGCTCAGTGGGTTTGGGTGCTGTGTCTGCAATCAGAAGGTTGTTTGTTCAAATCCCTTGGCTTGCAGAGTGAGGAAGGTCCTAAACTTGCTACAGGGATTTGCTGACCTGTATTTCTCAACTATATGTCGCTTTGGACTAAAGTTCCTGCTAAAAATGAATGTTATAATGTAAAATGAACAAGAACAAATAAAAGTGAATCAGGGGGAATGTGGAGGTAGAGTGTGCAGACTGTAATGCCAGTGGAGGCTGTTCTGCTCCATGATATCAAACAGGTTCTTGGCTAGCTGGTGATGCTAATTGTAAACAGAGTTATCAAATGACAGAACCCCATGCTGATCACCTCGTGCATTCAATAAGCAATGGTTTAAAGGGGGAGCCATATTGGTGAGGTTCCTCAACTGGGATTCTTGCACCAGGTTGTGTTTAGTATGGAAGAGGCAGAGACTCACGCCTGTTCCGTTCTTGTTGCTACGCAGGAGGTTACTGCCACTAGTCGCCATTATGTTGACAGACTGTTCGACCCCGACCCACAGAAAGTGCTTCAGGGAGTCATGTGAGTACAGTGCCTTCTGTGTGGTGACAGTGTGCCTAATAACTGCTGTGTGTGTTAGCAGGAAGCCCTGCAGGTTGTGTGAGTGTGTGTGAGTCCATGTGTCTGTGCACCTGTGCGCCTGCCTGTGTGTTTATCACTTCTTCATTCAGGTTCCCCATGAGGCTTCGACGCAGATTTTTTTTTTTTTCTATCTTTATTTATATCCTCAGCTCGTGCTCTGGTTACTGTGACAGACACTGGATCGCTGTATTTTTCCACTGCCTTCAGTCTTTATGTATCTGATAATTATACACTAATACTCTTAAGTTGCCTTTGTAAAGAGCCCCATAGATCGCTGTTTTGACCAAGATGGACTACCTTTTAGGTGCAGATGTCTGAAGCTGGTGTTTTATTTCAGTCTCCTGCATTTTGTAACAATGGACCTTCAGGGATCTTAAACCAGATATATGCAGCTGTAGACTGATGACAGAACATGCAATTTCCAGACAAAAGCAATCAATCAAATCAGTTCTAACTGCACAAATTGCAAATGATGGTTCCTTGAAACCTGCTCATAATACTTAGTTTTTGCCAAATACTGCTTAGGGTCTGATGTGAATAACTTTTGGCTAGGCCCCAGGCTTTAAAATATGGGCTTCCAGTCATTTGCTCTTATGTTTTGCAGTGACATGAAGAATGCTGTAATTGGAAACAACAAGCAGAAAGCCAACCTTATCGTGCTGGGAGCTGTGCCCAGGTATCTCATCCATGTGCTTCCCCACATGTCGTCGCTTCTCCTTCGCAGCATCCCATTGGTCCTCTAAACATAAACATGATGAACATTTTGCTGATTTAAAGTCTTTGGGTGGTCTGGTAGTTGTTGGGGACATGGCGTGTTGCCCGGTTCAGTGAAAGCAGTAGACGGCAGCCCACACTCAGCTGTAAATGCAGCACTTCAGACTGCCAGACTGGCTTACACACCTTATCTATTTATTCTGAAAAAGATACTCTGACGTTCATGTTGTTAATGAGAGACACTATATGGACAAAAGTACTGGGACACCTGGCCATTACACATACAGGAACTTTTATGGCATCACATTGTAAATCCATAGGCATCAATATAGAGTTGGTCCCCCCTTTGCAGCTATAACAGCTGTCACTCTTCTGGGGAGGCTTTCCACAAGATTTTTGGAATGTGTATATGGCATTTTTTACCCATTCATCCAGAAGAGCATTTCTGAGGTCAGTCATTCATGTTGGACATGAAGGTCTGGCTCACAATCTCCATTCTACTTCATCCCAAAGGTGTTGAATTGGGTTGAGGTCAGGGCTTTGTGTGGGTCAGTCAGGTTCTCCCACACCAAACTCACCCAACAGTATCTTTATGGATGCCGCTCTCTGCACTGGGGCACAGTCATGCTGGAAAAGGACTTTCCACAAACTGTTCCCACAAAGATCGAAGCATAGAATTGTCCAAAATGTCTTAGTAGGCTGAAGCATTAAGAATTCCCTTCACTGGAACTAAGGGGGCTAGTCCAACCCCTGAAAAACAACCCCATACCATTATCCCTCCTCCACCAAACTTTACAGTAGGCAAAATGTAGCCAGGGAGGTGATGTTCTCCTAGCATCTGCCAAACCCAGACTCTGCCATCAGACTGCCAGACAGAGATGAATGATTTGTCACGCCACAGAACACATTTCCCCTGCTCTATAGTTCAGTGGCAGTGTGCGTTGCACCACTCCATCTAACACTTGGCATTGTGAGGCTTGCATGCAGCTGCTCAGCCTTGGAAGGCCATTCCATGAAGCTCCCAGCGTAGGTTTTGTGCTGGAGTTAATGCCAGAGGAGGTTTGGAACTCTTGGTGACCCCGCTCTGTTACTTTATGTGGTCTGACACTTCATGGCTGAGTTTCTGTTGCTCCTAAATTGTTCCACTTTGCAATATTACCACTTACAATTGACCATGGAATATCTAGCAGGGAATAAATTTCACAAACTGACTTATTGAAAAGGTGGCATCCTATGACAGTATTACGTTTGAACTCACTGTGCTCTTCAGAACAACCTTTTCTTTCATAAATGTTTGTAAACCTGACTGCATGACTAGGTGATTGATCTTATACACCCGTGGCAATGGGTCTGACTGGAACACCTGAATTCAGTGAATAAGAGGTGTGTCCCAATACTTTTGTTCATATACTGTATCTGAGAAAGTTCCAGCCTGGCTCAAATAAGTGTGCATTTAACTACTACTGCAATGGTACTATTTTTTTCAGGGTTGCAGTGTTTGTAGACTATTGCTCTAGTAAACATTTATGTTGTGTACTAATCCGGCAAGGTAATTTTGTGACACAAAATATAAATGGTCTCTCACTAATTACCAAAACAAGTTCATTGTACAGTATAATTGATTTTTTTTCAGTTCTGCACTATGCCAATGGAATTTTCTGTTTTTAATTTGTTCTTATGTTGAGCCAGGATCCAGTGTACGCTGGGCCGTCCATTGCAGTGTGTGTGAGGGAGCTTGCTCATCAGTGGCAGGTGCTCATTTCCGTTGTGTTGGTATTGCCCCCCCCAAGGCTATTGTACCTGCTGCAGCAGCCTTCGTCCAGCCTGGAGCTGCGGACCGAGTGTGCAGTGGTGCTGGGCAGCCTGGCTATGGGCACAGAGAACAACATCAAGTCCCTGGTGGACTGCCACATCATCCCCGCCCTGCTGCAAGGTCAGCCGCACCCGAACACCTCGCAGACCCTTAAACGTGAAAGATCTGCTCATCACCATAGTGTTTTTATTTATTATTTCTTAAATAGTTGCTGAAACTCCGCCTTTCTTGGTGTGGCTCTGTCACATCACCTGTTTGTGTTTGTGTCCCTGTCCAGGTCTTCTTTGTCAGGACCTGTGCTTTATTGAGGCCTGCCTACGTTGCCTCAGGACAGTGTTCATCAGTCCGGTTACTCCAGTGCAGCTGCTTTACCCAGTAAGAACAATGCCTCTGCATTCACACACCACTCATTTCCATATTAGCATAAGAATACTCAGTCATACCTTTGCACGCATTTTTTTTCTGTAATAGTAATATTAGCTCTAATCGCAGAGTCCCTGCGTGTAAGTAATGGATGACATTTTCAGGACCCCACTGTGATCCCCCACCTGATGTCCCTGTTGAGTCGGTCACAGCGAACACAGGAATACATCACCCAGATCTTCTCGCATTGCTGCAAGGTCAGCCAATCCCAGCCATGATCTTCATGGGCTGTACTTCACTATAGCTCATTGGTGGAGTTTCTGAGTCGCACTCTTTGTTCCACAGACTGCTGAGCATCAGACGATTCTGTACAACCACGGAGCCATTCAGAACATCGCCCCCCTGCTCAATTCACCCTCCTACAAGGTGAAGCACGGCCCCCTTCCCCGGCCAGTGCCGGCTCACCATCTTCCTGTCATGTCACTCGATCTCTCTATCATTCTATCTGTCTTTGTCATTTGATTTCGACATTCTTTGATGGCATGACTTGCATAGACAGGGCAAGAAATGTAGGCAAAGGGCGAGTACAAAAAGCACTGTCCTGCTGGCTAGTAATGATATGTCAGACTCAGTTGGCTAGTAGCAAAAATTCCTAAGTTCCACTCCTGTGCATACAGGTAGTATTGCCAAAGCACTACATATGAAGTATTAAAAGATCACATAAAACTAAAGGTATACATAAACATAAAACTAGTGGCTAATGGTTATGGAAGCGCACTTGTGATTGAAAGATTGCTGGTTCGAATCCCCGACCAGCAAGGCACCACTGAGGTACCCTGAGCAAGGTACCGCCCCTGTGCACTGCTCCCTGGGAGCTGAATTAGCTGCCCCCTGCTATGTCACGACGTCACATATGGGTTAAATGCAGAGAACACATTTCATTGTTGTGTGCTGTGGTGTGTCAACAATGACCACCGATCACTAAATTCTAAATAAATGTGAAGTTAGATGTGTGTGTGTCTCTATCTCTCTGCAGGTACAAATGCAGGCCCTTAAGTGCTTCTCAGTCCTGGCCTATGAGAATGCCCAGGTGTCCATGACGCTGGTGAATGGTGAGCTCCAGTCCTCTCCTCCCCGCTCTGTCTCTGTGTCTCTGAATGTAAGGCATCCTGCCTGCCATGTTGTTTCAGGGTCACATCAGCGAGTAGATAACAATGTATCTTTCCTGCTGTGTAATACTCTTTTGTTTAAAAAATGCCAGCTTATGGTTAAGAAACAAAATCAGTCATGCAGTCTGAGACGATCCTTCCCTTCCTTTTGCTCTCGACTTGCATGTCCTGTTTCTCCCAGTGCTGGTGGACGGTGAGCTGCTCACTCAGGTATTTGTCAGGATGATGCAGAGGGACCGGCCCATTGAAATGCAGCTTACAGCAGCAAAATGGTGAGGACTGTCTGCCTGTGTCTGTCTGTTTGCCTACCTGCTGTCGGAGTGTATGGTTCAGACCATAGACCATAGACCAAGCAGTCTCTTATCGACAATCCCCACCTATCCACAGCCTGACATACATGTGCCGAGCTGGAGCCATCAGGACCGATGACACCTGCATTGTTCTGAAGGTCAGTCCTGATGGGTGGGGTGGTCGGGACGTGTTAAGGGATATCCCTGTTTGTCTGCTAGAGAGAAAGGATCTTTGAGCATGCATTATGTGTACTTGCCTGTGTATTAAAGAATAACGTGTCTTTGTGTGTTGATCTTTGCAGACGCTCCCTTGCCTGGTGCGCATGTGCAGTAAAGAGCGGCTCCTGGAGGAGCGGGTGGAGGGTGCGGAAACTCTGGCCTACCTGATGGAGCCCGACGTGGAGCTGCAGCGCATTGCGAGCGTCACCGACCACCTGGTGGCCATGCTGGCTGACTACTTCAAGTACCCGAGCTCCGTGAGTGCCATCGCGGACATCAAGCGGGTGAGGGGCTTGCGGGGCGGCGTGGGGGGGTGCGGTGGGATGAGGGCCCGTGGTCAGCTGCTGGAGACACTCGTTACATGGTCACTGATCATATGACTGAGCTATATTGGAGTATGTTGGAAATTAGTGCCATTGTGCAAATATTATACTGAGGGTGGCAGAGCTGTACTGTTGGATCACCCCCAAGGGTTATGGTTTCGAATCCCATCTCCACGCGTGTGTGAATATTCCTGTGTTTCGCAGGTTTCCTGCAGGTTCCACTTTTCACCTACAGACCAAAGACATGCAATTAGGCAAACCGGTGTCCCCAAATTACCCACTGGCATTCTCTCAGGGCTGTTCTCTGTGTTATGCCCTGCGCTGCTGGAATAGGCTTTAGGTCCCACGTGACCTTGTACTAGATCACTGAAAGTCTTACAATAGAAGCTGTACTAGAATAAGAATTGCAGTAAAGCAGTAGAAGAGTGCAGCAGTGAGCCAAAGCTTGCAGGATCCTATCTGTTGCATTTTCATGACACCAGAGGGGCCCTGTGGTTGTAGCCCATTTTGGATCAAGCTGTACAACCAGAGTGAAGCTGTGAGGTGTGACAGTCTCTCTATCTCTTTCTCTCGCTCTCTCTCAACACCCCACCCCAGCTGGACCACGACCTGAAACACGCCCACGAGCTGCGGCAGGCCGCATTCAAGCTGTACGCCTCGCTGGGCGCCAACGACGAGGACGTGCGCAAAAAGGTGCCCTTGTTGACCTTTCTGCTGTTCTGTTAAGTCCATTGGGGACTCTGGGAAATTTCCACTGTTTTCCATCCCACATGGACTGCATCTCTCCCAAACAGCTGAGCGTAAAACTCCTCTCGTCATCACGGGGCTAGCCAGCATGACTCATTTAGTATGTATCTTTACTGTTGAAATTACACTCCCTGTAGCTGTCTGGTCATTATGGTACAGGGTTTTCTTAATATGGGCAATCTTAGAAAGCTTACTAATTAAATAACTTATGAAAGCATTGAACAATACAGGTCTGATTAGGGGTGTAACGTTTCTACAAATCCATGGTTCAGTTCATACCTTGTTTTTTTCTCTTCTTTTTCTTGAAAAAAAATTGTTAGATTATCTTAACTTCACATCAAATAACTGCATACAAAATTCATTACATTGAATACTGTACTGTACTAGATATCAAAATGTTCCCACACCACTTGCATTTACCCGGGTGCTCTGCAGTCTCTGGGTTATTATTTATCTTGGGCTAGCCTAGTTTTTGTCGCAGGTGTGATCACTCGATCATGGTTGGACCAAAGCACGCGTTTGGAAAACAATAAAATAGGTGTGATGTATAAAAATGACAAAATATTCAGCTTGCCCTAACTTTAAATAGAATAATAATTTTGTGATTTACATGTTATAGTGTTAATTGCAAAATGAAAAAAATCAGTTTTGTAACACCTGCACCTCCAGCAGTGGGTTGGGGTTGCGGGGGAGGTGGATATCGTAGTTCAGTCGTCCACAACCGGGACATGAGATCGTGAATGTTTGTATCTTGGTTTTGGGCCCAGTTTCACAATCATTACACAACTAGTGAGTTTCCCAAAGTCTTCTTAACGCTACATCCTTTGTAAATTCTGTGTTAATTGATAGAATTTATGAACAATGTAGCGTTAAGAAGGCTTTGGGAAACTGACCCCTGATCTGATCCATTACAACACATCACATGGTGGGGTGTTGGGTCATTCTGTGCATCAGTTATGTCTTGTTGTTTTTCTGTCTGGGAAAAAAAAAACCTCATCCTTAGGGCTGGGTAATTAATCAAAACTGAAATTCATTCTTGCCTATGTAGGTCACTTTTTTTTAAAAAATTCTGTTAATACTTAGAATCTGATACTTTCCTCCGTGTGTGATCTTGTACTGTTTACTTAAAAACATACTACCGCATGTATTGTCACATGATGCCCCATCCAATCTGCTACATGGAATCAGCATAGAGAAGAGTTCAAACACTGTGCCGATTGAGCAACTAGAGCAGCTTGTACCAAATAAAAATGCAGTGTCCATCGTTCAAACACATTGTGGCTTTAGTGAAGATGACGCTGAACAAAAAGAGGTCAAACGTAAGACAGTTTCCGCTACGAAAAGTAATAGCACCAATCGGTTTCTACATTAGCAATATTTAAAATACAGTAGAAACTGCTTATAGTGATCATGGTTATAATGATCAACCGCTTATATGGATCAAAAAGCTTGGGACAGATTCATTCCTGTACAAATACTGTTTAAATAATTAACTTATAGTAATCAAGTAGTCCGCTTACAGCATTCATTTTGGGTCTTTGTATACATAACAACATATGGAAAAAAAATTAAACTTAGTTAATTCTTTTTTTTTTTACTTGCCTACTTTCCTTTGTGATAACCCGTCTGCTTCTGGCTAGCTACCAGCTAGCTAATGCTGCATGGAAAAAAAAGTTATTTTCTCTCTATTACGAATATAAACACATCAAAGTTACGATAAACTGCCAAAAACAAACCGAGATGCAGTAGTAAAACTACAATAACTGTTTTATGTACAGTATTGTAGTGTAATTGAATTATACACAATTCAGTAAGTTAATTTGTGCAGTATTGTAACTTGAAGTGTTTGAAACAGCTGGACTATTTTGAAAGAGTCAATAAAATTCAGTAAATAGTGACGCTGTCAGTTTTATTACCTTATGCTCGTGTAATAAATACACAAATGTCAATTAGATGGTAATCTGCCTGAGACATAACAAGAAAAACATAACAATAATGATTATCCGCTTATAGTGATCAATTTCACCCAGGCAGACATGATCACTATTTTGTTTGCAGGAAATGCAAACTATTTATTTTCCACTTTTTTTCTAGGAAACTTCCTCTTAACATTAAAACTAAAATATGACCTTTTTCATAAGATGTTCTCATTTCAAGTGATTTGTGCTTTGATTTCAGTTGTTCAAAAGATTCAATGAATAATCATAAATGGTTCATCTGTGTGTTTCCTTCCATTACTTTAAAATCATAAAGATATAGTCTTTCATTAGAAAAAATATCTTTAATAGTTGAGCATATTCACAGTACACACTAAATGAAACATGAGGGCAAAAAACAAAATAATCATTCATTAATTGTAAATGAGGTCAAATTATTTAATCTCGATATTGATTTGAGATCATATTGCCCAGCCGTACTTGTTCTCCCATAATGCCTTTAGTTAATGTGAATGAGCTGCCCGTGTGTTCTGCAGATCACAGAGACGGAGAACATGATGGATAGAATCGTCAGCGGCCTGTCCGAGTCCAGTATCAAGGTGCGGCTGGCGGCCGTCAGGTAAGCACTCCGCCATCCCTCTCGCTGCTGGCCATCTGGGTCGTAACCTGGGCTATGATTTGATGTTCGGCTCCCGTTGTCATTTGCTTATATTTGCTTCCTCCTGACTGAGGAGCAGTATTTGCAGGTCACCAAAGATGACCTCCCTGTGTTTCCTTGTCACCCTGCCCAGGTGTCTTCACAGTCTCTCTCGCTCAGTGCAGCAGTTAAGGACGAGCTTCCACGACCATGCCGTGTGGAAGCCCCTCATGAAGGTGCCCGTCTGCCTGTCACGTGCCACCTTCATGTTCTCTGCACCTCACTGTAACTCTCACAATGCCCCTCTGCGTTCCTGTGAAAATAATTGTCCCTTATGGATGTTTTACTTACACAAAAATATTCTGAGGGCAGAATGAAAAATGATTGGTTCAGAGAGATAGCCAATCAGATTGTGGAGGAGGTGGGCCCAAACAATTAGATGGGGCAGGACCAACCAGACAGATATCTTGCCCTCAGAACATTTTTATGTAAGTAAAACTCCCACGAGCATAATTGTCACGGTAGTTTTCTGGATTTTTCACCAGAGCACAATGTGACCCTTTTATTTTCCTGTACATGTCTGAAACCCAAGGAAGGAACTTGTGCAGTTAGGTTTGAGATCTATGTTCAGTTGTTTCGGTTTCAGGGATGGTAGGCCCAAGTCCCATGTATCTTGGAGTCTTACGAGGCTTTTCACTGCATCCTGCCCTCTTTTCACTACACGTCCGCCCTCACCGTACATCTGTCCCTGCAGCTACTGCAGAATGCCCCTGATGAAGTGCTGGTCATGGCCTCTTCCACACTATGCAACCTGCTGCTGGAGTTCTCCCCCAGCAAAGAGGTGCGTTCACCTCCTGGGCCGTGCTGCTGCGCTGGCGAGACCTTCAGCTCCCGGGCTTCCATTTGACACACAGACTCCTGGCTTTTTTGAAGCCCTAGTAAAAATGGCTTCATCCAGTAAATCTGAAGAGGAATTTAAGCATTTCTGTTTATTAATTCGCTTTTCTAAACCATGGGTGTGTTGGTGTGTCTTCCCAGCCCATCCTGGAATCAGGAGTGATCGAATTGCTCTGCAGTCTGACCCAGAGTGACAGTCCGGCACTGAGGGTCAATGGCATCTGGGCTCTCATGGTGAGATTCACACTGGTACACCTGATGGGCTTGTTAACTGTACATGCTGTTCAGATTTACCCTCATAGGGAAGTTTCTGGGAGATTTCTGCAGGAGAGCAGACTTGTGCATGGAAGGTAAATGGCTTCATAGGATCAGGCTGCTCACCCTGCCCTGCCGCCGCAGAATATGGCCTTCCAGGCAGACCAGAAGGTGAAGGTGGAGATCGTGCGAGCGTTGGGCACAGAGCAGCTTTTCCGCCTGCTGTCAGACCCCGATGCCAACGTGCTGATGAAGACTCTGGGGCTGCTCAGGAACCTGCTGTCCACACGCCCGGTCAGACCTGCAGAGAGCTGTCTATGCGCAGACGCACTCACCTACAGGCAGACATACTCGTGCATACATACATGGACATGCAGACGTCCTCACACACACATACATGGACACGCAGACGTCCTCACACACACATACATGGACACGCAGACGTCCTCGCACGCATAAACATGAACACATACATGGAAACGCAGACATACTCGCGCACGCAGACGTATTGTCGCACACGTATATCAACACAGTCCTACTTTGGATTTCGTCCTCAAATACTGATCGTTACCCATTCAAATGTTACTTTTAGTCACAGTGCATAAATTTCCTTGTTTCTTTCTTAAAGATGTGACCAGTGTTATAGCTTCAATTTTCTAAATTTAGCTTTTCTTTTTATATTAATTTTTATTTAAATTTCAGTTGTGGTTTTACTAGTTTGTATTTTTAAAATGTATTTCTATTTAGTTTTTGTAGTTTTCAATTTTCAATTTCAGTTTAAATTTTAATCAATTTATTTCTAGGGACAGTTGTAGAACTATTTTATGTGTCTGATCTTGACGTGTTCCAGGTATAAACGGTGATTAAAGAAACAAATCATTACTTCAGATAAGTTGTGTTTAACAAAACAATAAAAGAACGTTTTTGATGTCTGTCTGTATTTTATGTCAGTTAGTTTTGGAAGCAGTGTTTATAGATTTCATTTAGTTGTAGTTTATTAGTTTATTTTCGTATCCTATTTCAATTTACAAAAATGTTTTCTTGTAGTTTTACTTTTCGTTAGTTATAACAACCCTGGATGTGACCTGTGGAAGATCGTGGTAGATGTCTCGTTGCAGGCAATCTTTCAGAAGTAGGACATATTTGAGAATATCAGAATTATGTCATAACAAATGACTAAAAAAAAATTCAAACGCACCCTTCGAGAAGCATTTCGATGTAAGCACACACTGGTGTTATCAAAATAACTGGAACCTGTTCAAAATTCTGGATGAATGTTGAATGCATACATGGGCTGTGAGTGTGATATGCCATCACAGTGAGTGGAATAAGTGTCTGTCTCTCTGTTTTCCAGCATATTGACCAGATTATGAGCTCACATGGCAAACAGATAATGCAGGCAGTCACCCTGATCCTGGAGGGCGAGCACAGCATCGAGGTCAAGGAACAGGTCGCGTCCCGCCCTGTGCTGTTCTCTGACTTGTCTGCTGGCTCTCGCTCCAGCCATCACTCATTAGTCAGACCTTAATGAGTCTGGCCCCACGCTTTGTGGTCTGCATATGCTCCTTATGATCCTCTGACTGTAGCTAATGAGGAGCTTGTGCGCAGGCAGTCCTACAGCAGAGCACTGTCTCTGTCACTGTACTCTGTCACGATAGGCTTGTAACAGAAGACGATCTCCCTTTCAGACGTTGTGTATCCTGGCCAACATTGCTGATGGCAACACGGCCAAAGAGCTCATCATGACGAACGACGACATGCTGCAGAAGATCAAGTCTTATATGGTAGCATTCACCTGCACATGTGCTCAGTCATGTCCCCTAGCTTCCCTGACACCTGACAAGCCCCCCCCCCCCCCTCACTTCCCTTCTCAGGGACACTCTAATGTTAAGCTGCAGCTGGCTGCCACCTTCTGTGTCTCCAACCTCATCTGGAACGAGGAAGACGGTGAGAGGGGGACTCTGAGAGGTGGTCACGTGGGGGGGTGGATGGGCTAGAGGGGGGACGGAGGTGGGGCTCTGTGGGTGGCTCTGGTAGAAAGGGGATGATATAATTCTAACTTTGTTTATGGTATTACTGTATATGGGAAAAAGCCAGTTACATGAACACTGTTGCTCTTCTGTTGTCTCCTGCATGTACTGTTCTCTGTCTTCAGCACTTCCCCTCTGTCTGTGTCCAGGATCCCAGGAGCGGCAAGACAAGCTGAGAGAGATGGGCTTCGTGGACATTCTGCACAAACTCACCCAGGCCTCGGACCCCAACCTGTGTGACAGGTCCTTCTGCTTTAAAGTCTACTGTCTCCTCTCAGACTGAGTCTAATGTGCAGTTTAACGAAGGCATTGATTAAAGAGTGTGGCACTTTCATTCATAGCAGCATCATGTATTTATGTAAAAAGTTTAGCAATGCTAGGAAAAGAGAGTTTGTAGTTCACCCCTCTGTGTTTGTTCTTGCTCTGTCTTCCAGGGCAAAAACTGCCATGCAGCAGTACCTGGCCTGACAGCGAGGGTGGCAGAAAGAGGAAGTCACTACCCACCAATCACTGGGAGATCGTCTTTCAGATGCCCCCACTCCCTTCTCTAATTTTTTTTTCCAGCCATTTTGTTTTGTTGCACAAGACACCTTTTGAGTTGTGGCACAAACAGCCTCTTCCTCAGCCCCTCTGCTCCCCTGGGCCCGGGACTCTGAACGTAAAGAAGAAGAAAAGCTGTTGGGCACGATGGTCTCTTTTTACTTCCCAGCCGGATTGTTGAGGATTTAGTTTATTTTTTCTTTGTGGACATGATGTTGAGACGTGTGTGCGCACGTGCGTAATGAACTGCACGTGTGTGTGTGTGTGCATGTGTAATGAACTGCGTGTGTGTGTGTGTGTGTGTGTGTGGCACTTCCTGGGGGCTGTGGACTCATCATGGACTAGATGATCTGGATGCTGCTGCACTTTGATTTCAGACAGTAGGGGGAGAGATGGAACTGGGGATACGTGTTGCCTCTTCATTAATTTAATTATTGTTATTATAACTATTGGTAGTATTATTTTATGTTTTGGGGAGGGGGGGTGCTTAAATGATTGCTTGTTTTTTTTGGATGGATTCTTTTCAATTTGTTTTGGTTGTGGAAACATACCTCAGAATATATATAAATATATAAATATATTTTTTGAATTGTTTTCCCCCTCAGTTTTGTTTTTGTGAATATTTGTTTTTTTTTTTTTTTTTGTTTTTTTGTTCCTGAAATATTTCCTGTCTGTGAGGACAGATATGTGATGGAGGAATGAAAATGTGTGGATGTGGGAAAATAGAGAGAGCTTTGGGTGCAACAGGGGTGTGGTAAATAAGGCAGTGTTGGGGGGCTGTTTTTATATGGTTGTTTAGTCTGTTTTGTAAGAGATGGCCTCACCTTTGGCTTTTTTTGAAGCTCTTAGAGAATGAATGAATCAATGAATGTGTCATTGAAATATATGCAAGCAGACTGATGGAGTTCGAGTGATGCAGCTTCCTTTTGTTTGTGCAGCGTCACTATTGGTGATTCTTCTGGGATCCTTACTTTCAAATTACAGCTGCACATAAATCATTTGCCACAAAGTCTTTTCCCGTCACTGTAAGAATGAAGATTGAATTATGCCCCACTTGACAGGGCACCCACCTAATTAAAACTAAATTATGCTTCTTTATTCATGTTATTTTGATGAAATTGTACTTCCTTAGCAAAATAACTCTAACATCAGTCAGTAGCAATCTTGATGTTTAGTTCTTACCAAATAAACATGGCTAGTTTGCCTATAGCATCACCGAAACAACACAAAAAAACCTGTATTCTTACAAAATATCTTTATTCGTGAATGGATTCTTTTAAACTTCATAACGGTTACTAAAATACATCTTTAACCCTGGTGTTACAAGCAGGCACGTTCCACATGCAGGAAGCTGTGACATGCAAATAATCCCTAAGCTCCTATCCACCATCACCCCCAACCGGAATCGTAACCTCATCTTCCTCTTCCCACACACACACGAAAGGATAGACTCATCACACACTGCACACTGAACAAAACTGCAACAAGCCATGTTTGGACGGTATTTATTATAAACCCAGGATATGCATCCCCTACAGTATGACGCTACATGCATCCTGTGCTTTCTCACTGCTGGGCAGGTCTCTGATGCAGTGATGCTGGGTGATTGCAGGCCCTGTTTACTGGCCTGCACTGGGTGTCCTGTAATTAAGTGAAGTTCAGCCTCCTTCAAGCAGCCTGCCCACTGATTGGCAGAGACAGTGCTGCACTCTCCCTCTCCCATTGCCGTGACCACACTGACGCTTCCACAGCAACCGAGGAAACCGAGGATTCTCTAATGACAGAGCTAGATAAGCGTCAATGAGTAAGTACAGGTTAATGTGACATGGAGGAGTGGCTGCTGTTGTTCTGATATGTTAGTCTCACAAATCAGCTGTTTTACGTGGTATAAGAGAAGGCACAAATGGCAAGATGGCTACAGCCTGGGATCCATATGGCCAAATACAGATTCTAATTTGATCACCTAATCCAGGGGTGGCCAATCTTATCCGCAAAGGGCCGGTGTGTATGCGGGTTTTCGCTGCAACTCCCTAATTAGATTACTAATTAGAGGACTGATTGGCTGAAGAGTCCTCATATCTGGGTTTGAACAGCTGACCTACAGGTTATCCCAAAAACCCGCATACACGCCGGCCCTTTGCGAGTAAGATTGGGCACCCCTGACCTAATCGCTCCCCATACACGGATGACACACCTCCCCCAAGCCAAAGTCTTGCTGTAGGCTGGTGTTTAGATCATTTTCAATCCAAAAGCTTTTTCGATGCAAATACAGTTGTAATGATTGTCTAGGTGTGTTCTGTAGGGTCCAATACAATCAAGGAGCCCTGACACATACTGGCAGTGTCTTTGTGTGCTGACGTATGTTCAAATTGGATATTTTCGCTAACATGCTTTCTTTCTCTGAAGCATTTCTATAAACGGCTTTTTTTTCCTGATGGCTTGTTCCCATAATTTGTTGGTAGGTGGGCTTAGGTAGGGTGAATGTGTAAAACAGAGGTGGACATTTCAGGTCCAGAAAGTAAAAACCCAGACCAGGATTTTGTTTCAACCAACCATTTGCATACTCTGTGACAGTGACTCTTTATGCTCAGCTGGTTGGTAGAAACAAAATCCTGGTTTGGATTTTTACTTTCTGGACCTGAATTGTCCGCCTCTGGTGTAAAAGCACCTGATCATAGCTTGTCTGGAACAATAAGTCATAGGGATGTTTCTTATATTTTTTAGCAGGTGTAACTTCTTTTAAAAACAGGTGGAAGAGACTGTTTCCACATCACAGAGTGGCCAAGCATACAAGTTCCTCACCATGTGTATAAAATCAAAGTGATGCATTTGCCAAAAGGTGTGTATTGCTTCAAAAAAGCAACTACTGTATATCTACATCTTTGGGTCAAGAGTAGCTACTGGAATAAGGACTGGAGTCTTAGCTGTTTGTTGACTGACCCTACAGGTATGTCTGAAAACTTGGCACAAGCCCTAGACCAAAGCTGTCTAATTGTTGTTGCTTCTTTGAAACCAGAATTGTAGTTAAGGTTGTACATCAGCTGCTAAGGTTACTTTTCCCTTCACACCCTACTGTGCTGCCCTCATAGCTCACAGCAAAAATGCTCTCCCCAGGGGTCGAACCGCGACTGAGGGTGCAGTGGCTCGTGATGGTGCCCGCTGGTGGGTATAATCGGAGGAGCCAGCATCCGGTCAGGAAAAGGGGAAGCCCATCCCCGGCTCTGCTGTGATGCCACTACCGATTACGGAAAGAGAAATGGGACGGCGACAGGTGATGCCCTTCCTGGCATGTGAAAGCCCTGGAGAAGGGTCTTCAGAGGATCTGTCTGATGTGATGGTAGATGTTCCTCTGGATGACTTGAGCTTTTGCTCAACTCTGCTGCTCAACTCATCTTTCTCCATCGGTGCCACTGCCTCCTTAGGGTGGGCCCTCCTCGTCAATGAAGCTGATGTGTTCCGTCTGTGTCCCCCACTCCTGCATCTCCATGGCCAGGCAACTGGCTTCCCGGCTGGGGGGGCCCTGCACAGCACTTCTGGGTTTCTGAGGCCAGAACGAGCTGACAGTAGACTGCACCTCTTTGAGAGAGTCCAGTGAGCTGGGGGAAAGGGGGGAGGGGTG
>JAODJW010000001.1:33026068-33058648 GCA_026777045.1 Hyperopisus bebe | reverse complement strand
AAAAACCCCCTAACCCCCAAAAAACCATTAAAAGCTCAACTCGTCAGAACACCGGCATGCATTCTATGGCAGGGATGCGTTTTTCGGCATAACACCTGATTATGGTGTGCAGGACTGAGGGGGTGCTTAAGGAGTCCATCCGATCCCGTAAAAAAAGGACCTGCATCCAGAAAACATCAGAGATGCATTTAGCCTTTTGATCGTCTGTGTGACAATAATGGGTGTCACAAAACTGTTTAATACATAAAAGGTGTTGTCAGTGTTGTTTGTTTGGTGCTCTCGGCAGTGATAGGAGTGACAAAATACTTATTAATCATTAATGTTAGCGAGTTCTTAAATAATGTCGCCGACACCAATATGTTTATATATTTATGGCGTGCCAGCTGTGTTTGAAAATGACATGTATTGCTTTCAGTTGAATAATCACATGCAAAAAGTAGGCTACAAAAATAAAATAAAGATGCCTTTCGGATTTCACTGGAACATTTTACATTTCAGACAATTTATTATTAGTGGCCTAAATGTATTTTACCCGTGACTGGATTTGCTTCCTCGACACACTTGGGAATAACTTGCTTGCACAGAGCAATTTTCACTTTTGTGTTGCAGTGTAGGCTAATAGTGCTTTTGTTTTACTATTCATTGAGAACAACTAAATATCTATCGATATATTAATCGGTTTTATTTGACTGAGTGTGCTAATTTGAGTTACAGTTCTGGTAGTGGAGCGTTGGAAGGGAGAAGAACAATTAGGTTAGCCTAGACAAATAGCAGTTTTCAGGGGGAAACTGTATTGTTGGTCACACACTGCGAGTAAAATTTCAGCGAGGACACCATGGACCTGCAATCTGCAATTCCCTGCAGATCATCTAATTCCCTAACTAATACACCCTCTGCTGGCCATGCACCTTATTACTGTTTCTCTCTGAATCAGGCTTCATCTGATCACTTAGTCAGAGACTGTATCAAACCATCAACCTTATTTTTTTTGCCTGCAAAATGATTAAGGTGGTGCAGATGTGGCTGTAACGTTATTTCTCATGCTAAGATATGCGCGTTTAACATACACACGCGGCTATATGTAGCATGTCTCGCTGGATGTGGTTGTGGGCATCTGAGCATAATGTGACATAAAAACCAGCGTGAAGAACATCGTGGAGAGGAGCAGGACGTGCCTGTGCTGTGGACACTGTGTGCTTGAACGCAGTACAGCAGAGTAGCCGGAGAGCGGCCGTCTGCGATCGGATGCGGCTGAAGCTGGCAGACGGGCGGCCAGTGGAGACTCGCGCTTTATAAACAGAGCTGACTGGAAACATCATGAATATGAATGTCGTATTATTTTTTTCCTAGCGGTTTTCCATGAAGCACCTGCTCTATTTTAGATTTTAATAATTACGCTTATTTATTATTTCATTTTATTAATATCGTTATTTCGTTACTTGTGCATTAAATATGTGTCGAATAAAACATGTAGGCCTAAAACATATTTTTTTTAATAAAAAAAAAAGAAAACAAGCAAATAGGAATGATTAATCTACTGTATTTCGCGTTCAGTGAATTCTCCAGCGCTGTATAAATGCTGGTTTGTTTAACATGTTAATTAGGTATCGAGTGGACGTGTGGGTGTCTGTGCAAAGCGTGCAGTTCTAACCTTAGACAATGCTACAGTGTGATGCCTTCTTTAGTATCCCACAGATCTGACTCGCAGAGGTGTTTTGCTTGATTTCCACACGATGTTAATCGAGATTATTAATGGTAGGCTAATAATCCATTTAATAGCCGTATGAGATCTTAGTGCGAATGATAGTAAATCAGTAAAACACGAAGTAATATAGATCGCTGAAACAGCTGCGATCTGCATATTTACGGTTCATATTCGTAGTTCCCTTGCAGTCGCCTGTCATCTTGATGTTTATATGAGGTAATTGTGTGTTAACAGGACTATCTGAAGTCAGGCACTGGATTAGGGTGTGAAGAGAGGAAGCATATATCACTACAATTCTACCATGGCCCTCACCTCACACACAACATATTTCTTCACAGGGGTAAATACAGAGGCGGGGCCAAAGTGGTACTGGCCCCAGTTAAAACCTGTTTGGCCCATGGAGTGCCCCCTCCACTGGAACTCACTGGCAAATAATAAAATTAGGGGTGCCCTCCCACCTAAAATACCCGCGAATCGGCCCTGGTACTTCTGTAGCTGTTCTTGGCAAACAAGAAATCTGCTGTCCATCTTGAGCTCAGGAAGTGTGTGAACTGAAGTGCATCAAGTCTATGGCAATAATGGTGGGGTGCATGGGGGGGCAGGCACGGGTTGCAGTGCATGCTGGGGGATTCCAGATAGGATGGGGCTTGACATGGTGAAGAATCTGGGGTGTTAAAGATGATGTCCGTGATGCCTGTTCTGACTGTTACAGCACTCCACCCACAGTCAAACCAGGAACTCTGATCTCCTAACTGATAACATTAATGAATGTAGTTACTCCAAGAGAAATTAAAGAGAAACTTCTGCCATTCATAGCGATATGCAGGACAGGAGTGATGTCACCAAAGCAGTAACATGGCCGGGCCCTGTTACAGACCACTGCTCATGCTTTCCAGTTGAGGAGTAACGACAGGGCGGTTCATCGCGAACCCCGGTTCAGCTCGGCCCGTCAGGTGTGTCGAAGACTGCCGGCGCCCCTCCTGGCACGGCAGACCCGCAAGGCCACGACGGCACCCCCCTTTACAATCCGGAATATCGCCGGGATGTAAAACAGCAACTTTCGTTATTTTTATGGCAGGAGTTAGTCATCAGGAAATGTGCAAACAGGCTCTCATAAATAAGTAACACCTCTGTACAGGGCCTAACTGAGAAAGCGCAGATAAGTTTAGGCACAGGGCGTGCGACACCTACGAGCCGAGCATGCAGCGTCGCCGCGACTCGTCACAGCGAACCCAAGTGGCTCCTGCACGCTCCGCTACTGGGTTGTCATTCCAGGTAAAAACCCGCTTCTGCGACGTCCCTTTGGTGGCCAGGTCCTGGGAGTGGGCTGCTGCGGGGGTGGACTTCACAAGCCCCCCCCCTCGGAATACGCGGAGCATCTTCCTTCTGCTTTCGAGGGCCACTCATCTCTACGATTGGGAAGCTCAGGCATTATTACAGCTAATAAGCTAATTAAAATCTGCAGGATAATGAGTTGGTTATAATGACTAACCACACAGTGAGTTCGACCAGGGCTAATGGCTTTGCTGGGCTGCCATTGGCTGCGAGTGGCGGAAGGAGACCAACATTGGCTGTGCCGCACACCTCAGATCATTTGGGCTCTGGAAAGGGGCTGAACCCCCCATAACTTACAACTCCCTTTGGCTCCTCCCACCTGGGTCCCCGTTTGACCCCTCCCACCTGGGCCCCAGGCTCCAGGCCCCAGGCAGCTTTCCTGGAGGTGACAGACCTGGAGCTGAACATCCAGCACGGGGAGCTTTAAAAGACAATAACAGGGGCGGGGGGGGTATGGGTGTTGTGCCGAAATATACTGACTTTTATAGGACATGGGGTTTTTATACCCAGGAGCGTGGCACAGCCAGCAAAGCCTTGTGGGGGCACAAGGACAGGCCCCCCTACCCTCCGCCACCCCGCCGCTCAGCCAGATGGGGCACGGTGCTGAGACGAGGCTTTTCTGGAATTCTTGGTCGGGGATGTGAGCCGCAGGGTACAGACAGTGTTACGGGACTTTGTCTCTGTCTCTCCTTAATTCTCTCCCCCCCCCCCCGAAAGCTCTCTCAGAGGGATCAGACAGGGATGAGCTGTAATCACCCTGATTACAGGATAACCCCCCCCATGATGAAACAGAGGGTGGGGGGCGGCTCAGATGTCAAGTGATCACGCCGTCGTCACGGCAGTGAGGCATTGGGGTAGAGAGACACACCCCCTCCTTGTCACGATGGGTGCATAGCATGGACACCCACCCGTCTGGATGTTATCGGGTGCTGCAGCGTGATGTTCCCTGGGGGTACAGCTGTTTGTGCAGTTTCCCCCACTGACATGTAGGGAGCACACTCAGAGGTGGTACCACAGGGTTGAGGGGGCTGGTGGTGAACCCTTGCTATTTGACTTACCCCCAAGTCTATGGGACTGCGTGTTGAACCCCGGGACATACAGTACGGGACGCGGGGGAGGGGGGGATTCAGCTCAGTAACTAGGGCAGAAATGAAAGCAATACATCATGTTTCATCAATGGTCTAATCATGGTGCCTGTATCTTTGGTGCTTAGCAACCCGGGAGTGTTGTGAGTGTTGTCAGGCGGTGGATGGGATTCGGGTGTTTCCATTAAGAATAGGCTAAAACTCTGCCAATTTAGGTGCACCGCAGAGGCAGGGAGGCGAGACTGAGTTGTGTGGGTTTCCAAAAGCGGTGATGGGAACCAGAGGGCGTCTGGGAGGAGGGAGAGTGGGAACGAGACGCAAAAATGACAGCCCAGTATGCTGCAGTGGGAGATGCAAGAATGTGTTATTCTGTATGTGGGGGTCATGTGACTGTCCTGTTTCCCTGATCTTTATATTTCTGTGTTGCTGCTCTTTGGGCTGAAGCAGCAGCATGGGGTCAGTCTGTTTCTGAGCCAGACATCTATTCAACAGATTTCTGATTTTCAGGGTCCCGCCCTACAAAAACTGGTCTGTATGGCTATGATCTTGCTAATACCCCCCCCTCCATGGTTCCGCCCCTTCAGAGATGAATATTTGGGGCTGCTCCACAGTCCTGTCAAGCCTGTCGTCTTTCTCTGGTGTCTTTTCAGTCGACGGGTGTGTCAGCATTTCAGCCTGGACTCGAGAAAACGGGAAAGAAAGGAAGAAAGAGGTGAGAGACAGAGGAGAGATAAGCGGGTGAGAGGTGGGCTGGTGAGACGCAGATGGAAAAGAGGAGGGTGGGAGAGAGACATACAGAAGAGAGGAGGGTGAGATAGATAGGCAGGAGAGAGATGGATGGTAGAGAGGTAGTAGGGACAGAGACAGAGGGAGGGAGATGTAGAGAGACTGATGGGAGAGAGGCAGATGGGATAGAGACAGAAGAGAGGGAGATGTGGAGAGACAGATGGGAGAGAGAGACAAATGGGAGACAAGTTGGTGGGAGACAGACAGGGCGAGGGGGGCACAGGGGAGAGACAGATGGGGGAGAGAGACAGATGGGAGAGAGACAGATGGGAGAGACGCAGGCAGGTGGGAGAGAGACAGGACGGAGAGAGGTAGGTGAGAGAGAGAGACGGATGGGAGAGAGGCAGGTGAGAGAGAAAGAGATGGGAGAGAGGCAGACAGGTGTGAGAGAGACAGGCAGCAGGGGGACACAGGGAAGAGACAGATGTGGGTGGTGGGTGGAGAGAGGCAGGTGGAGGGGTCAAGCCAGAAGGTCCGAGACGTGCATGCCCAGAAAACTGCACAAGGACTCAACGGGTAGACAGAAGTCCACAAGCTAAGGGAGGAACGTTTACCAGAACATTCTCCTGTAAATGGGAATGTAAAGTACCTGTAAATGGGTCTAACTATATTGCCTGTGGATGCTGCAAAGGCGCTGTATATTGTTTTCAGCTCAGAACTTGATGATTTGTGTAATTGTGGAGGCACAGTCATTCCATAGAATCACTGACCTTCCCCCCACCATCTTTTCATCTCTTCAGGCTGTTTACCAGGAGGAGCGCTCAGCTTCATCGCCCTCTTCGTCCTCCTGGATGGAGGGCAGCTTTTTCACCAACCCGCCGTTGCTCTCCCAGTCCACCTGGGGTAGATGAGTGAGGTGTGCAGGGCAGGAGAGGAAAGAAAAGGCGGTGAGTGAAAGTGAGGACAGGAAAGTAAGAGGAAGGCAGCTGCCAGGTCAGCAGGGTCTTTAATAATATATCACGATACACATACACACACAAGCCAGAAGAAAAATACATAAAACATTTAAGTTTTAGATCAAATATGATCAGCGGGCTCAGGCCAGTTGTTCTTTTGCTCTACTGCACACATTTCATTTCGCCCCCTCCCCCTGCAGCCCTGACCCTTAATGCCTAAATAAAATATGACCTGCTGAATGGCATCTAAGACCAATTAAGCAAGCGGAAATAAACAGAGGGAATTAACATGCAGATCAGCCGGAGTGCCGCAGAGGCGGGCCCAGGGACTGTCCAAAATGGAGCAGCGCGGAAAATCAGCAGGAAGCCACCCAAAGCAGCAGACGTGGGACAGAAGGAGGAGAGCAAGCTGCCATACTGTCCGTCAGTCATGAGAGCAAGGCGCCATACCGTCCCTCAGTCAGGAGAGCAAGGCGCCATACCGTCCCTCAGACAGGAGAGCAAGGCGCCATACCGTCCGTCAGTCAGGAGAGCAAGGCGCCATACCGTCCCTCAGTCAGGAGAGCAAGCCGCCATACCGTCCGTCAGTCAGGAGAGCAAGGCGCCATACCGTCCGTCAGTCAGGAGAGCAAGGCGCCATACCGTCCGTCAGTCAGGAGAGCAAGCCGCCATACCGTCCGTCAGTCAGGAGAGCAAGGCGCCATACCGTCCGTCAGTCAGGAGAGCAAGGCGCCATACTGCCTGTCAGTCACAGATTATAAGCATAAACTACGGCTGCTTTCATCTCCTGTTCGTAACCTCACTTTGGACAAAAGCACCTGCTAAATGCTACAACTGCGTCTCCTAAATGGAGAAACGTAAATGTAAATCTCACCTCTTGTGTATCATGGGCATGTTTATTCTCAGTATATTTACTCTCGGTATATTTCTCTCCTTTGTCTCCTCCACTGAATACAGATCCCATTCCTCATTTTCACTGGAGCTGCCTCTTCCTGACCCCCCCCCCCCCCACGAGCAGTAGTATATTTTTAGCACCGATTGCCCAATCTTAAGGCACCCTGTGTGTCTGCAACACTCACGTGTCTTGGTTGACATGCCTCAGCATAAATCAATGCTCTCTTTTGTGTATGTGTTATGTGTAAATATTACATTGTGGGGACCAAATAAAAACCTGGTATTTTGATGTGGGAGACTCAGTTTTATAAAAATGTGTGATTGCAATCAAAAAACGAAAAATGCCAAAAGTCTTGTATTTTGTTTGGTTACTTATGATTAAGGGTAGGGGATAAGGATGTTATAGTTGGGATTAGGGTTATGCTCATAGAGATGAATGGAGAGTCCCCACATAAATATGAATTATGAATATGCTTGTGTGTCTCAGTGTACCTGTACTTGTGTGTGTGTGTTTGTGTATATGACTGTATATCAGTGTTTTCTAACCTAGTCCTTGGGGACCCACAGACAATCAAATTTTTACAGGAAGCTAGGAGGGTGAAAAATAGTGGACCGTCAGGGGGTCCCCGAGGACAGGTTAGGGACATGCTGCAGTATATATGTGTGGACCGTCAGGGGTCCCCGAGGACAGGTTAGGGACACGCTGCAGTATATATGTGTATATTTGTGTACTGCTCTGCACTGCTGTGCGTGAGCGTGCTGTGAGCATGGTCCCTTCTAAAGAGCTCTTTGTCTCCCTCTCTAAACAAATACAATATTTGCCTGCTCTTGACCTCCCTACCCGAGTCCTCTACTGCTCACATCAGGTGAAGTCTCCTGTCAATAAACAGTGGTGATACTGAATAAACACCAGCTCTGGCTAGCCCTTTGTGCAGCAGAGAATGCCTGTCACCATTCAGGGATTCCTAATCATGTTTGCCGGCATCGTATACCGTGGCTGTTAATTAAAATGTAAGAGTGGGGGGGGGGGTTTCCGGGCTTTCATCTCCGCACTTCGGCTCTTTGGCGAGGAATCGGGGATGGAGGGTGGGTCTCTGGCTGGAGCAGCAGGCGGGAGGAGCGAGGAGAGGTTTCCCGGCTCCTCGTCTCTCCTTCTGTTCTCCCCTGGCACAGAGCTATTTATATCTGTCAGCATCTAATCTTAGGTTGCGCAGCAGGAGGGGGGGGGCACACGGGTGGTCGGGGGCAGCCCCAGCCTCCCTCGCTGCTATTCTTAGCAAGGCAAGCATGTCCACAGCAGCCGGGAGCTGCTATTCCTGGCAGTGAGAGAGCGAGTGAGCGTGTGTGTGTGTGTGTGCGTGTGTGTGTGCGTGTGTGTGTGCGTGCGTGTTTGCTTGCGCTTGACTGTCAGACAGAAAGTGACAAAGTCTAATAATGTATGTGCTACTGATCTATCACAGGACACCTAGTCTCCACTATAATTTGCATAAGATTCATTGCTGATGCCCCCGTGTCACTCACGTCGGCCCCGTGGCCCTCGCGCAGGTTGTAGGTGAGGTCGTGCTGGATCTCGCTGACAAACTTCTGGGCGTATTCAGGATACAGGCGCAGCACCTCGCGCAGCCCCCTGAGGCTGATGTACTGCAGGTCGCAGTAGGTGAGCGCCTTCACATTGGCGTTGGTCTTTATCACCTGCTCCTTCATCAGCGAGTCGGAGCCAATCAGGTCGCCCTTGCCTGGGGGGATGCAGACACCACTCATCAGACAAGCAGAGGGCCAGAAGCTCTGCCTCCTACATGCAGATATGTGTGTCAATCTGGCTGGAAGAGCAGGATTCTTCCACTTGAATGCATAGACCTTGGGGTGAAAATGGTATATTTAGACACATTACAAGACAGATGTTACAGGGCTGTTTAAGAAAGAAGCATAAAACGACACACGGGTGATTCAGGAGTCTCAGAGCCAGACAACATCTTCTGTATGATGTTTGATGAGCTGCTGCGTAATGTTCTGAGCGTTTATGAAAACGTGGCAGCATCTTATTGCTCATATTCTCTGATTTCACTGAATCATACGTTCACGCACATTTCGTTGGCAATTGTGCCAAAAATCAATATGTGATTTTAAATTGACATTCATTTTAAATTGCACTGCTTTACTTAATCATGAAAACACCGGCATGACACAGGCATGCAGAGACTCACAGAGGGTCGGACCTTAAATAGTCTTTGTTTAATGAAAAAACCAAGTAGGCTGGCATACTTGTGCCATCGTACCTCACACACGCACCACAGAAGATGCCTCCATTTTGGTCTATAGAGGAAGACGGTGAGAAAAGGCCCAGATGGTGCCACAAGGGGAGGAGTAAGAAAGCTGTGGGGGGAATCGCGCAATGGGCCCGGCTGCAGAATTGAGCACTACACAACTATCCCCATCAGCGGTGAAGGATGCACAAGATGGACCAGATAATTCATCACTGATTCGATCTGTAAGGGGTTCAGCCATTTAAATCACATAGGTGATGACAGAGGCTGTATGTCGCTGCCATGTTTAATTCTGGTGTTTTTTTTATTCCCTGTTTTAAGTATTCTAACAAACAGATCAATGAGTTTCCAGTTTGTCCTACCAGGATCAATCATATCAATTATTCATAATATTTAATTATGCAGGGTGGATGAATTCTTAAACAGGAAAAGCACGCGATTCTGCAGTGTGGCTGTATCACAGCAATCAGTACTGCAAATGAATGTGGCATCTGTAAATACTGCAGGCAGCACAACTTCTGCACCTGTGAGATTTTGTGTCTACAATGTAGTATTGAAGTACTGAGTGCAAAAATCCAAATTCATTATTCACCCAGAGAGCTATATTGTAACCATGGAGCCCATTAAAATATCAATTTAATGTCCTCCTATGGTATCAGACCATTTGCATTTTTGATGTTCACTGTGGTTGTAAAATTATTTGAAGTCTACCCTTAGGAGATAAGATTTAAATTACATATAAAGGAAGGCTGTAGGATATGAAACGTAGAACAATCTTAGAAAAGGAATATTGAGATCAAAATATCTGATGAATGCACTGTAGCTTGCTGGCTCCACACATCACACTATACAGTCACATCCCTGATCAAATTTAAATTATATCCAATGTGGTGCCGTTTTGACAGCAACGAGCTTCTTTTGCCACTTGCAAATGTTATGTTTGAGATGTCACTGCATTAATGCTGGATCAAAAACATGTTGGATACTGGAAACTGGATAGGAAGTCAAATACTAATACTGATACCAACACTGGAATAAGCTCCCTCATCCACCTCTACAATCCCCCTACCACCTCAAAAGTATGCATACATGGATATAAAGAGGAATCAAAGATATTGTAGCAGAGATTTTTTGAGTAGCATACAAATACTAAGGCAACCAAGGGAAACCCAGTTAGACCGAGAATGGTGCCAATCACACTGCCTCTGTTGTATGAGATACAGGTTATTATTGCAAACAATGAAGGAAGCAGATGGATTAAATCATTTATGCTCAATTAAGGTCACTGCATGGCTGTCACTCATGAGAGCAATGTGTGTGTAAACACAACCCTCTTATTAATGGTAGCAGAAGGAGAGAGGGAAGAAGAGAAAAAAGAGAAGGCGATGGGGAGAGACGGATCAGGGGAGAAGAGCAAAGTGAGAAGGAGAAGCTTAGCTGGACCAACTTGTGGACGACAAAAACATTCACATTAAAGACCCAACAAATTAGCTGATTTAAGGTTCTGATTTGAGCATGTAGTGGGAGATTTGGGAACAAGAATATAGATCCATTCAAGACACCTTCAGGAAGCAAAAGCAGGATGCCAGCTTACATCACCAGATGCCTGGATCAAATCCCTGTGAAATGCTGCTGTTTGATGGGGCATGATGTAAATCAGCCTATTACTGAGCTGGGTGTAACAGCACCAGCATGTTACATAGGCTATGCATGGTTCAGCACCAATCGGTGTTAAATGCACATGGGTCAGTAATAGCACCGTATTATATCAGCATTGTTGGGGAGGTGACTCTCAAAAGTAATCCGTTAAAGACAGAGGTGGAAAATTTCCGGTCCAGAAAGTACAAATCCAGACCAAGGTTTAGTTGTGTATAACGAGTCACAGTCACCTGGTTGGTTGAAATAAAACCTTGGTCTGGATTTGTACTTTCTGGACCTGGATTTTCCAGCTCTGTCTGAAATGCATCACTTTGGTGAGTAACATCCCCAACACTGAATATCATCCACATCTGGTTCAGTAACAGTGCTGTGCTACCTCAGCCACACTCAAAAGGGGAGAGGGCGAGTGGGGGCTCAGTAACAGTCCTGTCATTACTGTGCTACATCAGCCACACTCAACTTAACTTCAACATTGTGCTACATTTGCTGCTCCAGGCTCCATGTAAAACTGCTTCATTAACCACATTCAGATGACTTTCAGTTTTGTGCTAGATTAGCTTCACTTAGCACAGTTTCACTTTAGCTCTGCTCTGCTGACTAGGGACTGCAGCCAAGAGCTGTGAACTGACCCTTGTGTAGAAAGGCTATACTAATTATGGTAGCAACAGTGACTATGATAAATAAATGAGAGTGATAATTTTAGCAGCCACCTGACTGAGCATCACTCAGCATCCTGTTGATTCCCGATCCAGTGCTTTACCCAACCTTGATGAATTGACCCACTGCAAGTTGGCTGAGGCCTGCATGGGCTCCAGAACACTGAGCAGCCCATTGTTATCTTTTCTGGCTCAGTGGGTTAGGTCTCTGTGACTGGAAGGTTGTTGGTTGTTGGCGGAGATTTTTTTGAGAAAAATCCTTAACCCCCTTGCTGTCTCATTAACTGTTTGATCCTGATTTCTTAAAAATGTACATTGCTTAGTATAAACCAATTTGCTAAATTAAATGTATAAATTAACATAAGTATCTTCAAATGGAAATCAAAATTTCATCCAAATTAATTAACCTCAAATGAGTCTTCAACATCCATGAAGCAGGGTGGTTCCCTCTCTTTTGATGTTGATGCCCCTGAGGATCTCAGCATCCCCCCCCCCCTCCCCCCAGCTGCCCTTTTGCAGGCAATTAGCAAATAGAATGCAGCCTAATGAGCCACATACCACAAACTACACACCTTAGTTAATCATGTAACCCTTTCACCAGCTCTATAAATGTGTCCGGTGCTGCCTTTCCTAATTCCTCATTTTCCATATTGAAAAATAAGCATGGAAACTTTATCTTACAACATGTCAAATAAAAAGAGCATTTAAGAATACTGAAAGTGATTAGATCATTGGGGTCTAATTCAACGATGTGGCCGAAAATCACACTGGGTTAGAATACTATTCATCCTTAAATTATAAACTCAATTTCCTTTACTTCACAAAGTGCATAAAAATACCAGGAAATGTGTAGAAACTGGGCCATCAAATGAGGCTGATTGCCAAGCCGGTAACTGATAATATAAAAACCGTCATGATCAAAACTGCCGTGTCACACAAGAAAAGATGATTCATGCATTTCATTCCATAGTCCCATGTTATGTCACTGCATACATTTTACCACGTTTTTAAAATGTAACAGCAGCAATGTAAAATTATTATGTGTTAGTGGGCCACATTCTGGAGTGAGAGGCAGGTTGGGAAAGCAGTGCAATCCTTCTCATCTTTGGGGGAACTCAAGCCCATCTCTTCTTCCAGCTTGAGGGAGTGTCCCTGTGCATACCTATATGAATCTATGCATGCCTGTGCAAATCTGCACATGCCTAGGTGAATCTGAGTAACATGGTGGCATACCCAGGATAGCCAGCACTGTGTTGTCCTTTAGCACCTCCATGGAACCAGAGCAGACAAAGTAGATGGCCTGCAGTGCATCTCCTTGGCGGATGAGGAACTCCCCTGGTGCACAGAATGATGTCTTGATGATGAGGGATAGGGAGCGCAGGCACCCCCTGCTGGCTGACTCAAACAATGGCAGTTGCAGCAGCTCCTTGTTCAGGTGCATGGCAATGTCGGCACGCAGCTCATCTGGGAAGTCCTTCAGCAACTGCAAGAGAAAAGGAGAACTCCAAAATCCAAAATCTCCCTCTCCAGGAGACAGAAGATGGTATGGGTGGTTAGAGTAGGACTGCATCCCCATAGTGCATAAGCAGCTGGAAGATGGATGAATGAATGGATAGGAGGAAAATGATGACAGTAAGAAAGCAGAATGAATTCAAGGGACCTTGCAGAGGAAACAGACTGAAATCAAAGAATGATTGTTATGAAGAGACTGAACCAATGTATAATAAATCAGATCTGGAAGCAGAGAAGGGTAAGAATGATAACTAATATAGGGAGTCAAACTGGGGCTGTGAAAGTTGAAATGGCCCACCTCTCCAACATCAATGCCGTTGTTGACAGACCAGGTGGTCTGGAAGCACTCCAGCATGCGTTGCTCCAGGGCCTTGGGCAGCCGATGCACGCGAATGAAGTCCTTCAGGTCCTTGGTGCGTGTGTGGTAGAGCGAACGGCGCGAGTACATGCGCTGGATGATGGCCGTTACGTTGCCAAAGACCACAGCGTGCATCAGCGCTGTGGGGACAAGCAGAGCAGACAGCTTCAGCTTATGCTGATGGCCCCAGAAGCGGTGTGTCCAAAAGGGGCTGTCGACGCTACCACTTCTAAAATTACTATCCCAAAGTTTAAATAGAAAGCTAGTGGTTAAACAGTATGAAGGACTTTATATATACCCTCCCTAAGATCTGGGGCTAGGAATCTCTGGATCAGGCCAGCAGAAAATGTTACAGATTAGTGATCCATCCGCTAATTTAATTGATTTTATCCTTTCAGTCTAAATTGCCATTTAGCCTAATTAAGACCAATCAATAATTCAGTTACTTAACCAGGCCATTAATCATTAATGAATCTATTTAAAACTGACCATATTTAAACCATATTATTTATTATTATAATCAGAAGCAGTAATAAAAATATGTTCCTCAAAAAAGCTTTCACACGGAATTCCATCATACGAACATTTGTGAAATTGTAGCCTAATTTCAAAATGCCTTATTAAGTGCAATTAAGAATTTGGTTATGCTACGCCAGGAGTCTCCGACTCCGGTCCTGGAGAGCTACTGTCCAGCAGGTTTTCTATCATACCCGGCTTCTGATGAGCCACACCTGTTCTCAGGTAAATACCAGAAACAGGTGTGGCTCATCAAAAGCCAAGTGGGACAGAAACCCTACTGGATAGTAGCTCTCCAGGACCAGAGTTGGAGACCCCTGTGCTACGCATTCCTTCTCCACAAACCAGATTAGTCTAGTATTATTATTCTTACCTTTATTTTAAAGAGCTATGATGCACATGTTTTCAGGAGACAGAATGCCATTCATGGGCAAATCTGGAAAGCCCTTAACAGTACATGCTCCAGTCACTGCAGGGATAGTAGCTGGCTGGCTTTCACATAGTGATTGTTTTAAAACTGATTTCCTCATTTTACAGGGTAATCATAGGCCTTAAACACAGGATATCACATTATTTATTATTCTTCTATACTGATGTCCATTAGCCATATTACGTTCTCGTTACTCCTTGCTATATTGCTATATATGTCTTGTTTTGTACTGTACCACAGTTTGTCCTTCCTTGAGATGCGCTACTCTGCAAGTCTAGCACAAGAATTTTGCTCTGTTCCTAGGAACACGTGACAAACAAACAAAAAACTAGAAGCTAATATATAAACTAGTTTTGCAATAACTTAATAGGTAATAACTGCAGTTACCATAAATGTCTATGGAATTGCTCTTAAAGATTCATTCACATAATATTTTTGATGTTAATATTAACATAATATTGGAATAATAGTTTGTTAAATTCATCAAAATTATTATTTATAAAGTAAATAGTGTACGAAACATTTATGCAAGTATTATTATTTTTCATTGTTTTTCAGGTCTCATTCTTTTGTCTCTTCCTATTTAAATGATCCAATAATTACCACTATCAGAACATCTTTATCATCCAGAATATCCTTCTCATCTAAAATACCCTTTTATCTTTTCTCACCATTATAATCGATGTTTCCCAGTTTACTTTTACCTATTTATGTCTAAACTATTTCATAGGTGAAATTCATAGCAATGTAAGTATTCCACATTTTGTCTATTTTTACCAAAACAATCCACACAAAGTAACATTTCCTTTTACATACATAATAAACATTTTATGTTTTGTTAGTTTCTGGATCATAACCGAAATCATATTTTATACACTTATCAGTAACTAAATAGACAGCTCTATACATTTACTATACATGAAGGATCATGAAAAACTGAGAATTAAAAACCAAGAAGGATCAATGTCATTTTACAAGACCATTGTCTTCATCGTTAGTCAGGCTAATGAAATTTCACTTTTTGTGCTCAAAGCAAATTTAGAAATGTCAGGGGTGTGAGATTTCTCAGAAAACTGTTTGTTCTCTCTGCACTAGGTGTACGCAAACTCTTGGGTACTTCAGACATAAGGCTGGCAAGAACAAAAATAATCTTTTATTATGAAAACAAAAACAACAGAGAAGTACAGGGGAGTCTGGAGAAACAGAAGCATGAGTTTAAAATGTAAAACCATTCCTAACAGACACACAACAAAGAATCAATCAAACATTGATTTGGATGTTGAGTGAGGAACTGGATGCTTAAGGGGAATTCCCAATAGTCTGTGCACACACTGTGCTGTAACTACATACATAGTAACCATGGAAATAAGCACACGACAAGGCAATGGATAATGCTGCAACTATGTTGCTTATAGGGGATCTATTATGCGTATCCGGTTTTTCCATTTCCTTTAGTGTGTTATATAGCTTTATTTGCATGTAAGGTCAGCAAAGTCTTAATGCCCAAAATACACGCCAAAAGGAGTAACTTCTAGCACAGGAACCACTCTTCTGTAATTGCTTGAAACACCTTATTGGAATTTTAGCCCTTCTGTGGCATAGTGAGGTTACCTCGTAAAACAATCCTTATCGGCCACCTACCTGCAAGAATCTGTTTGCAGACTGCAAGACAGGGGCAGAACATGTAGGGCAAACTGACCAATCAGGTTAGCCGACCGACCAATCAGAGCACACTGGGCTTATCAGGGGTGGGACTTTACATTCTAACAGAGTTTCAGACAGAGGGTCAATAAAGATGTACAGTATATAAAATTAATGTGTCTTTGAAAAATAAAATTATGAACATGAGAAAATGAGCTTAATCAGTCCCATTTAAGGACAACAGGTACTATAACTGCTTTAGCGAAAGTTCTGGTCTGTGAATAAGCAGTGGAATGATCTTCAGGACTGGTGTTTTCTTACTGCACTCCTGCTCTGTGTGCATGGAGATTGCATGCTCTCCCTGTGTTGCGTGGGCTTTGCCGTGGGGTAATCTGGTTTCCTCCCACAGTCCAAAGACACACAGGAAGTGAACAGGCACCTTTAAATTGGTCACAGTGTGTGTGGGTGCCCTGTGATGGACTGACAGCTTGCCCAGGGTGTCCCCTTGCCTTGTGCTCTATGCTGCTTTGGATTGGCATCAGTCCCCCTACCGCTCTGCCTATGAACATATACTGGATATGCAACTGGAAGATGAGTGGATGATTGTTTCAGTATATAAGTAGATTCTCTTTGCAGAGAAGCTGAAGTAATGATAACATAATGAAGCAATTTGGTTTATTTTCCAAAGGAAAATGAAATTTAACTTGCATATGGCTAAAAAAATGATTATGCATATGTAGGTGAACCACATTGTGTTGACAGATGCTACTCAAGCACCAACAGCAGTATGCTGTAATGTGACCTTCCCTTCAGTGGGCACCTAGACAGCACACTGACAAACACAGAGGGAGCTCCGCAGTATCCTCCATAGCAGGCACCACTCACTCTCGCCACCCAGGGCTACACTGTGGCTTTTACACTATTAGCAAAAACACAGACTCACTGCTATTATTGGCGTTAAAGGATGGGTGTAATGATCAGGCCAAGCAAGGTGGGTGGTACTGCCGCTTTCGAGGACAGCAATCGCTGCTCTCTTGTGCACAGCAGACATGAAAGGGGGTAATTAGCTGAATCGCTCTCTGTCAGGGGGAGTCCACTGGGAAGAGGGGTGTCATGGAGGAGTGTAATCCGGCACATGAAATCCCCAGCTAGCTCTCCCACTCTTGGCTGGTGATGTGCCAGTCCACCCACATGCCAGACGAGCCCTTGCCCCTGACTTCAAGCCAGCCTCTCTGTTTCCTCACACACCACATTCCTACCACTGTGTGCTGGAGGTAAGACGGCTGCAGCAAGCTTATAGATTAGCCACAAGTGACCCGTTAGCTTAGGAAACCCCCCCTGTGCAGTGCTGTAACTGTTCAGGCAGTGCATCATGCTACACTGAAGAAATTATCATTTATGATTGGATAACAAAATCCAAAGTAATTCACCAAAATGATCTCAATTACAGAAACAGCACAGGGCCCACATATTTCAATTTAACATCTTGCTTAGTTCCTGGTTAGTCTACATCTGCTAATGTGTTTACAGATGTTTAAGTGACTCGCTAGCAACTTCAGAAAGTCTAAATTAGTCCAATCTGCGAAGAACTGGATCAATCCAGTGCTTAAGTGTTTAAATTTAATAAAGACCTCAATATTTAAAGTCCCTCAAAGGAGTAATCCTGAGCAAATGAGAACCAGTGAATGGAACTTTAAGATGCTATCTAGCAAAATGTATATTTGCCAAAGACATATTGCCAGTTCTTACTTTTTTTTTGGTCAGTGTGTGTCTATAAGTGGGCACTGATAGCTTTTAGAAGAAGAAAATATCAGCCCAGACAAACTTTAACTAGACCGTTGCAAGAGAAAAACCAGGCAGGTTTAAAGTGCCCTCAGAACAACCCAGAACATTGTGGTTTTTATGCCAGGAATAGATCAGCATCAGACAGCCTAACATTAATAAATTAAGTCATAGCCTGTGATTATGACTGTGAAACCAGCAGGCAAAGTGGAGACACAGATGAACAATATTATGGCCAAATATCCATATAAACTCCTTGCGGGAGCCAGCCTCCTTCTCTGCTGATAAAAAGATAAAGGCACATTCAGTGATTTTCCTCACTGAACCTTTTATGTATTCAAAAAATGAGAAAGATACAGGTAGGGAAAGAGGGGAACGAGGAGATGCATTCTGTCTGATTGCATTGGGTAGCATGCAGAGTTATCACGACTAACAGCGCATTTCTGGTCACATTTCACTTTCTTTTCACTTGCAAATATTTCTTCTTAAATTGCACAGCCTTAAACTGCGTCATTTGCACCTGCATCGAAGCAGGGTCATTATGTGCTGCTGGGAAGCTGGCAGTCTGATGCTCATTGATATATCCAGAGCAATGATTTCAGTCTATCATCGTTCAGATTAGCTGTCTGAATATCCATTTACCTAACGGTTTATATCATAACCACTTTCTTGGCTACAGATTTCATAAATATATTCCAGATCATAAACCAGGTATAAGTGAAGTATTTTACCAGCAGTTTAGCAGGTTATGTTGGAAGCCATATAGTTTGAAAGTATACATATATAATTATTAGCATATCTGAATGAAGTCCCATTGTGTGAAGAGCCAGCTTGCCCTGTGCCACCCTGGCATGCCAGCCTTAGTATGCCCCAATCTGCACAGCGATTCACTGCCAGCTTTCAGCACCTTCTACTGGCAGTGCAATGGATGCTGTGCTCCGAGTGTGGCAGTGACCACACAGTGACACCCGCTCAAGGACTTCATTAGGGCAAAAGGCTTCACTTATTGGACACTTATGCAGTTCTCAAGGCTTTTACTTGGCTTATACCAAGTTTCTTTGTGACTCTGTGTCTAAACTTCCTACTCAGATGTGGGCATGAGGCTTAACTGCCACTCTTCCATTCTTTATGCTTGCTTATTTATCACAATATGTTTTTAATCTTCATATTCTGCAGTGTGGTATTTTACATTGTCCTTTGGCACACTGCCAACTGGCAAGTGAATAAAAATATTAAATAATGGAGTCTAGTCTAGACTCCAAGGAAGCATTTTTTTTATCACAAATATCATCATAATGTTAGACGAAAGATAAATAATTTAAGCCTAGTTGAGAAGCCTAGGAAAATCAACTATAAAACATTTTTATAAATAAATAAAAAAGAGAAAAATCAGCCAGACAGGAAGAACACAAAATAAAAGAAAAGACATCAAAACCATGAAAATAAATTGTCGAAGGCCTCCAAAACTGAGCTGGAATTTGATATGTGTATTAGACTGAACCCATGGGGGCTGGTAGAAAACTCACCCCCGATAAGCATGGTACAGATGGAGAAGATCTTCTCAGAGTCCGTGTTGGCAGACACATTGCCAAAGCCCACGCTGGTCAGGCTGCTCAAGGCGAAGTACAACGACGTCACATAGGAACTGCGCACCGACGGCCCGCCATTCAGCTCCACCCCTGTTCGGTTCCAGTGGCCCATGGCTGCCGTCGATGTCTGACCTGGCACCCCTGGACCTGTGGCATTCCATTGGCTGGCATTCCAGGAGTCCTGACCCCCTAACTCCACCCCAGTGGCATTCCAGTGACTGCCATTGGCTGCCAGCCCAAGTGTACTCGTGGAGTGTGACGAGTCAGAAACTCCAAGCAGCGTGCTCAAGGGAGACAGAAAGTAGGGTGTGCCCAGCCTCTTAGCAAGCTCATGCAGCCAACCTAGAAGAGAGAGACACAGTCACCCACTAACAGACAACAGATAAAGACATGCATATAAGACAAAGAAAAACAAATGAGTAAAATGCTGTAATTATGAGCACTGAAGCAATTAATGAATGTCAACCAGCTTGAAGGAATGAATATGGAAACAAACTGCATAAATTCATTCCACAAATTAATCAAACCATATATGTCCTGATAAGACACAGTTGTGTCACACCTACAGGGTTTGGGGGTTACACTCCTCTTTTTGCTCTGGGTGCTCCAGTTTCCTTGCATCATCCAAAAACCAGCGGATAGGCTGACTGATGCCTGTAAATGGCCTGAAGTGTGTACATGTACCCTGGCAGCCCATCCAGGGTATAGTCTTATGTCCCCCTCTTTGTGCCCCCTGCCAGGGATAGGCTCCAGACTGCTCCAGATGGATGGATGGATGGATAGATGGATGAATGGATGAATATACCAGCTATATTTTTCTGACCAGCAGAATGCTAAATGGTAATTTAAAAAGAGAATTTGGGAAAAAAGGATCATTATGGAGACATGGATTAGAAAGTATTGTATCATAAAAATGCAACATTGAAAAAAATCTTTCATTCAGTGTAGAAGTTACTTTTCTCTGTTTCAAAATAGGGTAGGATGTGTGCTTCAGTGAGTTAGGACTCATGATAGGAAGGTCACCAGTTCCAATCCTGTGAAGTAATATTACCTTGAGCAAGGTCCTTAACCCTAAATGCTACTGAGACTGGCTGAGCCTGCTTCTGCAACGAAGGTGATGATACAGAGGGCAACTTTTTTGAGCAATGTTACCAAGCAACTGCCAACCGGGTGAGACAAAGGGCAGCTCATCTATATCTGGATGATGGCGAAAGTTGCCAACTGCTGGTCCAAGGTTTTCAAATAGGTATTTGTGGCCCGATATCAATGGGAATGAGCCTGCGCAACATTGCCCAGCAGCATTGCCCAGCAGCATCGCTCAAGAATTTGCCCTGGGTATCATTACCTTAAGATGTCACATTGGGTAAAAGCAGCTGCTGCATAAATACATGTAAACAGGAATCACAGTTGTTTAAATAGCTGTCCGAGGTGCTGAAATGCAGTCGCTCAGCGGACAAGCATCCTGCTGCTATCCAAGGTCCTCAACTCGAATGACTCATATCAAAAGCCGCAGAGGTGCATAGAAACTGGCTCTGGAACTTCATGCTACATTTGCCTCATTCAATCCACTGCCCTGCAATAACTGACTCTGGATGTATTATTATGATACTGCTTGACTGTTTCCGTCCATGACAACTTGAGCCCTACCCACACCTACTTTGAAAAAACTCTATTACAGCTAATCGGAATTATGATATTGCCAGGCTTGAAGAGTAACAAAAAACCCAAATTAATTGTTAATTTATGAAATTGCCTATAGGCCAAGATCATAAGGTTCTTTAAATACAGTGCATGTACCTCACACTAATTACCATTGTGATTAACATGCATACTTTGTACTTTTGTTTTGTTAGTGTGTTCTGAAATAAAATGCTATATAAAATATCAAAATATCAATACATTTAATAATGCATGTAATATTATTAAATTATTCCTATCCATTCTTAATCCATCCAATATTCTTATGATTCAGGCATTTAAAAATTTTAAAAGACATGGGAAGTACAGAGACATCGATTTAGCTATGTTCTCTGAATCTAAATGGGTCTATAAAGACTCTGTACAAGAAGAAAAAAAAATGATCCAAACATTCCCCGAATGACGCTTGTTCGAAGGAAACTCTTTTCCTATTGTGATGGGATAATTATCTCTTCAGGGACCACACCACAAGCGTGAACAGTGCACGATGATGCAAGCTGAGCAGTTGTGATCAGCCTGTAGTATTAACACTGCACTCAGTGTCAGACAACATTCAGCCTGTTGTCGCTAAACTACGTGACTTAATACCTAAGCAAATATATGACAAGAGGTTGTGGCTTTTTCCCCCTATAATCTGCTACAGCAGTTGACATGCTGTCTTCCTCTCTGTTACAGATTGAATTCAGTAGAGCCTGGCTTGAGTAATCAATACATCTGCCACAGCTGCCAAGCCTCATAGACCCAAAAGAGAAGTAGAGCATGGAGGACAGGTGAGCAGCTGCCCAGTGCTGTATTCCACCCTTAGAGTTTATTATGGAGTGTTTCATTTTTCCATATCAGGGATCAACAACATTCAACAACGAACTCTGATGGACATTATGATAAAAAATGCGATTTTTAATACAGAGCTGGTATTTAAAAATGTAGCTTACACAGTTTTTTTTCCCACGGACATGGATGAGTCTTGCCACAAACAAGACAGGTTCACGATCCCCGGTCTGTAATCTTGGGGGAATCTAAGATTCTCAAGGTCGCCATAATGGAATAGTAAATAAAGCCACTGTAAATACCGGGGCAATCCAGCCAGCCAGGTTCGGAAGGCTGGTCAGGAATTCATACCATCTATAGCAGGGAAGTCTATGCGAGTTTTTGCTGCAACTCCCTAATTAGATTACTAATTAGAGAACTGATTGGCGATTGCCTGAAGAGTCATCATACCTGGGTTTGAACAGCTGACCTAAAGGTTATCCCGAAAACCTGCATACACACCGGCCCATAGCGGATAAGATTGCCCACCCCTGGCCTATAGCCTCTATGACACGTGATGCAGCTTCCTAGCCTTAATCGTTACAGCCTATAATGTACCAGCAACTCTTACTTAATCAAAAGTTAGTGAGATGTGAATGCATTTCATAATGGAGAACGTTAGCTACAACGTTAGCTTACCATTTATTTAAATAATGAAAATATTTCTTGTTCCTTTCAAGAGGCAAAATCAAATAATTCGAAACATGTAGGCTTTTTCATCTTTAGAATGAAGGTTTTGTTTGTTTAGTTTAATAAACTGCACCAATTACGAGAGAACTCAGCTGAACCCACAAACCAACACACACCAGTTAGGAAACACTAGTTTAATGAGACAAAATCTAAGAGTGAATGGTTATGTCGACATGATATTATTCTGGTGGAGAAAGGTTTCTAAGGAGGCTCAGGTCTGGAATAATAGTCTGCTGTCAGTGTCATGACTTATTGACAGAATTGTCTATCCTCATTCAAAATACAGGTAATTAAGGAGTGCCCGGTGATGTAGGCTCGTTCTTAGACTTCAATTCAATTAGCAGCAACTTTTCCCACATTCCTTTTTCAACCTTGGGCTACAGCTGTTGTAGGATGGAAAAAGTTCAATTATACCAGCTTCTGGCACCTCGCTATTGGCTGGCTGCAAGGCCTGGCAGTGACAGCTGGCTGTTACTACCGCCCTGCATTATTACCATTGAGAGAATGGCGGCAACGCCACAAATCATCTACAATTCCTCACTCTCTGAGTGTTATACATGGGGAGGGAGGTAAAATTGCATCCATCACTAGCTAAACCGCATGAATTTATAGATAGTCAATTCAAAACTGCTGGCATCTTATATATATATATATAAAGGTCAGTTTTTTGACCTTGTAATATCATATCTGTACATTTCACCTTATTTAATTCTCTAGGCATTTTGTAAACAGTACTTCAGTCATGCATATCTTTATTGATTTAGGGCCAGATTTACTAAGCAGGGCATATTAGCGTGAGAGCACAATCCAAAAAAGCATCCAATGGGAGTGGCCATTTCTGCGGGTGATCTACTAAAAATGCGCAAATTAATGAACACAGATACAGTCAGTTTATTTCATCATTTAAATGACACGTGCATGGGCAGTGCAAAATAAGACGTGCTTTTTTGCAGTAAATTGCCCACTGCAGACCTTAGTAAATCACATGGCTTGATTAATTTAAATACTGTCCTCCCCCAGATTTTGCACTTTGTAAGGGAACACCTACAAATGCACATACTGCATTGCACATGCACAAATGGAAAATACGGCCAATTGTGTTGCCTTTCTGGCGATAACTTTTCACTGTGTGTCTTTAGTAAATCTGGACAGTGCCGTTTTAAAACCAAAAGAGGGTTTGCACTGGCACAAACGGTCAGTAAATCTCACCTTTAGTGCTTTTAACCTACAATTGTAAGCAAGGGTGATTCTAGGAACTAGGGGTCATTCTAGAATCTAGGTGTCCCCATGATAGAACCGGCCAAGCAGGGGTGCAAAACATATTTTTTCTGGGGCTGAGACAAAAAATATACTTTTTCAAACAGTAACTTGAATTGTGAGTTGAGGTCAACACATCCTGTTCAGTTTTTGACTGTTTGATTATACTATCAAGATGGTGAAAAGAAGGCACCAGCATAAATATCCAAAAGCGGATTGCTGTATAATCCTTGAATTTCTCATATAATACTATTCCATTATCCTCATTTGTCAGGCACAGGTCCATTTTGTGTAATACTTTTTGCAAATCTTTTGTTTGCAATCTGCTGCACCACACAATTTCACTACCTGCAGATATAACACAAGAAGTCTGATTATACTGGACCAAATAGAGGCTGCACCTCTCAGAAAAACAATACAGGAGGCAGGGTTTCAAAAGAAGGAGGGCCAGATGACCACGATTTCCCTGTTAAATGCCTATATTTTATCCTTGTTATTGATGAAAGTAACCCCGGACAAGCGGTAGATGATGGATGGATGGATGGATTGATGGATGGACCTTAAGAACAGCATTCAGACATTTTTTTCAGTGGTTTCTATATTCAGTCCACCCATGCCCTGCAGCACAATAAACAACAGTTTCCTGCCTAATCCCAGAGCCACATGGTTATGTTTGCCACTCTGACAGAAGAAATTCACATACTGTAGAGATCACCCTTTTTATTGCTCACAAGTCCTTAATCTGTATGCAGACACCACCTTTTAAAGATTCTTCATGGGTGCTGGAGAAAAATGAAGCAGCCTTGAAGGACCTTACAGCAGTAGCTGAATGCTTTGCAGCTCAAGGTAACTCTGGGTTTGTGTGGGTTTCTTCTGGGTAACCCCATTTCCTGCCACAGTCCATAAACAAACAAACAAACAGAATTTGCCCCCTGTACAGGTGCATTGAGATGTTGCCCGTGGTGTGGGAGTGCACGCATCTGACCCTCCTAGGAGTAACCTGGCATGTATGCTCTATGACACACACTCCAGGCTCATAGCATCCCTGTCCAGGGCAAGCAATTTTGGGAGCTGCATGAATGATATACGGCTACACAGCTCAATGCGCAGAGCCAGTTCTCACTAATACATGCAGTTTACCAGTCCCTCGGAGAAACACAAGCAGCAGCTGATTGTGACACCATGGCTGACTTATTGATCCTAGCTTATCTTTTCTTATACCATACTATTATTGCAGCAATAATGTGTTATTATGACTTGTAGTGAACCTCTAACAGAAAATGGGTTGTGGGCTGCAAAACTCGACAGCAGAGCTCTTCCACAGACTGCGCCACGTAGGAGTCATTTAGCCCATTTTTACACATACATATTACGTTTTTGCTGTATTTAGCGTGCTAACAACGTACCCACAAGTCACCGGATAACACTTCAGTTCATAAGCTATCCATCAGCTCTTCACAACCACCACTTAAATGTCCATAGATGGTACACAGGCTACTAAGGTCTCATGCAGCACATCATGTTCCCCATGCGCAGTGAAGCCACTGACCGATGTCCCACGTGCCCGGGATGTTGCTCTCTATCTCGCGACGGCCGATGAAGTACCAGACGCAGGCCATCCAGTGGGCGAGCAGGGCGAACATGGACATGAGCAGCGTCAGCACCACGGCGCTGTACTGCGAGTAGCGCTCCAGCTTCTGCAGCAGCCGCAGCAGGCGCAGCAGGCGCACCGTCTTCAGGAGATGCACGCCAAAGTACTGCACAGAGAGGTCAGAGGTCACGGAGGGAAGAGCCATCAGGCCCTGTCATGTCAGCAAGTACATCTGTGATAAAACCGCTCATCTATCCACAAACAGGGAGCATCGCACCATTCAGCCTGATTCTCCACCACAAGGAACCCTAGCTGGGAAAGGCGCCAGGCTACAACTGGATACTGGCGCACCAGTGACGTCTGGTGGAAAAATCCATCTGATCGGACTCTTCCAGCATGTTCCCAGAATCACACTGAACAGAAATGTGCTACATATCTTAAACTAATTAATACACTACCAAGAAAAAAATAATGACTTAGTCATATCTGACGGTAGTTCTTTTGATTCTCAGAATAAGCAGTAATGCTGTAATAGGCTTTGAATGGACATTAGTGTTAATCACAGCGCTTAATGAGCCTGCTTCCTTGCGATCATCAGTACTAAATTCTTATTAAATTCAGGAGTATACTGCAGGTGGGCCCCTGGGGGCTTACCACGCTCACGTTGAAGGCGTACAGCAGGTCAAATGGTAGGGCGGCGATCAGGTCGACGAACAGCCAGGTGGTAGCATAGTGCACACAGATGGAGCGGGCATCATACACCACCTGGCCTGACGTGCTCACGTAGGTGGTGCGGAAGTTCAGCACAATATCTGCGGCACACAGATATTATGTGAATGTGTACGTCTCCACCACTTATAGCCAGACATGCAACAGTTTAATCAGAATTAAACATGGCTGTTAGATCATTAAGCCATCAAGAGTAATTCACCTGGAAATAAGACATTATGTGATAAATAAAACCAACAGAAACACATATCAAGTATAGAGAGGCACAGGCAGGAAATACGAGCTGAGTTTAGTCTGAGTGCTGTACAGGGCGTGTGTGGGCTGCACTTGACGTTTGAGATGTAATGTTCTTAAGTACATAGTATCCTGATAAGTACCAGGCGTGTGTTCTGCTATGATGGGAGTCAATCCTGGCAGTCAAACGTTCACCACTGAAACTGACATCTCATTCAGGCTTGGTATTACGGCAGAGCTCCGGCTTATCATTCCAAGCACATGGAACTCCTGTTTGCATGCAGAGTCTGCTAGGGAGCTGGGGAGTCATGTTTGTGCATGTAGGGTCATTAAATTTCTAACCATGGATCCTCAGAACTGGGGCTTGTTTTAGCCCATGGCTAAAAAGATGTTTGTTTGCTGTTCTCAGTATCTTATATCCCTGCCACAAACCGTACAGCCGGATTGCTGCCGCTCACAAAGGTCATTACTGCTTGGGAAAGACATTTTTCTTGTGAGAACATGTTATCTATCAACCACCTGAGTGACTTCATTAAGTCTGGATAATTGGATAGTAAAAACAGCAGCTTGATTCTAGCAATCATGGTATGGCATTAATTTTATAGCCTAATAGGTATGGTAGCTTATGCAGCTGTCTTTGCGCAGAAGTCTTACCCAAAATGAAGAGAATTTCCACCAGGATGTCGCTGACGCTTGGGGGACTGCGGGAGGCGGAGCTTCCCTCGTCCCGCCCACCGACAGCAGTGAAGCACACATTGTACGGTACAGTGACAGCCACGTAGAAGGTGGCTAGTAGAATTAACCAATCCCAGCCCGCCTTGAAAGTGCCATAGTGCAACAGGATGAATCTGGATTTTTGAATAGCTGCCACCTTGTACTCGGGAATAGGGGGCTTCTCCCCAAACATATTCTGTAGAATGACAAGAATTGAGGAAAGGAAAATTATGCAAAGCATATCAGCACAAAAAGCCACTTATACAAACCATACACAGATAGACAGGCTCTCAGACATATGGATAACATTCTTTAGCAGGTTATTTGGGTACAGAAAATGTCATAAAACTGTAAGGGTAAAGGAGATTGATGTCAATGCAAATGGATATGACAGGTCTTGAATGGGGAGTTCTGTGACCTGGGAGTTGGAATAAATGAAGGATCCCAGAGTGAGCGGGGCCTGAAATTAACTTGCTTTCAGTCAGTGTGTATGTTACTCTCAGGCTAGTGACCAAAAGACTAGGATTTCAAAGGTGTTTTCTCTTTGTGACGGCAATTAACTTGTACCTTTCAAGGACCTGATAGCAGGCCACACTCAGACCCTCATGGGAGTTTTGCTTGTACAGATATGTTCTGAGGGCAGAACGAAAAATTATTGGTTCAGAGCAATAACCAACCAGATTGTAGAGAAGGTTGGTCGAAGCAACTAGAGGAGGCGGGACCAACCTATCAAATGTCTTGGTCCCGCCTCTTGAAGTTGCTTGGTCCCACCTCCTCTACAATCTGACTGGTTCTCTTTCTGAACCAATCATTTTTCATTCTGTCATCAGAACATTTTTGTGTAAGTAAAACTTCCATGAGGGTCTGAGTGTGGCCTGCTATCATGTGCTTGAATGGTACAAGTTAATTGCCGTTACAAAGGCAAAACACCTTCAAAATCCTAGTCTTTTAGTCACTAGCCTGTGAGTAACATACACACCACAAGCCATTCAGATAGAGGCTCACATTATTCAGCTTGAGCTTGCTCTTGTCCTGCTTCTGCAGGTGCCCCGACAGATGGTAAAGCACTGCCCGGCTACGGCGCCGGTTGGCGTTGAACCCTGGGGGCCGTGTGACTCTGTGCACCTCCAGACCCGTCTCTTCATCTGAGGAAGACAGAGATTCTGAGCAGGAAGTGTTTGTTAGCAGGGGGGATGACCGTGCTGCAGGATGTGAGGGTTTGATGTGCTCCCCACCTACTCATTTCTGTGACAGCAAAGAGCTCCCTCTCAGCCTTGCTCTCTGTCATTATCCCCTTCACTCTGTCCCTAATTCCATGAGAAGTGTGCAGTGAGGCTGGCAGATTGCTGAAATTGACTGTAAAACCAAAGCTAATTCTGATATTCAGATACTGAACACTCAACATTTTAAAAACATGGCACGTTAAATCATTGTTTTGTGAAGTGCAGAATTTTCTACAATGCTGTCATATGTCACAAAATAGCATTCTATATCATTCCATTGTTGATGATTTCTGCTTTTTTCCACCCATTTTTAGTCATTTTGGCTGGCGACTATAAATACGTTTTCCATTTAATTGTAAGACCTTCTGTCAATACAAAAATGTCAGCTGTCTTTCCATTTCAACAGCCAGTTACTCAGAAAGGATTACCGTGTTCAATAGCTAATCATTAAGTATAACCTCGTTTACCCTTTAAATTTCCATTACAGGAAAATCATAAACAGTTTAGAGCCTCAGATTATCCTGAACATTATTTCCCCTGTACAGTAACCCCACCTCTACCTTTAAGTGATATTATTAATCTACAATATCTTCTAAAAAGGTTTATATAAGTACTTTAATAAATTTGTACCAAAAACGTCTCTCTTCAGTAAAAATGATATTCATAAGGTCAGAATAAGCTGAAACCTTTTCAACAGAAATTGTAAAGAAAAATGTGCTGGTTAGGTTAGGAACCATTTGGGATCTTCATTCACGTTTATGTCACCTAGTATAGTGTTTCTCCATCTGGTTCACTTGGTCCACATTTTTGCTCCCTCCTAGCTCCCTGTCTCAGGGCCTCCGAGGACCAGTTTGAGAAACACTGACCAAGTAAAACTACAGATGTAAACCCTTGGGTTTTGAATAACACTAATATGCAGCAACAGTGCTTAGGGTGACACAGTGGCTGAGTAGGTTGCACTGTGGCCCCATGTCCAGGGTTGGGGTTTGAATCCGGCGTGTGGAGTTTGCCGTATCTCCCTACATCACACAGTCTGCCTCCCAAAGACATTCAGTTTGCAGGTTTTTCACTGTTAAACATCATTTGCAGTATACAAGTGAAACATCTGCACAATTGGTGACTGGTATGAAGTACAACAAATATAAATAGAAATAAGAAAACTACGAACAAAAATAACCAAATAATTAAACCGTCTCCGTGTAACACAGTTTGCTGGCACTTATGCAAAAGATGGCCCAGCAATAAGAGGGACAACAGCAGCCAATTATGTGCTAGGGTAATGAAAGGGCTCCCTGAGAATCATGAACATTGCTCTCCATTACAGGAGCAGCACACCTGAGCTTCTGAATTAATTTTCGCTTCATGTAGTGCGTCAAGGCTCCCATCACTCAACACTTTTGAAAGTGGGAGGTTGTGATGGAATTTCTCCCCAATTCAGATTGAATCAATACGTTTGTCTGACTTCCTCTCAAACTCTGAATGTCTTTCAGATCTAATTATCTCAGCACAATACACCTACTGGCTGCTGATTTGTCTTTTTCTAAGGTGCCTTTTCTCATCGTGGCAAAGTGGAAGCACAACTACAGAGGTTTGCAATTAATGCAGGTGCCAGTTATTGACAACTAAAATTGATGACAATAAATGAACCAGCTAGGTCTAAGTTTTGACAGTGTTACCTATGTCTTTGTAACTCCTTTCCCTTAGCCTGGAATCCTTAAAAGCATCCTTAAAAATCCTTCTTTGGCACTCCTCTGCAAAAACCAGTAATCAAACCATCCCTGTAGCCATGTTATCAGCTGCCTGGTTTCAAATGTTGTCCAATGGCTTTTCCTAATCATACCCCTAAGCTGCACTAAAGACAGCTGTGACTAGATATCATCTTTCAGGCAATGTCAGTAGCCCTGGAGGCTTCTGTCCTCATACAAACACCAGTATAGTTCAGTCTTCTTTTCCTTGCCCTTCTCATGTATTCTTCGTAAAATTCCCTGCCTGTTTCCTCAACGAAACCAGTCTCATCCCCTACCTGACACCAATCTAACTTTGCCGTAAACCCCCCCGCCCCCATGCCATAGTGCTTCCTTTTATCTGTGGTTTCCTGGCCCCCCCTCCCTACTCACCGATCTCAGGACCCTGCACAGAGTCCTGGTCCCTCTTGTTGTCCGTGATGTCCTTGTGGGAGACCAGGAAGAGCACCACCTCCCCCTTCTCATTCTTGATGGGCACGATATCCAGCAAACACCAGAACTTGGCGCCTACCCATGACAAACAGAGGACACTGCTTACACACTTGTACACTTCACTCTGCATATGGATTATATATTTTTGGAACTTGTTGCTCAAAGGCTGCTGCACCTTGCTGCTGTTGGTATTTTGGGTTTTATGTGAGGTTTACGTGCACCCTATTTATGTGCATATGTGCAGTACTTATAGATAAAGGTTTACCATTTAGACGTATTGTCATAGGCTGGAAATTGTATGTATTTAATTACCTTATTTCTTTGACATACACAATCTTCTCAACACTCGAAAAAGTCAAAGCATGCAGCTTTTGGTATAACCCTGCTAAAAACCGAATAATGAATTAAGCTACCACTAAATGACTCCAAAATAAGCTTAGGTGCAAACAACTGCCTTCAGAATTCACACAATAATATGAATGGACTCTACCCTTGTGGATCTTTGTGTGTGAGGTCACATAATTGGGTGATAAATTCAAAGGAAAGATAACCGTATTATTCACTTTTCAAAACATCTCTGGGATGAACTAAAAAATATGTAATTGCTTCTGCCATCTACACATCATCACACGTCATCCATCGCTATTTCAAGACAAAACAAGAGACTGTTCCTTAGGCACTAAATCTTTCTTGGTATTTTCACTGACAAATGCAATATAAATTTAACAATCAATGGATGTCAGAAAGGAGGAACTAAAATTATATGGAATTTCTTCTACATTTTCACAGCAAATTCTTTAAACGCAAAATGCCAGCCTCTGTGGTTATAGATAACACTCACACCAGAATAAATATATTAGATTGAAGAATATGCTATAGTTATTTTTGTTCATGCAAGTAAAATATTAGAATTTTCTCATGGAATTTGTTGCTGGCTGTGTAGTTGTTATTTTAATGACTGTCTTCAATGCAGGAGTCTGAGTAATGAAGCTGATCCATGTTGTTTATTACTGCTGCCCTGCTGACTGCCCTCGCTAAGTTGGCTTCAAATTTATAATTGAGTGCATTAGCTCACAGTGCATAAAGGAAACAGGAACAAAGAGGATGAAGCTATGTGATGGCACATCTTTAAAGAAACCTGGTTTCAGTCTACAGCAGATTCTAAACCCTATTTAGCAGTGTAATGGCAAGCATTTATATACTGCAACATGGGGACATGTAGGGCCAAGCAGACCTGGGTGCAGGTCTACAAGTAGGACCACACCCAGAACTCCAACCACCTCAACCTCCATCCTGTACAACCAGGCACACCTGCTGATGCCTGCCCACTTCGCAAGAATTTCTCTCTTTCCATCTTACTGAGCTTGGGATTGGTTTCTCAACTACAGAACACGTAAAGGAGTGGTACTGGATCGGCCCTTTCTCTGAGCACTTAGTAAACAGTACAAATACAAATATGAAACACTACAAATGCCTGCTTCCTCCCTTAGGCATATTGGCCATTGGCATTTAAACCAGTAAATAACTATTAGAAACTATAGTACAATGAAATGGTTGACGGCATCCTATAGAAGCTGTATATGTACAGTATGTGGTTCAAAGGTAAGAAAGACACTGGGGTGACAGAGACTTACTCATTCAGTCAAATCTTCTCCAAACCACAATGACGACTAAAATCCAAGACATGGACAAGACATGCAACCTTAATTGTGGACACTATTAATTTAATCAAAAGAAACAACCCACAAAAACAGTGTTGGAGAATTAGCTGATTTAATCATTATACTTAGTATAGTAACAATAACAGCAGGTCTTGAGTAATATATATCTGGCATATTCATTTTGCAAGTTGCCTTCACCTTAAAATAGAGAAAACAAATAACAAACATGTCCTTGTTTTACAATCTGTGGAGGAAATGAAGCACATGTATAACATGGAAGACAGTGCTTTTGGACTGTTTCATCATGGAGCTCTTCGTATTTTCTGTGTGGATGTTCTCCAAGCATGTGACTCACAAGAAAGGAACAAGCATGCAGGATGAATTCCTCTCACTGTGCAACCCACGTCTGCCTGGCGATGATCAAGCACTACCATAATTTTATGGGATTGTGGACAGGCTGTCGCTGATGAAGGCTGCTTGAGGTGTGTTTGTGTACTTGCAGAGTGTGTGAAAATGTATATGCCAGCATTACCTGCAGCTTGTACAAGGGTAGTTGGTAATGTGGGAGATCTTTTTCATCATTTATCCCGAAAAAGCCAGACTATTACGTGTCAAATAATAATAATAATAATAATAATAATAATAATAATAATTATTATTATTATTATTATTATTATTATTATTATTATTA
>JAODJW010000001.1:33009585-33025968 GCA_026777045.1 Hyperopisus bebe | reverse complement strand
TATTATTATTATTATTATTATTATTATTATTATTATTATTATTATTATTATTATTATTATTATTATTATTATAAATTCTTGGACTAAAAGGTTTGATGCATAAACCAAAGATAGCACCTGTAAACTGTAGCGTGTATTTAAGTTGTGGGATTTATCTCAAACAGACTAATGCAGAAGAAATCCAGCAGCTCCAGTTACACTAATCTAGGATGCTCTTTGAAACGTCTTAGGTATGTGAACTTCAGTCCTGTCCATACTTAGAACCATTGGATTACATTTTTTTTTTGGACTGAGTCTGATATATTGACAAGAATGATATTAGGGTTAGACAGTTCAAATCAGGGGAGATTCGAAGGAAAATAATATATGATCCTGACAAATGATAAGCTCTCAGCAGTTGTAGGGATTATTAGTTCTATCAAATTCAATAGGAATCATTCTGACATAGTGATTCTACTTGGTCCTGATATTCTGATTTTCGAATGCTAAAATTCAAAATTCAATTGTTAAAATCCAGTGGTTTCAGCGAAATTCCTCCTAAGGGGATTGTTTGACATCCACGCTTGACTGGATTCTCTTGTCAGCAGTAACAATGTGGCTGTCCGTTACTAATATTAAATCCCAGTAATCCCAGATATTACTTTAGCATAATGTGTAAAAAAGCTCTAAAAAGTAACCAAACTGTGTGCCTCCTAGCAGCACTGCTTCCGGTCTTAGTGAGACTCCCAAAGTAGCTTTGTCAATAACTCGGATAGTTTTGAGAAAAGCTTAAATAAGTGAAAATATCTTTATATCATTATAACTGTCCATCCATCCACTTTCCAACTCGCTTATCCTATTGGGTTGCAGGGGGTCCAGAGCCTATTCCAGAAGCAATGGGCACGAGGCAGGGAACAACCCTGGACGGGGTTGTTCCCTGTTATTATCTTCATTATAACTGATGGGAATTATTAGCATTATCATTAAAATTTGCAAAACTTCAACTCTCTGACTATTCTGAGCAATGCCCAGGGCCCAGTTCTCAGATCTCTGCAAGCTCGATTTCAGTTCAAACAGGTAGATAGAGGTCAGATTTGAGTGCTTGGTGCTGGAACACTTTGTTTTTTAAAGAATTATTGGGTAGTATTTCACAATAACCTTATGTACCCCTGCAATATAGACTTGAACCCTACGTGGAGCTGCATTGTCTCTCTACATATTCTCACTGGGGACTGTTTTTTCCACTATATGCAGCCACTTGGGAAACACTGTCAAACACACCTGGTAACATTCCCAACATAGCATCCATGAAAAATTGCTTTGGTAAAGAAAAAAATGATAAAATGAAAAAAAAATGTAAAAGAAATATATTAAAAACTGAAGGTCGATTACAATAACATTGCTATTGAATGTGGAACTTGGAATTTAATAGAATTTTTTGATTCAGTCCAGTCTTTAATACTTAACCCATGTTTCCTCCAGAACAAATTTAAGAGATTTCTTATAGTGAAAGATACAGATTATAACATGCAATACATTCTAGCAGTCTAGATTAGTACAAAGACAGTGTCAGAGCAGGAATCATTCCATGAGCAATGTCCCCTTAGCCTGAATTTTTAAACCTAGACTAAAGGCCTTATATTGCAGTCTAGCCAAGGTTTAGCTATCCTGATTTAGCTATCCTGGTTTAGCTATCCTTAACTAATGCTGTTGGTGTTTTCATATAGGAGGCTCTTTATTGGTGTTTAGGTATGGCTCTCATATCTTAATATCAGGACACCATCTGTACCTTTCTTCTCCACCATGCCCGAGGCAAACCTTACCTGAGTATGAGCTGCAACTGACCATGACCCACACCAAAGATACAGTGCAGCCTGAGGCAGATACACCAAGCATGATGGAGACAATAACAAAACACTATGGCCCACCAAAACACTATGAGTTCTAGCAACACATATACAGCAGGGATGTTGGCAGAGGCTGGACATTTTTTCCCTGGTTTGCAGCAATTGATTTTATTTCCTATATTGGCTTTTAGGTGTAATTTTGATATACCTACGTAGTATCAAAGATTTGTGCTTGATGTTTTTAAGCAGACATATTATGGGTCACCAACATCACATCAAAAAAGCTACATTTCATGGATACCTGCCGCCACCCCTCTGAGAGGCATCAGTCTCACTAGTACTTAAAAAAGGCTCCCCTCATCCGTTCTAGCTACAGGCTGATTTTCCTCTTACATTTCAGCCAAAGTCCTGTCTCTTTGTCTTTTAGAGCCCCTGCCTGCTTTAATCGCTTCAGAACAATCAGGCTTCGTGTTGGGAAGGCAGTCCTTCCCCAGCACCAGGAGGCTACTTAATATTTTCTTCTCCCCCTAATTCTGACTTGCCTGAAGTTGTGGCTGAAAAACAGGCATAGAATGGAAATATTTGGTCTTTGATCTGGAAAAATTTGCCTTCGGCTCTAATGTATAAGATTAAATACATGGCCCTCTTTGCAGACTTGTCGTAACATTCATTGGTTTACGCTTATCTATAAAACTCTTCTTGGCTATTCACCCCTTACCTAACTCAGTTATTACAGACAATCTCCTTGACCACATAAAATACTTGGTCTTCCTCTTATATTAGAATAAAGCCTCTTAAACCTAGTGCTTTCTCTGGCCTGATATCATTCCAATCTGCTGCTGCCAATGACTAGAATTCATTACAGAAATCTTTAAAACTGGATAAATTTATATCTGTCATGGCCTTCAAAGGCTTACTTATGATTTTTTTTAATGACACTTGTGAATGTCGAATCATTCTGTTATGGGTTTTATTTTACTTTTATTTTTTATTATTATTTATTTTTGCCATGCCCACACGGGCGGGACACGAAGGCAGCAACCAATGATTTAGTACTCGCTCCGCTACTTAAGACGGAAGTAACCTCGCTAGTATTGCGAAGTATTGTTGCCATGGTCTGGAGCATTGCTGAACATTTTTCTGTCTTGTGTCTTCCCTGCCTGCTCTGCTTACGGTGTCCTGCCCTGTTGTCTCGCCTGTCCTGCCCATCTGTCTGATCCCGCCTGCCCTGCCTGCCTGCCCTATCCTACACCCTTGACCCGGCTTCCTCGTTCGTCTCTACCCATCGTCACCTCGTCCTGTCACTACGTGTAGGACTGATATCCCTGGCTACAGAACTTGTGCTTCTGACCCGACTTCTCTATTGGATATCCCCTCTGGCTTTGTTCACTCCCGGCTTTATCAATAAACCTGTAATCTCCCGCATTTTGGGGTCCACCTCCTCCCTACTCTCTACACGTCACAATTTTCATTATGTTTTGGTTTTTATTTATTTTTTCCATTTTCGTTTTTGTTTTACAAGTGCTTTCTGGCACTTGTCAGGCTGACATTGTAAATAAGAAACTGTTCTTAATGCTTTGCCTGGTAAAATAAAGGTTAATGAATGAATGAATGACTGGATTTGCCTACTTTACATCTTCCCAGTAGCGTCTGCCCAGTACTACTACCATGGCAAACACCAAGGCTGTCCTCGTTTTCCCAGCCCAGATATTTGGCTCTGCAGTGAAGAAGAATTCAAGGGCATCACCTGATTAGGTTTCACAGATAATCTCTCACCACGCAGACACCTACCTCCTGCATATCACCAATCCCACCTACAGTCTCCCAGCAGTCCTTAAAATTCTGTATCAGTTTTTTAACATGCTTAGGGCATAAATTCATTTTTCAAATAATCAAGCTTCTTCCCAGTATAAAGAACTCCTGCAGTCTTTGTCATCCTTACACTGAGTTGCAGATGCCTAGGAATATTAATCACTAAGTCATTCACTGATATCTTTGCTAAGATCTTCCACTCATACATAGATTAACTGAAATTAGATTGAAACAAGATGTGTTCCCCTCACCTCATTAATGGGGGGAGTCAATCTGATCCAAATGGTTGTTCTACCCAAACATTATATATCATTCATCACATTCCAGTTCTATATTAAAACATTTCTCTTTATCCCTTGAATCAGCAGCTGAACACTCCTTTTGGGCCAAAAGACAAGCACATATATGCAGAGCAGCTCTCCAATTCCACTAGAGAATGGAAGGCCTTTTGTTGCCAAACAAATAGGAATGGCCAATAGGAACGGCCTTTGGTATTGGCTGTAATATCATCTTGCTAGTCTTCTGGATTAATAATGCAGATGTTGAACACCCTCTCTGTGGTTATATGGTAACATGCTCCTCACAGTTTTCACTCCACATAGTTACCCCTCACTGCCAAAAACATTACCGACAACCCCAATGTTATCAACACCATCAAAATATAAACCCAATATAGGAAGCATTTTGCCCTGCACAGATCCTCAGCTTGAGCCTCAGTCCAAAATGATTACTTATTTCCTCTATCTTGCTGTTATCCACCCTTTCCCTTATGGTCCAGTAATGGCCTTGCTACTATCAGTGACCTCTATAATGAAGAGGTTCTCTCTTCCTTTGCTGACCTGTCAGATAAATTCAATCATCCTAAAACCCACCTTTTGCTTTAGTACAAAAGCCAGTTTCCTCAGTCCCCCAGTTGCCCCCCAGACTCCAATGCTGATGCTCTCTTGTCCCTGCATGGCTGTCAAAAGGGACTATTTATGAGTCTACTTCAATTCTCAAAAGTGCACAGGAAAAAGACCTAAGATATGATTGATATATATATCTAATGAGAAATGGGACCATGCTTTCAACTTGATTCACTTCTCTTCTATATGCATTAGGCATGCCCTTTTACTGTATAAAATCCGCTCACTAATGTAAGGATGGCAAGCAAACACCCAGAATCAGTATGATAAGTATAAATCTACTGACCTCATGCATGTGTTTTGGCCCTCTCTGAATTTTGGCCTAAAGAATCCAACACACTCCCAAGTTTCCTGAATACAGTCATGACCTACAGTCCCCTCACTGCCTTATTTTTAATGCCTCCTGAGTCCAATATGCATACAACTATACAGCATGTTTTCCACCTTCAACACCTTACGTATTGATTTGTTTATGGATTTATTCTTTATTTGTTTGTTTCTTATACTTCTTCCTCCTTCACCCTCCCATGTGGTGTCTGAGGGTGTGGTTTGAGCAGGGGTAGGTGGGGATGTGGCTGGCGATGTGGGAATGGTAGAATTCATGTTGTGAGGTATTGGGTAGAATTTCAGAGGTGGGTGGAGTCTGGCGGGAATTTTTAATACTAACTCAAGCTAGTGTTCTACTTTTTTATTGTTCTTTTCATATGCCAGTACAAAAGCACACTTTCATACCTCTCTGAGGTGTTTTTAGCACAATCCCTGATGCCTCGTGCACATTACCCTCCTCTTACTTCTTATGGTGCATTTGCAAGAACTAAATTGTGTTGCTTATATGTCACTTTCATTTCCCATCTATTTTTGTTTGTCAATTGACTAAAACAGCATTTCAATGGACTCTCATGAAGCGAACAGCACACAGCCTTTTCTATTGCAAGTATTCAGCTTTTAAGCTGTTTTTTTTTAACTGAGCATGAATGTAACCAAACTGCATCATACAACAATAAACCAGGCTGCAGCTGTTTGTTTTCTACTTCACTCGGAAAATTGAATCGGGATGTTATTGGCTGGGCATGCAGTGCCCAATTCGTAATAAACAATGAAATGTGCAAACTTAGGCTACATTTCGAAATTTTAGCTAACCTAATCCACTATTCCCTGGGCTTGCATCAATCAGAATGTATTGGATTATTTAATTTACAAATAGTGTAGTACATCTACCTATAAGGGTTTAGAATACTGATATCTGTAAACTATAGACACCAAAGGCTCACGTAGAAGAACTCTACAGCTAAATGATTTTTGCTGAAACGACGAATGGCTGAAGTTCCTTACTTAATACTGTGTTATCTAGAACCTTTTTAACAAATGTTTTACAAATTATGCAAGACATTCTGTTGTAAGACTCGCTGTGACTGTATGGCAACATGGTGTTTAATTATTTGGTGTGACTCCAGCATACCCAAGATGAAAGTGCTCTCTGACTGACGGTTCCTAGTATGCGGTGAGGCCAGGAACTTCATGCTTTGTCAGATTTTGTAACAGCAAACACTTTAAAGGAAACACAGACCTTCAGGATGTGCCTTGCTATCACTTGATATGGCTTGACAATGGAAAAAGGCCAGGACAGGCGTATTGTCTATGCTCTTTTGTAATATACTCCCATTGCTCTCTGGCATAGTCTCTCCTTTCTGTTCTCAAAAGACACGCTTACAATTCCCATTTCTTTAACGGTCTTGAAAAAGACCAGTCTTGAATCCCTTCTGTTTCTATTTTCCTTTTCTATTTCCTTTGCATCCTACTTTGCATACTATGCATTATTGCATTATTGATCAGATCTTACCTCCCTTCTTGTAGAAAATTAGCTCCATCTTGAACTCCCTGCGATCATCCAGTGCCCCCTGGATCTGAGCTGTCAGCTGGTCACTGGTCTCAGGCCCATACAAGAAGTGACATGCACAACTCTTTTGCATCAATTCCGCACGGGCGTAGCCTGTTAGGTCACAGAACCCATCGGAGCAGTACACAATTGGGTAGAGAGACTGGACCTGGGCATTCCCCAGGACAAAGTTACTGTCTGTGAGAGATAAAGAGAGAGGGAAAGACAGAAAGAGAGAGAGGGAAACAAGGAGAGGTGCAGTCGCATTAGATGTTGAGTGGTTGCATTCTATTAAGATCTAGTACAGCATATCACAGATTTAGAAACATTATTCCAATTTAGATGACAAAACTTCATTTCAAACAGAGAACAAGGTCACAGAATGATGATGGGATCAACCTGCACACAGATAAATGCCACAGACAGGTAGCGGCATCCATCCATCCATCATCCATCCATCCATCCATCCATCCATTTTCTGTAACTGCTTGTCTTATTCAGGGCCAAGGGGGGTTCTGAGGCTATCCAGAAGGGTATTGGTGCAAGGTAGGGAAGAACCCAGGATGGGGCGCCAACCCATAGCAAGGTGCACTCACACAGCATTCACAAGTAATGGCATGCGTCTACAATTTTTTTAAACATACCATGGAAGTTGATTCACCAAAATTAAGTGTGTAAGGGGTATCGTACTCAGAGAGTTACAACATAGGGACTATTTAATTCACACCATTTTAACCCTAACAACTTTGTTCGGTAGCCAACTACAGTCTAAATTTACCAGACACACTTTTTCTTGGCCGTTCCTATTAATTAGTGTTCAGAATGTGTAAAGAATAGGAAGCCTTTAGACGGAGTCCATGTTTTTGATCTTTATCAGGATGTCAGGCCACAATAACAGCGATAGTGCAGAGGGGAAACAACACAAATACGCACAAGAGATTATTCCTGCTCAGAAACAAGCACCAGAACTGGAAAAATAATACAGACATGTATTAAGCTGGCCCCTGAGGCAATAGGTGCAGAGACTTTGGTTCACACACTCAAAAACTAGTTTTTCTATCAGTTAGCTTGACATTGATGGTACTGGAGTTCTATTTAATATTTTGGCACACTACCCTTATAAAGGGTTTATGAATATTTATAACCAGGTTATGAATTAGGTTATAACACTTTGTAAATCATTAATAGACAATTATAAAAGTCATAAGAGTTTTTTAAATTAATGAGTTACTACCGTCTCTATGTTGCAAAAGGGAAGCTTATTCCAAAGTGGTACTAACACTTCTACTCCAAATCATGTTTGATTGTGGACCATCTAAATCCAATCTCAAGTAAGTCCATTTGAAAAATGTATTTAAGCGCGAGAAAGAGCTGCCTGGGAAAAGGATGGGAACTGAATTCTGGGAGGGGGGAGGTTTTTAGAGACACGGCTGTGCTTTTGCTGCTGATGACACAGAGGCAGCTGATCCGTGTGAGAAAAACGGAGAGTGACAGTGACTAAGTTGCAGAGATAGGAGCGACAGGCCCCCTGCATGAAGTTTCACAGAGCAGCCATTGAGCATACAGCAGACTATTATAAAAACAGCTCACTTGCTGCTTGCATTTATGTTATTCTGGAGGAGTTATTCTGCTGTCTATTTTGTACAGTATGTTGTGAGAGTACATTTCCCTTCTCCAATACTTTGTACATATATCCCACCCAAAGCACATAATCAGCATGTATTGAACAAGCAGCAACACTTGCAGTAATTAATGCTAGGTCTGTTTGGTTGGATTTTTGCCAGTAACTCATTACTTTAGAGTGGTTTGTGGAAAATTCATAATGATGTGGTGAAATGGAAATATGACCAACAAGTAAAATATTGACAGCAGTGATACAATCATTCATCATAAACACATCAAACAGCTTGCAGAACCTTTGATCGCTGGTCGCTACAATTTTCATTGCTATTGCTGGAAGCGCTGCTGCAGGCACCTGTATTTTTCCAAGAGCTTTTTGTATTCTCTTTTTTGTATCATCAGGGCTCTTTTACATATCATCTTTTGTTGGAGTTTCGGTGAGCCATTCACATTTCTGACACTTGCAGATTATTTGTGATTCTTTGCAATAAGGAGCGACCAAATATTTAGGAAGAAAGTGATTAATCAGGCTTTAAAATATATGCACATTGTCGGAACTCGGTTACAGTGGGAAATTAATCAACAGACCTTTATTGACTCTGACAAACAGGAGGGTCAAAGGTTTCCCTGAAGGGAACTGTAAGGGGCTTTAACCTGATGGTCACGGGGAGGATGGAAGCCATTCATCCATCCATCCATCAATCTATCCATCCATCCATCCATCCATCCATCCATCCACACTGCTTGTTTTATCTGAGAAGCTGGTCCAGGCTGTTAGATGCTGGCTGCCCTTGCTCTCTGTTCCCAAGCTTTCCATACATGTCCATTGCTTGGGACAAAAGCGTCAGCCTATGAAATGTGAATGAGTGAAAGGTAGAGGCAGAAAATGGACAATATATAAACTCAAATCTTCACTTGATTATCAGAGAGCACACTCAAATCTCTAACAAATATCATTTATTTAGACAAAAAAATATGGGTCACGTAAAGTTCTAAGGCTTAGGGAATTAGTTTTTGGTTTTGTACCATTGTGGTCCCCAAAGTTTGTCAAATGTAACCTTTAATGAAGCATTACACAACCTATAGAGGGAGATTCTTTAATTCTTTGTTTCCCATTTTAAAGTTGAACTAAAACATCTATACTAAAGCTCATAGACCGTAAAAATGTACTCTGGAAAAATATTTGAAATATTAATTTAATACTTGCCTGGAATACTTTATGGTTGTGATCTACAGTGTGTGTGTATATATCTTTATTTTCACAAAACTGTGAGAGCCATGATGTTTTAACAAAACCCAGTCCTTCATTTTATGTTTTGATAAAAGTTGATCTGTTCATGTGAACTTGCCACCAGTCAACAAGCAATCATACCTCTGTCTCCCTTTGTCTCCAAAGACTTTTTTCAGCATTTTAATAGTAAACATTACAGAAGGTGCTCCAGCAACACCCATATTATGCCAGTTTACACAGGAATGTAGCTACATTAAGCTTCATTTAATCGTAGTGCTTTAATTCTAACTGGAGTTACTGCCCCCTGTGTCTATAGTCCGGGCCAATGATGATCGCTTCAGACAGGCTTGCTTTAGTTCTTAGGGTGCCCCCCCACAATCCTGGGGAGGGGGGGGGATTGTATCGAGCAGCATGGAACAACTGGAGCTGTATAAGATGGATTCCCTGTGGCTGCTGCCTCCCACTTGGAGCTCAGTCACTCACCCTGTGACAATTCGCTGGCATTTAGCTCGCCAGGAGGCGAAGCTATTTCAGGGCCCCACATAGGGCATGGGGTAGATAAGCACCAGGACAATGGAACATGGCTAGAAATGCCAGCCACTTAGAAATGGCTTGCCACGAATGAATTAGCATGGCCTTTGAGCAAAGTGGGCTTGCTGAAAGCTGGTCATTTGCTGACCCTGTCTATCGGCTGGCTGGCCATGCAGTTCAGCGGTGGGATTGCAGAGCTGCCTTGCAATGGCATCGCTGCGGGCCAGCTGCATGGCCTTGATGAATAAAACAACATATCTTCAATAGCAGCAGCACACAAATGATAATACCCCCCTTACACTGAGAGGGTGGCAGGTAAAATTAGCATGCCATTTTCCATCCTGATCAATGAGAGCTTTTCTCTCTTTTCTGCAACTCTGAGCAGCTGTTATGGTTCCGATTGCACGGCCCTACTCCCCCCCTTCCCCCACATTTATCTATTTATGATAAAACCAGCCTCCACTTGGGGTGCATTTGTTCCCTTCTGAATTCTAGCTTTGCAGATGCCTGCTGTCTGCAGAATTACACCATACACATGGAATTAGCTTTATGAATATTGCATGTCCCCTGGGTGGGCCCACATCAGCACACACATACGCAAACACACACACACTGAACACTTGCCAGTTACTTGTGTGTTTCTTTGGACACAACCATCTGCCAAATACGGCCAAAGACTTTCCCACTCTTTGGCTCATCCTCCAAACTAAGTGACAACTTAGAGTCCCGCCTGGATGTTGAGGTTGTGATTTCTTTAGACAAGTGTCACACTTAAGCACGTCACCATCACTATTAACTATATCTGCACTAGTACTTATTATAGGCAAACTGACCTGTTCCAGGGGGAAAATTGCTAAGCAGTAGTCCAATAGTAGCAATACAAGCCTACGGATCTGGTTGGGTAAAGAGACTACTTTTGCTGATCAACACTGAAAATCCCAGTGGCTCTATAATTGGGATGTCCATTTCCAGCCTTTCTTGCAGATGTGGAGTGGTGGTTCTGAGTCAAGGGATCTGTGCCAGCAACTGGAAGGTTGCTGGTTCAAATCCCATGAATGTCTGGAGTGATTCTATTCCTTTGGGTCCTTCAGCAAGGCCCTTAACCTGCAATTGCTTCATCTTGGTTATGATGTTAATCTACATTCAGCCCTATAAAGAGGTCCTCCAACTTATAGGGATAAACTTGGGGGTTGGGGGCAGGATTGGCACTCCAGCCACCAGAAAAAAACCTCATGCTGGTCCATTTAGACTAGTGTGGTGCTGAGGTATCACCTGCCACATGGCTGCACTCAGCTTTTCATCCCTGAGGTGGTTTGTTGTTTGGTGGGTGTGGCAACGCACTGTAATCAGTGCATGCTACTTACCTCCTCTGCAGATGCATACAAAATGAGATTCTGTATTTTACAAATGTCTTTTGTAAAGCTTCACTTTGGTAGGGGCTGATCTTCTGAAAATAGCTTTCATTTTACCGCTTTCATTTTTAAATGCCTTTGGTTACCCAAATAAAGAAGGCTACTATCACACCCACATGGATTAGATGAATGTCAGCGGGGAGGTTAAAGCCATTTCTAAAGAGGTCCAGTAAAAGACAGAACAGTATCAGATCCCTTTTGTGATACAGACTCAGTTTCGTCTTAAAAAGAAAAATAAGTAGGGTTTTAAGAGGGCTGCATTTCAGTGGATGCTATATTATTTGTGGATATCTGCAGGAAGCAAGGCGAGTCAAGATTATTTGTATAGCACCTTTCACACACACAGACAATTCAAAGTGCTGTAGTTGGCAATCAAGGAAAGGAAAAAGACAAAAGATATTTGCTTAAAGAAAAAATAAAATAATAACATATACAGAAAGAAAAATTAAATGCAGTTTAAACAGAAGCCCAAACTGAGCTGTCCCTGCTGATCGTATTGGGTTTGTATTCGTTAAGCATACAAAGCAGCACTTTAAAGCCAATTCTGGAGCTAACTGGGAGTCGAAGTAAGGGTCTAAGGATTTGAGTAAAGTGTTCAGTTCTCTCTGCTTAGAATTCCTGCAGCAGTGTTTTGAATCAGTTGCAGTCGTTTAATAGGCTTTTTGGGAAAGATTGCTGCAAGAACCAAGCATACTGGAGATAAAAACATGAATGAGTTTCTTTCTAGGTCATGCCAGGACATGAAACCTTTGATTCTGGCTGTATTTTTAAGATGACAGATTGTTGAATTATTAACTGCGTTAATATGACAGCTCAAATGTAAAATGTGAGTCAACATTTCTGACCTTAATTTTAAGCCAACTGAAGCCCAGGTGAGCACAAAATCTGATTTTTTTTACTTACTTTACATTGGGAAATGTTCGCACACCCAGTTATTCAATGGTAAGAGAGCTATTTAGGCCTAGGTGTCATCCGCATAACTATGGAATGTCCTGTAAAATTTGCCTTACTGGGAGCATACAGCAACTGAAAAAGGGGTAAAGATGAGCACAAATACATTCTGTGCCACAAAAAACATTTTTAAATGACGAAATCAAGTAATGTCTCGGTGCATTTTGTGCACAAAAGCATAAAGACTTAAAGGAACGTTTCATTTTATGCACATAACTGATATCAGCGCTTTGCATTTTGTGGACAAAATGCATTTTCTGAATGATACACTATCACATTACATTTCGTGAATGCATTTTGTGAATTTAGAGTCTCTTTTTGGACAAAATGCATTTTCTGAATGATGCACAGTCATTTCGTGGGCTAAACTGCTTCTGTGGAATCACGAAATGCAGTGCTGCTTTTGCCCAGTCACGAAAGGCACTAGGAAAGGCATCCTTTGCTGAGGTAGGCGTGCGAATGTGGGGGGAGTAGTACCTTCCAATGACCAGAAGGTGGAACGCCGGCTTTGATTTTGCAGACCTATGTGATTACCTTAAACTTGCATTTAAATATAATAAAGGTACAAGTAACTCCTGGGCTCATACTTTTGCTGTTGTATGTACTCATTCGTGTCACTATTTTTTCATTATATTTCAAATATTTTTAAGCCAAGCCAATGAAAGATCTGTAAAATGCAACAATAAAATGGCGAATATGAATGTACTAACACAAGGAGTCACAGACTGTCTGTGGATCCTCATAGAATCGTAACAGTTTAGAAATGCTTTTTCGCCCACAAAAGGACCTTCTTCAATTCTCAAAATGCATTTCGTCCACCAAATGAATTCATATCATTCACGAAATGCATTTCGTCCACAAAATTACTTTCTTTAATTATCAAAATGCATTTTGTCCCTGAAATGCAAAGTGCTGATATCAATTCTGTGCACAAAATGAAACATTCCTTTTGATTTCTGTGCATGATTGATTTCTGTCTTTATGCTTTTGTGGACAAAATACAGCAAGGTAATGCTTGATTTTGTTATTAAATAATGGTTTTGTGGCACAGAATGTATTTTGTGTATGAAAATGAGTGCTTGACGCTTAGCGCCCCATAACTATACAAAGCTTTTTCAATAATCAGATATAGGTCTTCAAATGGAGGCATTCAAGAGTGCTTGGTGATTGATGGATTTAGCTGCAATTTTGGTAAAAACCTGATAATAGTGAATTATTTACTATTTTGACTGAGTCTCTTGGCAAGTACACAGAAAATGGATTTGTGGACAGCTGGTCTAATATTTTGTATTTTGTTATTTAGGAAGGAACTCATTACGTTTTGAATAGTAAAGCAAATCAACTGTGGTGAACCAGTTATAGACTATGACCCACAACAAATGAAGCACAAGTGATGTAGATGTTTCTGTTTATGATTGTTGAGAAGAATGATTGCCTTCCCTTTCATGTTTGAAGCTGTAAGTAGAAAGGCTCTATTTGTAAGTATCATTGTGCATTTGGAGTTTAGATTTCTCCATTTATGCTCTGTTTTACTGCACTCTATTTTTTGTTGTCTTACTGCAATATATTTTTTCTAAGGAGCTCACTGTTTGCTTATACTTGTTTCAACTCAGAATGGGTTCTACAGCATTTAGGACAACAAAAATCGGCTTTTTGTTCACATTTTGTTCTTGTATGTCTTGTTTGTTTTATTATTTTTTTTAGCTGTTTTTGAATTCTATTTTTATCTCTGAAAAGGTTTGTGAGGCGATTAATGCATCAACTGATTTTGTCAGAACAAAATTGGGTTTAGGAGATGTCCAGAAGAATTCACTGACATGACCATCCATGGAAGGAAGGTCAGGCATGTCTTCAGTGATTACAATGATACAGTATTCCTGTAAATAAGCACACATGGGCATTCTTTGGTTAACTGTGCTTGCATATATATGTGATGCACAATCCACAGTTTATTAAGTCATTAGATTAACAAAACCTGCATCTTGGTTAGAGACACTGTATGTTTGATGGTTTCTAAAAAAAGAAATAAAATATTGACAAACAAGTCATGTGTATGTGCTGGGAGCCATGAGCTGTAAAACCATAGCAGACTTACTCTACCTGACTGCAAAAAATCTGAGCCTTACAGCATTAGCCATGTTGGATGCTGGGATTGCAAGGTTCCAGCCCGTCTTTAGCAATGACTAGAAGCTACAGCTGTAGTGGGGTATAAGGGGTGGGCTGCACCTTTCTGAAACCAGAGTCTAGCAAAGTCAATCTGACCACAGAACTGGGAGGGAGAGCAGTGAGCGACAAAAGGGCTGAAACAATAGCACGAGAAGGTGCAATCATTTACATGGGTGTGTCAGACAAAAAGACAACGCAGCAGTACAGGAGCTGGCACAGACTGACCTGGCACTGATGTCAAATGAAAGTGCTTAATCTCACCTCTCTGCTAGCAGTCCCATGGCTGACAATCACACACACACACACACACACACACACACACACACACACACACACACACACACACACACACACACATATGCACACACAAACTGTGGCTGGAAGTGTCGCCGGGACTTAAATAGCTGAGAAACACTCATTCAAAAACAGTCAGTGTGACAAACAGCAATTAGGACCCAATTATTCTCCTGACATCAAAGGAGTTCAAGCCTTCAATCATGCTGGCTATTCATGGACAGTCATTCCACCTGATTCTCTTCATCAATGCCCTGTCCCCTTTTGCAATTCCTCGCATCTAAATATTGTTCTGCTGCAACAAAGTACAGATTACTCCCTCCCCTAATGTGGTCAAGCATCATCATTATGATTTAGCACTGAGTATGTCAAAATACAATGCATAGGTTGGTCTTATATTTTGTAGTTCCACCACAGTAAAGAGAAAATAAGTGTGAAAATGAAGAAAGCTAGATGAAAGCATGGTGCAAGCTGATCCACAAAGGATATCCATGAGAAGCCAAGAGTAGTAGCAGGACACTTCTACCAGAGCCCAGAAAGCAACGAGAGCTTGGCAATGGCTGTGTCTTCACCTATGACGTGCATATCCCACAGGCACTGGCATAGACTCAGTCTGACCCACTAAGCACCGGGTGGATGCCAGCTCAGAAGTCCCCAGTGCCACTGCAGAGGAACTGGCAAGTTGCATGGAGGAAACTGTTTGCTATAGGCCACCATGGGATTTTTTAGAGTCATGACCCCTTGTTTTGCAAAAATACAGTATATAATATAAGAGCTAAACATTTAGTGAGTGACAGACTTGGAAATTCACAGTAAATCATAGACACAGTAAGTCACAAAGTGTGTACAGCACATACACAACACATGCTGTCCTATTGGGAAATCTACAATCATTTATAATGTACTGGTTGTCTCATGGTCAGAACTAACAAAAGAGACCACAATGAGATGCAGTGAGCTGGGATGGCAGATCAATTAGTGCCTCGAGAGTTTTAATTCTCTGCTAGTGCCGGATGTAGAAGCAATAGAGAAGTGGAGAGAGCCTCCTTGAGGGAAAGACGGACTATTTTCTCTCCAAGAACTTTAAGACAGGGAGCAGCTCTCAAAAGTAACCGGTGCTTCCTTTCCTTTCTCGGACTCCAAGGTTACACTATTACAGTTTTTTACAATCACTAACAAGTATTTCTCAATCCGGAAGTCACCTTTTCAAAACCATTCACACAGTTTGCAGCTCCAACACGCAGCTTGGCCCAACAGTTAATCTCACCTCCAAAATGCCCTAAAGCCATTGAAAACACTCCAGGCATGTGTCAAATCAGAAAAACTCATTTGCCATACATTGGTAAGTGTTTTCACCCAAGCCAGCATACTCCGTCACGCATAACATAAACACTAACAACAGGGAGCGATATATATATATATATAGTTTGTGTGTGTATATGTATATATGTATATGTCACTACTGCAAAAGACACAATTCACAGTTTCATCCTTGTCTGTTGTGTTCATTGTATGAAGAGTTTTGAAAGAGTGACTCTGGTATGGAGTCAGTGGCTGTCAGTGACTGTAAAATAAAAAAAACTGTAACGATGAATCTGTGGTCGGAAACATTTCTGCTGAGGCAGTCTTCCAGTAATAAACTCCCAAAGACAGCATCAATCATCCTGGGAATAACATTAATCCCATCCATCCATCCATTATCGTCCGCTTGTCCGGGGTTCGGGTCGCGGGGGTAGCAGCTTCAGGAGGGATACCCAGA
>JAODJW010000001.1:32979323-33009485 GCA_026777045.1 Hyperopisus bebe | reverse complement strand
CAACGGGCCCCTCCCCCAGGCCTGGCTCCAGGGTGGGGCCCCGGTGACCCTAGTCCGGGCGAGGGCAACGGAACTTTGTATTTTACTGTAATCATGGGGTTCTTTTGGATTGCTCTTTGTCTGGCCCCTCCCCCGGGGCCTTTTTGCCATGGGAGACCCTACCAGGGGCAAAAACCCCCGACAACATAGCCCCCAGGCTCACGGAGGCACGCAAACCCCTCCACCACGATAAGGTAGCAATCCAAGGAGGAGCCCAACCCGCACAATATTTCTTATCATTATCAAAGAAAAAAAAACAAATCCTGAAAACAATGCTTGTGAGGTGGTCAGAGTGAGCCAGAGGGAGCATGTTGCCGTCGTCCTTGTGCCCAGCTAAGTCCTTGGGGTCCTAGTGTGGACTGGCCTGGTCTCTCCTGCCAGTCAGAACCCTCTACATTTACGCAGCTCCCCTAGCACACTATACTTCCTGACTTGCACTCACTGTATATCATGTATCACTTTCCTCATCCTAGCCCAGCCCTTTCGGCAGCTCACAACATGACCTGTTCTTTTCTGCTACACTGATGACCCCCTTGCCCCCACCCCAGGTCTTTGTATTCATTCCACCTCTTCCCAGCCCGTGTCCCAGTGTTACTCTATTCACTTTGGGCACAGACAACAATTTCTATCATACTGCACATTAGGCACCTGGGGATTAACTGTACTGCCCAACACAGCTGAAATATGACACTGGATGTGATGGACCTTGAAAAGGTTGATGCTAAAGGCACTGAGCCACTTACGCTGGAAGAGAATGACACTACAAACCTTGGCTGAGACATTGTAATGCATGTAATTTTGCAATTTTATAGTATTTTGTCAAGAAAGAACAAAGTCAAACAAGGACACCAAGCATTTATTCATTTTTACAATTAATAGCAACCTTGGTGCAGTAAAAAGGCAAAAGCCTGGGTTAACCCATCAAAATTGATTTCTAACACTAAAAATGAATGGAAAAAAAAGACTTATCAACACTATCCAATGTTTTTTTGATAAACCATGTCAGACCTTTTATTTTTCTGCATTGTAACACAACTATTTCAGACAAACCATTTCAGCAGAAAATTGCTTTCACTTATACTGCATTGATGTTACATTATGTGATTGATAAATACAACCATGTTTTCAAGGAACCTAAAAGTGGCTGAAACAAAAAGTGTTTTGAGCTTTCAATCTGTACATTTATATAGATTATGAAACATATTTTTATAGTTGATTTAATGACTTAGAATGAGCTAGGTTGGGCACTGTACAGAACACATAAATGCAAACATTTTAACAGCTTTCTTTAGAGCGATGGTTTTCATGGAGAATGTCCCTAATCAAACACAAAAACAGATACGGCTTGTGCAGGACTGACTTGCATATTTACTCCTGCAGCTTGTGCTTGTGAAATACTAGGCAATGTTGCCAGGCGACAGGCACCCATTGTGCTTCAAGGGGTTGCTAAGGAGACATAAGACAGGGTGGGGCTTAAAGCAGGAGGTACAGTCAGCGTTGCACATTTGCATGCCTATAACACCCCATGTGATCTCTGATTGCCAGAAGACAATGAATAAGCCCTGAAGAGCATCCACAGTTACAAAAAGAGCAAAACTCCTTCCTATTCTTCAGAGCAGACACACCGCTAATTTTAACCTTAACAAAAATCTACAGGGGCAAAACTAGAAAACACAGCAGAATAAGGAGCTTTTTAACCAAGCTAATGAGAAATGACACACTGGGTTTTAAGGTCATGCTGACACCAGATACCAGGAGTGACAACTGATATCAGGAGTGACAACTGATAATCTTGCGTTGAGATTACATGCAAAGATGTTAACTTTGGAAAAATAACTGAAATAACTTTAGAAGATGCTATTTTTGAAATGGTGCCTTTATTGCAATGGCCAACTCCCAAGGCACAACACTGGGACACACATATATGACTCTTTCATAAACTGGTGCTGTTTTTTTTCAGAACTTATTCTACTATGCAAAATGGGGTTTGCTAATCATGATCCTTAGGGCTAAACCATTTAATTGCATGCGCAGAGGTTTTTAAAAATGCATACTTCAGGGAAAGTAGAGCAGAACACCGTAAATTAAAAGCATACTTATGAACAAATTGTGCATCTAATGGAAATCTGTCTACATTTCTATAGGCTATTTACATGATGGCAATAACAAGACTGTCATTTAACGACAGTTTCTCCTTAAATTTGCATGCAAACAAATTTATTCTAAGAAATATTCTAAAATGACTCACTGTGCCTTCCCCCATTGGACAGACTCGAGGCTGTGCGAAAAGGCTATTTAAATGACAGTGAAATGCTGGTGACGGAATGCCCACAGAAAGGGTCACCTAAAAGGGAAGCTGGAAAAGAGAAATTCCCTAGAAATATCAGCTCACGTTATTCCAAAAGCGAAACTGAAGAGCAGTTTCCACACATTGGCACAGTGACTCACACCTGGAGCACATGTAATTCCCCAGTGACGTAATAGTCTGACACCAATACAAACGCTTGCTATAAGGTGGTTAGCTTGTGTTAGTAATAGGTATGCTTTCAGTGTTTCCTTTCTGAATTAATGCTTAATTAATCTCTTTGCCAGACATGATTACACATTTATTTTTTTTTAACAATGAAGCTTAGTAGAGTAGAATTGTCTATATCAGTGATCATATAAAGTCAGACTTGTGCCCCAAAAAGCAAACAGTGGAATTTAAAACACAGAGAAATCAATATGGAGGTGGCCTTAGTTAGTCATGGGTTCTGTCTTCTGATCCAAAAAACACCATTTGCTGACAATGAGTCACACGGCATTTGGAAACGTTCCTCCTCACTCAAGTTAAAATCTTTACTTTGCATCATTTATCAGGCAAAACCAAAGAGCGTGGCTTGTTTTCAACATTTTTCATAGATGTAAGACACAAGTAAGAACTAATATATCTACTTTCCACTGCAACATTACTGAGCAAACATAAAAAAAGAAAACAATTAATGGCAATAGATGTGACTGTCAGTTTCTACCTTGTCCCTATCAGAGAAATCAGAGGGGGTGCATCTCATAGCCACACAATGTTTCACTTTGCCTTTCCTCCCAGTGACATGATGAAACGGTAATTAACTCAGACTCTCGTCACAGGATGTCACTGCTGCTGCGTCTGCCTGCATGAAACTCTCTTCTAAATTATTTCAGGGAAAAGGTCTGCTTATAACAGCAATGGTCCTCAGAGACCCTCTGATATTGCTACTTTTCTGCAGGCGCTGGAATAGAACCAAATAGATTTTAGGGGATGTGCCTGAGCAATGTTCTCCATTGTCTATTCATAGATTCATTAATATTATTTACATGGTGTTCAGGTGTTGTCGGAATTTCCAGATATATGGAATTACTAGTTTTTTGGATTAAGGATGAATTGCAGAATGTCTTCAGCAAGTCCATCTAATTGAACAGATTTCATTCATACTTTTAAAGAAACATCTTCAGAGCTTACATTTTAATATTTTATTTATTTAGCTGATGCTTTTATCCAAAGTGACATATTTTTGAGAAAGTAGGGTCAGACAGTCCCTGGAGCAACTGAAGGTTAGGGGTCTTACTCAGGTGACATCAGTTTGCTAAGCCTGTGATCGGAACCGGTGACACTGCGTCGCATGCTGCTAGTCTTATTTATAGCTAAAATGTCATGAGGTCAGGTCATCTGATTTTCAGTTTTAGTTTAATGTAAGGTAGGTAGTTGAAAAGAGTAGGAAAAGAAGGTCAAAATATGAGTTATAATGACAATAAAATCTAAGTTAGTAATAGATGTTTAGAATGACAAATATAAACAACAAAGGCCTACTCTGTTATAACCTGTACAGAGTATATTTAAAATAGCTTAATGCATCATTTTGAAAAATACTGTTAAACTGTATACATGAATAAAACAGCAGGAGTTCCCACTGCCAGATGTGCAAACATTCAGAAAGCAATTTGGAAGGTGGCTCTTCTGTGTTTTAACCTATACAACAGGTGGATGGAAAAAGAATGGAAAAAAGTTAATCCAACAGCAGACCATTAAATGCTGCTAATTAATTGCTTTATCACATTTGGTCTGACCTGTGATAAATATAGGAGCAAACTGACCAAAAAAAACAAATCAAAGAACCACTATACTATCCAAAATACTCATACAGTCTGGTTAACTTCTTAGCCATAGTGTTTTAAATTACCCATCCTGTACTCAGGGGTGCTGTTAATTGGGCAGGGGGGAGGGGGATTCTATAGGCCTCTGAGTGAGATGGGCCCTAAAAAAATTAGAGCATAATTGGATTGATCTGGCTTTGGGGTTTTCATGGGACCTAACATCTCTAGTGTGCCCCTGTATTTCCCGTTCATACTGATTTTTGCTAAACATTAGTAAACACTGCACATTTCTCAGGTTGCAATGGCCCTCTCTGCTTGCCATGAGTTGTCCTGATAGCCTGGCGATGCCCAGGGCACTGTGAGTGGGTCACGCCCTTTGTTGAGCATGGTGCTAATTGAGGTGGGGCTGTTCCCTGATTCCTGCCTAGGTCGCTGACAGGAGCAGATGCATCAGTTTCCCTCTAATCAAGTGCTCGTCTTTCATGTCTTGGTCTCTAATCTCTTAATTCATCGCGGTTCATGATTTGTCTGCAAGAGGCAAAAGCACTTCTCTGTGACAATGCTATGGGTGCTGTCATCAGCCTGCACTGACAGCCACTTACAAGAGAGAAAGAAAGTGAAGTATTCAGTGAATACATCATACCCAGGCTACAGTATGTGTTAATCCTTATTTACACTGAAGTTTGTCATATCTGAATTATTTAAGAGGAATGCAGTGGGACACTGTGCAACTAATGCTGTATGCTCCTGCATATATATTTTCAGTTCAGTATGTGTCTCTTTGGGCTGTGATGAAATTATTAAAACTCCAAAGAATAACACGGATATATCAAAGGGCAGAAGGTGCACAGGTGGTTTCCAGGACTGTTTTGGCATTGTGAATGTGTTTGTGTGCAGAGGAAGCTCAATTGCGCAGACCCGTGGTACTGCTTCCAACACATAGTCAGCAGGCTAGAATCACACAAGTGCACATACAGACACTTACCTACACATGCATTCCATAAATGCCACATTAGCATTTCCACAAGTAATTCAAGTGGAATCATCAATCCAGAAATTAGTGTGTATCATTATGAACAGACCTTCTTCAATGGGGCCATAGGGAATGTTGCTGTAATAGGTATCTCAAACACAACATTATTCCTGTCATTTTACAGCTGTCTAACACTGAATGCCAGCCTTTCAGTAATTTAAGTCTTGCCCTTGACACACAATTGTTGTCTACCCGGTGACTGTTTAAAGTGGCAAAGACAAAGGATGGCTCGTACATGAGTCAGATCAAACAGATGTCATAGCAGCCTTCCAAAGAGAGGATGTGAGCGTACTTCAGACCGCCAGCCATCTAAAGTGACTACTTTAGTGCAGAGAAAGGCAGCCATGCATTCTCACATTAACTGTTATTCAAGTGGAGTTTTTTTTTTTTTTATCAAAATTTAGGTCAAACTGAAAGGCATTAAAATTAATACACAATTCCGTTATTATAGTCAGGGTATTTATACTCAGTGATGGAGTGGTGGAAATGAAATGAATCTGCATGTGTCATCAGGGTCCCCCTAATCACTACCAGAGATGACCTGAAGTCATACCCTCTGGCTTCCCACACCCTGATGCCAGGAGTAATGCCAGTGTGTCTCTCCACAAAATTGGCAGGATTGGTCCTCTCGCCTCGACGCTGCCATACGTGCACACAACGGTCATCCATGGGAGATTCATTGCTGAACACGGTATGACGCCACTCGTCATCAGTCTGTGCCTCCCAATTACGACATCACTCCAAACGTAGCCTTCTCAGCCTTCTCTGGTGTTAATGGCAGCCTATGCATGGGACAGTGAACCCATAGTCTGGGTGATGCCAGTCGTCGAGACACAGTGTGGCATCCTGTGTCTGGTGACTAAACGTGCCAGTTCCATGCAAATTGAATGATTTACATACCCATTGCTGATCTGCACGTGTATCAAATTACATTCAAATCGGACCATTGCTTCTGGGTGGTTAACTTTTTTGTCACTGAGTGTATTTAGCTGCTTATAGTTTGAATAAAGTAACACACAATTCCAAATAAATTCTTATTTTACTAATGGGCAAATTTAATTTAATAATGCAAGTCAATAATGATTAAATCAAAGCTGAAATCCAAGCCCTTTGGATGCAACAAAACCAGAATATGAAATATTAAGGGAATATTTTAGCTCAATTAAAACATGTAAAATACAGAGACCTCCAGTTAGCTGGCTGTTGAAGCCTAGCTTTTAAGACAAAAGGAATGGGTTATTATTACAGACTACCACTGCACTGTTTAATTAAACCCACGTAAGTCTAAGGCATCCATATTCCTAAAAAATCCTTGCCACCACTTATCCAGTATAGGCTTACTAGAGAACCAGGAGCCAATGGCAGTAAGCACAGGGCACTAGGCAGGGGATCTCTCTGAACGGGATGCAGGCTATACTCACACACATGCCTGCTAATTTACTGTACAGACAGTGGTTTGTGGACAGTGGGAGGGAATCCACACAGCAGAGCGGTGTGAGGAAACACTCCTACCCACAGCACCATGCAGGGGTCATCATATATTGCCCTTTGAAAAAGTATTCAGACCATTGTCAAAATCACACACATTCATTGAAAAACTCATGTTAAAACAATTAATTTTGAGTATGATTATTTTAAATTTAAATTTCACGGGGAAAGAAGCACAATTTTGTTATCCAGCAAAATTTTGTCAAGGTTTTGAATACTTCTGCAAAGCTTTGTTTTAATCACTTCTTTGCCTTTGAAAATGACTTGAGGGTGTGCTCTTCTATTTTTGTATATTTAGGTCTATTCATTCCCGAAGTCGCATTGATCCAAGGGCATTCTCTAATAGTCTGAAAGGTGAAAATTACCCTGAAACCACGGCGTTCAAGAACAAGCTCAGCATTAATCTCAGCTCTGCCTGCTCCTAGTTCACACCGAAGACGGGCCTATCTATTGGTCTGTAGGAACAATATACTCACAACTTAAAGATGTGAAAATAAGATATTCCATTGACTGTGACTGTTACACCCTGCATTCCTGTACCCTCATTTTCTCCCTAGTTGCTTGTTTAATCTTACCTCTCGTTACAGCCCTCGTGTTGATCACCCCAGGTGCCTCTCGTCTGCTCCCTCACATGTCCTATATAAAGCATCCTTCAGTCCTGTGCTCCCCAGTCTGGTCATTGATGTTGCCCTAGTGTGTGCTCCAATGGGTTCCCAGCTTGCCAGTTTTGCCTTTTCTTTGACTCCATGCAATCTATGTTTGTTTGTCTTGTTCCCATACTTTTAATAAACCCCTTTATTGTCTTGCCCTCATGCCTGTTCCTGCCTCCTTTGGAACATAACAGAATGACTGGACTTGCTAAACTTTCTTCAAGCCAACCTCCAGCTGACGGATCGTATTTTCTCTGGTTGTTTTAGAGACGGGGATCTTGCAAGTTGCCATTGCCACGGAAACCTAACCACGTTCAGGCGGAGGTGTACGTCTCCCTCCAGATGTATCAAATGAGATGGAACACACCAGCGGTATGGGAGATCCCTGAGGCAGCCACGCTTCAATCTGTGGGTAGGAGATTCGTCTCATCCCAGGTTCCAATCCTCAGGGCGTTACCCCGTCGCATGAGCCTGGCCTGGGTGATTCCAGGGGCGTCTGAGCTCCACCTGTCCTCCAAGATTCCCTGCCCATTTTCCTGAGGTTCCATTTGAGCTCCGCCCATCTGCAGCTGTCACCCCTTTGGCTCCTGCTCTGACCACAGCTCGTTTCCAGCCCTGAGCCTGACTTCCTGGTCGCTGTCTGCTCAGTAAGGGTGAACCCACAGGAGGATTCTCTAGATCTGGAGTGGGATCCCCTGGATCAGACCTTGAGTCCCACAACATAGACCCTGGTTCCCGTCCCAAACCTGGACCACCCATGTCCAGGGGTGGCCTCTGGTATCAATGAGGGCCCAAGAGGGGTAAGATGCTTCTTGGTCTCCTAGAGGAAGATGGGGGCATACCCTCCAGCCCAGCAGGTCCCTCAGGGCCTTCCTGTTTCTACTCCCTTCCCTGTTCTTGCCCTTCAGGTTCCCCTTCTCTACCGGGTTCCTGCCCTGTGGTCCTGACGGTGCCCCCTTGCACTGCAGTGCCCCTTAGGCCGGCAGTCCTGACAGCACCCCCCCTCCCTTTCCCTGCCTTATAGCTCCCACAGCTCCTCAGCTTCAGCCCTACCATCCCCTTGGCTCCACCTGATCCTGCTGGCCTCATGAAGCCTGGGGGGCTCGTGTCCTGGGGTCAACACCCCTCTTTCTGGGGTCCAGAGGACCCCCCCCTCCCCAGCGCAGGTCTGTTCCCTCCTACCCCATTTCAGTTTGTGTCCCAGTGTCCTGTCCTGCTTTTCCTTTTCCCAGGTTTATGGTCTTCACCTGGCTTTTTTGTTCCTGACCCTCCACTTGTCTGCCCTGTTTTAATACCTTTGTTTCGGTATTACCCTTGGTCCCCTGTCTCGTGTCACTCCCGCTAGTCCCTAACTGTCCTTTACTTGTTCTCATTTTCTGAGGGTGCTAGTCTGTCTTGTCCAGTTGTGTCTGGTGTCCCTTTTGGCCTTTTATTCTGTTTGGTCCCTGTTGGTCCCCTCCTTGGTCTGTCGTATGCCCAGAGTGCATGCATTGGGGGGGGGGGTGCTTTTACTCCCTGCATTTCTGCCCCCTTGTTCTCTTTCTAGTGTGGCTTTAATGAGCCACGCCTGTTACTTGTTTAGTTTTACCTCCTGTTACACTCCTTGTGTGGATCACTCCAGGTGTCTCTCATCTGCTTCCTCACATGCAGGTATAGTGTCCTTCTGTCCTGTGCTTCCCAGTTCAGTCATTGATGGTGCCCCATTGTGTGCTCCAGCTGTTTCCCCTCTTTCCAGTTTTGCCTTGTTTGACCTCACATGGTCTGTTTGCCCTGTTCCCGTTCCTTTAATAAGTCCCTCATTGGTTTGCCCTCATGCCTGCTCCTGCATCCTTTGTTTGGAACATGACAGTGACCTCTAGGGTTGTGAGTTTGATTCCTGCCTTCAGTCTATGCAGGTAGTTTTCATGTTCATGTGGGTTCACTCTCAGCTCTCCAACTTCCTGCCATGGTACAAAGGCATGAGGTTCAAACTGACTGAATGTCACTAAACTGTATGTGAGCACCCTGTGATTAGCATTCTGTACAGCTGACTGTGACCCTATATCAGATAAACAGTTCTAATGAATGGACGCATATTCTTAAAGGAAAGCAACTTGAATTCGGTATTATACCTATATGTCCATCCAGGCACTGAGAGAAGTTGGAGATCTAATCACACACAATGAAAAATAGTGTGAATGTTTTTGCTTTTGACTTGACAAATATGATTTCAATAGCAGCTCAAAGATCTAATATGCAAATCATAGTAAATATCAAAAGTAACTGAAGTGTTGCAAACTATCATCAGTGGGATCACTAACATATCTTCACACTAATCCATTTAAAGGGAATGCTGAATTTCCTTTTTGTTATTCTTGTGACTTGACATATAGGTGCATCTCAATGATAAACACCATGTGAAGTAACAATTGAACAGTTGAATGATAGACATAAATGAAAATCATGTCTTACGAAATACAAAAAAAAGTTTCTGAAAATTGATCCACCTGTCAGACTTTATCAAATATAAGATGAATGTCCCCCAGTTACCGATGGTGATAATGTTTAGGGCAACATGTAGAAATCCCAGTGCCTTGGCCACAGGACTGGACTGGCCATCTGGAATGCTGGGCATTTTCCTAGGGGATCGATGGCTATATGGGCCAGAAAAATGTATTTTGGGGGAGGGCCCCACCACCCAGATCAGTAAGATGTGAAATCTATTACGCATTAGAAGTTATCATGGGGGAGCCACCCCACGCCCACCCCCCCAACTTGGCAAGATTTACCATAGGAACCCTAGGGGTGATTTTTAAACCCAGTCCATGAGTAACATTTATTTTCTAGAACACAGTAGAATGAAGATCTGCTGCATATGCAGAGTAATATGTTACATGCAAAATGCATTTTAATTGAAATTAACTTTAATATGAGTGGGAAAGAAAGAAAACAAATTGCTACTCAGTGCTTTTGCCCTAACCCATTAAATATGTTCAAAATATCTCTGAAGACAATTATCCTTTCAGTGCTACGACTGCAACATAATTATTACCTCTTATTACTGAAGAATACCTTTTTTCTTGCCTTATGTTCACTCTGTACTTCCGCTGCTGGTGGCACTCCACAAGGGAGAGAGGAAAATACTGAGTACTGGTATGAAAAAAATGTAAATTAAGGGTGGTTTAACACAGTAACTTACTGTTACTTCTGTCCCTCGTAGACACAAAAACATTCAGTAGCATATCAACAAGGTATATGTGCACTGCCACATCAGGTCACACTTAACACCAACTCGCCGGCGTCTTTTTTTACGCCAGTCACAGGTGTCTAACTGGGAATACACAGGCTTTATTTACCCACTCATCTAAAGCACATTATGAAATGATTTTACTGTGTATTATTTTACAAATAGAAACATGGCAAATACTTCTGATCATGCATAACAGACTGAGAAACAAATTATCAGTCAAGAGCACTTCAGATGTATGATAACTAGTGTACAGGTGTTAGCTGGGTGAATAAATCACCATAATAATCATTACAACATGCTAATGTTTACCTTATCCCGAAAAGCTCTTTATAAAATGAATAGAGGAAAGGACTAAATGAGCCAGAATTTTTGTTAATTGCCAGAAATCCATGACACAGTTGATAGTGTCGCCATGTTTCACAGTGGTCGTGGATTAATGGAGGTACTCTCCTTGCATCAGCCTATTTTGAAAGCCCATGAAAATGGAGATGAAGATGTTACAGTGGTAAGTAAGGTTTTCTTTTTAAATAGGAGTTAATCAGTAATTTGTTTAATTTAATTCTGATTCCTAATTGAACTGATTAACTGGAGGGGATGCTTAAGATCCTACTGCAGTGGGAGCGTGTATAAATTGCAGGTCAATTATGTAGGCTTCAACAAGAGCATGGTTAATTTCTCTCAGAATGAATCACTGCACAGCTGACTCACAAACAATCTACAACCTACAAGTGTAATCAAATAGGATGAACAATTAGTAAGCAAAACGGATGCTTGTAAACTGTTAAAGAAACTAATGAAAACAGACGGTGAAAAGCTGGACACATATACCACGACAGCAAGCTTTAAATTATCACCCACTACTACCTATAATATAACATAATGAAACAGAACTGTCAATTACTCCATTTTCTATAAATCAGTTTCATAAAGAACATAAACCTTTATGCAATATTTACATGTCCAAGTTTTATATCTAAAATACAGGCTGAAATTCAATTAATATACTGACTTGCAGCTTCAATATATTGACCTGCATATATTTCCACGTATCTGATTGACTGCATTAGGACACTGAACAGCTGCTCCACACAAGGCTTGCCTTGCCTTTGGGCCCTATGGCTTGTCACTGTAATGCAATAGCCTGGAAACGTAGGAGGGATGAAGATCAACCCGGCTATAATTAAATCAAGGGGAGAATCTTTGTGTAACACCATAGCCATGTATTTAAAACGTAATATTATTGATGAGGAAACACTGAGACAAATGATAAAAGGTGGCGTGGGGGTGTAAGAAGCGATACCAGAGAACAAAGTCCTCACCACAGAATCTGCCGTGAAAAACGGCTGTGAATATGGAAGCATGTGCTGTGATTCGCTGAATAAAGATGTCTGTTAAGCAATAAACAGAAGGAGACTAGAAGAGTAGTGGAAGCCCAAGGCAGATGAAGGGAAACGTTACTGTAACATAAGGAGACAAATTGAAATTGAGGAAGGCCAGATCTAATAAAAAAGCATTCGAAATCTCCCTTTATGTCACTTTATTGTAAATAATAGCGTCTAGAAAGCCTGGATGAGCATCATACAGCTCTCTGCTGCCACAGGTTAAAGCGCTGGAGGCCTGATTTGCCTGTGCATTGTGGCAGGACACAGCTGGTGATGAGAGCAGCAGGCATTGTATGCCTCAGGCACAGGCGAAATGGAGAGCTGGCAGCCAGTGACAGGTGGCGCTGGGCACAGCTAATTCAAACCTGTCTCGAGGTAACCTCATTTCCACGCGTAATTTAAAAAAATCACTGGACCTATTGGCCTGAGAAGGTTTTCTGTCTATTGAACATACTTAGGGTATGTGTCGATAAAGCCAGCAGTCAATAGAGGACAACATTTGGATATTTTATAAGTGTGCTTTTGCATTAGGTGCCGATTTGATTAAGTACTATGTGAATATTATGGTAATTCCTACCTGTCCTTTACTGATTGTCCAGCGGGTCCCGACATGAATTATTAAAGCTCTTCCGTTAAATGAAATGGGTTTTCCCAGCTACACAGTTTTCTATCATGGTCTTAGCAGATATTTCCCTGCCCTGACAATGTACCATTTTCTGTTTCTCAGAAGCTGGGCAACCGCTTTCCCTCAAAGTCTAGCCAAAATAGGTTACTGCTAAAGTTTTAGTGACATGACATTTTGAGTTCAAAGGATTTTTCAATTATTGAAAGATAACCTACTAAAAAGGTTTACCTAGTGGTTTTATTCTTAAAGTTATAAATAGATCAAAGTGTACAACTGCCTGATTTACTTAGGTTAGTGTGTCGCAAACCAGACAGTACACATTTGTGTTCCCTCCAACTTCCCAGCTCCCCTTGATTGGTTGGTCCAGGTGTTTTGGGTGTTTGGAGGAAGAAAAAAAATGTGGACTGTCTGGGGGTCCTCAAGGAAAGGCTTGAGAAACACTGACTTGCGTTTTGCTATCTGCTAAGAAAGCATTTACCTAGAAGGCATCATTTGGTATTCACATTTTCATTCTCAATCAAAAATCTCCAACTGAACAGCTATTTCCCCAGGCCACTGCCCTCCTAAATACGGACCCATCACAGCACACTGGCACCTATAGGGCCTTTCCAAATTCAGTCATCCGCTGAGTCTTATTGACTATATAAGCATGTTTTGCATATAACCCAAAGATCCTTGGATCTCTTTGTCTCACCACTGTTTATGCATCTACATGCTCTTATATATACATCTACATTCATATATATAGTATGTTCCTATTTACCTGTTTTGTTTTTATTCTATTTATTATTTTTTGTGCTTTTGTCTTGATTGTATGTTTAATTGTATACTTCATGTTGCCACCTGCACCAAAACAATTTCCTTTTTGTAGTTTGTAGTTGGCGCAGAAAAGGATTCTGATTCTGCAAATACAACCTGGAGGTCTGTACTACGAAGTGAGTTTACGGCTTAGCCAGGTTTCTTGAGGTTTACCTCTGAGTTTTGGGTACAACGAGTCGTACCTCACTTTTTAAACGTGGTGTACTGCCATGTACAGTTTATGTAAACGTGGTGTACATTTACGCTGCACAACTAAGCTGCTCCAAGCAGGTTTAAATGCTGGCTTTCAGATTAAGACAGGTGTAAATCCTGCACTTTCACTAAAAAACAAGGCCTCCATAAAACCTGTCCTATGACTAAATAGTAGGAATTGATGATACCACCGATTGTCTAATAGATCTGTCACCAGGTAATACCAAGGTCTTTACAAGGTCGATACTAGTATTTGGTACTGGCCACTTGCTAAGCGGGGTGAGGGCAAATTACCTACCAATCAAAGGGTGGCTCCTAGTTTGTATGTGTATCAGATTAATGTGCCATTCCACTATAAACACTGCAACACGTACTTAGATTACAATGCTGGTACCACCCCTTTTATGTGAACAGTCAAATCAACTTACTGTGCTGATAACCACCGTCATGGTACCATTGCAACAAGCAGGGCTACTTAATCTGGCTCTATTGAGTAACCCTGGATATGTAAGACTCACTGTGTAGCACCCCATTGGTTATCATAGGGGATGGCACGTCCTGTCCTGTTGGTCTAAGCCCAATAATGTGGGATTTTACATCCAAATTCAAAAAAAGAGGTTCTTGTAATGGCTGCATGATGTGGACAAACCCATCTTAAATCCTAGGAGACAATGTAACTGTACACTGGCAGGATGGTGACTTGGTGTGATGTTAGCATACCCGGGGGCACTGCAGAGTTTGGTTAAGTACAGGAAAGTCCCTTACTCTGATGGGTCTCTACAACAGCCTCGATGAGACTGAGCTTAACCAATTCATTGCCGCTTTTTAAACTCTGAGAGAATAACCTAGTGCCATGAGTTTGTAGGTGTTGTTTATAATACAATAGTAATGCTACTACTACTAACAATACTCATAATCCATCCATCTTCCAAGTTCTTAACCTGGTCAGGGTCAGAACCTGGAACCTTCCCCTGGCAATAGAAGTCACACGGCAGGGGTTCACCTAGGGATGTTTAGAGCGGTGTTTCTTAACCCAGTCCTTGGGGACCCCCCAGATGGTCCAGGTTTTTGCTCCCTCCCAGCTACTTGCCAGACAGTCCAAAATGTTCTCCCTCCTGGCTGGGGGACTGTCTGGGGGCCCCTGTGGACCAGGTTGAGAAACACTGGTTTAGTGACACCAATTAACCTGACAGCATGTCATTGTACTGACAGACAAAACTGGAGTTCTGGAGGAAAGCCATGTGACACAAAGGAGAACATGGAACAAAGAAGTACTGCACACACACACACACACACACACTACATATACAGGATACAAGCCCTTAATACTGTAGGTGTGAGGCAAAAGTGTTCTCCAATAACAATCATAACAGCAACAATAACAGCAATAATAATAAGAATAATAATAATACCAAAACATTTGATTTCATTACCGAAGTTGCTAAGTGCTTTGCGATAAATTTACTATAATCCCTGCATTTGCCAGGTTGGCTTAAAAATACTTTTAAGGTATTTCTCAATTTCAGAAATGCTGCTTGTCTGATACATACTGATTGTTACATGTAGGCCTGAGAGCTTCTGAAGGAACATTACACATGGTGGATAAAAGTGCATGCCTAGAATGAGAATGGATTTGAAGCTGCTTACGAGAAGAAGCTGGTTAATCAGCGCTGCATGGACCTGTAAGGTGAGGAGCATTTCATGAAGCTTAGGACCTGTCCACACTAATACGTTTTCGTTTAGTAATGCAAAAATTCTTCAGATTTAGCCTTCCGTCTGCACTACTATGGATTTTTTTTCCCCAGAAATTTCACCACTCTCCAAATTAATCTTTCTGTAAATGCATTAGTGCGGACGCTCATAAACATAAAAATTTTGTTATGTCTACATCAGTGAGCTCCATTTGGTTCGTACTTAACTTGTGACCCTTTCCAGATTAGCTCTCTTCGTTTTGTTGTCTCTTTTCCTAATTGGTTATTCTTCATGGGTACATTTGCTACCTGGCATATGTTGTTTTGCATACTTGTGTCTAGCTAAATCGTGTTTTGTGTATATTGTATGCTGTTTACAACTATTGTGGAGCTCAAAATGAGACTGTACCTGAGCCAAGTTTAAGTGCAGCTCTAGCTTATAATAAATACATCCAGCCATCGAACATTAGAGTGCACTGAAACGGAGGGGAAAAGAGTGAGACGTTATAGTGTCTAAATTTCTGGATCCTTGTGTTGTTGCTGTGGTGGTTCCTTTTATGTACAGCTTTGTGTTTGCGACACTACAGTACTGTGATATTTTGCTTTTGCTAAATAAAATACAAAATACATAGTTCTGTGTGAGATTAATCAACAATGGGCCTCATTCACCAACTGTTCTTATGAACAAATTTGTTCTTAAACCCCACATACACACTTTTTTACAAAGATTCTGACATTCAGTTCCTTATCTGAATTTGTTCTTAGCTAAGAACAGAATCTACGCACACTCAAGACCATTCGTACGGACATTTGAGTAATGATAATTTGTTCAAAAGAATTGGTTATAGCAATTTTGTTCATTCTGCAGTTCACAAAATGATAGTATTTTAATAATTTATAAAAGGAAAATATAAAAAATTATTTTAAAGTTTAAAAATTATTTTCATGGTAGTAATGGCGATCATACGGATTATAAATAGGTCAGAATCTTCGTTAAAAAGTGTGCACGTGGGGTTTAAGAACAAATTTGTTCATAAGAACAGTTGGTGAATGAGGCCCAATGTGTTTATAAAAACTGAACTTTATTACTAATCAAAGTCAAAATAAATTATTCAAAATGTATACTTTGCCACTTCTAGAATTATAAAAAAAGTTTAAAAAAAAAAAAAATGTGCAAATGACATGCTGTGCTCGAGCTACAACAAACAAAATATATAATGGGCCACATCGAAAAATGTATTATAAAAAGCTTTGGTTAAATGTGCGAATGAAAAATGTCAGAAATATATACATAAACAAACACTCTTACAGCTACGTCATTTGCCTTTTACACAGGGCATTGTGAACGCAGAAGTTTTTTTCAGTGCTAGTGATAACGGTAGTGCAGACGCAGATCTTTTCTTTCGAAAACTCCCCTAAAACATGATACCGTATTAGTGCGGACATAGCCTTAGAGAGCTGCAAAGCACTAGGTATTCATGCGTAAACCGGTGGGGCTGAGATTTAAATTTCACATTCCTAATGATATTATATGCAAAAACATATTTTGGAAAAGGATATAACGTTTAACATGATGTTTTAAGTACATGAGGTGGAAAAATGGACCCAGTACAATATTTAGACACCCCGTGGCGTGAACTCAATCCATCTTATATCAGAACACCAGCTAAAGGTCATGATCTGCATCAGCTGATCATCCAGAACAAAGCCTTCACACATGACAGCTTCTATCTAGGCCCGATCGCAACACCAGCTTCAGTGGCATTTCTCAATCACTCCATGAAACTGGTCGAAGGGAGATGTCACCTCATTGTGGCACTGGTTTCCACATGCCACCCACACTAAAGAATCAGAATCCTTTATTGTGTTTGCACGACTGTACATGCAAGAAAAAAACAGTTTGATTCACTCCTCATAGCAGCATCAGTAACCAACAACAAAGATACATGTCAGAGGACAGTGACAGAAACAATAAACAAGCAAACAATAAATAAACAATAAATAGTAAACAGTAAATAATACAAGGCTGGGATTTATAGTAATAAATAAGGTGACATTAAAAATGGTGGGTGGCTAGAGGCAGGAAGGATTACCTACCACAAAGAAGTAAAGTCCTTAGTTCCAACTTAATACATAAACAAAGACTATCACATGTAAATAATAAACAGCAACGTCATCAAAATTCATCTTATATTCAGGATGGTCCCTGTGTGTTTCTATGATGAGACAGATCCATTACAATCTTGTTTCTTCACAGTGGAATAGGGGAGACTTTAGCATCTAATTAAACTGAGTTAAATTAGCTTGTAATCCTCCAAACTGACATGATATTAATTCATTTAGAGGCAGGGGTGTCAGAAGCATTTTGAATGTAGGGGGAGGGAACACTGGTGGGGGCTCTGGGGACCCTTCCCCAGAAATTTTTTAATGAATTAGATGCCATTTCCTGCATTCTGGTGTATTTTTAACAGGTTGTTAAACACCTAATTTTACCTACAAAATTCACTTAATTCAATGACTTTTAGAGACTCAACAATAAATCCTCATTCAACTAGTCCATATTCATCAGCCTGTTCTTACTGTAACTGCTACCCGCTGCTATGCCTAAGATAATGAAATGAATGTGACACAATTTATCACTAACAATGAGTTTATGGGTGCATTTTACTTTATATTTTGTGTATTCTTCTTTATTTAGTTGTAGATGTAACACAACATGCCACTGTGCTGAGGAATAGTGACCCTCAACTGTATGTTTAAAAATAAGAATATTCGTAATTTCACACAATGAACAGGCATGACATGGCATCATGCAGCCTTCATAACACAAAATCATACTGTGTCAAGCAACGGTGACACATAAAATATTTCATTGCTTAGCTGAATATTAATTTAACGTGGCCTAGGGTTAATTTTGAGGGCATATAACAAAAGAATTAGGTTTTAGCAAAAGTTGGACATGGCAATGGGGCTGACGTTACCTCCTCCAGTATCGAGCAGTCTGCACCTTTACTGTCTATGGCCTGCACTGACCATTCACTTCACTTGTGTGGTCTTTCAGTGGTATGCGTATTCTCATATCGATTAAGTGGAATGGATTCTTTCGTGAAGCAATAGAAACAGCACTGGGTGAACTAATATTTTATGTTAAATGTGGGGGGTCCAAACGAATAATTATGAAATGTGAGGGGGACACGTCCCCCTCAGATTTAATGCCGCCAACACCCATGTTTGGAGGGAATGAGGGACGAGCCCCATGGATCCTAGTCTCTCACAGGCCTTCTCACTCTCCACACTGGCAGTGTGATGGTAGCCATGTCGGGCTCCACTAAGGAGGCGTCTGGTCACACGGGAGACATTTAGGGTGGGGAGAACTCTTTGTTCACTTCCCCGAAGTAGCAGAGAAAGAGGCAGAGGAAAAATGAATGAGATTCATGAGGAAGTTAGGAAAAAAAATGGCCAACATCAAACCAAGGTAATCATGGTTTCATATTCCCTTCCCATGTGGCATTAAAGGGGATGTGAAGACGGAGGCTTGGGCGAGGGCAGCCGGATGATGTGCTGATTTGGCATTCATTTGGGGTTACCCATCCGTCGCTCCGCAAAGCAGGGCTTTCATCTTCTCCACAGCCACACAGATGAAAAGGCTGCTTCTGCATTATTCTGTATGGGCCTGTCAGGCCAGGTGGGGGGGAGAGGCCTTGGCCACAGGGCCCTAACTAGCATTCTACCAACGTTCTTGAGACATTGTAGCAGCAGTTACACTACGAGCACCTTCTTCTTTGTGCATGCCAAGGTTCTCATCTCATGTTCTTTCCTTCACTGTATATATCTGTGGTTCTGCAGTGTCACTTCTGGTGACCCATGCTGATGCTGGTTAAAAATTAAATAAAAATTAATCAACATATAAAAATAGAGAACTGTGCCTGCGGCAGGATTTCCTCGGAAACAGGAGCCCCCTCCACCCCCACCCTTTCATTTCTTTTGAAATGGTTCCATTATTGAGATGTCAATGTCAGCTGACACAACATCAGAACATCAGAAAGGCAGAGTCTAGGAGAACCCACTGGAATTCACAGGCGTCTCTTGCAAATGGCTTTCAGTGAGTACACAAGCCGGTCGCACGTAAAAAAAGGGCTTCTTGTCAAAATTTGAGACTAACTGTAAACAAGATTCTGTTTCATTTTGTGGTCCTCATGGGACAATCAGTAAAAAGCCTGCCAAACTGACAGGAGGCCTGGGCGTACCACAATCCTCTTTGGCCATTAGTGGGGCACATATAAGCATGTTTTGGAAGTCTTACATTATTCATGGGCTGGAAAACTGTGCCAGGAATGTTATGTCCTTTTCACTGTTTTCGTTTTTATTCAAAATTAAATTTTTTGTATAGTTTGCCCTTAGAAATGAACGAATGGACGGTTCACACAAAGATATGAAAACAAAAACATGTGTGTGTGATATTGTGGATAAACAAGGTAAAAAGGCGTCTCTGGTGTGATCTTCTGCAGCCCTACTAATAATTCTCAGCTGTTAATGGTGGCTATTCAATTCAACAGTTGTCACAATTTGCAAATGTGGAAACAGCCCAAAGACTTTTTGTTAACCCAATTGGCCAGTATGTCAGTAAAGAAGAAAACTTGCCTCAGCTCTGTAATTTTTGGGTTACAAATCATGAGCTAATCAGATGTATATATCTGGAGAGGGCGAGACAAAAATATTAGGATGGACGGAGCCCACCACAGCGCCCCCATAGTTCCAACGTTTGTGTGTGTGTGTTTTCCCTGGGTTGTATGGGAGTCCGGCAACAGTACAAAGTACTGTGTACGTGTAGTTCGGCTAATTGAGGTCTCTAAATTGTTGATAGTGTGTAATTGTGTGTGCATGTGTCCTGCAATGGAGCGCCAAAGCATGTAGGCTGTACCCCTGTCATGTGCCATATGCTGCCTGGGATAGACTCCAGCCTCCCCCCTCCATTGGTCAGGATGAGTAGTTGGAGGAGCGATAGATTAAATAACTAATTAGGTCATATGGTATTTGTATTTTCAGAAATTAAAGTTTTATCTTACAATTATTACTCTTTCAAAAGTTTTTCAAATTTTAAATAAAAAACAATTAGATTGAATCCACAGCCATAATAATTCTTTTTTACTTTATTGCCAGTACTTCGAAACAGAGGTAAAAAAGACAACTCAGCATGAAATGATGGTCATGGGTTGGCATCGGTCACTCTGCATGCGGTCCATCATCAACAGTAAGCTGTGAACTGCAGTCCCAGCAACTCATAAAAGTCAATGCAGGAAACACCAGCAGAATCTAACATGCACTCTGCTCTAGAGCACATTGACCTGCTAGCCTGGTCCACCCACTGAGCTTAGCAAACTTAATTAAAGATCGGATTAGACACCTACAATGCATTAGAGCAGGAGTGCAAGACACAGTCACTACGACATGCTATGTTTATTTTCTCATCTCAAAGTAACCAAAGCTAAAGACATCAACAAGCTGAGCTGAGACACTATACAGTGTGAAATACCAAATAATATGTTCACCAATCTACAGGTGATTCACATAATCTTGGTATTTTTGTGACTGGGTTACACATGAATCCAGTCTTGAACCATAGCCAGGCTTTGATATAATCCGATTCATTACTAGGTGAGCATTCAGCTCCAGTAGCTGCACCCTGATGGGGGACTTTCTAATCTGATGACTACAGACAGGCAAAGGTAGGTACATATGACATGTAGTGCACGATCAAACCGAGAAGGTTTACAAAATACTGAACAGGCACTAAAACAAGATTCAAAACCCTGCAAACCTGATCTCTGTTTGCGATTTCAATGGAAATCAGGAAACTGAAATATAGGGAACTATGATCTGTAAGGAGCATGCCAGGGACACCCCATTCGAGTCTGGCAGTAGCTTGGGAATGGACTTTGGAATGGCTCACATCATCCATGCTCCTGTTTCTCTTTGTGAGAAAGGCAGGAACCTGCAGGGAGGCAGATGTCCTGCTGTCCCCACAGCCTAGCTGGCCCACGGATGCCTATCTGCTTATACCGCTCTGATTTCTTATTTCAAACAACTACACAATGGTCACTCTGTTCCTCACATATAGCACCCACTCCTCCATGGTGAAAACAATTGACTGTTCTATTTGAAAAGACCTTCAGCTGCACCATTTGAAAAAGCAGGTTGGCTTGAAGACAGTGCCTGACTCTGGTTGATACCTACACAATATACTCAGTTTGACAGTACCAAAATACAACCCAGCCGTGCCACACAGAGCCTTAAGGAAACCATTCAATGTTAAAGATGAATGACCATAAAACAGCTTAAGTCATAAACCTTTCCTCCTATAAGAAACATGGCAGGTTATTGAAAAGACAGCATAGATTCAGTTGTGCACAGTATTTCATTGAATCATTCTCCCTGTTACTGAAAGACTAGTTGCTGTTGGCGTAGAAGTGTTGAATTGTACACTGTGTGCATCATGCAACTCTGATATAGTGTTGATTAGAGTGAGTAAAAAAAGGACAAAGGTGTGTTGTGCCATATTCCTGTAGGATCAGGCAGCTGCTGTTACACCAAACTATTAGAAGTGGCCTGCTTCTGAATTCGTGCCAGTAGCAGTCCTCATTCCACGTTTGCCACCAGCTTCCACTCTAAAGCAAAGACTCCCTCTGCCACCTTCCCAGGCTTTGCCGCCCCTTGTTGCTTCTTTGGGTCTTATTCGTGACAAACGGACAGGCATTACAACCTTCTCACTTCTCCCATTTCATCTAATTAGACATTAACAAGCTTGTGCCACATCTCTCCCAGGACAACCATATCAGCAAAGCCAACAAGACAGAGAAGTGACCACAGGCAGAGGACATAACTGGAAATGATAAAATTATGAAATAGACCAATCATACCACAATACCTCAAATTCAATATTAAACTCGTATATCATCCTCTGTGGGAGGTTAAGCATTAGGAGTTTTGTTCTCTATGAAGCATTTCCGAGGTCTTTTTAGTCTTTCTGCATTCCCTGCATCCAGAATCAGTATCAGATCTACACTTTTATATATCTATCCTGTTTTTCATATCTGGGCATCCAAAGAGTTTGCTGGGAAAACTAACACCGGAAACCTCAAGAACCCGTGTTTTCCATGGCAACAGGAATTAAAGCCGTGCACGTGAATTTGTGAAATCCAGCGTATCTGCCAGGAAATGTTCTGCTAGAGAACCTCTTCCACAGGACAGCATCCCTCTGGAGCTTTGGGAAGGGAGGCTCAGCGCCTTTAAACACACACCCATGAGCAGGCTTCATTGACCGAACCTTAAGAAAGCTTGAGTGCCGGGCTTTCGCTGTAAAGATCGTTTAATGCATTGGGGACATCCTGAGTGAGCTGAAACACACATTAGTCCTCCATTCTGTTCCTGAGGACAGAAGAGCGAATATTAGCATAGTCTCAGCTCACATATTCTGGGAGTTTAAACTATTTATTCTGAATATGCAGAGGAAGCAAATGAAGCAATAGTGAAACTCCACTTAGGCTCTAATGAGGCTTTGGAAATGAAACTGCCTTCTGCCAGTAAACACTGCAGCGATTCCTTATGCTTTGAAATGTATCCTTTTTTATGTAATTATATGTATTATAAAATGAAAAACTGAGATGAACCGCTTCCCCATAAAATATTTACTAGACATCTGAATGTTTGAGGAAAATAAAGAGAGCCTGATTATGAAAGCAGGCATTGGTGTTTCTTAAAACCATCACAGTCAAAATGAAAAGCTGGCATTGTTCTCTATGAAGACTCTATGAAACAAATGGCCAGAGAGGTACTGCAGGATAAAACTAAGCATGCTACCACAGTACCTGACAGTATCTGCCTCCATGAGGTTAGCTGATAGGCTCTTACCATTCGTGTATTGGTTGGAGATTTAAGTTGAGCCTGGCCCTAGCAGAGCTGTAGCTCATATCCACAATGGCTCCATGTCTTTAAGCATGCAGGATCCACCGTGTTTAAATATAAAGCAGAGGCATCACATACACTCCAACACACCACGTATCACACCACTGTCTTCATCCAAATGCGTATCCACTATAAGCTCTTACAATATACTTGAATTACCAGTTATAACTCTCATCCAACCAAGGGAGCAGTTTGACTTCCCAGACCCCCTGAGAAAATGTCACCTTGCCCTCCCCCCTGCTTGAGTTGGCACTTTCAGTCACTCAGTTGATTTTAACAAGGCTTTTTGGGGGCCCCTACAAAGCGCTGGGCCCCCTGAATTTGTCATGGTCGTCCGACACCCCTGCTCACAACTACAGACTAGATATGGTGTCTCAGTTCAATGTTGACGCCCAATCTTTGATGTATGGGGTTAAAAAAAAATAGGTCAGGCAACAAGATCATGGAAAAGTTTTAATGGGGTGGAGATGAAGGAACCCGGTATGAAGTGAAAGGGTATGATGGGTGAAGACAGAAAGGCAAAGGAAGTGCACAACTCTCCTTTTACCTGGAGCACAGCTGGTGCTCTGTCTGATTCTATGCAGCAGCTGCAGATTGTCTTTAACTAATACAGACAAACAGGAAGCCGTCCACAGAGAGGGAGGACACAGAGCACAAAGCACATCAGGGACCCGCTAACATGCTCCCGACAAAGACTAATGTCTGACCCCCACTCTCCCCCCACTCCATCTCCAGAAGTCCAGCCCCTTAATCGCTGAACCCTCCAACAGATATGCTTCAATTAACTGTGGAGGACACAGCTGGTCTCCTGTCTATTTATATGATGAAAAACCATCAAGCACCTGCGACTGAAGAATCATCACAGAACTCATACTCTTACTCAATGATCTGAGTAGCTCAAAAATACACCTAATTTATTTCATACAACTGCGTCCCTTTTCATTTTCTGTTCATTAATACTCTGGTTCTTCTCACTTGTGTCAGGTTCAGCTCCTGTTGTCTCAGTCTTTTGTGTCCCTTCCACGTTTGGCCAGCAGACATCGCTGGCCATCCTGTCCTTCCTGTCAGTCTTTTTGTTTCACTTGCTTCCTGTCAGCCGTATGGCTCAATGTGTTAAGCATGTGGCTACCTGCAAACCCCTTTTGTCATGTCTTCGAATCCCACCTCCTTTAAGTCCATGCTTCTGTTCTGTTCCCCAGTGGTTTGTTGATTGTGAATGTTTTGTTGATTGTGATGGTTAATGTTTGGTGTTAGATGTACGTTATGCCTGCACGCCTGCCTGCCTGCCTGCACTTTTGACCCCTCGTGGTCCTTTGTTTTTGTTAGTGTTTACTTATGTTTTTAGTTCATTTAATAAACCCAGTTTGTCCTTTGAGTCGCAAGTAGGTCGTCCACATTTCTGCCTGAACGATGCCTGGTCCTCACTCCAAACCCGCCCGGATCCATGACAACTTGTCCTCTTAAAGTGAGCTTCTTTCCCACTCCTGTCATATTGTCTTCCCATTGCTATCAAAAACTCCTGACTGAAGAGGTCTGACATTCTTGATTGAAATACCATTATTAATTAAATTATATGACAGATGTCTTTTGACTGAGTTTTACCATGAAAACAAATACAAATAGGGAGCTATGAAAACCCTTTGTCAGTCTTGCATGCAAGTTAAAGTAGTATTATTGTAGTGTTCCAATTCTATAGCTGTTAGATTGCTTTCCATGTATCAGTGGGATTTTTTCTTTTCTAATGTGACCAAATCTTCCATCGGGGACCATGTAATAATCAGTCCAGATGAGGTGCTGTTTTCACTCAAGATCCCATGAACTCTATGCCCCTCTCAGATGTCCACAAATGCAAGGAGACTAGAAGGATTCTTCTTGCCTTAATAGCAGCTTATTTGCAGGCTTACCGGGGACAGAACTAGGGTCACTGTTTTCTGGAAGGAAAAGCACGATGCATTCGTGCCTAGTGACACACACTGACAGATAAGGCGAATTGGCCTGAGCAGCTTGCAGAAACTTACCCACTGACACCTGCACATGCACACACACAACTGTACACTGGAATATTTACACATATTGTCATGTATTGGACACTGGTACAGTTCCTGTGTTTGCCACATGGCTCTGTAATACACAGACCTAGCCTCCATATGTCCTTGCTAACACATTAGCTTAAGATCTCATGCTTTACAGATTTCATTTACTCATGCATACAGAATCAAACAATGAAATATGCGCTCCCTCGTGCAGAAGGTACACACATACACACACACACACACACACACACACACACACACACACACACACACACATACATGCCTCACTAAATGGTAATATTTGCTTTTTGAGAAAATTATACAACTGCATATTCCTTCCCAGAAAGCAGAGCAGGTGAAAAGAGACAATAAGATGAGTTAAGCTATTAGTTAAGTTATCCCCAAACGAGCTTGATGGGCGGAATGGCCCCATCTCGTTTGTGAATTTCTTATGACAACAGAAAACCAGGGTAAGGGAACAGAGAAGCCGGCAGGTACAACTTAGACAACCATTCTCAACCTGCACAACCAGTTAACATGTCTGTTTATTAAATGTTTTTCTAAGTAGTAAACAGGAAGCGGTTCATACTAATTGCTTAGAATACGTAGTTAAAAAAAGAAACGACTGTGATAAATGTCTCCATATTTAGATTTTTCTTTTGGATTAAAAACAAAGCCATAATTAGGTATTGAGGTTTATATCTATACACAAGCAATACCCACACAAAAAAACTTTTCTTTTCCCTGCATGTACAGTTGGAATGTAAGTTTGATTTTAAAATGTCAGCAGTTTCCAAATTCCAGGGAAGATCCTTCCTGTCAGTGTTTTTGGAGTCATGCTCTGCCAAGCTGTCTGCCTGCAGGATGATTCGATGGCGGAGATCAGACCCTCCTCCTCCAGGAGGATTAGCCCCTTGCTGCTAGCTGCAGGTACATTTATCCGGGGGTGAAGCAGGGTCCGCAGACACCTTTGAAACACAGACAGTCTGCAGAATTGTGACAATGGGATAAGATGAGTTTCTGCAGACAGAAATTGCTGGGGGAAAAGCAAGAAGAAAAGTCCCATAGGATCCTATACATGAATGACCAGGAGATGTGTGAAGATGTACATAAACCTTTATATTGCCTAATATGTTGAAGGTTTTCAAATTGAGCGAAATTTACCACTTTAACAAACGGTTCTGGCGGCATCCTTTTATTCTCTCCAATAATAACTAAATTATTATTAGTACTAAATTATACATGCACAAATAGTACTAAATGATACTATTATACTATGCCTCTTGACTGGTATCACGTCTAAATGTGTAAAGTTCAGTGCTATCTGTTTATTATACTATTGTATTTATTATATTAATAGCTTTTATATCATCCGTTACTTTATTTTCATTTGCTTAATATTCTTATACAAAATAATTAGTATCTGTGTCTTGTGCACTTTTAATCTTATCTTAGATTATGTCAACCCTGACTTGTATAATTTTAATAAAATATGGTTAACATACCGTTCATATAAATTATCCTTTAAAAAGTTCATAAAGAAAGATGTTCATGTAATTCTGAAATTGAAGAATCTAAATCAAAATATGTGGAATATATATACAGCCATGTAAAAAATTAAGAGCCCACTCTATATTTTTAAACAAATCTGCATTTTTTTAAAGAAATTTTGAATCTGAAAGCATCTTGCTGCTCAGCGTGGCCTTCTGCCAGCAGAACCACAATTAAACCATGATTTCATGGTTTAATTGTGGTTCCGCTGGCAGAAGTCTACGCTGAGCAGCAAGATGCTTTCAGGTTCAAAATTTCTTAGACAGCTGGGCACAAAAATAAGGTGAAGCAGGAGACATTGGTAACGACCAGAAACCAGCCAGCCAGTGACTTTCTAATGCCAAAGATGACCATTAACTTATCAGACAATTTCTCATGAATCGCAGGATGACATGAACTGACCTTCAAAGGGAATAGGAAATACAGTATTAAGTGCAGATGTGAGATGCACTGCTAGGATAGTCTGTATCAGGCTCCTAGAAGCAGGACTGAGGTCCCATAAAGCAAGGAAGAAGCCCTTCATTAATGAGAAACAGGGAAGAACCCAGCTGAGTTTGCAGAAAAATATATATTATTCACAGATGCACACCAGTAAACTGAGAAATGAGTGAAACAAAATATTGTGCTGTGGTTTCTTAATTTTTTCCACGGCTGTGTTTGTGTGTGTGTGTGTGTGTGTGTGTTTGAGTGTATTGATTCAATGCAGTGTTATACCTCCACTGTGAAAAGTATTGCAAATAAAGTAGTGGTAGCACACAATCATCCATCCATTCTTCATGCTTCTTATCCAGTGTAGGGTAACAAAAACAATGCAGCCTCTCCTAGATGGCACAGGACATCCTGATCCATCAGAGGACACACACACACACACACACACACACACACACACAATCACACACTAAGGGCAGGTGAAAACACCAATTCTCTTAGCTGCATGTTGTGTACTGTGACAAGAAACTAGAGTGCGGACACAAAAACGGGGAGATGTCTACGCACACACAGAGAGTCCCGAGCAGTTATTAAGCCTAGGAGTCTGGAAGTATATAAGTACTGACCCATTGAGTCTTCTCCGTGCATGTGTGCAACTATGAAAATGAATCATGAAAATACCTATTTCAATTCTGTAATTTAGAACTTTGGCAATGGGACTTGATGTGCAGATGTACCAGATGTTATTGTATAGTAGAAGACCTCAAGCCACTTGCTTTCTAATGCAGGGTGTAATTTACCTGAATAGTGCATCTCACTGAAGTATCTGCAAGCAATTGAGAAATGTGCGCTAAAAGAGGGACACTTTCAATTAAAGAATGCAAGCCATCGATCTTCTAATTTATAAAGAAGGCTGACTAAGAGTGATGCTCAGAGAGAGTGATATATGACAGGGCAGTGCTGTTGGAGAGTCTGAATGTTGTTCCAACATAGTCACAATATCATTGCTACCATATAGGGTTTGGACTAGGAAATCAAAGCCATATACTGTACTACCTTTTACAAACAAATGGGATTTTTTTACTTTCACAGACTATATTGAAAAACAATCTTATTCCCACACTTACATTCTCAGGGAAAACTATGAAAAAACCAAAGGCACAGTAAAAAAAAGGTACAAAAACTAGTCAGTTTAGACAATCCCTTTGAGCTTGCTTGAAAAATATCAGACACATTGCACTTAACGCAAGGGAATCACTATGGAAGCCAATTACAGTTGATGTTTGAGGGTCTGAACATGTGAAAAGCATATCAAGATGTGCCTCTCAGGTAGAATAACAGCGTTTCGTAGCAAAGTAGGTGGATGCATAGTGTGAGTTATCATGGCCGTGCAAGATTCTCATTTAGTGGTAGAAGCTTGAGAAGTAACCATTACCTTAATCCCAGAAACAGGAGTTAGATACACTGCAAGGCAGCTTTATATCAAGATTTTTTTTTAAAAAAGATCTCAATCGCAGTGCCACTGCATTTATTAATGACTGGATCACTACATCATATCCACCATTAGAGAGAACTTCTTTCCACAGAGACAGGGCTTGGTAGCAATTAGCACATAGATTAGCAGTTTTTTTATTTCAGGAACAGACATGGACTATATTTATTAGTTAATATAACAGAAATATAAACAAAAAAGAAGCCAGGCTGATTAATAAAAAAATTTAGGAACTGGGGTTGAAAATACAATCAAATGGAAAAAGTAGCAATTATAAGTCTTGGGAATAACATCAGAACTGGGGTCCAGAGTAAAAGACGAATTACTGAATATTAGGGGAAAGCGTAACAAATCAATACAGCTAAATCCAGTCACCTGACTCTCTTTCCCAATATGATTGTGGGCACACTCCATTTGTCACACAATTGCAAATGCAAACCCTCAATATGAGCTTCATTGATTTCTTCCATTGTCTAGTTAAGTTTCAAATATCGAAATGCATTTGGCTTATTTACATCAGAAAAAACTCTGGAAAATGGTAGGGCACCTATCACTACTAAGATATTCTTGCATGTATAGAAATTTCCATTATTCCATTACATTCATCCTTGAGTTTAATTGATTTGCTGTTTTTTTTTGTTTAAAAAATAAACATTAAGAGTACATATATGGCTGAAACATTGCTTTTGAACTACATCCATTGTCCTCTTGCACAACATTACTGGACCCTTTTCACATTAACATCTTGCCTTTCCTATGCAGTCTTGTTTGCTCTGAAATGTTTGTAATCCTTCCAAAATATTCACACCTAATCAAATTTTCCTGCTTGGCTCCCATTACATACTTCTGAAATCACATTAAATAAGCCCAGAGTAGGTACTACACAGGTTATAACATTAAACTACACAACTACTTCTGTGGATATTCCCAAGGAAAATGTTTAACACCTGCAGCTTGCTTACGTTCATGCTTTCATCTTGAGAATGCTGTCAGCCATGCACCTTATTTCCAGCTTTCATTAAAACGTAGGCTACTGTTGAGAGATCTCACTTATGTTGGTGAAAATAAAAGCAGAGGTATTCACTTATTCCAGTGAGCTATGGCAGACTGACAAAACAAAAAAAGCCTATTCAATATATTTTTTTTCCTGAACAAGTCTTCAAAGCCCTCCAGAGCAATACTGGGACAGTACAAACTAAGGATAACAAAAAGAAAGAGAAAAAATTTTAATAAAGATATTATATGATTCTCAAATATTTTTGACTGAAAGTTAGTACTAACATAAAGCTGATTGCAAATGAACCAAAATTGGTGTTCATGGTTCATGATCATTGATCCAGCTTCTTAGGGTCATTGTGCTGTGATACCGGCCAATGGATTTAGTTGTCTGGAACTTCAGTCTTCTAATGGTGAGCAATCTCTGTGGATCAATCCCTT
>JAODJW010000001.1:32941368-32954560 GCA_026777045.1 Hyperopisus bebe | reverse complement strand
ATAATTTAACAAAGTACTGTTTTCAGTTTGATTTTAATTTAACATACCATCCCAACTTTTTCTGATTTGGGGTTGTATGAAGTTCATAACATTGCCCAAGAAATATTAAGGGAATTCATGTTTAACCCTGGGGAACCCAAGGGTCATATACGACCCTTCCTCTTATTTCTGCATTATATTCAACCCACTCATCAAAGTTAAGAATTTTTTTTTTTGCTTTACAGCCCATTGTACCATATATGACCCGGTAACAGTGACATTTAGTGATTACTGACTGAATTAACCAGATTATTTTCCACAATAAATATGGCCCCCAATGCGTTTTGAGGTTGTTGCTGTACATGCTGCAAAGATTCACCTGTCAGGCCGTGAATAGGTAAGTGGCAGAAATTTTGCATCATCAGTTATAATGTTTAGATGTTATAGAACATGTACAACTAGGTTTTGGATGTTTTGAAACTTTTCTGGCAACTGTGATGATCATGTTCCATGTGCTCAACATCAGCCTCAGACAAAAACAGGGAGTACAGGTGGTGCACCAGACCTTACAACCCACCACAAGTAAACTTTCTGTGTGTAGTGCACCTTTTTGCAGGTCTGTTCACTTGACCTGTTTCTTGATGGGTTGGCATGTTTGAAGCCTGTGTTTTATTACCAGCATATGGTGAATGATGAAAAGGAAAACTCAATAAATTCATTTTGAAAATGAGAATGTTGTAAAGATTTGGTTTTTCCTTCTTTTCTGTCCTTATTTCATAGGTGAAATTAACAAGTTGGAACATCATGAACAGTCCCGCAGGTCGTATATGGCACATTTCATAACATGGACTGGGAAAGGGTTATTTTTACAAAACAACTGTTTTTCAGTTCACTTAGTCTGTATGATCATTTTAGCCAATGGAAATATTTTGGTGGTCTGGGTTCCCCAGGGTTAATGATGGCTCCTTTTCAGCATTATCTAATATAGGTATAAAATATGTCTAGTTTAACGCCGCTACTTTTGCAGGAGCACTGTACGTGATATTGGAGGCAAACATATCATTTTTGTCCTTTCTTTTGGACTGATTCAAGGTTTTTTGTTGAAAAATTAAGCACAGAAAGAGTGAAAAGGAGAAAGGCGAACAAGAATTGGTCACGAAAAGCCATTCATATTCCGATGTATGGAAATATTTTATAGTGACAATGAGCAAAAGCAAGTGATTTGCTGGCACTGCTTTGTGTCTGTTGGCACAAGTTTCGATAACACCAAGTTATTTGACAGAAATTTTTGGTACCACAATATCGCAATCTGATCTTTTTCTAGTCTCGATCAGCCCTACTCAAAACAAACACGTTAAGAAATACAATTTATGTTAATTGGTTCTTATATACAATATCATGTAAAATGATGTAGCTAAGAGACAGGGTAACCTTCGTTTTAGCAGTGATTATTCTGACATATAGGAATCACAATAAGCAAAATAAATTAAGTCAAAGTTTGAAGCCAAGGGTATCTGGTATGAGCACCGGCTGATCGGTGACATGGTGGCCCAGGCTATGAAGTCCGAGGGGGGCTTCATTTGGAATGTAAGAACTATGATGGGGATGTGCAGTCAGACTCTGTAGCACAAGGTAGATAGAGTTTTCTTTTGACCTGTCTGGCTTAACCATTTGTATGTATTTTGACCCAGGAAATGCATGTAGCTCTCAACCTGAGTGAAACCGACATATATAAATTGAGATTTACACAAAAAATATCTGAGATGCATAGTTTACAGAAGTGAAAATGCAGAATTTATACAAAAACAGGCTAGGCTACTCCAGGAGGCTAAATGGGACATATCTATGAATAACCTCTCATTATTGGGTGAATCCGTCAAACCTGAATGTCTTCTGTTAAGATGTATTTGCTTCACAAATAAGCACTACACAGACGCTTGGGTTCTTCTTTGCAATATTAAGAGGCATCTGTATTCTCATTCACTTTTAATGTTTTTAATTTTGGTCGACCCTCATCCTGCATGTGGCGGCTATCTTCTGCCATATTGCCGAGTGTTCGTGAAGAAAAATTTTAATTGATGATTTTAAATAATCGCTTTAAATATGAATGGTTTGACAATTATTATAATTATGCTATTCAGATTGAGTAATATGTATTATGGAAACATGTATTATGTTTCCTGTTCACATTTAAACATTTTGATCAAGCCATTCCATACAACCATTCCATATTATGTTATGACTTGATGGATGAGGAAGAACAGGACAGTTATTCCAGATAATTATTAGCTTCCTAATGTTTTTTTTCTTTTTCTCTTATTACTGTAGTTGACCTTTCTCTCCACAAGGTGGTAGAGAAGTACCATACGAGAATCAGAAGTATTCTGTATTTTTTCCATTTTCTATCCTGTGCTAGCATGTTTATCAGTATTTAAAATTTCAAAAAAAAAAATTTTTTTTAATAAAATTCTTAGTATGAAGTAGTTGTTGGTGAAAGGGGGGATATACATGTAATGTTTCCCACCTTAATTCTAAAAACCGTGCTGAACCACTGTTTTTAGACACTCTGAGGAAGGAAATAGCAACATTTCATCATTAAAGATCACTTTATAGTAATTTCATCAATAATTATCTTTGTATGATACCATTTTCAACAGCAGAATTTGGTTGATGACTGTAATTTTGATATTACTGGCAAACTGTATTTTCACATAAGCAGAAATTATTTATAGTATTATGCCCCCACAAAGTATACTACTATACTTGATTATATCCACATCACTACATATTTGTAAGTTTCCATGCACTTCAGCTGATTAGCCTTTTGGATCAGGTGGAGTCATACTGTCTAATTTCAGCGGAAGTGGGGACACGGGGGGAAGCGTGGACCCTCAGGCAACGGATGGTAGAAAAGGGTTACAATAGGTATCAAAGCTTTTAGGCTGCCCCTATTGTCCTCCTGTAATTGGATTTTGCCTGGAAGAACGGAGTCTCATTTGCCAGTCTGAGTTCCACAAAGATTACTGTGCTGTTGAAAGCCAAGATCATTAGCAATGAATGGGTGCAATGCTTACTATTTTAATCCAAGACTGAGCCATTGAGAGTTTATTCATGGCAGCCCTGTTTGTTTGTGTCTATCTATCTATGTGTTTATTAGCTGCCCTCTTGCCATGTTTCAGTTAGTCTCCAGGACTGTGCTGATGCGACGCTGGAGAGTGGAGTATTGTGATGACTTGTGTGGCTGCTTCCCCAACCTAAGCTGATGGAGAAAGATACATACAGTAACAAAGCTGGCTTGATGACTTTCTTATCCCTCCAGACAAAATAAAATATATCATGGAGTATTTTCCACCTGTAGAGCAGTTCTATTATGTGCAGGTTCCTCGTTTTGATATAGTTATATCATGTATCATTAGCATATTTTTCTTACTAAATTGCCCATAGCTGTGCATGTGTGAGTGAATGGTGTGTGAGTGTGCCCTGTGATGGGCTGGCCCCCCGTCTAGGGTTGTTCCCCACCTCAGCTTCCGGGATAGGCTCCGGACTCCCCACGACCCAGAAGGATAAGCGGTTTGGAAAATGGATGGATGGATTAGCATATTTTTTGCCCAATAAACAATTTCTATCTAAAAGTGTTTTTTCATGTCAATTTCACTCCCGACTTAGTGATATACAGTGGCTATTAATGATTTAACATTTCTGATTTATGTTGCTCTAAAAATGTTCTACAGCCAGCATACTTTGCTATGGATTTCGTTTAAAATTTGTTACAATCAAAAGTGTCACAAAAGATGTCAGTGAGGACAAGTAGTGTTAAACCTAAAGTAATTTAATCAGGAAAATTAAGAGGGTAAAATTGATGATAACCTGAAATTATAGTACTCATAACATAATTTTATACTGCATAATAAGCTATTGCAAAGCAGTTGGGTGGATGATAGATGAGAAATATTTAATTTAATTTATTATTTAATAATTATGGATAACCAGCAATAGATCGATACTTATCGGTAGCAATGAGGAATATATAGTTTTATGGCATTTTCAGTCAAAATGCTGAAATGGAATGGCTTTGCTTTTATGCCTCAGCTCAACTTTTTCACTGCTAGCAAAAAACTTGCTTCAGCACACAACAAAACAAGCCTATGCTGGGGTTTCCATGGTGACACAACAATCACTCTCCTCATCAAAAGCAGACTAACAGAGGTAGCGGCCCCTTTGTGCCAGAGAGGAGGGAACAGAGAAACACCGGGCAGATGAAAGCACGGCCATCCTTAAACACAATCATAATTTAGTCATCAGTGTAGGAGGACATAATAAAAAACCAGGGAGAGAGACGGGAATGGACGAAGAGAGATGGAAAGAGAGATTGAGGTCAACAAAACAGAGAAGAGAGAAAAATATGAGGAATAACCTGTGCTTAATGCTCTGGTATGTCAGATATAGGTGTATTTCTTATAATGAAAATGATGCAGTGTGCACAACATAAGAAAATATCAAATGGATGGTGATTTTGGGTCATTTCATTTTTTTTTTTTACATTCTATCAATACATTGGAACAGTTTATATTAAGTGATGTAGCACTACTAAGAAGTGTCCTGCAAGCCATCTGGCCACAACTACAACTGTGGTTTACATAAAATAGAGGGTTGTACATTAGGCCTTTCCTGCAAACTGGACATCTGATCAAAACTGACAGGACCCGGTTTGGCAGGAGGGTCACCTCTGTAAGACCTTTGAGTTTAAGTCCTTAACCAAAGAGGTTTATTGAGAAGTAGATAAAAACTTTGGGTAAGGACTCTTCTAAACTTAATAATAGAATGATTTTTTTCAGTACTGCAGAATTTTAGAAAGCAAAATGTACCTACTTTATGGGAAAGAAATATTTAATGTTCGGATGTATTTGCCTGAATTCTTCAAGACACAGAAAAACATTTTTATATATACACTGTAAAACCAAAGTTATGTTGTTATTAGCATTTCAATTATTCATCTTTAAATAGGTGCCATGATAAAAATACTATATATATATTTATGGTAAACTAGGTAGCCAAACCTGCCATATGAGCAATACACCCATTTTATCATGTCATTATATTGTTTTATTGATGAGATTCTAAAATATGTATATAGACTCAAATGTCACATATCATATTGATATTGAGTACTGTTACATATTCATAAAATTTATGGAAAACCACATCAAACATGCAAATTTGATTAGAATTTATTGTCTACCTATGTATTTAATTTCACTAATGATAGATGTTTATTAAGTAGTTTTCAATTGTATTTACATCTCTGACCTGTCACGACTACTTGGGCAAAAGATTTTGGCGGTAGACATGGGGGGGAAACAAAAGGACTTATTGAACTAAACTAGAAACAAAAACTAGAAATAACAAAAACTAGAAATAATGGGGGATCAGAACAGGAAGACTGCGCACAGACAACAAGATGGTACAGCATCAATGATAGGATTGGGGAACACAGGACTGGGAAGCACTTTTATACAAGACTGATGAGGGAGCAAACGAGAGGCAGCTGGAGTGATTAACACAAGGGTCACACTAGGGAGGAGACAGGCGGGTCAGATAGGCAGAGCATCACATAATCAGTTATGAACCGGAAGAGACACATAAACAAACTCACATACTATGGAAAATGTATTGATGGTTTGGAAGCCCACACAACATAGGGAGAGCATGAAAAGTCCTCACACCTAGAGTGTGGCAGGTATAGGATTCCCCAGCCTTGGAGTCAGGAGGCAATAAGGACACCTACTGAGTGCCAATGCTAAATTCTGCATTTCTGAATTTTAAAATAAAAAACAGAATATTTGTATTCAATATACAGACAATTTAACTTGAACTGACACTGCAAAGAATTTCTAAGCTGATAAAGTGCAGAAATGTTTCAGCCTTATATCTCCAAAAACTATATAGCAGAATATTGCCATTTAATTATTGACAGGTCAACCATCAAATCAGCCCTCTTTGTCACCCAAAAACTTTATCTTACCCTTTCTCTTATGAAACTGTTCAGATTAAATACAGTATACATTTGTAGGTCCTCTAAGGCATCATATAAGAAATGGTTAACGAGAGGTGACTGATTGTTGAGTTACAAGACATTGACATTGAGTAAAAATAATGCAAAAGCACTTCCTTTGACATTAATCAAAATGCTACTGTCTTGTATTTTAATAATGTGGGTGTTTTAGAAGGCTCACCTCTGAGCTCTTTTCCTTTCTCAACTGGTCCATTCAATGGGCATTGGAGCCACTGATGCCCTTAATTGACTCTCTGAACAAAAAGCAGAATTTCTCAGGCAGATTATTATTTGAAGGAGTTCACATGCAGTTCTATCTAGGTCATGCACAATATGGCATACACAAGTCTACAGCTGCGACTCATACCGCCATTATCCAACAACATTGTGCCAGAAGGGAACTTATTTGAACCCATTAGCCTGGGTTCTCTCCTTCTTCATTAAAGAAGGCTTTTTTACAGCAGACAAAGACAATGAAAGCAAAGAGTGGTATGTAAGGACTAGGGAGGGGCACAGGTTGACCAGGGAGCCCACCATAATTATTGTGTTTCTCTGTTTGGCTTGAAAGAAGACTTGAATAATGTTTCTCTTTCTGTTAGGTTGAGACAATGGACCAGCCAGGGTCTGGGCTTGCTAGTTAGGCCCATTAACAGAAACTGCCTTCCCTCTATTTTAAACCCCACACCCCCCCCACCCTCCTCCTCCATGACTTTATCCCATTTGACTCAAATTTTTTTCAAACCACTTACGGTTTTAACACAGTATTTATTGGTTTTGTCCATAGCAGGTTACAACATTATAAAACATGTATGCAAATAACTATAAAAGTAGAAATGCAAAAGTGGAAACAAATATAAAGCTATTTTGTTTATTTTACATGGATATGGAATGAGTGGTTGTATATTGTGTATGCTATCATATATGCCTACAATAATCTGGATTGTGGGTCAATAATTATGAGCAAAGTGTATTGATGTAGAAAATATTTCAGCAATTAACTGGCATAGGAGCGGTGCTGTTGAGGTGAGAAAAGAGGATAAGTGAGGTGATTTCACCCTTGGTCTGTCCATTAGAATGAAGAGTATATGGAGTGGCCTCCATATTTGCACCTGCTCCCATCTTATTGATATTCATTCCACTGTCCAAAGAGGTTTAATGACACTGTAAGTAGAAGCAGTCCCTGCCCTTTGCCTGTGCTGTACTGCACTCACAGGCCGCAAATCCTTGAACGCACTCATGTTTTTGTCACAGTGCAGCACCGAGCCTATCATTCATTTATTTCACAACCTTTAAAGTGAAAGGACAAAATCTAGGAACTCAGAACAATCATTCATAGTGTCAAAGTGCAACAGTTTGCTGTAGGGAGAATGCGGTGTTTACATCATCCATCCATCCATCCATCCTCCATAACAGCTTACCAATAAAGGGTCATGTGTCCATAATAATATATAAAGTACACATGTGGTAATGTGTACTTGATTGTTTATGGATTTTTTTTTAATTTAAGAAAATTATATCAGCTCTTTGATAAATGGTTATGCATATACTTTTACATAGCTTTCTTTGTCTAGCTGCATTTCTTTACTCTCACACACACATACACACACAAGTTGGTCTTCCTATCTTAATGGGGACCATCCATTCATTTCAATGGGAAAAACCCTAAGCCCAATCACGACACCCTTAACCCCTACCCATCCCTAACCTTAATCTTAAGTAACCCACCCAAATACAAGACTTTTGGCATTTTTACTTTTTTTTTTATTGCATTCACAGATTTTTATAAAACTGAGGTTATCCAAATGGGGACCTCAAAAGATGTCCCCAAAAGGGAAAATTTCAGGTTTTACTACACTTTGGGGACAATTTGGTCCTCAAATGTGATCACACACACACACACATCATTTCCTACACAAGGCATTAATTGAAACAAGTTAAAAAAATAACCTGTCAAAGCATAATTGAAACATAATTTCAGGTTTGACAATTATTTAAATTTTCTATGTAAATTAATCATATTTATGAAAAACATCCAGAAATACACCAGGTATTTTTTTCTTATCATCAAATAACACACTGACCCGGATTTGCAACGAGTAGTAGTTCTAAGCGCAAGATAACGCGGCCAGCGGCGGAACCTTCCTACAGCGACCAATATTTCAACCGGTGAACATTTTTGCCGACGGAACTGAAACGGACAGATTGTAAACACAATCAGGTGAGTCACGGTTTAGGTTATAAACTATATTATTTAAAAATTGGAAGCGATTAATTTAACCTGAAAAACATAGCATTGCATATTGGTTAGCACTAATAATGTTGCTGAATTTTGTTAGCAATGTCTTTTAAACGGATTGCTAATGGTGATGGGTACCGTTAGTTTAGCCTGCCTTCCAGCTAAGACAACGCCGGAATGCTATATGTCCAGCTAAATGGCTAGCGACTCCTGATTCAAAACACACTGACCTTTATTTCCACAATTTATTCGTAGCTAGGTGCATTGTATTATATCTTTGAAAATTCGTTAATGTGTGGACTGTGTAATATGTACTTTGTGAATTTGACCTAAAGGCGGTTAGCTAGCTATTTCCTTAGTTATTTCCTTAGCGGTTTAATGGTATGCTACAGTGTAGCTAGTTAGCCGACTAACTAGACATGTCATTTAGGATGATGCTAGTGGGATTAGTCTTGAGCAGGCAAGTGTAATAATTGCGAATAACTGAAATAAATTTTACAATAAAAAGGTCATTGTGCAAAAGCTGACATTTAGTTCCCAAAGACGTTTAGGATTCGGGTGTAGTTAGGTTTACAAGTGATATTGACAATTCATTGTTAATTATGAATATCTTATAAGTTATGAATTATTGAATTTATGTAATAAAACTTAATGTTTAATGCAGTTTTTTATATATAAATATAAGTCAGATGTAAAAGCTTCCAAGGAAATCTGTCGCATAAGTGAATATGTTTGTTTATTTAAATGGTGACTACGATTTTATTTATCAGCTAACAGCAATAAATGAACTTTCCTAACTTAATTGTCATCTGAGGTTTAGTATTGTATAAAAATATTAACCTGTTTTGACACCCTCGAAAAAAGAATCATATTTAATGTTGTCTAACTGCCTAACAATTAAACCATGAGGTAATCTTATTTTAAAGGTTCACATATGATGTGATATATTTATGGCATATTGGTATTGTTGTATTTTGTCCAGGTGTCAGGTATACAGCAACATGAGTGCACTCACATACGCCAGTTTGCGGTTCTGCAGTTTGAAGGCTATACCTGTGTGAAACAGGTCCTTTTGTCACTTCTGGTGGAATTGCTCATGAACATAATTTTTTCCCCAAAACAGTGGTTGTGCCTTGAGGGTTTATTTTGCAAACCATATACATAAAATAGAATAGGCTGAAGAAGGTTCTCTGCCAGTGGGCTGGCTGTGTTGTGGTTGTTTGATGGAAGACATTTAGTCTGATTTGGTCATGATTTACACTCTTCAAATATCCAGATTTGGCTCACAATTTATATTTAGGCGTTTCCACAACTGCTGTTTCATTCTTTGTATTTTTACGGAGTTAGATTTTTAGTGTCCACACTAAAGTGACACTAAAACTTTGTGTAATCAGTAATATGATCTTATTCTCACAATTCACATCACAAATAGAGATTAGCGTGTGTCACTGTTAATTTAAGAAGCACTGTGAATTTGCTCTCTGGTGCAAGCACATAGTCTTTCTGCAGCTCTTGCAGGGATATTAATGATGCTGTGTCTGGCAGTCTGGAGTCACACCCTGCTTCTCTCCAGGGGTATACGTCATGATAGATTCTTCTGTTCTGGGTTTATATCAGCACTGAGAATTTCTGCCTTCCCTGAAATGCTGACAGTTGGCGGCTCTGGGATTGGCTGGCAATGATGTAATTGGCTGTTAATAATTCATGCCGTTAAGAAAGTGGAAAAACCCTAAGCAAGAGGACAGGAAGGAGAATCAATGGCCTGTCATTGAGAGGGTAGAGGTAAGGCGTGGCGAACCAGATGCAGTCAGCTGGCCAATGCCCTGTTCTTTTGGGGTTGTGTGGAGTTTTCATTGTGGAAATCCTGCAAAGTAGAGGTGACTCCTTGTTCCTGGAGCACTTTTGTTAGCTTGATGATAGGATCAGTTGTGGTGTGTTGGACCAAGTGTATGAATTTATATGGCTATTATGTTACAGTAAGAATATTTTTTTGCCAGCATTATTTAACACATTTTGTTTTGAAAATGTATACTAGGCGATTGTATTATCATTTATTATAGTCGTAGCATATGGTATCAACTGTTTTTGGGTTATAGTTTCACTTTCTGGAAACTAGTCAGATCTGCTGAAAAATTCCCTTATTTCAAATATATTCTGAAGTGTTAATTGAATGTATTTTGTTATGCAGGTTGAGAGAAAATGTGCCTGTGATGACATCAGCAAGCCATCAGTTGGAATGCTGTCTTTTAAACCCAGGTTGGTTTGCAAAGTTCATCAGATTCCCAGACAGGATGCATTTTTATTCACAAGCCTCTGTGAGACAGTAAGAGACCTCAGCATGCCCATGGAGACCCATACCATATGAAAGACCTTGCCACTTTCTGGGAATTCCCCATTGACCATCACTACCGACTCATCGGAACTCTCTTCATTAATATACTGGCAAAGTCCGCAAAGGGCTGCTTCCCATGAAGTGGATTCCCATTCCCTGAGTAGCACCAGGCGTGCCCGTTTTGCTTCTGGCCACAGACAGCAGATGCTCAGCCTGTACGGCCTGGAAGCTTTTGGATTCTTTCCTGTCTACCCTCACAGTAAAGGAAGATTGACTGTTTCCTCACTATTGCCTGTCAATCAACATCTTTTGCTTTGGAAATGATGGAAGGTTTGGAAGTGGAGGACATCAGCCCTGCCTTGGAGGCAACGGAGGAATTTCTACACTGTCTTGAGGGGGCATCGACGCACGGTGGCCGACAGCCCAAGCTGCAGGAGGTGTCGGCCATAGGAAAGCTTGGTTCTGGGGCCTTGTGGGGGCTGCTAGCTGCAGAGCATCTGGAGGTGTCCCCACACAACCTGGCCTGGGCTGACCAGGCGCCTTCCTTCAGCATCTTCGGGCTTCGTCAGGGCAAGCGCAGCCGGGCACGGTCCACTAACGACCTGGCTGCCCATGCCAAGGATGACAACAACAGCACCAGTTCCTTCAAACCTGGCCATAATCGCTCCCGTTCCGATGCCAACTATAAGTCATGTGTGGACAATGGGATGCTGACTGTTGACAAGAACATGCTGAAAAATATGGTGGCCCTTAACAACAAGAGGGAAGGTAAGAAAAATAGCAGCATGTTATGCCTATCTTTGACAGGCTTTTCTGACACAGACCATGCTAAGCTACTGGGTATACACTGTTCTAATTTACCTGTCATAGGTAATGCTAATCTACTTGACACAGACCATGCTAAGCTATTGGTTATAAGCCACCCTAACCTACCTGTCATAGGTCATGCTAAGCTACCTGACACAGACCATGCTAAGCTACTGGGTATAAGCCACCCTAATTTTCCTGTCATAGGTCATGGTAAGCTACCTAACATACAGACCATTCAAAACTACTGGGTATAAGCAAGCATATAGCCAGCAATTCTATCCTTACAAGAAACACTGCTTGTGGCATTATAATAACAAATGTTATTATTAGGGAATGTAAAAGTGCCTTATAATTTTTTATAATACAGGTAGTCCTCAGGTTACGAATGAGATCTGATTCTGAACTTTTCATATAATAAGCTGTATGGCAGTCTGTTCATAAGCATGATTTGTTAATAAGTCGGACATTCTTAAACCAGGGCCTGCCTGTATTAAAGTTTCAGAAGTTTTGAGTACGAATGAACTTTTATTACTATGATCAGTAACTGTGTGCTGCTGAACTGTTTATAGCTAACACAATCAAATAATAATACAGTGGTACCTCAGTTCTCGAACTCATTGGAACTCAAATTTCTTGAAGCCGAACCAACCAGTTCGAAAAAAAAATACGTAGTACTCGATCTGAATCTCAGAAGGGTAAAGCTTCAGTCTCAGCCTGGCATTTGCTGTGATAGCATAGTGCATGTTTACACTACAATAATTGGAACAGTTCTAGCAGTCTAATGATATGTAAAGTTTGTTTTATAGTTCTTTCACTAATTTAACTAACTGGTTAGAAAAGATTGAGTTTTTAGTTCAAGATCTAGTCATAAGTTGAAATCTACTGAGACCAATAATTGACAAAGAAGTGTGATGTACAGACAGCACTGTAATGGTATAATAATAATAATAATAATAATAATAATAAATTGATACTTTATTGATCCCCGTAGGGGAAATTCTCTTTACTGCTGATGAGAGCATGCTGGCCACAAAGGGCAGCCACCTGTTGCAGCGCCCAGGGAGCTGGGGGTTAAGGGCCTTGGTCAAGGACCTGCAGACTTGGTTTGGCTTGAACCTGCAACCTTCTGATTACAGGCACTGAGCCACACGCACAGGCACTGAGCCCACCGTGCGCCCTGAATTGCTTTGCTTCACATCAGCCTGTTTTGTTGTAGTATTGTAGCTGGGCAGGGTTATGCTATTTGCATCCCTTGTATGTTGCTTTTAAAAGTAACTGTAGTGTAGTATCACGATTCTCATGTTACCTCTGAAACGCGTATCATGGATATAGTTGCAACTGGTTATGATAGAATATTGTCCTATTGCCCACCAGAAGCTAGCAGTGCATTATAATGTTTGTGTGGGTCTGCCTGCCTAATGTCCTGTCACTGTGTCCCTGTCCTGGATAGGTGGTTCTTGAGGAAGGGTGTGTTGATTTATCCATCCATTTTCTGAAACTGCTTGTCCTATTCAGGGTTGGGGGGGTTCTGGACTATCCAGAAGGCTATGGTGGTAAGGCTGGGAACAACCCAGGATAGGATGCCAGCCCAGTAAAGGAGGACACTGACACACACCTATGGGCAATTTTCATAGAAATGAATGGCGAATCCCCACAATGACAGGAATATATGAAATTCTGTGTGTGTGTGTGTGTGTGTGTGTGTATGTGTGTGTGTGTGTGGGTGGGTGGAGTGGCATGCAGATTACCGGAGTGTGCCTCCCACGCTGCCGCCCAGGTGTGC
>JAODJW010000001.1:32931167-32941268 GCA_026777045.1 Hyperopisus bebe | reverse complement strand
TATGGGCAATTTTCATAGAAATGAATGGCGAATCCCCACAATGACAGGAATATATGAAATTCTGTGTGTGTGTGTGTATGTGTGTGTGTGTGTGTGGGTGGGTGGAGTGGCATGCAGATTACCGGAGTGTGCCTCCCACGCTGCCGCCCAGGTGTGCCTCTCCAGCCCCCCTACCTTTGGTCCCAGCTCTGTGGTTTCTCGGTGGGGGTTAATGAAACAGGACCTTGTGTTTGCAGACCCAATGGAGAGAAGACGCACGCATCCACTTCAGGGGCGGCGGCCGCTCAAATGCGCTGAATGGGTTTCCGCTTTCTTCTGCGATAATCAGCGCTGACCCCTTCTTTGTCGAGGGATGGGGGCGTGTCTGGCCACGTGCTTGCTTGTTCCGGACACAGATCTGTGCGGCAGCAGCATGGTGATGGCAGGGCTTCTGTTTTTGTCCTCTTGTTTGTTTTGCGGAGCTGCGCCCAGCCTGGACGTGTGCAATAATAACCCTGACCTGATGAGACGCTTGAATTAGTAACACTTATTATTGATGTTATAAGGATTAGCATATCTTTTCATGGCATTATCAATTAGTTTTAATTTGGTAAGGGAGAAATGCCATTCACAGGAATAACTGAATAAGTCGCCACATTAGTATTTACGTCGTCCTTTGCGTGTTCTTTCACGTCCTTTTATGGTCATTTTGAGCATAGGCGAGGATGGTTTGCCTTAGAATATGCAGATGTGATAAATGAGAGAGAGCCTGATGGTGGGGCTGATCTGTCTCTGCCCCAAACTGCTTAATATGTCAACAATTTGTCTTCTAAAAGGTGCAGATTTGCTGAAAATGAGCAACTAGAGTCATTGTGACTGGGCCGCGTCATGGAACTTGACAGCTAATGGGGAGCCTCCACTGGGCCGCACCACTCATTACATCAGGAGACACATGGGCGCTTGTGTCCCAGAGGACAGTTTTTAAAGAGCTACGGCCCAGTTCCTACCCTAATGCTGATGGATTGCTGTATTAAGGAGCTTTTCTCCCCCCTCAGATACAGTGTTACCATTATCTGGTAACAGGTGCTGATCACAATGCCTGGGTAAGGTGCTCGTTGGCTGACCTCAACAAACGCCGCTGAACAAACCCGACATGGACGTCTCGGTTGATTCCGTAGCACTGATGCCAAGTAGAGTGACCCCAGTGAGCAGTATCTGAGACAGCAAGAAATAGTAGCAGATGGTGTCAGTTGACTAGCTTTCTCTGAGAGTGACAGCAATTTCCTAAATGGGACTTTGAAGGCTTTGACAGTGAGGCTATACATGCATACACTCAAATTATACAATAGACTCTGGGCCAGTTGATACAGTATTATTTGCATTATATCACAGGTTACTATCCTGGTGGTTGATTGCATCTCTGGAGACGGCGTGATATTCCAGTGGTAAGCTAGATGTCAGTTGTAGGGTGTGTTCTGTATTCGGACCACGGAATGTTACGCAACGGTTGTTACTCTGTGACGTTTCCAAATTGCTGATGTAATTGTATTCGACAGCACTTTAATAGCAGCAAAACCTCTGTGGAGCTCCACTCTCTAGGGTTTATATGTCTACATATTCATTAAGCCTGAAATACAGAGTTTTAATGCAAAAACATGGATTGAAAGTGACATGCATGTTTTTCTATTTTCTAGACTAACTCTGATCATATCTGACAGAGTTGTTTTTTTTCCCCTGACATCCGGGTTTGTAAACAAAAGCATATCTCTGTAAAATAAATAGCGTCTAATCAGTCACACCTTCATAAATGACTTGTGTGAACGTGTCGGCCTGCTTGTGTTGAGTAGTAGAGGGTAGGGGCTGCAGTGTCAGGCAGCGTTGTAAGATGTGCCTGCTGTTTGGTAGCTGCTGTGCTTGGCGTGTTGCGATGCGTGCAAAGTGCTGAAGTTGTCTGTGACAGATTACTTGCATAGTGTATCTGTGATGTCCCTGGTGACATCACTGCTAACCCCAGGTTAATGGAGTCATGTTAGAGCGCCTCGCCGCCCCGCAGCACGACAACGGTGACCTGTACTGCCCCCACTGTTATCCTGAGGATGGGCTGCCCATGCTATGCCTGTCTGTCAGCTCCGGCTGATCCAGCTTTCTGCCTTGTAACGGGCATCGCTCTCTGCTCGCCTCCAAACGGGCGGCTCATGATGAGGCTTGCAGGCCACTTGACATCCCCTTTAGCGTCCTGTCCCCCATCATGCATCAGGGTCTCCCGTGCCTGTTTCCTGGACGTCCTCTTCAGGGACAGTGAAGCACCACTCGGGGTTGCAGGGCATACAGTATGCAGTCCGGCTGCTGTGTGTGGCACTGGAGTGTTAGTCCTTTGTCCCACTCTGATGAATTAATTCAGGGAGATTAATTCTGCGCCAGTACAGTCACCACACAGTAATTAAGGTGGTAAAGGGGCAGCAGAGAATTCATCAGTTAGATATAGGGCATGAATAGGAGTCCAGATTTGATTGGCCCACAGTGGGCAATTTATCCAGGGCATCGGGGTACATCCCCTACTCTTTCAAAGGATGTCCTCAGAGAGGCAGGAACCTCGGTATTACATCTTATCCAAAGGACGGTACCATATTTACAGCACAGTGTCCCCATCGCTGCACTGGGGCATTGGCATCCACACAGACCACAGGATGGACTAACCTGTTGGCCACACCAACACCTCTTCTAGCAGCAACCCAGCTTTCCAAGTTGGTGTCCCATCCATGTACTGGCCAGGCCCAAAAACCTGCTTAGCTTTAGATGGATAATCTAGTCTGATATGCAGATTGTGACACTGTTTTCTTTTATGGTGAATTTACCTGAAAATTGTTGTCAGAAAGTGTTTCAGTTTATTGCACTGTATCCTTCAAACCATTCACCCATCTCCAAATTCCATATCCTGGGCTGTTGGGAAGCCTGGAGACTGTCCCAGGGAGCACTGGGCACAAACCTGGGGTACACCCTGAATGGGCAGCCGCTTTGTTACACTGTAGTGTGCTTGAATTTGTGGATGGGACACAGATAATGCCCCAATGCCAACCTCATTAACTTCAACAACCTTAACTTCATTAAGGGGCCTTGTTTGTAACCTGATGGCTGCCAGTTTCTGCTGGGCTTGAGCAAGGGAATTAACCTCAAAATATATCCAGCTGTACAGGTTTGATTTGGCTTTGGATTAAAAGAAAATGTATTCATAAAACAATTAATACATGCAAGTAATACACACTGTAATTGGCATATAATCATATCCAAAGGACTGGGTGTGAGCTGGGTGTTTCCTGGCGAAATCTGTGCCTGTTTCTTTGGTCGCTTAGTACAGTATGACATCACGAGTGGCGGCTCGTTGTCCTTTGTCAGGCCGGGCTGTGAGCACAGGCGTCACGGCGACACAAACACGCTCTTTGTGTGGCACGCCGGTGTCAGTGCGGACTGCCGTAGGGGGAGGTGTCACCGGTCACACGGCCCACAGAGCGGAGCCCTATGCCCCTGTCCTGCCGGGATGGATCACCGGCAACCGGCCTGGCCCCGCGCACCCAGCCCCTGCTCTGTCCGGCGGCTCTTCGAGGTGCTTTGCCTGTCGCTGAGGAGATGGTCAGGCTTCGGTGTGTGTCGCCTCGGGGGGGATTGGGGTATGCGTGGAGGTGGCAGAGTTCTCTGCTGTTTAACCTGAAGGCCGGCATGGAGTCTGTCTCAGGCTGTATTCCTGTGTCCTGCTGTACTGTGATGCGTGACAAGTTTACTTTGTGCTGCATTTTATGCTGCTCATTCAAACTTGCGGGAAGACTGACGGTTAGGAGCGTGTAATAACTGCAGGTTTTCCCAGAAGGCTCTGTCGTTCATTTGGTTTTCGCTTGGCTCTGCTTGTGCCCTGTCTGCTCCCGTGCTGCCTGGTGGCTGGACGTTGGTGCTGACATTTGCTCTGTGCCCTGTCTGCTGCAGGCGACAAGCAGAGCAGCCCCAGCATGGTGAAGCAGGGCGAGCTGGAGCAGCGGGAGGGTGCTTCTGGTCGCTGGAGTGCCTGCCACGTGGAGCTTACGCCCTGCGAGCTGCGCCTCTACGGCCTGGACAGCAGCGGCAACCGACAGCTGTGCACGGCCTACTCTCTGTCGCACTGCCACAGTGTCAGCGCCCCACTGCCCCAGGATGGCTGTGTGCTCCAGGCCGTCTTCTTCAACAGCACCCGGCTGCAGCTGCGTGCGCCCTGCCAGTGGGAGGCGCTGGATTGGCGGCGCTGCCTGTGGGAACGCGTGCTGGCCGCACGGCCCTCTCGCCAGCAGGGGGAGCCGCTTCCTGCATCTGCACCCGGCTCCGTCACCCCCTCGGTGCCCCGCCCCCCGCTGCGGCCAACAGCCCTGCCCATCTTCACTCAACGCTGCGCCGACGTGCTCAAGGCTGGGCTGCTGCATCAGCGCACCGACCTCAACAACTGGAGCACTTTCACCTTTGTGCTGAGTAAGACGCAGCTGCAGGCCTTCCCCACGGGCGGTCGGGGCTCTGTGTCTGAGCCTGTGCTGTGCTACTCGCTGGCCAGCTGCCTGGCCGTGCAGCGGGACGACTCTGAGGGCAGCCGTGCCCGCTTCCAGGCCGTGTTCGACCGTGATGTGCTGCGACTGCAGGCTGACGACGAGCGCACGGCCCAGGACTGGGTGGAGGCCCTGCGGACGGCCTCTGCAGCCCGGCGTGCCGCCACCGCCGTTGACACCCCCCAGCCTACCAGTCCTCCTGTGCTGATGCGTAACAAACCCGCTGGCCAGCGGCGCCACCGGGAAACCCAGCGGGGCAAGCGCCAGTCAGTCACCACCAGCTTCTTGGGCATCCTCACCTGCCTGGCCGTGGAGAAGGGCCTGACTGCCCAGAGCTTCAGATGTGCAGGTGAGAGCTGTGCTACGTGCGGCGCTCTGAGCCTCCTGCACTGTACATGCTGTGTCGGCTGCATGGGAGCTTTAGGTCTGCAGGTGAGAACTGCGCTGTGTGTGATGCTCTGAGCTTCCTGCTCCTATGTATTCCGTATGGAAATGGTAGGTTTTTGGCTTCTTACTTGGTCCAGCCCTCCCATTCATTTTTATGCCCTTTCTTAAGTTTAGTAGAAATAAATTGGAGGCTACCTAGGCGACTCGGTCACTTGCTGGAGTTTGGCAGCAGCTGGCGCGGTTGAACGCGTCATCCATCCTCTATTTTTTGTGCCATATGATCTACCCACACTACCTTTGCGATCGACCAGTAGATCGCGATCGACATATTGGGCACCCCTGGTGTAGACCATGTATACATCGGAGTGGATCATAAAAACAATACTGGAACCGGCGAGAAAAAAAAAATCATCAAAGGGCATCGGTGTGGCCCTGACGTTCGCAAAACCTGCAGTTGCCCATGGCCCATATCACATCATCCCTTTCCTGCAGTGCCGGTGAGGCATGGTGAAACATTGACTTGTTTTTGAATTTTGGAGGTCGGCATTGGGTCTTCATGACCTTCCCAGGTCATTGGCATTGAGGGTAGTGCTGCCTCATCTTGTGTATTGATTGTCTGCTGTGCTGATCAGTGTTTGAGGAACACTGTGAAACATCGCTAATCTCTGAGGTCATGGTTGGGGAGGTTTTATTATTGGATGTGTTGCAGGAGTCTTGTTAGGCTTGGCTGGTATGTCATTTCTTTATACTGTCAACCTTCCAGGCTTAATACTGTGCTTTTTCCGGATTTTGAAATCTTGCCGAGTAGGGGGTCGATATGATAAAACTTGTGCCCCCCCCCCCCAATTTTGTAGCCTAAATTCTACAGTACAGCACTTTAATATCGCCCAAGCCTAAGTCTTATATTTATAAACCAACACTGAATTCCGTGTCTCGGTGTTCCTGCAGTGGTCAGGTCCTTGAGCAGTGATGGTCAGGTCCTTGAGCAGTAGATTAGTGATTTGAACCATATAGGTAACTAGGCAAATATGCATAGTTCAGGTCCTGAAAGTAAAAATTCAGGCCAAGGTTTTGTTTCAACCAATCGGTTGAGTACTGTGACTCTTTTTATACTTAATTGGCTGGTTGAAACAAAATCTTTGACAGGATTTTTACTTTCTGGAACTGAACTATCCACCTCTGTAAGCAGGCAATACAGACGCTCCTCTACTTACCAACTTTCAGACATATGAACAAAGAGGACTGTAATTCCAAATTTACTTCCTTGGTCTCCCGTTTCCTGTCTGTAACCTCATTTTTTCTTTGTGTGTGCCAATCCCGCCTAGTACAACTTCAGGCCGCTACTCCCGCCGTGCAGCAGCGTAGCGTGCGTACTCCCAGCATCATAGTTCTTATTTGCGTATACCCTTAAAATGATGTTGAATAACGACTTATGAACATTTCAAGCTATGAACGGCAATTCGGAACGCATCGCATTCGTAAGTAGAGGAGTGTCTGTATTTTATTGCCCCCATATGGCTTAAGAACTATGGATTGCCATTTAGCAGTATGAGGTGTTTCGAAATTCATGCACAATATTGGCACTTGCTAAGTAGTTAAAATGTATTTAACACCGTCTAATGATGAAGCACCACCAACATCAAGTCTGTAATTTGCCATTTAAATAAAAAACCCCTCCTACTCCAAGTCTTGCGTTAACAGTATACCGGTTGAGCAGTACAACAATATGGAATTACCCATAGTCCTTTGTGCACATGCTCTGCCTTTGGTGCATCCTGTGTTGTGGTTATCATCAAAGGCAGCAGGGCGACTTGTGGATCAAGGTGTCTGGGATGCATGTTTAAAGTCTGCACTGGTTAGAGACACCTTCCAAAGCTTTGCATGTTGCTTCTTTGTGTTGTGCTTTTATTAGTCAAAGCTGCTCGTTCTGCAGGCGAATGGCTTGTTTTATATTTAATTTGTGACGGTTTGTTTGACTTTAGCTTTCAGTTCCAGATGTTTTGGTGCATAATGCAGCACATGAGTTTTACTGTTTGGCCTTCTACTTTGAGTCTGACCTTAAACATTTTCTGCATCAACTAAAAATAAATCTTTTCTTTTTTGCTAATTTTACTGTAGGTCTGCTGCTGTATTAAGGGTCTAAAGCAGGGGTGGCCAATCTTATCCGCAAAGGGCCGGTGTGTATGCAGATTTTTGGGATAACCTGTAGGTCAGCTGTTCAAACCCAGGTGTGAGGACTCTTCAGCCAATCAGTCCTCTAGTAATCTAATTAGGGAGTTGCAGCAAAAACCCGCATACACAACAGCCCTTTGCGAATAAGATTGGCCACCCCTAGTCTAAAGCAAGTTTGATAATCATATGTCACCTACTTATTTGATTAAATGACTTCATTAATATCTGCATAACTGGAGGTCTTTAACCACCTGAATAATGTGATTACCTGAGACAAGGAGGTACAGAGGGTTGCACCACTGGAGCTGAAGAGAGATGCCTGAGTGCGAATGTTGTTCTCTGATTTGCTGCAGTGAACATCACTCTGGCTTTGCAGTGTGGCGTCGCTCTCCTCTCCAGCATCACAGACAGCGTGAAAACCCCAGTTACACACACGAAGTGAATAGCCTTCCCTCTACCCGCTTTGGGGGAACAAGCTGCCTGTTTAATGTGGAGGATTTCAAAGCTATGACAAATGATGGGCACCTGACAATAATTGGTCGATAAAACGTGAAGAGGGAGTGGGGGGGGGGGGGGGGGGGGGGGGGGGGGGGGGGGGGGGGAGGTCCTCTTTCAAATTGAGAGAGGCCTTCGAATTGCAACTACTGTGGGACCTGTTTGATACAGGGGTGCAATTTTGCATTTAATTGAAACATTTTGATTCAAAAAGAAATCTGGACAGCTCTCTTGGATGCAGAATTCTAACTCTAAATCCCTTTCTCCTTTAAATCCCACCCCCCTACCAGTATCCCCCCTCCCCTCTTCCTATTGCCTGGCCAAATGTGGTTAAAGAGCTAGCTCCCTTTGTCTTCTTTCCCTTGTCCGTCACTTAGCTTTGTAGAGGTAGTCAGGGGCCAGTCTGTTACAATTTAATCACTTTTCCTGAGCAAATATCTTTTGCTTGCCCAGAGCTGTCAGACGGATTAGGCGACAGAAGTGGTGAGCAGCGGAGGCTGGCAGAGGAGGCAGGAGGCCATTGTGGGGTCACCCCAAGCAGGACAATGTGCGCAGCTTTTTGGGGGTGTCGGGGGAGGGGTCCCTGCCGGTCTCGGGGGGCTTTGATTTGGCAGCACTGGCCCTTTCCTCCGTCACCCCTAGCCCCAATTTGTCAGTGCTCACAATGGGGGATTTATCCTGCACACATGCGACGTGCTGGGGACCACTCCAGCTGCAGATACACCCCATTCACGCTGGGCTGGCCGCGCTCCTCTTAATTGCCGCACTCCCGTGAGCTCCACGCTGAAGCCGTGATGTCAGAGAAAGGCGCTCGGTCAATGGGGTACTCCGCAGCGGGAAGGTGGCGCGACGGGCTGAGGAATCCCAGGCTTTTCTCCCCTTCTCACACCAGCACGGGAAGCATGGGAAATATTTTATTGTTCAGTAGGACAAAGTACTCAAGGATCAAATGGCTGTTCGTTTACTCGTTTGGCATATTCATGCTCCAGGAGATCCTGCTGTTGACTTTAATTGATTTTGAATATGAAGAAGCCATTTTTAAAGCGTGCCTTTTTGTTCAGTGTAATCAGATTTAACGAAACAAAGCACAAACACTGAAATCCAAATCTTTATCTTGAAGTATTTAGTTCCACACTTGCTACAGCACTGGATTTTAATATTTTAATAATAATAATCCCTCAATATTAATTAAAATGTAGTGATGCCTGACCAACAGGATGAGTGCCATTGATTTCATACTAGGCAGAAAATATCTGTTGAATTGTAATATAAGAAGAAGAGTTAAGATTGGGCAACCCAGCTGTTAAAATTATTGCCAACACAGCAGCCCTCCTGTGTCTAAACTGTTTAGAAATGAGCGCTAGGCTATAGTAAATGAAACGCTACATAATTTATAAATGTGACACTTGAAATATTGGACAGAGCATTATTGAAGCAAATTTTATTGAACCATCTTCTAAAAACAAAAGGGCACTCAAGTGAATTTTGTATGGAGGTCATTGCAGATCTGGTCACTCTGAGCACTTGTTTCATTTTTTTTATATTACTCATCACTTCAAACATTGCTGAAGTAAGGATTTGCTTTTATGTCATGTTAATTTAATACATAAATTTAATTAATGATTTTTGGCAGTATTAATAGTAGTTATATTCCTTCCCTCCTAAAATATTATATATTATATAACATATAATTATATAATATAATATATATTGTTAACAAAACAAAATACTGATTCAGTTACCTGAACAGACCTACCTGGGGTAGATGCATAAGCAGAGTCCCCATGCATAATCATCTGAGCATCCTTTAAATTTATTCATTGACTCATAAGTTGTTACTTAATAAGTTTGGCCCCCAGTCGTAGGTGTTCTTCGCCATAGTCTGGGTGCAGCTACAGCCTTCGTCGTACGTGCGGCACCGTGGCGACAGCTTCACCATCCGCAGCAGCAGCGGCTCCCGCCCTCTTGCACGGCGGCCCCAGTGATGGGTCCATCCATCATGATGCGCAGGAGCCTCACGTCAAACGTTTCTGAACTGATTGATTTAGGTTGATTTTAATATCCTGCTGATTTCAGCCGATTAATTTTATGCTGCTTCCTTAAGCATATACATATATGCAACCTCTGGCAGCCCTTATCAGCACAATCGCTCGTTTGACATCAAAACCGCATGGTGCAGCGTGTACCAGGCAGTGTTTATTCTTTTGATGAATTTAGTGAATCGCACGGCTGCACGAGAAGGTGCCGCAAAGATCCCCATTTGATGGCCGAGCGCATCCCTCCCCGTCTCCCAAGCCGTAGCTCAAAGTTTGCATGACCTCAGTAATTCAAAGTGTTTTTATTCACGGGGCAGGAAAAAAAGCTATTGGGGGAACCGGGGCCAGAGCAGAAATGTCACATCAATCGGGGTCTGGCTGGAGCTCGGACAATGGAGCGGCTACAGTGCGATTTGTGGATGGAGGGGGGATTTCGGGTAAGGTGGGGAGGATGTAAAACATTTACATCAAAG
>JAODJW010000001.1:32888811-32925321 GCA_026777045.1 Hyperopisus bebe | reverse complement strand
CACCACCAAGTTCATTTATATTAAAAACATTTCAGCGGTCTAGGGTGTCTGGCTGCTGATTAGCTCGCTGGCCTGACAAAAAAAAAAAAAAAAAAAACACTAGTGTAAAAAAAACTGCAACATGACGTAATTCTTCAGTTTTTTTTCTCACTCGCTTTTTTGTGCCCCTTAATCAGATGGCGCCCTAGGCGATGTCCTGTGTTGCCTATAGGAAGACCGGACCTGATACAAATGCACCATTTTGCAGGCTGTGTGAATACAGAAGATATTTGGACTTAATATGTAAACTGCAGAAGAAACCCTAAGCTTTGGAGCAGCCACAAAAGTATTGTCCTTTGAATTAGTAAGTCAATGGATAATTAACGGATTTAATTGCAACTCATATAAAATGTTTACTGCATCGCTAACAGATGGTCAGGTGACTAATGTTTCACAGGAAATTAAATCAACCTTCATTTAAAAAACATGGAACTTCGGATTTATTTTTATCGAGACTCCATTGGTTCATTGTACACTTTCTATTGAAATTAAAATGCAAAAACCCTTTCCTTTGTGACTCTGCAATAGACTGATTTGATCAGGAACTCTAATCAAGATTAATTTCTTACTACCGAAATAATTCTTACATTTCACACATAAATTTAGGTTTAATCGGAAAAGGCAATCTAACCAAGGGTACACAATGCTTCTCCGTGGGCTGAAGATATTAGGGCGGAAAAAAGTTAATCTTCTCAGCCTGAATCTTACGCAACGCACATAATATTCAATTTCTAAATCTGACAGCCATATTCCATCTATCAGCTCACAAAGACCAAAGCCAAAGATAGACAAACATGCCCTCATCTTCCAGCGATATGCTTCTGAAACTGCAGACGGGGAGCCGGCGCTTACTTAAGGTCCCTTTTGAAGTTTTCCCCTCACACGTAGCAATCTGTGATATTTGGCACCTCTCAGGCGCACGGCGCCTTAATGTAAAAGCTGCATAAGAACAGAGCGCGTCCGTCTTCTGTGTCTAATGGATTACCGTGGTAACGGAGAGGCCCGGCAGCGGCTAGGCCGGCACGTTCCGTTAACGTGTCATGTGACGCTTCCAATCCATTTAATCACGAGCCGGCTGTTTTTAAGCAAAGCTCTCAACACCTGTAAGACCATAATAAGGATGTGGGGGGAGGGATTCGGCATAGCCCCATGAACGCTTCCAGGAGTACAGAAGGGAAACAGAATAAAGCATTAATTGCCATATGGGGGCATTTTCGGGGCATTATAAAAATGCAGTGATGAAATTGCTGACAAAGAAAACGTATGCCAATTAAATTTTTCATAAAAGCTTAATTTATAGACTTTTTTAAAGGAAAAAAAGGGGGCGAAGACGTTCGGCAGCGTTAGACGACAGGGACTCGACCCAACACCCCCCCCCCCCCCCCCCAGGAGGGGCCTCATTCAAAGATACCATCCACGACTGCTCCAAAAAGACACCAAACTATGCAAATGGTATTAAAAAGTTGCTAAGGGAAGAAAAGCCAGCTAAATGTGAAGGGCCCATTATGGAGAAAGGGCCAGGGTTTTTCAACCTGGGTGGCATGATGTGCCTTCCATTCTCGGGGAAAGGTCGAACCCGGGCGGGACGAGCAAGAGACAGGAGACCCGGAATCCATACCCAGGAACGAGGCGTTTGACTAGTGCGGCCAAGGGAAACATGCACAGCCGCATTAACGCACAAAAAGAAAGAAAAAAAATGAGCCACTTGTTAGCATCAGCTAAGCAGTTGAACCCGAAGGTAACAAGGTAACAACAAAACGGATAAACAGGTTAGCCATACATCAAAATCAAACGGCTAATCCCCCTGGGCCCCAATACCCAGCAACTCGGACGACTTTGACAGGCTGTTACATCAGACACGGCTTCATTCAGCAGAAGAGCAAACTCACGTTTCCATCTGAGGTACGGAAGCAGCACGACCACACAGCTTGTGGGTATCGTTTAATGGGAACCTGGAAGCAGCTCTACACAAATCATTCTTCAAATTAGGGTTGGGCAGTTAACCGTATTTTAATTTCAATTACAATTTCGGCTTCCAAACGAAATCATGATGAATTATTGTGCCACATTTTTTTTGCAGCAACTCTCTGGTTTTGTCTCGTGTTATGAAACCGGGGCACCCCCTCCCAGCCCATTTATAGTTCCTCAGCTGAATTATATTTAGAGTTCAAGGAAATGTACTGTTAGACATTTTTTTTAGGTTCAATAACTGCACATTTCCAAAGTCAGTGAACAACATTGTTAATCGTTATTCTCAGCATTGACCAAAGTAACAGAGAAGCCCAGCTTCAGGCCTGCACTGAAGCTGAGAAGCTTACATGGACATGCCACCCACGCCACATGGTCCCCAAGTGTAGCATCTCCTGTAAGAAACAAGACATCACTTCCAAATTTAGGTGCAGCTCTATCAAAAAGGGCTGCGTCCCCACAATACTCATTCCCACCATATAAGGTACTTCTTTCCCCCCAAACACTATTTCGGCACTCGGGCAGACGTGTGATTTTCTAAGCAGGATCTCTTCTCGACCCCTTTCTCACATCTTCCTCCAGCCGGCCAGTACAGGAACACCCCCCCAGGCCACACCACCGGTCCAAAAGTAGCGATCAAAGCCAGTAACAATGCGGACTCGACGACTCACTCAGACGGACGGCCGACTGGCAGCCATATTAATGGACAGAGAACACAGGGCCATCCACAGACTTGTGGTCTTCAGTTTTACCAAGTATATGGCACAATTGCCGCGCAGTACAACCGAAAAGGAAAACCATGAGGGCCAACTACACCTCGACATGAAGCAAGTTACTCCTCGATTATTGATCTCCATCCATCAATAAACTGCATGTCTGGAATTAATCCTTTATTGAAATCAAAGCTCCTTTATTGAAGAGGGCTGTCTACATAAGTAGATCGAGTTCACAATGTCTAAGAGGAATGTCAGCATCCACATGAATGACCCTACATAACACGTTATGCAACCAAACTCCAGTGGGGACCCCGAAACATCTGCAGTGCTCTCTTCCAGAATGGTACCTTACACCCTGTTATTAAGCGGACAAAAGGAAAGCCAAAAGTTATATAAAAATAATCAAAATCTGAAGGGCAAAGGATCTCCCAAAGAAAAGGGCTGCTATGGACGACGGCCAAGTCCAAGAGTTCTGGGTGAGTTTGCGCCGAGCCTCCAACGCCCAAGCCTGCCCCGACCGTCCCCCCCCCCCAACCCACCCCACCCCACAAAGCCGTCCATCAGTACTGCGTGTACTCCTTGGTCTGCAGTTTGGCGATGATGCGCTCCAGCTGCCTTCGGGCCTCACACTGAGGGAAGTTGACCATGTCGTAGTACTGGGCCGCAATTTTCACAAGCCTGCAACAGGACACCACGTCTTGGTTAGCCAACGGCATGCGACTCGTGAAACTAAGCCAAGCGCTAGCGGGCGAGACCCTACCACTCCGGCTTGATGTCCGTGCACGTGCGGATGTAGTTCTTGGTGGTCAGCACGAATTCATTGTAGAGTACCCACTCAGGCTTGTGGTCCAGGACTGTCGAAGGGTGAAGCTGGACAACCTGGTTGTCCTTGACAGTCAGGTAGTGCCCAGTACGCTCCAGGTGTGCCACCTGCACAGACGGCAAGATCGATCACACAGGGTCACCTCCTCTGCTTTCCTTCCCTCAACCCAATTCTGTTCTGCTACAGAAAGCAGAATGATGCGGAAAAACAAGGCTCTGAAGATGTTAACGGTCCCAGACGATACCACAACACGTGGAGATTTAGGTCACCATGAACTATAAGCAGACGCATTTTGGAGATGAAGCTCCAGACAAGACAAGACGGCTTCAGACCCAACACTTTCAGCATGGCAAGACACAATGGGGAACACCAAGTAACTGTTTATGGACACCAGGGACCGAACAAAAAACACAATTCAATTTAGCAGGACAAGAGAAAGGAAAAAGCAATAGATTTGAAGAAACAGGATGAAGATGGATATCTTCATGAGATATACAGACATCTGTCTTGTGCAGCTACATCCAGAGATTTCATGGGTACCTCTTTTAACGTACATTTAACGACCAAATCAAATCAAATAATTGTCTATAGATCATCATTTCACTAGTTAGGGAAATGTGTCATTTAACACACACCTCTACCACGTTAAAACAAGACCGCAGAAAAGGCTTTGCCATGACGGTCCCAGGACAACAGACCTGCATGAAGAAGCCGGTGACCAGGGCCCGCCGGATATTGAGGTAGTAGTCACGGCTGGTGAACTCGGTGCTCCGGCGCGGCAGGTTGAAGCGGTCCATGATGCGGGAGAGCTGCTGGCGCACGTTGTCAGCCGACATCAGTGAGCGGTAGTTCACGAAGTTATCGTAGCACCACTGCATCGACTCGTGATCTGGGGAGGGAGGAGGCGGTTTGAGGCCATACGGCTCCTCGGAAACACTGCTGTGAGACATCGCCCCTGTCTCACTTCTGGAGATGGTCGCGGACATGAGAGTGTACTTACTCTGTTTGAAGGCGTGATAGACGTTGAGCAACGTCAGGTGGTCGCCGTCTATGTGGGCGAAACGCATCTTGGACTCGTCGGCCGCCTTCTTAGCCTCCGTGGGACGAACGAAACACTGCGGGACTAAACAAGGTTGGTATGGGCCCAACACAGACGCCCATAGGGATGAGTCAAACATTCACAGATACAGGGAACAAGGCCTAGAAGCTACAATAGTGCACGGAGCGCAAGGCAGGCTGAAGGGGAGGGCTTCTCATCCGCTACCCCACCCACGATGACCAGCCCGCCAGCTTGTTGGGAGGTCAACAGCTATTTCCTTCTGCGAGACACCAGCACTTACACATTTAGGGATTTTGTTGAAACAACAGACTTGGGTACAGTGTGGGCCAAGCATGAACTACTTTACAGCAGTACTGCCAAGGTCAATTGTATCCCTAAAGGTCCAGTACGGGAAGACGCATAAATTTTACAGTTAAATATGACAAGAAAATTGGTCCCGTTTTAGCACCACCTCCTGTGGTCCGTAAGTGACCATAGTCTATAAGCAACTAAAAAGGGTTTACAAGTGGAGGCCAATGCAGTATGTTGCTGTAGTTAAAGACCTTTCCACATGTACTGACAAACTATCTAACCATCTTTCAGAATCACCAGTATACTCTGTTTCGGTGAAGTTTCAAAAGTCATGGACATTCAACACCAAGTGAAGGAAGGATCTGGCCCAGGCCACATTAATCCAACAGACACACTCAACATTCCACAGCACCTCCAACATCAGGACATCCCACTGACTAGCTCACAAAAGCAGCCCGACTCTCATTCCCTGGTCATGCTTCATCTCCTCAGCCATCACCAGATCCTGAATGAGTTCTACGTTTCCGTTAGTGTCGATTGGCTAACAGGGAGCAGCTTTCCGCACATGCAGTTACGAGAGTCCTTATGGCAGCCTTCTACAGAAGCTAACACTTTTGGAGCATGGTGCTAACATCTCCATATTAACGGGCCAAAAGCCAAAAACTACGAGCAGCAGGGATTCAAACAAATGATTATATACACACAGGTGTTATTAGTGGAACATTCCGGCAAGAGGACAAGGCTCGAGTGGAAGACGGTGCCAGCATCAGCCGCCTCGTTCCACCCACCCCCCATTGGTGTTACCTGACAGCATGGCGGTGATGGACAAGATCTCGTTGGAGCAGTTGAACTCGCAGCTGGCGATCACCATCTTGGCCAGTTGTGGGTCCAGGGGGAACTCGGCCATCATGGAGCCCAGCTCTGTCAGGTCGCCGTCGTCGTTCAGAGCTGCCAGGTAGTTCAGCAACTCCAGGGCCCGCATGAGTGTCTCGGGGGCTGCCGGAATGCGGAGGGGTGGCAGGGGGTAAGTCGAACCTTGGCGCATTGTTCCAGCTAGCTCCGCAGAGCACAAAACCATCATTCTTCACCAAGCACCGAGGTCTATTATTCACTCCAAAAAAGGACTATACCACCGGCAGCATGATTACGAGAGAGTTTATTCACTTACCGGATTCAAAGGCCTTATATTGTCTGGCTAAAAGACTTTCTCAAAATGCAATTACTGGCTTTTGGCATGGAGGAGCTGAGGTTGAAATGAGCAGTCACCTATTCAGAGGGAAGTCACCGCTCCTGGCTTGTCAGCCACCGGAGTTACAGCAGCAAGACAGACCCGAACGCGGCGGGAGAGTGCCTCCGAGACTGGACCGTCTCGTAATAAGCAGACACCTCCCTCCAAGTTCTCCCTCAGCGAGTGGGCTGATCGCCTGGCAACCCTGCGTACGCGTCGCGCGAAATTACAGGACTACGGCTGAAATTATCATATTTAACACGGCACACTGATTCGTGACTGCAATTACCCATGAGCACTCAGGGTTACATTCAGGAGAATGAACAAACGCCGGCAAGTAAACAGGATGCGGCCTTTGCAGACTGGCAACAAGAAAACGCCACAGATACCGTAATTTCTCTCATTAATCATTCAGTCATATACTGCCCAGCTGTTTTTTTTCTTCTTAGGAAGGTACACCAAGCTATTCTTTATTTGAGGCATGTCGGCAATAAACGTGGATACTTAGGACAGAGACGGAGTGGGCGTGCTTTGAAACACAGCTGTCAAACACACCAAACTCGGCACAGGGCTGTAGAAGCTCACAAAAACCCCGCCCACTCACCGAAGGCCGACAGAACTCAATAATGGAGACGGCAGGAAAACTTGCCACATGCATCTTTTTTAAAAAAAAATAAAAATAAATAAATAATAAAATCACTTTAGTGAGCGGTTATTAATAGGTTTTACTGCCACAGCACGTCTGGGAAATCAGAAGCAGCACAGGAATACTTTCTGCTTACATGTTTGTTCAAATTATAAAGGAAATAGCGTTGCAACCTTTCAACGGCGCTTCAGGATGGAGACGCGGTGCCGAGCGAAACGGGACTGTGAACCGGATCATTACATAGATCAGCGGCTGTGTCTGCTGGGGGGGGATCGATTCTGACAAACTGCAGTATAATCAAAAAACCAAATTCTGCACTTAATTGAAATACCGGGAAGGATAACAAATCACCTGGTGGTCAGAGAAGCTACAGGAAACGCGCGTTTAATAAACCTGCTGCATCTTTAGCATTCAACACTGAACCTCCATGTGACTGGGGTACAGGAGTGCTACACGCAGCAACATGGACCAACCAGAAGGGGGCGGCCTACTGCAGTCATGGGGAGACAGAAGCAACCATCTAAAGACAAGATTAGTGCTGCAGGTATGGGGGCAGATTTGGTCTTTACCACCAAACGTGTCGTTTAACGCCGTCAGCTAAACGGGCCTGATGCAGCCTTATTCACATTTATTCTACTTACTGATAATGAGACGCGAAGAGGAGCAGCAGGAATGGTGTAGGATTCAGACGCTGAACCCCAGAGGTGTAAGGCGACAGCGCTAAAAGCAATCGAGATGTTTACGCGACACCCCATTTCTCTGTTAAGGCTTATTAACACGCTGAAAAACATGCATGAGATCAGCTTTGGTGTTATGATCTGATGATGATTGTTCTGGGGCACAGTCCCGTTCTCAGTCCGCCTTATAAATTCCTTTGCGGTGGGTACCCTAATCATCCATCGCTCAACATCTAACGCAACATTAAGCCAAAGTCTCGTTAAGGCGTTAAAATTTATACTTAAGATCCACCAAGTTAAGACAGAACTATAAATATTGACCACAGAACAGAAGCTTGTACTGGCATATAATTCACCTCCTGTCCCCAAAGCTGAACACTGACAGCCAAACAAAGTTTCAATGCCAAAAAACATGGACATACTAAACCCAACCACCACGCCCCCCCCCCTCCCAAAACAGAGAGCAGTGAACTCTGGGTAACTTCTTACAAGTTAACAAGCTTAGTGGCTTATGTAATTTGGGAACTGCCAGCATTTGTTTGCATATTTCAAATAGGGATGCAGTGATCGATTGGCCACGGACCAGAATCGGCCTTGTTTTCAGCGCGCTTGGCCCAGACCGGAGACCGGCCACACGCCAACTGTGACTGGAGACGACACAAAACTTACAATTTGAAAATACATATAAAAGCCAAAGAAAACCATAGGGGAACCAAGATGAAACGTATTGAAACACTGGAGGTAAACTCTAAAATGATTATTAAATATATACTAGATAGTCTTGAAAAGGAATAATTGCAGAGCTAGATAAGGTTTTTTCCTATGACAGAGTAAAAATGTTTCAGCTAAACTTTTACCCCTGCACTATAATGTCAATAAAGTATGAAGGCATGAAAAAGACCTGTCAGGAAGACGTGGTGTAATATTACGCCGCACCTTGTATTATTTGGAAAAGAATAGTATACTTCAGTTTTATTTGGCGATTCGTAACCTGTGGACTTTAAGACGAGTAAAAAGAAAAAGGAAAAAAAGAGAGAGAGTAAAAGAGAAAGTAAAACATGTCTGAAAGTTGGGGGTACAGCAACTCATTTTCAGTTAATTGTTATTTGTACCTCCTTCCAGTCACAGAGCACTTTATTGTGAGACTTAAGTGAGAGAAGATCCTGTAACTTAGTGCAGTTTGGGGGAAATTGTTGAACCGAACAATTTCTTTTATTATGAAAATAACGTTTTGCATGGTGAAGAAAACTGATTTTTGTTTGTATATGCTGTCAATTATAGTTCTTGGAAAGAAAACCGGAATCTGTAAAAACCGGATCTCGGCCGGTCACGCGGTGCATCTCTAATCTGTACCGAGCAGCTGTTGCCCCTTTGTGATGTCATCATTCGAGGACCACGTATCCGCAGACACACAGGTTTGTACCCTACCTGGTGGATCCATGAAGTCAAAGTGCACCAGGTCATCGATTCCCAGCTTCTTCAGCTGCAGCACCACTGAGCCCAGGTTGGACCTCAGGATCTCGGGATATGTGTTGTCCTGTGGGCAGGGCCAAGGGACATCGCCATGGAAACGTTAAACGTTGTGCTTGATCAAGAACCTGACATAGCTTGGCGTGGGACATTAAATTCTAGGCCCCATGACAAAACGCTGAACCCCCAGAATCTGCCAGTGCACCCATCTGCCTAGCTCAGGGACCCCACCTATAGAACGGTGCTGCGAGCAGAACGCCCACAAGGGGGCGCACTCACCTGCATCTCGGTCTTGTAGGCCTTCTCTGTATACAGGCGGAAACATTTCCCAGGCCGGGTCCTGCCGGCCCGACCAGCCCGCTGCTGCGCCGACGCCTTGCTGATGGCCGTCACCAACAGGGACTCGACCCGGATGCGCGGATTGTACACCTGGGGGGAGGGGGCGGAGTCACGCGCGGCAACATGAGCGCCGATAAACGCAGAACAAATGGAGGCAGCACCAGAGAGCGGAGCGGATTTAAGGGGAGCAGATCATTGGAGGGGATTAGAAGGAAGGAGAGAAGTGGAAAGGAAGGTCTCACCTTCTGCTTGGCAAATCCGGGATCAATCACGAACACGACTCCATCGATGGTCAGCGACGTCTCGGCGATGTTTGTGGACACCACGACCTGCGGAATGAGCGCCGATCGGCGTCAGCCAGATTGTGGGACCGGAGATGTCCAGACCTCCGTCTCCAAACCACCTCCTCCAAGCGGGAACCCAAGCTACCGTATCTTTGGATAATGGTAAGAATAAAGTCGAATATCTTTGTCGTTGTACATACATAATACCATTAGTTGTACATGTACAATGACAAAGATACTGTATGCCATTATTATAATTAGCCAATGATACGTTTTTAAAATCATTGAGTGACAAGGGAGAGGGCCCAATCAGCTTTCAGTTGGGGTGAGTACACCTGAGGCTCCACCCCTGTATATACTCCTGATTGAGAGTATTCCTAATCCCTTAGGGTAATGGCGGGGTGGTTGCAATAAATCGGCCCGAGAGGGCCAGCAGTCAGCCGACCATCCGCTAATCCCTCTACTAGAATGCATCACTCCCGGTCGCATTTCTGGGCCGTCTCCACCGTGCGACCGCTCCCCGCCGCCGCTGCTAATGGCTCCCGAAAGCCGGCTTCCTCTCCCAGACATACTCACGCCGCATTCAAGCGCTGCCAGCAAGAGAAATGTAGACGCGGGCGTATTTCTGTCATTAGGCGTCTGTGGAAGCGGGGGACACAGCAGCTTAAAGGCAGGCAGGCACACACACACACACACACACACACACACACACACACACACACACAACCTTCCGGATGCGACAGACACCGGGATTAACTTTCCCATCAACCTTAACGATCCAAACCGCACCGCGCCGAACGCCGGTCCAAATTAGCAGCAGCACAGGGAGCCGCTTAATCGCCGGTGCGAAGGAGCATGCGGGGTCGCCCGCCCTCTTGCGGGCAGCCAATGGAAAGCGAGGAGACGGCGTTTCATTTTCCCGGGGATCCAGCAAAGACTCGCAGGCGAAATTAAAGCCAATTTAAGGAGCATTTGGATATTTAAAGGGCCAGGCAAGCCTGGAGAATGGCGCGGTTGTGGCGGGAGATGCCTGCCCCCGCCCCCCCCCCCCCCAACCTGCTCCTGAGGGTCCGTCTGTGAGAAACGACAGCAAATGATGAATCGCAACTGATAGATAGAATGAGTCACGGGGCCTGTTGGGCCTCACTGCCAGCGGTTAAGTAAACGAGTGAGGGGGGGGGGGTGTTTGTGCCGCGGATGTCGTGTGCCAGGGAACACCGTTACATAAGGCATGGCATCACTCCACCCTCCCTCCCTCCCCGCCGCGACTCCAGCCGACGGAGCCTCATTCCCACACCAAAGCATGCCGGGTCGGCCCGTCTCCGCAGCGCTATTTATGGGCCTGTCGGCTTAGCGATTAAACAAGCACGTCCTGACCCGCTCGCTTCCGAGGAATAGCGAGCGCACAGGGGCCACGCAGCATCCCCATCCGTCTAAGATGCTTAATTTAAGATGCTCGGGACTCGGAGCCCCTGAAGACGGCTAAGCACACGCTGTGCCTGACTTTAAAGCAACTTAAACATGACTCGTATGAGAAATACTTAAGCTTCCACTTGAGGAGGAGGGGATTTAATTGTGCGGCCCTTCCTCTGCGCTCCTGGATAATTTGTTACCTCCTGACTGAGCCGTTCAATTGAATCGCGCTCCAGCCCGTCGTGCCGGGGAGGCGGATCGGGGACAGTCAGGGCCGACCTTCAGAGCCACGCGGCGCTGCTCTCCGGACCTCGTTTGCGGCTAACGACGCACGTGGGTCCGCGGCGCCGGCCCCCCCCATCAATCCTGGCCCAGGTGTCCAAGCAGGCCAAGGAGTTCCTGGAGTTTGTGCAGGAGGAGCCGCTGCTGGATGTGCAGCAGCTGAACCCGCGGCTGTATGAGCACTGCGACTCCCTGGCCGCCGTCCTGCGACTGCGCCAGCAGCTGCAGTCCCTGCGTGCATACCTGTTCAGCTGCCGGGCTGCCGTGGCTGAGGACCTGCGACGCAGGTGAGTGCTGCCCAGAGGACGGGGGGCGGGGGGGCGGAGAGCCTGGGTGGGAGTTTAGGAAGGCAGCATGGAGAGACCGTTCCTGTCCGCAGGAATTTCTCTTAAAATCATAGTGTGCTAACAAAGGTGTTTAGGAAGCAAGATAAGCAGGCGGCTTTGTCCTGCACCCTCTGATGCCTGCGATAGTGTTTGAGCATATACACCTTCACACTCATACCATGTCTGTGTTTAGGCAGCAGCAGTGGATTCGTCATCCATCCACATGGAGTTCGTTTGAGCCCCCCGTCACCAGACAATGGCCCCCGTGGCCTTTTATCTGGCGGGCTGTACATTTGGTGTTGGGTGCGGTTTGTTTTGTCTGAGCGCACAGCTATGCGGCTGAGTGGCTTCCTCCGCATCACCTCTTCCCGTCCGTCCGTCAGGCGGAGCCAGACAAACACACGGGACTGCGGCGACACCTGACCCCTAGCAGACACGTCACCCCGTGCCCATGTGACCTGGGGGACTGCAGGGAGGGAGGGGAAAGCGAGTCGTTCAGAAAGCTACTGCTGGGGGGGGCATATGTTCTCCCTCCAGAGGCCTCATTAGAAGGGCCTGACACATTGGCCGTGTATAGGAGGGAGGGAGGGAGGGAGAGGGAGGGAGAGAGAGAGAGAGAGAGATAGAAGTAGGAAACCACCTGTTCTTAAAAAAGACTGTATAGAGGCACCATCGATTCTCTGGCTTTTTGTTATTGTTTTGTCCCAGAAACTTCTCCTATCCTCCATTGTTCCCATTGTATGGAAGCCTGTTGACGCAACTGGTGTGTCATAGAGAGATAAAGGAAGCTGAATGTCTGAAATTTCGGTCTAATCTCAAGGGCCCTACAAAAGTGTTTAAATTCCTGAGAACTGCCACCCTCAGTTGAATAAGTACATTTGCCAATGTGAGGTTAGACGGATTGGCACTATTTAAATTAGCATAAATATGATGTTACAAACTGAAAAAAGTCACTGAAGGTGCACTTTTATAAACAACCCTAAGCCTTCCTTAGCATGCAAATTGCCTGTTTTTCTGCTGTACATCTTGTGTTTACAGAATGTCGCACTGCTTTCATCTTGGTTGATTCTCGCTCAGTTTCAGTTATTGCAAAATCGACACACATACTGAGATATGCCTTCATTCCACATACCCTGCTTTAGCTAAGGTGGGTAGGAATATGCCCATGCAAGCAGGGTGAGTGAGCATGTGTTGAGGTTCTGTTTACACAAGGGAGGTTCCTAAGTGAGGAGACATTAGTTCACACTGACCAGGGACATTTCTGAATGTCCCTCTCCTAACCTCTAACCTCTCTAACCTCTTTCCTCATGAAAAGAGAGGATTGTTGTTTGATTACTCTAAACTGTCCCTTAGCCCGTTTGACCATTGAGAACCAGAGATTCTCCATTGCGAGACAATCAGATTGTTCTGTTTGCTTTGGAATACTGCAGCCTTGTAACCTTGTAATATTTGTAGGTTAAAAGTTGTGTCTGTGTTAAACCTGAAGAGTTCTTAGGCTTTTGGATTATCTTCATTTCTGTGAAGTGTGGCTTTATGCCAGAGAACATGCCACTTCAGGTGGGTTGGTATCCATCAACTTAAAACGAAATGTGCATCATGGAAGGAATGGTGCCATTTTAGCAGACCACTTACCTTGGGCCATGCACCATGTCCTCTCGGCTTCAGTGCCTTTCATCTTAGGGCAGGATACTGCTTAACATGTTTTGTGTGCTTGATAGCCCATTAGTGCTCAAATGAAATGGTAAGCATAAAGCCCGTAAGGACATATTTGAAACAACCCCATGTATACACGTGCAATTCAGTGTGTTTCTCATTTTAATTGAGAAGTTTTTATGCCCAGTTCCCAATGGGAAGCCTTGGTATTCTCCCCCAGCTCACATGTGTGAATGTTTATTCATACGTATCACGGCTTTGTGAATGGAAACACCCAAGTTTCACCTTTCTTTGAAGTGCTCCTTTGTGACGTCGGCACTGGCCTCTTTGAGGCAGGGCTCTGCCGCAAGGGATGGGCCGTTTTTTGGCACCTGGAGCACATGAGTGATCCCAGCTGCCTGACTGGCGGGCTTTTCCGCCAGCAGCACTGTTTACTGCAGCCAGGGCGACCCCAGTGAAGAACGTGCACTCAAGCCAGTGTTTACCGGCCCGCCATTAGCCAGCGGCGGCTAATGCCCTGCACATCAAAACAGTGGGAAATTAATGATGACGGTGGCGCTAAAATATTATCCCAGCCATCAATCCTTGAAGTGACCGTACAGATTTCCAAGGCTGAAAAAGGCAGCGTTTGTTTACAATGCAGCCCTAAAAATGGAGGAGAGAGCCGTCAAAGCCGACACTGCCGCGGCGGATCCAGTGAGTGCCACACCCACACGCGGGCTGACACTCTTAATGAGTACACTGTCACATGCTTCCTCACTCTGAGGCTGTGCTACTGATGTGTGCTGCCCCTGTGCTCTGCTTTCTGTGCTCCGGCTATCACTGGGAAACGGCATTTTGTGCAGTGAAATGACAGTAATAATGAAACGTTGACATTTTTTGCAGCGTGGTTCCACAAATCAGCTGCCCAACAAGGTGTTGCCAACGTTTGGGCATTTGTTAACATTTATGAAGGGGCAACACAGTCAGTAAACAATACATATAATATAGGGCTCACAGCGCTTTACTTGAACTGATAAGTGCTTGGATCTAGCTGTACTCTGCTTGTTAACCATGATACCTGTAAGTCATCAGCATGGCAAACACACAGCTGAAACCGGGGCTTATCTCAGGAGTGTAGAATAGGACAGTGTTTCCCAATTCAGTCCTCGGAGACCCTCAGACAGTCCACATATTTGTTCCCTGCTGGGAGGGCCCAAAACTGTGGACTGTGGCAGAGAACTGGGAGGAAGAAAAATGTGTGCCGTCTATGGGTCCTGGAGGACCAGGCTGGTCAACACTGTTCCATGCTAGAAGGCAGACTCTGTAGGTATCAAATCCATAAAAAAATTGGTATTGTGCTATTATTTTAATTGGAGGTTGTAGCCAGTTAGTTACCTTTGACTGATGTGTTACACTGACTTGAATACCAACATTTATTCCATCTATTTTCCAACTGCTTATCCTGGTCAGGGTTATCTGGTGGCCTTCAGTTGTAGGGGGCGTCACAGCCCCATTGATACCTACTGACCCAGCACCATGCCATTCCCTGACACAATTTGCCTTGGAAAATATGAATACATTGAGAATTTCTATTTCCTGCTGCCTAATACAGGTTGTCACTTCAAAGCAACCCTAACCTTCAATTGCATTTGAGATTCCATTTGGGAGGTAGCCTTTGGACATGTAAAAAATAATTTACAAGAAAGGCTGTGAAACTGATCTAAATATTGTGATATGAAGTATAAAATGTGGTACATTTAGAAGATTTGGTATTATCAAGATGATCTATAGACTGGATGGTAATTGGATGAGTCATTTTCTTTTTGTGCTTTTCTGGATCTGTGATTATCTCCATCTGCTTAACTAATAAATAAGGTAGTGCTTTACATCTCTGGTAGCTTTGGTTAGTACTGTGGATCAGTTTATCCCTGACCTAGGCTCAACCCAGCTGCATCCAGCCCTCCCCAATGCCACAGCAAGCACAAGCACACACACAAACACCTACCTAACACATTTTGTCCCCCATCACTGATAGAATTGGAAACAGCCTTCTGAGTTGGTTGTAGTCATCAGATTTCTCCTAAGACCAAGTAACAGAGAGATCGCACAGGTATAGTGTGTGTTCAGGAGGAAAGTTATAGTTTCCAGACTGCCTGCTTAATTGACTCCGTTAATCATTGTCTTACGTAAGTGACACTCCAGCTGTGCACCTCAAAACCTGAAAATGTGTAACTGCCCGTGTGTTTGTGCTCCTCCTTACTCCTGTTTACTCCTGCTTACTCCTGCTTACTCCTGTCTCCCAGTAATATTATGTGGCAGTCAGTGTTGTCAATAATCAGGCAGGTGAGTATTTTGTGCACTTTTTGAGGCAGGGTCCTCTTCTAACTGATCGTCCATAGCAATCCGTTTCCTAAGGCTTGTTATTGTTGCCTTGCTAGAGCCATAGCGTCAGGGGTTGACTGACATGTTTGATTGCTGGAGCCATTTTAGACTTCATCTGATTTTAGCACCACGGCAACAAATGGGTCATCAAAACCATTTTCCCCCATAGCTGCCCTCATCCCGTCACTTTGTGCTCCTGCCAGGACCACTTGGCAAGAGAGTGAGGAGATGGAGCAGGCTAGTGAACGCTGAAGAGGGCTTTAATAGCCGGGTAAATCTGGATGGAGCAACCCTACTTCACCCTTAATAAGGGAGAGTGCTTTTAAATGCCTGTTTCACAGGCTGTTTGCATTCAGTTCAGTTAACCCTCATTTTGTAGGCACCTTGTCTCTGGGTTGCTGTGGTTACTGGCCATTGTGAAGGTCCTCCACGCTTTGGCTTCTTGGGCCTGTACGGGCGTGTGAATTTGCATTATGTGCACGTGTGTTTACTGCTCTGTGTCCAACCGACTCAAGACAGATCTGAATCACCTACAGTAGCACTGGTTACTGGTGGCTGTACTGGGCTCCTGCCTGCGCCGTGCCACTGGGCAGCATCGCAGTAACCCTGGCATCTGCACTGTTCTCTTGTCCTCCAGGATCTTTCCCAGGGAGTATCTCCTGCAGCACATTCACCTGTATTCCTTGGCTGACCTTCAGCAGGTAAGATGCTTATAAGAGCAGCTATTGTCAGTTTGCTGTATCCCCTCTATACCAGGACTATAAGTCAGTGATTACACATCCCTCAGATGATGTGACACACCCAGTCTGGTGGCTGGCGATGTGAGCCTGGGACCTGTCCTGTTGTGCGCTTGGCCTGTGTCAGTCTGTTGGAAGTGAGCATCGCACTGCAGCCAGTGCTGCTGTTTCTCTTCTTCAGGGAAGATTAAAGCAGTGGCTCCCTGTGCTTACGTGTCTTGTCTCACATCCTATCTGTACGCCAGCTTGATCCCTCCCCTCCCCTCCCTGCCCCCCAGCGTTGACCCACAGAGGCTTTCGCCTAGTGGGAGGGCAGAGTCCTCCAAGCTGCCTGTTACAAACTTCCCCCAACCTTATTACTAATTATACTCATTCAAGTTCACCAGGCATAAAAAACAAAGCGTGACAGTGTCGCGTCCTTTTTCCTGCACGCCTGCTGCCCGTGTGTGTGTGAGTGTGAGTGTGAATGTGAATGTGTCTGTGTGTGTGTCTGTGTCTGTCTGTGTGTGTGAGTATGTGTATCTGTGTGTGTGTGTTCCTTCACGTGTGCATTTTTGTGGTGTTGGTGTGTTTGTGCTACATGTGATGTAACCTGTTACATTTTTCATGTCCCCACAACATAAATCTCAATTTTATATGTGAATGCAATCAGAAAACTAAAATGCCAAAAGCTTTGTGTTTTCTTTGGTTAGGGCTGGTTTTGGGTTAATGTTCACATAGGATTAGGGTTATGCTTATAGAAATGAATGGAGTGTCCTCACAAAGAGCTAGATGTCTAATATGTTTGTGTTTGTGTGTGTGTTTCTGTGTGTAATGGTGTGCGTGTGTATCTCTCTGTGTGTGTAATTGTGTGTGTGTGTTTGTGTGTTTGTGAGTGTGTTGGGGGAGGTGACAAGGGCCCTGAGGTTACCTCCCATATGCAATGCTGTATCAGGGTTGCCAACTGTCATGCATCTGACATGACACTCACGCTTTCAGACTCATGTTTATGCCAAAAATTTTATGGTAAATCTATATTATTCCATTATAAACCTAAAATTAGCTATATCAAATGTGTTGGTGTAGTTTGGAAACCTACAGACTATTTACAAGGTAATACAATTGTGACATGCAAACCCTGGTTGCATTGTACCAGCTATTATGTACACATTGGTTGTACTTAAGAGCAGACACAGAATAGGGTACCACAATTAAAGCACCAAATTGACATTCCTGGAATTACTGAGTGCAGGTCTGTGTTTGGCATTAGCTGAAGCTGAGCTTGTCCCCTGAATGCAGGTGCTCCATCCACAGGGCAGAATTGATCCTTTCCTGGTGTCACTGCTGTTTTCGATGCATCCTGTCACAGGCTAGGTGACCGAACAATTTACCCTAGAAATTGTTTTGTGGTCCTGTAAGGGTTTTTCTGTCTATTCCCAGAATACCCAATTCACAATAAATCTGAGCTCTTTTTATATTTACCAGTGCAGTCCCAGTCCCTGGTCTTCTGATAAATACATTATTTCCTGCTTTGTGACCAGTGTGAGACACTGTGTGTTTGACCTTTCGGTCTTTTTCAGCCTGTGGCAGAGAGAGGTCACATTTACAACTCGCTGTTCTCCTCTTCACTCTCTCATAATAGCCTTTCCGCTCCTTTTATTCATTGTGCTGTTAGAAGGTCCTTCATGGTTTAGGCCTTTCTGCTGTGAGCTTGCTGAATGCTGAACTGCTGCAGAGTCGTTTAAAAAAAAAAATAAAACACTATTCTCTGTGGACCTTGTCCCATCCGAGCAGAATTAACTTAAAATACTAAGTTGCTGAAATCAAATATTCCAGCGTGAGTATGGTTTGATGGATTTGATTGATTGCTGGATTTAATTTTATAGCAAGTTTTGCTTTTTTGTGAAGTGCACTTAGATGGTTTGGATTAAGAGTCCCATATAAATGCTAATTGTATTGTGCTGCTTTTACGAGGGTCCATGTTAGTCTTGCCGACAACCTAGAAAGAGCTGAAGGAGATGTTGGCGTTCTCCATTTTCATGTGACATGCACAGACCTATGTGTGGACCTGTGGTTTCGTTTTGCCCTCATTTTGTTTGTTGTTCCTCACACAGTGATGGATACAGTATCTCACAGTCCCCTATGGTGCTGTTTGGTCATAATCAAACCAGACATTTTTGCTCGCAGATTACACTATTTTTAATGAGATATTCATTGAGGTTATCCCGAGAGCTCTGTACCCCTTTCCTTCATGTAGCTGCAAACATCCCACCGTAAGGCTTCAGACACTTAAACTGCAGAAAGTATTAGGTACCAGTGGTGTCACTCCATTCCAGTCAGCGTCTTGGGTCTCCACCGCTGTGCCTGTAATTCATATATGGCATGGCTCAGACACACACTAGCATATACACACAGAGGCACATGGCGCAGTGTTAATCCTGTTTTCCAAGCTGGTCGGAGGCCGGGCGTTATCCAAACAGGGCTCACCCTTTCTTTATCTGTCTAATCCGGGTCCTTTCTGAGCAATTTAATGAAGCAGATGAGGACATTAGGGCCTTCATTACAGCATGTGCTGGAGGGATAAAGTAGCGGGTGTTAAACAGCAGTTTTAGGGGATTAAGCGGTGGCCTTACAATGGCGCGTGGGATGGGATGGGGCGAGGGCGGAGCCAGGGGTGCAGCTGCGTGCCGCTGTGTTTCTGCGTGTTGCCACGGCAGCTGGAGGCTGCACTCCGCTGTGGCCCAAGCGCGCCTCCGAAATGAGAAAACTCAGCAGTTAGCAGGGCATGAGGTGCACCACTATGCTGTTAAAATGTATTTATATCAAAGTTATTTTTCCTGTTAGTGACATAGTGTTAATGCTTAATCTGTGATAATTAAAAGATATATGTATTTTGATCCAGTTTTAATACTTTTTTTTTTTTTTTAAAGATGGATGAATTTTATTGACATGGGCATTGATCCCAGGGGAGAATGTTTATCTCTTTATATCTTTTTCGTCTCTTCTAGTACAGAAATTTATAACAGTTGAACAACACCTCAGAATGTGTGTTATAGTATCTGCCATGGTACAAACAAAAAGAATACTGTTTTCTGAGTGCTGTTTGACATGAAGCTTTATTTTCTGTATGATGGATATAAACTGGGGCGGCATGGTGGTGCAGTGGTTAGCACTGTTGCCTCACACTTCTGGGACCTGGGTTCGAGTCTCCGCCTGGGTCACGTGTGTGTGGAGTTTGCATGTTCTCCCCGTGTCATCATGGGGTTTCCTTCGGGTACTCCAGTTTCCCCCCACAGTCCAAGGACATGCTGAGGCTGATTGGAGTTCCTAAATTGCCCATGGGTGTGCATGTGTGAGTGACAGGTGTGTGCGTGTGCCCTGCAATGGGCTGGCCCCCCCGTCCAGGGTTGTTCCCTGCCTCATGCCCGTTGCTTCCGGGATAGGCTCCGGGCCCTCCACGACCCAGTAGGATAAGCGGTTTGGAAAATGGATGGATGGATATAAACTGTGAACATGGAAAAAATAATCAATGGACAAAAGAATACTTATGGGTTCTGATTAAAGCTTTGCAAATACGGGCAGTTCCAGGAGGTGCTGCCATCAGTGTGGCAATGAACACTAAGGCTGCCCTAGGCTGTACGCAGGTAAGCAATGTAAGCATGATGCTTCACCCCCCCCACCCCCCACCACAGCTGTCAGCTGAGCATAAATCTAGGAACTGAGCACTGGGCTCTAGCTTGTGTTCACTCTCCCGAGCTAAATTATTGATACGTTTAATTAATCCTTCTGTCAGCATTGATCTGAGGGTTTATATTGCATCTTTGGAGGAGACATAAATCACACGCTCACATGGGGCTCTACTGCTGCCCTTGTTTGGCTAGCACTTAATTGCATTGTTTTGTCACCTTGGGAGACCTAGGACATTGCATACATATATATACATGTGTGATCACATATATACACACACACACACATATACATATATATATGTGTGTTTATGTGTCAATATAAATGTGATTCCTAAGGAGATTAACACTGCATTGTACTCGAATCATATACACATCACTACACACTACACTGCTGTCTGTGATACTCCCTTCTGTATGACATTAGTCATTTGGTCATTTTGTGATTTTGTATGACTGTTCATTTAAGGTACATCTAGGGTTTTAGACACTGCTGGTGATGATTTTTTTAGACAGGTTAATGTTAAATATGTAATATGACACAGTAGCTATGAAAATTCAGTAAATGCGCCTGTAGTTTGCAACCCCTCCGCTGTGGGCTTGTAGGACCTGAAGGACAGTGTGGCTAGACTGGGTGGTTGTGTGTGTGAAGGAAAAAAGCAGCCTGCAGACAGACGGTATATAGAGCTCATGCCTACAGGCATGTGGCCCTGGTGAATGTGCATGTGCGGCGTGTCCCGTGGCCCTGGTGAATGTGCATGTGCGGCGTGTCCCGTGGCCCTGGTGAATGTGCATGTGCTGCACGTCCCGTGGCCCTGGTGAATGTGTATGTGCGGTGTGTCCCGTGGCCCTGGTGAATGTGTATGTGCTGCACGTCCCGTGGCCCTGGTGAATGTGTATGTGCGGTGTGTCCCGTGGCCCTGGTGAATGTGCATGTGCGGCATGTCCCGTGGCCCTGGTGAATGTGCATGTGCGGCGTGTCCCGTGGCCCTGGTGAATGTGCATGGGCAGCATGTCTCGGCTCCTGCTGATGTCTGCTGCAGGGTTTCTCCTTCTGCCAGGCCTGGGTCTGCGCATGCTGCCCCCCTCCTCTGGCCCTGTGCACCACAGAAGCAGCGGGTTGTAATTGGGACCTCTCACAGAGGCCCTTTTCACTGCCCCCCCCATAGCCATCACCACTACTCAGGAGAAGGTGGGGGCTTCACTCTTCTTTCTGTACCAGTCCCCCTCCCTACTCCTTCTGCTCCCCCATCCCGCTCATTCCTGGAGCTGAAGAATGCTCGCCAGCCCTCTAATTGGTGGGCCGCGGCTCTGCCAGGTGTAGCCACTTGTGCCTGGCCCCTCGCTGAATGTGCGCTGGAGGTCCGGGCCCCTTTCCCCGGCCCATTCAGCCACCACAATGCGCTTCCTTCAGACCCAGGCTTTCAAAGCCTGCCCATTCCTAACTAGCTGCCCACTAAATGGCATTCACATATTATTTTTTGAGCTGCCTAAAAAGACTCTCCCCTCCTACACCCAGTTAGAAAAAATCCTTAATTAGTTTAAGGTTTGCATTCCAGTAATTTCTTTTGTGCTGGGCTCCATTTTACCGCTTCTCCTCTGACTGAAATTATCAGTGTGTAACCCTGTGTGCAGTGTCCCAGTTCTGAGAATCATCAGTGTGTAACCCTGTGTGCAGTGTCCCAGTTCTGAGAATCATCAGTGTGTAAACCTGTGTGCAGTGTCCCAGTACTGAAAATCATCAGTGTGTAACCTTCTGTGCAGTGTACCAGTTCTGAGAGTGTCCACCAGTTCCAGTCATCTGAATATTCACCCAGTCATTGTGACATTTCTGGAATACTTCTCACTCTTATGTTTTGTATTTTGTTGTACTTGTGTTTTAGCTGTTCATGTAGCATGGTAAAAAACTAAACTCTCAGGATTGTTTGTTTACTGGAATATAGGTGCTAAAAGTCTGGTTCCTCACTTGATTTTTTTTTCCTGGTTGCTATACTATTCTGTGTCCAGGAAGTGGGAAGCTGTCCGTGTGAGTGTGCCTGTGTGTGTGTGGTCATGGATTTCCAGGAACAAAAGCTCACACAGTATGTAATCACTATTTTCAGCTTCTGTATCCTTGACTAATGCTGCACAACAGCCTGAGTCATGCACTGATTACGCTCACGGCGTGCATTTTTTGCAACCTAGGAAAATGGGTTTCAAGGAAAATTTCCTGAAGCTTTTATAGTACTTTCTGTAATAATAAAGCTCATGCTCTACTTTCTCCAAGCAGCATTATGGTTTGGGATGTTGTATTTGTAATTAATATAGTGAATATTTGGGGAAACCCATATCGGTGAACAGATTTTTTTTTTTGTTTTATGAAATCTATTATTATTCCCGTGGGTCTTAAAGAAAGTGTTGGCCTGTGACCCCAGGCTGACCCTATGAAGGACTAGCGTGTGAGAGCGAGATGCTGCGGAACCGACCCAGAGGCATCTGCAGGAACGATCAGATCGCGGGGGGCATTTTCAGGGCGGCCTGACTGTCAGCTAACGGGGTGACTGTCAGCTAATGGGGTGACTGTCCTGCTGAGCAGCTCGCCGTACAGCACATGCTGTCACTTACTGGTTTCATGAGGCATTTGGGACGAGGCTCCGCCGGCTTCCTGGCATCTTGGGAAGCTACACGCGCTGTTCAATGGAGTTTTCTCACATGCTTTAGACAAATTAACTTCCACTTCGCAAGTTGGATACCTTGGTGGAAGGCAGCATTTTAAATGGCGTCCCCTTTATCCCACTACACTGTCCTCTCTTTGCGTGTCTCCTGTTCTCTGTTCCTTTCATGACTGGACTTTTATCTTCTTCCTTTATCCCTCCATTCTTTTTCTTCTCCTCTTCTTTGCACCCTGCCTTTGTCTTCATTGCATCCTTGTTACCTTTTCTGTCCCATATTCTCACCCTCTTCCCTCTCCACTCCCACATCCTTGCCTGTCCCTCCGCTCCATTGCCATGTGTGTGTGTCACCTACCCAGGTGATCGATGGGAAGCTCGCCCCCTTCCTCTCCAAGGTGATCAAGTTTGCCAGCTCCCACGTCTATAGCTGCAGCCTGTGCAGTGAGAAGGGCTTCATCTGCGAGATGTGTCACAATGGCCAGGTCATCTACCCCTTCCAGGAAAGCGCCACCAAGAGGTGAGGTGAAACCTCTTTCAGGGATTCTCAGTAATGTGGGGCTCCTTGGTCTTTGTAACTGATGTACTGTTAGGCGACCCCTGATACTACAATACATTCATGTCCTGCAGCATCAGTGCCTAACAAGCCTGTCACTAGCTTGTTTATAGCCCCTGAAATTGCTCCTCAAGGTCTGTGAGCAAGGAGAGTTTATGTGGGAGCTGAAGAGTGATGTTAATAAAAAGAGAAATTGCCTGACATCATCCAGGATGCCAAGAGACCAGGCACATATTGGTCATTACTGGCATTTCAGTCTTGTTACTTGTTTCAGCTACTGTTGCATGTGGAAAAGCAGCATGCTGAGGCTTCCTCCCTTGATTTAAGCCAAGAATTACTGCTTGTTGCTTTGTGTCCTCTTCTTAACCTTAGAACATATATCTTCTGTTGTTTGCTTAGACAAAAAGCATCTGTGAGTGCTCATTCTCAAAAACTGCAAAGCCTTCCTGGGAAACTGTAAACTTCATTTCATGCTAATTTTTCCCCTGTTCAGCTCCATGTGTCATTCGATTGTCAAAATCACAAACAAAAGGTATATTCTGTGCACAGTTCAGATGTTCTAGGGAGACTCACAGAGTCCAGCTCAGCTTCTTGTATCTGACGGTGTCGCATGCATGTGTGTTTAGGTGTGAGGGCTGCGGGGCAGTGTTCCATGCGGAGTGCCGCATGCGGGCCCAGCCCTGCCCTCGCTGCGTGCGCAGAGAGCTGCACAAGAAGCCCTCATCCTTCTGGAGGAGCATGGGCCCCTGGGACGACCCTGCGAACGACCCCTACAACTGCTTTGAGCTGCCCTTCCAGGACACCTGAAGGACTCACCAAGAGAATGGAAACGTCTGGGGGCGGAGGTGGAAGATGGGGCAGATTTTGGGTGGAGAGTGTGCCACTACCCCTTCCAGGGCAGGGCATCTGTCCTTCTGTTCTGGGAGACAGAACGGAATCTACACATAATGTGGCTTGTGTGCGGGGAACATGTGTAGTGAATTGTGAATGGTACCTGTGTGGATGAGACTTACTTATGGTGGAATTGGAGTGTGCGCGTGTGTTTGTGTGTGTGTGTGAGCGTGCGTGCGTGTGTGTGCGTGTGTGCACACACGCGCGCACACGTGTGTGTAAGCTGGTGGTGCCCGGAGTACTAAGCTCTTAGTGTAAGTGCCCAGGGGGATGGAGATAGATGTTGTTCTCCCTGTCTGCTCACCTGGTACAGAAAGACAGCCCAGACAAAAACACTTTGCACCTCTCACAGAAGAAGTGCTGCTCCATAATGAGACCAAATGACCCTCTCCTTTCATCTTTGAAATTACTGCTGGGACCAATAAGAATGCACACACTCAGAGACAAGCAAGACGCGCATCCTTAGTCGCACACACTCAGATGAAAGGGAAGGGGCCCAGGCTCTGAGGATGCAATCCGTGATTCTGTAACAGCGGCGCTATGTGCGGAGGACTTTGCAGTGTCCTTCTTCGCATTGCTGCGGCACCTCCCATTGCTCTGCAGGCTCCAATCCACTTGCTTCTGCTGGAATAATGCTTTCTCTCACCTACAAAGCTTTGTGTGAGCAGTGCTAGAGAAAGAGGCTTCTGCGATGCTCGCATCATGTTGGAAAAGGCTGAGAGCCCAGGTCCAGCATCCAGAGTGCATCACTGACCTGTTCTTCCCATGGATTGGACCACACATGCTGACTCATCATACTGTTAACTCTACCACCCTGTTTATCCTGACGTTGACTCCTTAAATAGCAACATGTAATTAGCGGGTCAAATTTAATATCAGTGTACTGTTCAAGTCTTCCATTTGTTTCTCTAATTTGTTGTGTCATCGATTGCACTACTGCTTATGATTGAGATTGTTCTATTGCTAAGAATCCCCCAGTATTGAAAATGCTTATAATTCTGTGTGTGTTACCACAGTAACCATTTTTATTTGTGTAGCTCCACTAAAAGCAGGAGCCAGAGTGTTGACCCACCCTCCCCATCACTTGGCTTCTGACTGACTTTTCATGTCTGGGCTGACTGTTGTCATGCTAGGGCTGGTCATTTGGGTGATGAGAGGGCTAACTTCAATGGCCTGGTCTTTGGACTGAGCTGTACAAGGAAAATGGTGCAATCCGTTTTGTTTTAATTCCAACCTGTCACCTCAGCTGAAGTTTGATTACAAAACAATACTATTACAGCCCACAGATGGAAGACGGCTTAAAGTCCCAAGTGGAGGTGAGGATGAGAAAGCCAAATGTGAATCTCCATGCCTCCTCCTGCCGTGCTCCTCGCTGCTTCTCCTGAACCTACGGCAATAACTAGCTTTGATTTGCTGTTATTAAATACTTACAGCATTTCCTTCATGGTACAATGACCGTTGCAGATTGACAAGAATTCCAGAAACTCCCCTATGCAACTTACGGACTTTTAGCCCATTGACCATGGAGTGCTGGCCTGGACCTGGTGCCTTCTCCAGCATGTTCAGCATTTCCTTTGATTATTCTTTTTTTTTCCTCTCAAACTCTGTCAGCATGGAGCTCAAAGCAGGAACAAGGTGTCACTCCCTAAGTAGCCATTATTCCCAGCTGCCTGGAATGGGGATGATGATGATGATCATCATCATCATCATCTCCTGTGCCGCTTGGCAGCTGAGGTTTTGCAAAGTTACTAAAGAAGGCATCACAGGCAGACAATAAGAATGTTGTTCATAACTGTTGGTTGGGTTACATTCTTATCAAATACCCAGCTGACTGACACCTTCTGATTACCTGAACTGTCCACTGGAAGACAATGTTCAGCATGTATTAATGTTGGCAGAAGCAATTAAGTGGACTTGGGGTGACCCCTGAAGTACATAATCCTGTACCTGCAGTGTGTTTTCATCTCCTGTTTGTAATAATTTTGGTAGTGTATTTATTTAATTGAAGATGACATAGATGGAAACAGTCTAAGCTTGTTAGGAACTGATGTAGATGAAGTTTAACCAAAAGTAAGGGATTAGAATGGATTTTTCTCATCAGTTTCTTGTCTATGTTTTTAGTTTTTGTTTTGTGTTTGTACCATTATACTTGCACTAAAGAAACTTTCTTTTAATTATACTCTATAAATTTGTAAATACTATGTGTATCTTGGGAAAGTGGGACATTTACTCTGCTCCTACTAAATGCTTAGAGTATCATTTTATTTATTGAATTACTTTGCTTGCCTTAAATCAAAAGCCAAAATAAAAGCCTATTGATGTTTTGTGATCCCTTTGAATACATTGCTATGGACGTGGGATAGGCTTATGTTACAGAAATTGGCTTTGAATAGATAAAGCTTTATATATAAACAGTAAATTTAAGTTTCACTGTGCATAGGGAGCCTTGTAATATAATAACAATTCATGTGCATTTTTCATAAGCGGATCTTCATAACCAGTAGTAGTTTTGTTTAAACTGTGTGGAAACTGGCTATACTTTACATTCTGCATAGAAAGTTTCTAAATTGTTCTTTAACTCTATTGCATCCCTAGTCAGGATCAAACCGGTTTGTTAGTAGACGCTGCTCCATAGAGCAGTGGGGAGAGTTTGAAATTTGCAAGATGGCAGAGAGGAGGTGGCTAAAACCACATCAGAACTGGAGGTGTTGTTTTTAGGAGTGTTATTAGATACTTGAACAGGTAGAGAGATACTCCAGCTTTTCAGTTGATCAGGGAAGTAAATGTTTCAATGCACTAAATCCTACAGGAGTCTTGCCAGGCTTCTAACTGTTACTTAACTGTCAGTAAACTTGAATATAGTGTTATATACATAAAGTCTTTTTCAAATTCAGGGATCCTCAGCACTCTGTGGAGGACTGTATCAATTGCCAGACAATGCCAGACAACTGAACTCAAATTGTATAGGATAAGTTTTTGTTTTGAGCACCGAACTAAATGTTTTATTATTATTTTTTTAATTATTATTAAAAGGGAAGCAAGAACCCTTAGTGACTTGAAATACGGTGTTGCTCTGACATTTTCATGTTACATACAAACCCATACATATCAGGTTATTTATTATTTATTGAATATTTATTGTATTTGTTTTTGATGCCTCTATGCCCTGGCTCTGCTTTCCATGTGTCTGTGAACTGCTCTGTGTGTCTGTTACTCCATATTGCGGCTGATCTCTTATGCAAGTACTGAGACTGTGTGTCAAATCCTGTTACTTTTTTCTACCAATGATGCCAATAAAGCAAATTATTTATCACACTTGGTTTGCAATATTTTGATATTAAGGGTGTGTATCTCTCCGTCTCAGATAACACGATATGCGGTCCACAGTAGGATACACAAAAAGATATGCGTGATTATTTGATATGACTCAACTCAAATACAATATGATTAGATTTAGCTCTGATTGGATATGATTTAGGTAAATTTAACATGCAAAGTGCCCTACTTTTGAAGCAAAGCATTCAAAACAAGTCATTGTTTATTTTGCACTCCAAAAAAAACATCTGACAGTATAAAGTGTTCTGTATGGAGGTGAACTCCAGATTTGAGAGATGCATGTCTATAAACTTTGACAAATCCCTCAAATGATAATTACACCCAAAACTGAGCTCTGCACTGCATATTTTAAGTCATATCAAGTTTTTCCAAGTCTTGACATTGGACCTCAGTGTATTAACTGAATACTCAACTAATCCAAGTGAGAATATTATATAATATATTGTTATACTACTAATTAAAGACTGCCCCATTATATATTATACACCAGCCTATATACAGGGCTTTCAGTTAGTTTATGGCACATAATATGGGAACATGTTATTAGACTTGACGTGTGTTTTCAACATTGTTGCAGATGTGTTTTAATGTACCCAGTTAATATGAAGTCCAGTGCTATAACCATTACTGCACAGTTACCCAGCAAAGAGGTAAGACTCAGTGACAGAGAAGCTCCGACTGATTCCTTGATTGTGCCCAACACTCAGGGGCATGTCCTGAGTCTCTGGACAAACTAGGAGGTTGTCTGTATCAGTCTGGTCCTGCAACACACTCAATGGCACTGTTTTGTTTATTTAGACTCTCAAAGTTGCCTTTTTTTCCTCTATAATGCATCCTGAGGTTTCTTTGCAGGGCTATTTCTCATGGTTTTAGGAGCAGAAGAGCTGCCTTCATACAATTTAGGAGCACTCATCTTCCTCAGCACTCATTTTGTTTTGTTTTCCATTCTGCTACCCTGACAGAGAGGAGTCTACAGGCCTCTGAGCAGAGCTGTCAGGACAGAACGGGTCCTTTCCTTTATTCTACAAGCACTGAGATGTTGAAAGGTTTATCTTAGGGATTTTTAGTCCTCAGTCAAGCCCCTCTGTTGATTCTAAACTCCATTAAGGTCTTAATGTATGGCAGGCCAAAGTTCAAATCTCATTGCTTTTTCACCCAAGAGTGCTTAGATGGATTCAACGGATTCCTTTGGACCCAGTGCAACTATAGTAATTGGTGGTAAGGTCAAATGTAAACACGTTTCAGAGTAAAGACATTTTTAACTCCATGTGCCTTATATGTGTATGAGTGGAAGAACTGGATGCCTCAATCAAATTTAATTTTGAGAAGCAAAACATAACATTTGTCTTCTTCCAATGACCATGGTTCTGGAACAGCATAAATGTTACTAATGCACTAAAACACTTTAATTTAACATTTCAAACTCAGCCTGGTAGCCGAAACTGAATAATTCGGAAAACTATTGGTCAATCAAATCTTTCATAGAAATAAAATTATCATGAATAATATTTTGAGGCATAAACATTTTCTTAATATCATTATTATCCAATAAAACAATTGCACAGTCATTACTGATTTTAAGTGATTATTGTGTTGAAATGTAGCAGGCTATGTCATTTTCTATCAATGATCTTTTTATGTGTGTGTATGTACATAATAAGCAAAGCTGTAAATCCTGACCTTGGAGTCTTTGGCATTCGGCCCAACATGCACCTACTTCTGCTCTCCCAGCATGCTTCACACATGATAAAAAATGTGTAGAATGTTACCAGTTTTCTGTGTGTGTGTGTGTGTGTGTGTGTGTATGTGCATGCTCTGGGTCCTCCCGACTCATTTGCCACTGATTTGTATTGAGCGGCCAGCAAATTGAATGTGAGTGGCCGCCATGCTTAATTGTCGTTGCCAATTAGTGCATTGTCAGCAACCACAATGGCTCAACTGTAGCGAGCGGAACGAGCCCCTTTGTGCTTCTCCAGTGGCCCGCGGGCCAGTCAGAACCTATTTAGAAGCCTGACAACTTTGGTCTGAAATGCCATCAGAAAAAGAAAACAAAAGATGGTTTAAAGAGAAAAAGACGATGAACAAAAGGGGGGGTGAAGTGGTTAGAGAGCGAGGAGGTGGAAGATGACAGCGACGGAATCTGTCTTTGTGGGAGAGCATAGCTTCAGCCTCCTTTATATTAATGAGCTACACATCTTGTTAGTGTTGCCTTTTGATTTAGGAGCTCCGTCTTTTAGGTAGAAAACATCCCACAAACTCTTCATATACGCATCAGCTTGCGTTTGGTTGGTGGTATCATCTTTTCCTATGTGAGGGTCTACGCCTGTGTTTTACCCACATGTCTACTTGCGTAACCCTTCACAAGGATTAGTAAATGTTAACGCTCACTTCTCAAGTAGATGTCATCAATAAAATGTAACAAAAAAAAAAAAGAAATCATTTGTCATGTTGTATATGTTTTTTATAAATAATACAAATTCTTAGAATTTTGGTGTGATTATAGCATATATGTGCATTGTTCTATACAATCAAAAATATTTTGCTATTCTGTAATTGAAAGTCTTTTAAACCACTTTAGCTATTTACCAGAAGATCTTCAGTTTCCATTAGTGCTGTATATTTTAGTCTGGAAATAGCACAAATTACAATATTTTCCTGACATTTTCTCAGTGTGTGGGCCATCTTCTTACTAGTAATTAGTCAAAAGATGCAATCTCAATTCCACCCAATGTTAACAGTAATAGTCTATGAGTCATACGCAGATAAACTTCATTTATCTTTCCCTATCTTTCTGATATGGCTTTAGCAGCCTTTAAGAGAATTCCTACAACAGCCTTCTGCAGTCAACACCACTGCCATCAGTGGAACCAGGCTGTATTTTCAGCCAACAAGCTTGTTGTTCTACCAAAGTGGCTCCTGGGAGGAGTAGTCCTGCTCCTTCTTTATTCTTTACTTTTTATTTCTATTGAACACTTACCTTTTCATTCCATTTGATTCAAGGCTCATAGAAAAGTGTATGCGTGCATTTCTTCATGTATAATTCTCATTCTCTTGACTGGCAAACCTGAATGCCCACAAGATCTGGCTAGCCAGTAAGTCTTCAAGTGGAGAGTGGTTCTATTTAGGAGACTTAGAGCATAGGCATTGCTGGCCCTGCCTTATAGACAGCTATTCACTGCAGAACATTCATAACAATCAGGAATCTTTTTATCAAGTAAACTTTGGTAGCCCTATTTTATATCACCTAGTTTACAGGGAACCGTTTTTGTTCATGAAGTCTAGCTGGGAGTAGGTGTTTCGGGAAAAGCAGCAGAAAACCATTGAAAATAAAGATCTTTGTTATCATCATGAAATCAAAAGGGTTTTTGTATCTTTCAGTACAGATGTAAATTGTTGATTCCTTGCAAAGGTGTAGTACCTTTTTATTAATTTCCTTTGTTGACCTTTTCTGTTTGCTCATAGTGATGCATAGCATATGAAATATTATGTAGCCTGTGTACTGCTGTCACTCCTGGAGTAAGCAGGAGTGGGGGTGGGTAGGGGAGGGGATGGGGGTCAATGATAATAGGCTCAGGAAGTGTTTGTTTACATTTAGATGCCTCCACCCTGTGAGACTCCCTAGTCCATAGGGTTGCGAGATACGATGATTTGTTTTACGCCAATCATACATGAAGCCATGGGCATGGAAAGGTGACTGAGTAAGGAATTAGTTGTGACTGTCTAACTTGTTTATTGGTTTTGGTAATAAAAGGAGATTGTATGAAGTCAAGTGTATGAAGTATCTTCCCAGTGCCTACAGGCAGAATTGCACTGAAAGTGTGATGGTGCATCCTCTCAAAAACTGAGATGTTACATCCCATCTAGGAAAAGGAATTGAAACTCAGGGGTGACAAACAGATGAACAGAAGGGTAGAGAAAAGAAAAGATTAGGAGGGACAACATGCCTTCATTAACTTGTGACCACATTTGCAAAACATGGGTATGTATGTATAAACCTGAAGACTGCCATTAAGAAAGTGTCACCTTGGCGGATTAATGTTTAGTCGATCTCTGGGTGAGCTCTTACATTACTGCAACATATCCTATGAATTCCGAAACTTAACTACCTACCTGTGACAATCGTAGTTTAACAACTAAAAAGTCACCTGAGATAGTAGTTGAAAATAAAAAACTGATCTGCAGCAACAAGAATAACCAATAAAAACAAGCAATATCTTTAATATATTGGAAAAGAATTCTTGTGTAATTTAAACAGGGAGGGAAAAATCTACCAAGACCCTTTGTGTGAGTTTGTGATTGATTAACTAGAAAGTTTCCTTTCAGATGCCTTTGGGCCCCATAGGAATGTGATTCTCTCTATTTGCTTCCATCTATCTTCTACACTGCAGTTAGCCCCTGTAATCTTGGTGTTAACAGGCAATAGAAACATTTACCAAGCTGTTAAATCACACAGTCACACACACCTATAATGAACTTTGGACTTATTAACTTCTTTTATGGCTTCTAAGTCAGCTTAAAGTAATCACAGAAAAATGAGAGAGAAACTCACCTTAAAATGAAGGATATCACAGCTTTTCAGACCTGCATGTGTTTCTTCGGGGTGCAGAGCTGCTGTGAAAGAAGGAAGAGTGCAGTCTGCAGCTGTGGCAGGGAACATGAAGTGAGTGATACTGAATGTTTCAGTAAGTCCTCAGGTAGCACTATGTAGCTCCTTCTCCTCACTCACTTATGTAAAAGGCAAATTATTCTAGGCATAATTCATGGATGGTCAAAATGTCTTGGTACATGTGGGAGTCTCCTATAAAACAGGGAACTGCCAAATGCAAGGAGCAAGTGAATATCTCTCAGAATCATAGATACTGAAGGACACCATACAAGACTCTCAACGACTTACGGTGCCCTCATGTCCCCTGCCTGACAGCCATCAATAAAGGTCATGTGCAAAAAAAGAAAAAAAAAAAAAACACTCGTATGCACTATACATTATGGTGCTCTTCTACAGTTTTTCCTTCTTTGTTTTGTAATATGGATTAAAAATAAGCTCAAAATAATAACTAAAAAAAATGTTTTTTTTTTTTTTTTCCTGGAATATAATTGAATATGTAACAATTTATATGTCTGTCTTGTATGAGTAGGACAAAAAATATTAATCAGCAATACATAAATCCATCCATCCACTTTCTGAAACCCCTTATCCTATTCAGGGTTGGAGGGGGTGCAGAGCCTATTCCAGAGGCGACGGGTGCAAGGCATCCACAAACACGGAACCTTGGTTCCAGAAGTGTGAAGCCACAGTGCAATCCACTGCACCACCCCCAATACATAATTACATTATAAAAATATAAACTTATTTTTATGCATCCATCTAAACATTTACATAGACAACTTAAGAATCTGGGTTTATTTGACTTATACATATTGATTATACAGCTGTGAACTACATTAGTAAGCATACAAATGACCTTTGAACTTCAGGACCTCACACAAAATGAAATGCTTATCTCTTTCAAAATGTGTGTTAGCTTTGATAGTGTCTCTACGGTAACTAGTTCTGATGGCTGCTTCCCCATGAGGCAGTGGTGTTTGCAGGAGGAGAATTAAGCCTGCCTTACCACCATTATCCTTGTGTTTACGTAGTGGTTGTGTGTTTTACGGGATTTGCCAATTCTCAGTGCACATCTCCCATAGGATCTTCAGCCTGAACCCATGCTCTTATGACAGTGTGAAGATGGATGGCCATACTCTTATGGAACTCGAGGCATGTTCCAGTCTCTTGTATTAATCTTCCTAATTTTCCCTTGCATCCTTCCATTATGTAATTTCCAGCGTCACATGGTGTTATTTTCGGGTTTTCTGTTAAACCACAGATATGTTGTTTCTTTGTTCTGAGATGTACTGTATATTGCAGGACTGCGTCAGTTTTTGGGAATAAGTATTTAATCTTCCCTTTTACCCGTGGGGGTTCACTCCGCCGGGGAGCCGCTTCCCACTCTTCCCGCAGACACCTGTTTCGCAGCTGGGTACCATCGGCGAGGGCGCGGTATAGGAGTGTGTTTACGCTGAGACATTTTATTTTAACGAGCTTTGGTCAATGGTCTTTAGGGGGCTGGGATTAAGGAGAAGTAGGCGTGCTGTCAGTCTGTAGGCGGGTGGGGTTTATTTCACTTGCCTGAAGCCAGGATCAGACCTACTGGTGCTCCCGTGGTTTAAGTTAAACCGGTACGGTTTAGCGGAAACAACCATACTGTGGATATAGCAATAAACTGTGGGAAAAAAATCTCCCGAATTTAACACAAGTAATACGATGCTGGAGGAGGGCAAGCGGGAGCTGTACCAAGTAATTACGGCTGGATTATAAAACTTTGGCAAGAGGGGATATTTTGAAACACCTGAAAACTTGGCCATTTACCCAGGCAAAGTGCGAGGAGCGTTTGCTCAGTCCCGGAGTATCAAGTAAGTGCCGATTATGATTTATTTCAAGTTATGTTAACTACAAAACCCTCGTTTAAAATCAACTTAATATTTTTCGTTGTACGTTTTAACAGTAACAATTATATTGGGCTTTGTCGTTCAGGAAACCTAAAGAAAACTGCGGCTTCACCTGTCATCTCAAATAAAACGATGGAAGTAATTACTTTCAAAAGGTTAGAAGGATTCTTAAATGTATTGGTCCATGACTGAAACACAATAAGGAAATAAACTTTTAACTTGAATGTTTTAAACCGTAGTGAATGATTAACACGGCCGCAGATGAAAGAAGCCAATTTGCGTGTGTTTTCTTGCCGCATTAAAATTGCAGTATATGCCTCACCGCACAAATGGGTTTAAGCGCATGTTACCGTTTCAAGGAAACTGGCATCTTGTAATTTTATTCGTTTTCCAGATTATCCCTGCATCATGTAAGGTCGCAAACTGGAAAATGTGCCAGCGGTGTGGCATGAAGCCGCATCTATTTCACATATAAGACAGAAGGTTGGACGTGCCACCGGAGCTGTAACGGTTTCACTTCGGAAAATATGATTCCCAGAAGCATCTAAAATTGGAAAGAATACCTGTATTAACAACATAAATATTTGGATTACATTTTCATCGATTTTTGACCCTACGTCGTGCCAGAAGATGCCCCGGCCCTGCTTTCTCTCCGCGGCGTCCCTCTGCTGCGTCCTGAGTTGGCTGCTCCTGCTGCTCTTCGCTCAGGTCCCCTGGCAGGCGCTCGCAGCCTCCAAGGACATCGTGTGCGAGCCCATCACCGTGCCCATGTGCAAGGGCATTGGCTACAACCTCACCTACATGCCGAATCAGTTTAATCACGACACACAGGAGGAGGTGGGCCTGGAGGTGCACCAGTTCTGGCCGCTGGTGCGAATCCGCTGCTCCCCGGACATGCTCTTCTTCCTCTGCAGCATGTACACCCCCATCTGCCTCCCTGACTACAAGAAGCCCCTGCCCCCCTGCCGCTCGGTGTGCGAGCGGGCCAAATGGGGCTGCTCGCCGCTCATGAGCCAGTACGGCTTCGAGTGGCCGGAGCGAATGAACTGCGAACAGCTGCCGGTGCTGGGCGACACCGAGAGACTCTGCATGGACCAGAACAGCAGTGAGAGCACCACCCTCTCCCCGCTTTTCCAGAAGCCCACCCCCAAAGGGCTCCCACGCCGCAGGCCCTCGGCAACGCAGGAGTGTGACCGCGAGTGCCGCTGCCGGGAGCCCCTGGTGCCAATCAGACCCGAGGCCCGTCTGCTGTACAACCGCGTGCGGACCGGGCCCCTGGCCAACTGTGCACTGCCCTGCCACCAGCCCTACTTCTCCCAGGATGAGCGTGCCTTCACCACCTTCTGGATCGGCCTGTGGTCCGTCCTCTGCTTCATCTCCACCCTCACCACGGTGGCTACCTTCCTCATCGACATGGAGCGCTTCAAGTACCCCGAGCGGCCGATCATCTTCCTGGCCGCCTGCTACCTCTTCGTGTCTCTGGGCTACATCGTGCGCCTGGTGGCCGGTCACGAGCGTGTAGCCTGCGGGGCTGAGCACCAGCACATCCTCTACGACACCACCGGCCCGGCGCTCTGCACGCTCGTCTTCCTGCTTGTCTACTTCTTTGGCATGGCCAGCTCTATCTGGTGGGTGGTCCTCTCCTTCACCTGGTTCCTGGCGGCTGGCATGAAATGGGGCAACGAGGCCATTGCCGGCTACTCGCAGTACTTCCACCTGGCCGCCTGGCTCGTGCCCAGTGTGAAGTCCATCGCCGTGCTGGCCCTGAGCTCCGTGGATGGCGATCCGGTGGCTGGCATCTGCTATGTGGGCAACCAAAATCTCGATAACCTCCGAGGATTCGTACTGGCGCCCCTGGTGGTGTACCTCTTCACCGGTTCCCTCTTCCTGCTTGCAGGCTTTGTGTCTCTCTTCCGCATCCGCAGTGTCATCAAGCAGGGCGGCACCAAGACGGACAAGCTGGAGAAGCTGATGATCCGTATCGGCTTGTTCACGGTGCTCTACACAGTGCCCGCCACCATCGTGGTGGCCTGCCTGGTGTATGAGCAGCACTACCGGCCTGCCTGGGAGAGGGCGCTAGGCTGCTCCTGCGCCGCTGAACGACAGCGCCACGGCCCATATTACGCCGTGTTCATGCTGAAGTACTTCATGTGCCTGGTGGTAGGCATCACGTCCGGGGTGTGGATCTGGTCCGGGAAGACCCTGGAGTCTTGGCGCAAGTTCACCGCTCACTGCCACCCCTGCCGTAGTCGCAAAACCACTGGCGCCTCCATGTACAGCGAAGCGAGCGCAGCGCTGACCGCCCGTGCCGGTAGTGCCGGACTGGGGGCCTATCACAAGCCCACGCCTCTGTCGCACGTGTGACCTTGGCCCACCTCAAGCCAGATGGTCTTGGACTACAAACATTTCCGATCCCCATCGACATTCCTATTTTTGATTTAAAAAAAAAAAAAAGTGTGGAGAGGTGAAGAGAATAATTTATTTCCTGTGTTGTAAATATCACATTCATCCTTTAACTTTCCCCTAGCGTCTAACTGGGACTACGGACACAAAAGTGCCGGAATGAACACAGACTGAGGAAATAAACTGAAGGGGGGGGGGGGGGGAAG
>JAODJW010000001.1:32866892-32881249 GCA_026777045.1 Hyperopisus bebe | reverse complement strand
GGGGGGGGGGGGGGGGGGGGGGGGGGGGGGAGATGGTCGGTCGCTAGGGGCAACTAATGGAGTGGCTGGGAGCCGTGGCATTATCCTAGAGGGACAAGAGCACTCAAGTAGGCCCAGGCGCATCTTACAAAAATGGTTTCAATAAAGGGAATGAAAATAATGAAAATAAACCTGCACGCCTGTGATGTGGAAAGCTGGGGAACATGTCTGCGGACAAGCGAACCAACGCAAGCTAATCACACTGGACCGTCCATGTTGCCTGTAAAAGGAGCGAATCTCGGGGATATGCTGTCTGTAACCAGCTCAGAGGGAAGGCTTCAAAAATCTAATTTCTTCAGATAGCTTAGTGCCCAGCCTCAATAAGTACTCTCATCTTCTACAGAAAATGAATGGGAGGAAGCTGTAATGACCAGCTCCAGGAGTGATACCCAGTATCTCACACTCAAAACTGAGTAGTAGCAAAACAGTAAAAACCTGTCATCTGACTGAAATAACTATCATACAAGGTATACCCTTTGATCACACAGGCTCTTCAATGACGACACTGGTGTGGTATCATTACGGTTAACAGCCACAATGAATGGAGACAGCAGACAACAATGGCCACTCACATGTCCTCCACGGTGATGTCCTTCAGGATCTGGCAGTAATCCACGTTCCACACGGCCTGGTCGTCCCACACCTTGGAGGCCAGCAGGATGGCCCCCAGCACAATGCGCTTCCAGTTGCAGGGGCAGATGTCGATCTCAGCGTAGGTTAGTAGACGCTCCAGGTACACCTGACAGAAATAATGAGTCATTCACCTTCAAGAGGAGCAGCAAAAAGAGCAAGCCATCAGATTCAAGGCTATGAAAATTCTAGGTCAATGAAGAGGAATGGACAGTGGCACTAATATCACCGCAATCTACACTGTTAGACCTGTCAAAACATTCTAAACTCCATTTAATCTTTAGAAGACTGCACCCAAAGGCTTCTGGGAAAGTTGAAAAAAGCTTAGAAATGTAACCTTCTTAAATGTATCTACGACAGGGGTGTCAGATTCCAGTCCTGGGCGGGGGGGTAGCTTAGTGGTGTAGCTTAGTTCTTTCCCCATTCCACTGCAAATGATTCGGCTCAAGAGTTGCATGGTAATTAGCACAAGGAGGTGCAAGGAGTTGAATCAGGTGTGTTAAATGAGGGGAAACCCAAAAATGTGCAGAGCTCCGGCCCTCCAGGACTGTCAGGACTGGAGATTGATACCCCTGATCTAAGACGACACAAATGCAATTGACAACTGATTAATGCTATTAATGTTATTCTTTCTGGATCTAAATGAATATGAAGACACAGAGCAACATTACACTCACCAGAGTGACGATGGCACACTCAGCAGTCAGCTGGGCGGCACTGAAGAGCGTCCGGACGAAACGGTAGATTAGCTTGTGGTCAGGATCAATCCGGGAGTAGTTGTCTGGGACCTGCTCTCTCTGCAAGGCAGTTGCCCTAGTCAGCCTCCCATAACAGTTTTACCATCAACAAACAGGGTTCCTGGATGTTTGGACTATTGAATTGCTTATAACTCCCTAAATCTCAAAATCCCTAAGCCTCAAAACATCACCACAAACACAGCATGCTTTTTGGATGCAGTCATAAAATGTAAATCAGCATCCTTGTGTAAATCACTAGGATGCTGAGGGAGTCATGATCCAATACTGCCACCTAGAGGACAAGTTTCATAACAGTACTGCGACTTCATATGTCGCAGAGTACAAGACAAGGAGACCTACCACACACACACACACACACACACACACACACACACACACACACACACACACACACACACACACACACACACACACACGTGTATATGGTTTGATGTGTTTTTGCCACATGCTCTACAAACTGAGTCATTCAACAATAACTTTAGTCTTTTTTTCCAGAATCAAAAATGTGTCCAGACAGCTGAATGGGTTCTTTATTGTTGAGGGAGCAATTTGCTGTCAACATTACATGCACCCTCCATTTCCTCATAGGGGGATGTTGTTTATTATGTAAATTACAGCAAACTGTCACATTTTTAGGAAGTAAATATGAATTTAAATGAATTGCGGACTTTTAATCTAACAGATTTTTCATGTGTTAGTAATACATTAGCAGTGTATTTTTGGGTGTCACAGATATTAATGTGTTGTGACATCACCATTTAAACCTTGATATAGAATAGCGCCAATCCATCCATTTCCTGAAACCACTTGTCCTATTCGGTGTTGCGGGGGGTCCGGAGCCTATCTCAGAGGCAGGAAACAACCCAGGGTGGGGTACCAACCCATCACAGGGCGCGTGTGCACACACACACACACACACACACACACACACACACACACACACGGACAGTCTGGTAACTCCAATCAGCCTCAGTGTGCTTTTAGACTGCGGGGGGAAACCAGAGTTACCCAAAAGAAACCCCACAACGACACGGGGAGAACATGCAAACTCCAGACACATGCAAACTCCACACACATGGATCTATGGCAGAGACTCAAACGAGACCCCAGAGGTGTGAGGCGACAGTGCTAAACACTGCTCCAACAGCACTAATGATATAACTATTTCAGAATTTCTATCATAGTATACAGTCATCCCATGGCAACCATAGCCTTAGCACAAGAGATAATACGTGATAAGTCAGCAGAGGGGAACAAAAGACACTCCCTTCCTACTGAACACAGACATCATGCAATTAACATTTGGTAGAATGTTATGAAGTTTTTAATTGTGGCTAATATGGAGGTAATAAGTCACCGTTCACATAGCATTACAACACAAGGCAGGAAGCAATGCAGCAAGAGCAGAAGCTGGAGAGAATCGTAGGTAAAAAGCTGCTGTTTAACTAATGCAATGCACTACTCAAAAGAAGCTCTCCTGAAAGTATGCTGTTATCAGTCTGTATCAAAGATAACACAGAATTCTGTTTCCCTGCGGAAGTCTAAGCTGGGGGCTGCTTCTTCAGTTAGCTCGAATGATTGTGTGTAAAAAGCTCCCTCCGGATTGCATGCTGTTTCTCCTGAGACATGCGGCACTTACCGATAATGGATGAATCTTCTCATCAAAGATGTCCAGCGATCTGTCCGAGTCCCTGAGGGGAAAAGACCAGCAGAGAAGTTTGAGGACCACAGGGAATTTTCCGCTCAGCCGAAATTAACATTTCATCTATTAACACTGCAAAATACCTCAGGCTATAAAGAAAGCACATTTGGCACGATGCATCATTTTGCATGCAGATTCACTGTGAAATAGTCTAATGTCTTGTTTGACAGCTGATAACATGCTATTTTTTAAATGCAAAGGAGGAAAAACATACCTGTTCTTTATGTGATAGTATATTGCTAGTGTAACACTGGAAAAACAAAGAATGGAAGAAAACATCTCAATTATTCAAGAATTATTCTAACACTGGCAAAAACTACAGAGCATTATACTTGAAAACCACAAGATAGCTAAACCCACTTGGTATTTGAAGTTTCCTGAAGTATTGGCACCACTAGCTATAGCGTACCAATGACGCTGTAGCGTAAAAATGTCACTCCTCTCACAGACACAACTGATTATTTTCAAACTGGGTTACTGATGTCGGACGTGATGTATGACAAGTTTAACTTAATTTGAGGAACACAGATGTGGCGATATATATAAATAATCGAATATATATATTGAAATCCTTCCCTGTTTTTTCACCAGTATTTAGCCAACTGACACTTTTCTACTTGTTTTCGTGACCCTGTATGGTTGGAGGTTGGAACCAGCTATAAGATTAAGCTCTGCCTCTTGGAATTTTCTCTGCTATCTGTCAGTTCTTCCTGTAGCTGCCTTTGGTCTGACAAGCCCCTTGAAATCCACAGTCCCCCTTTCTGAACAGCTGGTGGAATTTACTCACCATTTGATTGTGCTTTTTAAATTTGGTTGGCTGACAGTACTGTCATCAATGAATATCGTGGAACAGGAGCTATATTTCTTCGAAAGGAGCCCTGGAGACACCTAGAGAATGGCCATTGTTAGTGAGAGCTTACGTCAACATCAGAAGACCATACATGTTCATTCAGATTAACCAACTGCAATTAATTGCAATAAGGATCACCAACATAGCTTATAAAGCCAGAATGTGTGACAATGCAGTTATGTCAAATAACTTGTAGATTTTCCTGCTTCTGTTGAACGGCTGCACAACTGACGGCAGACTGACAAGTTAACAGCTAAAACCCTTTATGACATATTGATATAATTTGTAGGTAAATTCCTGAGATGGGCCGGTCTGTTGATCTTTAGTAGACCTTTATGGAATGTGTACGTAACATTAGTTTAGCATTAAAGTCTAAAAAAAAAAAAAAAAATTGTGTTCTGAACATGTTAAGGAAGGAATACATGAACATTACATTAGACACTTAATCGTTCCTAGCATAAGATAATGATTTATTGGAAAGCTTCACAAGTTTCTCAGTATTGCCTTCAAGCTGCATATCACAACAGCATACAAAAGTCTCTACAGTAAGAAATATATGTCACCTTGAAATCAGCCTATAGAGGATTCTTGGAACAATGAACATAAACAGATGGAGACTAACCAAAGCATCTATAACAAAAGACCCACACGACTGTAAATGCCACTCTCACAACTTTAACAGTTTGCCATTCTGAGGTCCCCCCCACTGCCAAACAAACGTGATGAACGAACAATGTACAGAATCCTGCCCTTTCACACTGCCCTGATGTGTACACCCCAAAATAAAAATAACTGTTCTTCACAGTTTTGCAGAAGACAATGAATATATGCACAGAAATAAAGGAAAGAGAAAAAATGCCCAGTTCCTTACATGGTTTATGTGATTGCTTTTCCTTTTATCCCGCACTGGAAAGAAAAGGAGGGAGGAAAAAGACTTATCAGTCCAATTCCAGTCACGTTAAGCAAACATCACAGAATAATCTGCATGGTCTGTGAGACCAAAAATCACATGACACTTTTCAAACAAAAATTCACGACACGTCTAACGTACAGACTAGCTAAGTAACGATTTCTGCCAACTTATCTTGTGTTTTGTTCCGTTAAAATGTCTTTACACAGTGAATGCACTAATAGCCAATCAGCTTCCTGCTACAAGGTCACATGCCAGCTGAAGGCATCCTATGTTCCAGTTCTGGTGATAAGCCCACAAACCATTTAAATCAGGGGTGTCAGACTCCAGTCCCCTAGTTTAACACACCTGATTCAACTCCTTGTGCTAGTTATATAGCTCTTGAGCTGAATCATTTGTGGTGGAACAAGAATAGAACTAAGCTACACAGGGCTCCAGCCCAACAGGAATGGAGTTTGACACCCGTGATTTACATTTGCCATTCCTGGAGCGCATGTCAGTTCCTGCTATTTTGTGCCTGTACCCTGGCTATAAACACAATGGGCCTGATAATGTGTTATCTACACCATCCATGAAGGACTTCATTCAGAAAACCATTGTCAATGCTGTCAAACGTGTAACAATTGCCTTACAGCAGAACTCTCCCGTGGCACTCACCATCGGTCTGCGACTTGCTGAGGAAAATGGTACTGGCCCGGGCATGGTCAGAAGGGTTGGACTCAAAAGCTAGATCTGAAAATCAGTCAGAATATGTCAGTAATTCACTAGTACACATTCCTAGTACATATATGTATGGTTTGCTGAACAGCTATGGGCCTACCATTTACCAATAAAAATACACTGCTCAGAAAAATTAAAGGGACACTTTGAAAACACATCAGATCTCAATGGGAAAAAAATCATGCTGGATATTTACACTAATATGGACTGGGTAATGTGTTTAAGGAACAAAAGGATGCCAGATCGTTTGATGGAAATGAAAATTTTCAACTTACAGAGGGGTGAATTCAAAGACACCCCAAAAATCAAAGTGAAAAAATGATGTGGCAGGCTGGTCCATTTTGCCAAAATTTCATTGCAGCAACCCATGTCCTATGCATGCCTGACAACGTCAGGGCTGCTCCTAATCAGAGGATGGATTGTGTCCTGGGGGATCTCCTCCCAGATTTAGACCAGGGCATCACTGAGCTCCTGGGCAGTCTGAGGTACAACCTGGCAGTGTTGGATGGACTGAAACAATGTCCCAGAGGTGTTCTTCTGGATTTAGGTCAGGCGAGCATGGGGGCCAGTCAACGGTATCAATTCCTTCATCCTCCAGGAACTGCCTGCATACTCTCACCCCATGAGGCTGGGAACCCAGGACCCACTGCACCAGCATAGGGTCTGACAATGGGTCCAAGGAGTTGTTAAGGTGCTGTTGTCTAGCCTGTAGAGGTCTGTGTGTCCCTCCATGGATATGCCTCCCCAGAGCATCACTGACCACCAAACCGGTCATGCTGAACAATGTTACACGCAGCATAATGTTCTCCACGGCTTCTCCAGACCGTTTAATGTCTGTCACATGTGCTCAAGGTGAACCTGCTCTCATCTGTGAAAAGCACCAGGTGCCAGTGGCAGACCTGCCAATTCTGGTATTCTATTGCAAATGCCAATCGAGCTCCACGGTGCCAGGCAGTGAGCACAGGGCCCACTAGAGGACGTCGGGCCCTCAGGCCACCCTCATGAAGTCTGTTCCTGATCGTTTGGTCAGAGACATTCACACCAGTGGCCTGCTGGAGGTCATTTTGTAGGGCTCTAGCAGTGCTCGTCCTGTTCTTCCTTGCACAAAGGAGCAGATACCGGTTCCGCTGATGGGTTAAGGACCTTCTACGGTCCTGTCCAGCTCTCCTAGAATAACTGCCTGTCTCCTGGAATCCCCTTCATGTCCTTGAGACTGTGCTGGGAGACACCTACTGTAGCCCAATGCAAAACTAGTGGAAAAACTCAGAAAAGATGAGGAAGGAAAAATGTCAGTGGCCTTCACCTGTTTTGAGGGTCGTCTTATTGTTCCCTTCTAGTGCACCTGTTGTTTCCTTAACACCAAAGCAGCTGAAACTGATTAACAACCCCTCTGCTTCTTAACTGACCAGATCAATATCCCAGAAGTTTAATTACCTTGATGCTATACTCTGATTAAAAAGTGTCCCTTTCATTTATTTGAGCAGTGTATAATATCTTTAACTCAAAGACTTAATTTGGAAACTGCTTTCGATTAGACCAAAATAATAGTTGTTTAAAATGCTGAGAAATTCTAACATGGACTATAGCTTAATTAAAACTATGTTAATATAATAATTTCAATATATTCCCCAAAACAAGCATTGAAAAACAATTAAAGGTAACAACTGAAGAACAATGATATACCTGTTAATGTGTTAAATTATGAGATCTCCCATTTTGTCCATTAGCCACAGCTGGGCATTTAAATCCAATCCTTTTTCTTGTTTTAAAATAAAATTCATCAGAAATTGCTGTGCTCAGACAACTATGGAACATGACTTTGTAACTGGATAGTTCATAGAGGTAAAAGAAAAACCTTTTAAATGCACAACTCTAGCTAAAGTTACAACACTTAATTTCTTAACATGAAATAATGGTTAACCACAAGCCACAGTCCTGCTGCAGAATGTCAGTCTTTAATAGTTTGTTAAATACTCTTTAACCTGAGCAAATGAAGCAGAGAATCATGTCAATGCCCAGTTTTCCAATTCCTTGGGATGATGTTCCAACCGAACCCTATATTTTTGTATTATACTACATTACACACACACACACACACACACACACACATATATATTAAATATTATATAGATATATACCACAAATCCAGCCCTAACAGCAAAGCAGCAAGAATGTATAGTTCTGGATTTGTTGATACAGGCCTCTTGTTAAACCATGGATAAAAGCTGCAGAAAAACAGCTCATACACATAAAAACAATATGGCCCCATTATCTGGCAATAATGATTTGTCTGGGTGGTATGTCAGCCACTGCAAGTAACAGCCTGACTGTGGCACAAAAAAGGAAAATATTTGTACATCACACAGTATTGTATACAAGCAATAAATGTATTACATCATATTATATATGTGCGTATTTACAGTATATACACACACACACACACACATATTTATTTAATTCCCAAATTTGTAACTAGTTACCTAAATCTACTAGGATACATAGCAGTGTAACTTCTTTTCTGAGGCATAATAATGGGCGCTGAACAGTGAGTGTGATTCTGGGCACCCCCCTGCTATGGGACACTAGGATCCGGGTGTAGTCTGTCCCCTAATTCATTCACACTGGGGCAGGAAAACCAGGACAATCAGCTCTTTGTCGGCAGCTGGCACAGAACATGGAGGCCCTTTGCCCCCACGGCTGCGTGCCACGCACTGGCACGCCTTCTGGGGGAGGCTGGTAAGAGCTCGGCACAAGAATAAGGAGTGTGTCAGCCTCCCGGTGAACAAGCCCTCCACCCGAGACAGGCCGGCCCCGGTCCTCCATTACACGAATGGCCACTTCCTCACACGAGCCACAATCATTTTCACCAAGACCCCTCCCATCAGGCACCGTCAATCATCCCCATCCAGCATTCCAATCGCTTCTGCCCATGCTGGGAATTTCTATTTACTGCTGTGGTTTGAAGACAAGAAGAGATAATGCCAGTGGTAGGGGGGGGCTCGCAGCAAGCATACTCCTAGTGTGCTACAGAGTCACCAGCATGCAGCACCCAGATATGCCCCTACCTGCCCTCAGATACAGGCCACCGAGTGTCATAATGCATTTGTCTTATGAGTTATGCGGAATAGACTAACTACTGCATCACCTATCAATATGTACTCAAGAAAAGGGTCTGAGAAATATTATGGCAATTGTATAAGTGTGCTAGAGTTACTGTAATATTAATGCATCTACCTTCTAATCCTGGCCAGGGTCACAGCAGGAGTCTGGAGCCTACCCCAGGCAGCAAAGGGCACAAGGTTGGGGCATACCCTAGTTGAGATGCTAATCCACTGTGACACACACACACACACACACACACACACACACACACACAATGGGTGATATATAGAAGCCAATTACCTGCGTTGCATGTGTTTGGTCTGAGAGAAGCAACTGGATTACCCAGAGAAAACCAAGAGAGAATGCAAAGTGCCCACATGCAGATCAGAGGCAGGATTTATCCCGCCCCACTGCCAGAGGTCTGAGGGCCAGCCCTGAGCCACAGTACCATCTAATACTGAACTCAATGTTAGGCAAACAAACCTGGAACCACATTAAGACTGAAATGAATAGTATTACATCTATTACATAAAATCAATGGAAATACTACCAGTCAACGAGAGGCACTGCCATTAAATTAGCCTAGATGCATGTCCTGGTCTGGTGAGAGGGTGTCCAGTGGACAAAGTCAGGTCCCTGGCTATGTTACCCATACTCCCATCTTGATTGCCTCTTGTAACCAAGGCCTCTAAGGCTCATGATGCAAAACAAGGTTCTTCATACACCTTAAAGTACATGGAGAGTGGAGACAGAATTAAGACAGACCAATTACAATGACTGTCAGTTTTAAAAATGCTATTATATAAAACTACAACGCAAGTTAAAAAAAAAAAGAAACCCTGTATCAGGGCAGAATCTTAGTCCATTACGTGAATTTCTATCAGTTGTAGATTAACAGTTTGAATTACTTTCCGGTTTAAACGTCAGTACCCTTACAGATGCTTAAACCCAGAATAAATCATCCTATCGGGCACTAAAAATACTAGTGAGGATTTTTAGTGCTTCCTTGACTCAACAGGCAATAAAACAGGTGTTTTAGGAACAGGACAGTCATTTCAAACACTGCTTGCACATTCCACTGCTTAATAAAGAAGTTAACCCAGCTGTATTCTAGGCGTCTCGCTACTTCCCCAAACACAACACTGCCTGTTTCACAGGAGCTGAGAGCAAGGACTTAAAATGGTGTATGCATGTATGTACGTGGAGGTGAACATAAGCTACATGCACAAGTTTATCTGAATGCTCATTGAGCATTTCTTACCAGTGTCAATTGAAAATAAGATCTTTTGTATGCATGCAAAACACTTTGCCACGAAAGCCTTGGTAGGCTAATATATGGACCTAAAGAATTTCTTTTTAAATCTCATTGTGATGTGTATGCCTGACTGCAGATGTTTGTTGTTTGTCTGCCTCATCATTACGCCGTTTCAAGTGTAACTACTTTCAGATTTCAGCAAACAGGTTAAATTACTGACACTGTGTCTATATATGTGGGCATGTGTGCATTTTGGGCTGGGGGAGGATCGTGAGGGTAGGTCTGCAGACGGGACCCTTGGAAATGCCAAAGATAACTCAGATTCCTCTGTCATTCCCAAAGCAAACGGGTAACTTCTCCTGACTAGTAGTGCACAGGTTATCTTAGGATTCATAGATGCACATTAACAGAAAGCTATGTTTATGTCAGTTGGCTCTAAAGAGAAGATGCCATCAAGAAGTGACAGCGATAAAGCATCTAAAGCAGGGGTGTCCAATCTTATCTGCAAAGGGCCGGTGTGTATGCAAGTTTTTGGGATAACCTGTAGGTCAGCTGTTCAAACCCAGGTGTGAGGACTCTTCAGCCAATCGGTCCTCTAATTAGTAATCTAATTAGGGAGTTGGAGCGAAAACCCGCATACACACCGGCCCTTTGCGGATAAGATTGGACACCCCTGATCTAAAGCAAAGCAAGAGTAACACAGACCAGAATGTCCCATTAGACCCATCTTCTGTGAACAAGAAGAAAAAAACGTCCCTGACTTGCTCTCATTAGAGATATAACAGCACTGTGAGGTGGACATTGGACATTGTGACATTTTATCTTTTAACTTGAATAACAGTTTCATAGGTTGCTGTAAATGTAAAACGCAAGTCGTTTTTCAGGTAACCGTTAAAAAAAACAAGATGAAGAACGGCCGCCGTCAGAAAGAGGACACGTACCGTCCGGCACCTCTCTGTCGCTGATGTGCTGCAGGTAGGGCCCGGTCGTGTCCTCGCTCAGGTCCGTGTTGGTCTGGTAGTCCTCCAGGCGCTCCTGTTGCCTGGAGATCTTCGGACTCCCGCCAGGAGACACGCAGCACGACAGTGTGTTCCCCATCTCCGATTAAAGGCGACGTTAGCTAGCGAATACACGCCGTGCGACCGTGTCAAGGCCCTCCGAACACTGGACAGGGATTACGGATTTACTTTGTCTAAAACATAAAGTATAAGGATGAAGACGACCCGTCTTCAAATCGTCAATTTAACGGAAACATGTAGGGTTCAACAGATGGAGAATACTTATACCATCGACCCTGGGCGTTTTTACAAATAAGTTGCATTAATAAAAAGTTGCACGTCGTCTATCAGGGGCGTGCTCGGCTACACTGGGAAAAGCGCAGGATATGGGCGCTGCACTAGAAATACACAGTAGCTCATCTGACAGCTGCAAGGAGATGGCTACTCGCTAAATCAATGCTCGCCTAGGGTGTGCTCCCACTTGGCTAAAGCATGAAAAAGGAGCGACGGACAGTCCAGGCCGATTTAAAAGCAGCTCAAAAACTTCAAAACATTCGGAAATTCACCCATGTCTAGCTAAGTGAAACATCAGTAGCTAACCACAAAAAAAACTGACGAAGAAAAGGTGCATGTAGCTAGTCCACTGGTCCCTTAACTCAGTAAGCTAGCTAACCCAACATCAGTATCCGCTTGAGACTACCCTTACGCCAAACGCCACCAACAGTATTAGAAGGTTCTCAAAATGCAGCTCCAACTTTAATTTCCTGATTAAAGTCTTTTAATGCTTATTTTCCGAGGTAGATCATCTTTCTCTCCCTTTGATATCCAGGATCATATACCAACTCTTTGCCCAGGCTTTGGGCCTAAATCACATAGCCTTGCTTAGCCGCTCATTTTTTGTTTCGATTAAACTATGTAAGAGTTAATTGCCTGTTCGGCGTGGGCCTTTCCGAGATTCAGCTTTGGTTCCTAGCCCTGATACTGAAGATATTCCGCTATCCCCTCCTCCCCGTTGGCCAATTCAGCGATCTCCTCCCCGCCACCTCCGCCATCTGTTCCTCTCGCCGCTACCTGGCATGCACGCAAGGAACCACCCATGAGAAATCGCATCGGCTATCATTGGACGTGTAATCAAAACAAAGCGGCCGGTTTTATCCGATTGGTTAAACGTTTCATACGTTTCAAAAGTGCCCGCCTACCTACACATTTAGAGAATATCATTGGTCTCGAAAATTGAAAATCCATGAACGCCATTTTCTAACTGCAGAATCCCAAATGCCAATCATTTTGTATGACCTCTGGTAGCACATCGCGATTTGCTTGCTGGGTGAATGAAAAGCATGGCGGAAACGGTGCTACTCATTTTGTAGTGAAAACCATCGGATTGTCATTTTACACTGAAGAAAAGTGCATATAACCGAAGTTTCAGTATGAAAAGCGCAGTGGAACTAAAACAGTTTCCTTCCTTATGTAGTTAAGGTGAAATCGGAACATTATTCTCAAAAATACAACTAATAATCGTAACCCATAAATATTTCTTCGGTATTAATAAAGAAAAAGTTAAGTTGTATAATTAATGTCTTGTGAAAGCATCTAGATGCTGGTTGTTATTTTTATACATTAAATATGTACGTAAGACATCTATTTCTCATTTATATCATTTTTTCGACGCATATTTGAAAGTCTCGGACGGGCTCGTGGTTTTCATCGCGAGGCTTCAAACAACGCCTAAGGACCAGGTAATGAAGTTTTGGTAAGTTGGTTACTGTCAAAAGTATTTTAACTGGAGTGAAAGTACTTTGAAAATGTTATCAATTAAATCAATTAACTACACATATAATTCTCGCGTGCTTTATGATTAGGAAACTGCGCTTTTTAAAGGCAGCGAGACCAAAAACTATGCTATGCACCATGCATTTTGGGACACCAAGTCAAGCTCATTTTCTTTCGACATTTAAAATTGATTTTATCCTTCCATCTTACAACCGCTCTTCTGTACAGGGATACATATTTCGAAATAATCTGAATTATGTTTTCTGCATGTACAGTGTACGGCGCAAATTTTGCAACGGGAGGTATGGATATGATATAAAAAGAAACAGTTGACGTGCATGTACCCATCCATCAAGATCCCTGTTTAGTGTATTCAAATGTATTTTATAAAATGATGGGATTTATATACTGCAGTTGTGATTATTATGTACGACTATGTATCTGATTTTATTATCATTAATCGCTTTGGAATATTCCATATATTAAATAACAAGGTGTATTTTAAAAACCACCATACTCTTCTCCTTCCAGCAAAGAAGTAATTTCCAAAGGGCTGTGATGGCTCTCGTCCCATATGAAAGGAACTCTATGCCAGCACTCTCCAAACTGCATGACGCCTCGGCTGAATTTCACTTTGCCAATCGTCGCCTGCGCCTATCTCAGGACTGGAACCGACTTGGGGTGGCCGCAGTGGTGTGGGATGCGGTTGGTTTTAGCCTTATTAATATTTAGTTTTGTTCTTTGCCAGTCATTGCGCTTGACTGTTTACTGTATGAAGCATTTGATTGATTTTGCAGGATGCTGTAACCTTACTTGTTTCTATTCATTGCATTAGTTGTGATGTGTTATTTCTTGTCTCATTTAAGGCTGTAGTGCTGTGTATGTACTTGGAGATGGGACATATTGAACTTCGGGGCAAAGTTGCCATCGAGCTAGGGGCAGGCACAGGGCTCGTGGGAATCGTGGCTGCACTTCTTGGTAAGAATGGACAATGGAAACATTATGCTATGTGAATTTCTGTTACCAGAGAGTCTTTGTGCCGCGTTTTATGAATTTTCTAACTTGATTGATCTCATCAGATGCTAAGGTGACAATCACTGACCGAGCACCAGCCATTGAATTTCTGCGTGCCAACGTGAAGGAGAATATACCTCTAGAGCAACAGGGAGCAGCACTGGTAAAAGAACTAACTTGGGGAAAGAACTTAGAACTGTATCAGAAGGGAGGATATAACATTATCCTTGGAGCTGACATTGTATACCTGGAAGAGACCTTCTCTGCCCTGCTGCAGACTCTAGAGTACCTGAGCTCAGACAGAACTCTGGTACTGCTGGCCTGTAGGATCCGTTACGAACGGGACCAGAAATTTTTGGATATGCTGCGTACACGCTTCATAGTCCAAGAGGTTCACTATGATGTTCAAAAAGATATACACATCTACAAAGCTGTCAAGACCAAACAAGAGTTATGACAGAGACAGTCAGTGTAAGTTTGAAGAAATAAATTCACACAAAAGTCACTTAGAAGCAATTTCAATGTAGCAGTGTGTATGTATGTATGTATGTATGTATATATATATATATATATATATATATATATACACACACACACAATATTTTA
>JAODJW010000001.1:32854427-32866792 GCA_026777045.1 Hyperopisus bebe | reverse complement strand
TAAAGTATGTTACAGCATGATATACATGGTATAAAAAGGAGGAATATGTGTGCATGGAGAATTAGTATACTGCTGTCAGTGAAAAAAAACAGTAGGATTATGTACAGTATGTGATGCAAAGAATTGTACATGGAAAACTTAGCTATGTACTAATAAATGAAAAGTGGGGGGTACTATAGCCCCAGTTGGACTTTAAAAGCTGCAGCCTACCTCCACTTTTAATCTCATTTTTCAAATGGTCTGTGTAGAGACCTTTTTGTAGTTCTGACCACCCTAAAGAATATGAAATAAATAACTAATTGTTCTGCATTGGAGTGAGTGACTACTGATTAACATAGAGAGTATACCAGCAGGGGTTGGTAACTGCAGATGATTGCTCAGGGTGTGTTCCAGTGCCATCAGAAGAACATGCAGGCTGCATTTACATACTGCAACAAGACTGTTCAGATCCAATTTGAATATTTCATGCTTTTTCTGTATTACAAGTTGAATTTTCTTAATATTTACATAAAAAAATTAGTGTCTTTGATTGCATTATCCATAAATGTTTAGCAAACCTGGTTCAGCAATTCTTCTTTTTAATTAAAAATTATTTATGCCTTAAACTAAGGTTCTACAAGCTATATTCTTATGAATTTAGATTTAATAAGATTTTTGACCAGCAGAATATAAATATTACTTGTAACCCTAGGCAGGAGAAGAAGCTAGACTTTATTCATGTGCAACATGCTCAACTGGTAGTTAGATTAAAAAAAGGATTTGTTGTTCAAGCACAATTTAATAATCCTGGAGTACATTTCATGAATAAAATCCACACAGCAAACAGTATGATTTAGTATATTTCCAATACAGCCAAAACAAGAGCAGGTTTAACATACATACATACTTCAGCAAAATAAAGTAATTCCATAATGCTTGTTTTATGGTGGCTGGTACAAAATTGGGAATGAAGTATATAATATAATTGACAGGAGTGAGTATTCAGTTAAGAAAACGAGCTGTACACCTCCCTTTTCGTGTGCTGTTTCATATGATGCATTATGTATCAGATACAAATATAAAAAAAGACAAGCCAATGACTAATGCTGTTATAGTATAAGCACAGCATCATATGCACAATATAACAGACCATCAAAAACACTGTTTCATCAAAGGCGTTTTTGTCAATTAGCTGCCAAGAATTTGTAGCTGGATAAATTGTCCCAGTAGGCGTTTTATTTATATATTTAATACAAATAAATGAATTCCATATTGGTTGTGACAATGAATGAAAAATACCAAATGGTTATAAAAAATAAAGTACATTATGTAGCACAATCAATATGACCACTGGCTCCACTTTATGACAAAACAATAATACAATATGGCATTTCTTATTCCAGCAACCAACTGAAAAAGTATTATTCCTCTACTCTGTATTTTTGAGAAACAATTTCAAAGATGTCACCCATATGTTTCAAAGTATTCGTGTGAAGTATCATAAGTGACTCTGAAAATAGAGCAAAGTTCTTTTGCAGGGTGAGTTGTGTCACCTGATAGATATTATTGAGTTTGACCTCCACTTCTGTGAAAAGCTTGTTAAATCCAGACACGTGGCTGTTCCGTTTGTCTACGTCACCCACTCACTGACTGGACGCCAGCATAGGAAGATTACTTAGTGAGGACAAGCTGCCATTTGAACCAATCTTAATACACATAGTACCTATTTTCATACTTTACCGATGTCTTATTATGTCTGCACTGAGCTGCAGTTTGAACCTAAACCTAAAATGATTCCTAAAATACACTTAGAAGGAAATACACTTCTCCAAGGAAATATAATCAGCAACTGTTTACAGTTAACAAAAGCAAAATACTGATATGCTCAAGGGGTTGGGGAGGGGGGGGTACAAACCGAAAATTTCGTTGTAAGAAACTGTGCTACCCCCATCATTCATTAGATCTGTGAAACTTGTTAGTAACACAAGCATTATAGAAACTTCTGCACAAACTACACGTGTTGCACACAGCCATTCTAACAATCCCATTCCCAACCCTGTAGCAAACTGTTTTGAAGAAGGGTTCTATGCAGAGCAGATCAGGCTATATGCTAAGGTCACGGCAACAGGAGAGGCCCTCCGTCCTCCATGTAGAGAATGCATCACATGTTCTTCTGCGTTGGCGGGTGGACTACTGGTACAAGTCAGAAACAGGAGTGGAGGGTTTATGGCTTATTAGCCAATGGCTTTCTGTTCCCCCAGCAACATGGTGATTCATTCCTTGGGGGCCCAGTGATAATAAAAGAACTTCTCTTGAAGCACCCAAACGTACCTGCCCCCAGGATCTCTATAAGGACCCTTGCCAGTGACCCCCAGGAGGCAAAGAATGAGAAAATTGAGCTGGATGCTCACGATTCAAAGTTTCTTACTTATTGAAGGTCATGATCCACTAGAAAAGAGAGGAACTTAGACCTTGTATTTAAAGGGGTTTTTCAATTTCTTTTCTCTTAGGCAGTTCATAACTTTAAAAAACATCTACAAAATGTGTATCCATGCCAGGATGGTTACCACTAGGCAGAGTCTCTGTACAAGTAGGCAGAAGCCAGCTGGGGCGGGGGGTAGCAAACTGGGGAAGGGTAGTTCTATTCAGATTTATGGCAGTACAGGTCTTTAAGTGCTTTCAGTTCTTCAATGAGGGTTTTGTTTTGGTTTTCCAAAACAGCCACCCGGTTTTCCAGACACTTGACATACTCCTTCTTCTTTCTACGACATTCACGTGCCGCCTCCCTGTGGGAGAAAATGAGATGACAGTCAAAACCAAAACCAATTCCTGCATCTGATAGGTCTTCTGACTTACTAAATATTTTTTTTACATTTTGCAATTAAACTACGAGCAAGCTAAAAACATACAGGACTGTAAAACTAAGCTGCAGAGTATCACACCACATACAGTTTAAGCAGTTAGTCATTCTTAAATTCAGTTTAATATTTGTAAATGCTTGGCAAAGAAAAATGCAAATCGGTTTTGGCTAGGCCTCTTAAAATACTGTAATCGAGACAGTATTTTACCATATTATGCTAATTGGCAACGTAATGATACATAATAATGTATAGTGCTAACCATACATTTGTGCATCATAGCAGTATGTTTTTCAGGTGACTGACAGACAGAGGTCTCATGTTTCCACACATACCTGTTCTTCATGAGCCGGACCTCTCTCTTGCGTGTGGCCTCCTCAGCTCCCCCTTGGGTGGGCAGAGCAGGGGAGGAGGCCATAACCACGCCAGGAGCAATGGTACTGGTTGGAGCAGTGCGGATCTGATAAGCCTGTACATCCCCAGAGGCAGCTGTAAAGGTGGGGTGGGGATAGTGAATAAAAGTCAGATTTACTGGAGTCATTTTAAGAATTTATAGTACTTCATAATATTTTTATTTAGCTTTTACTAGCCAAAATATTCCCATGTTATAAAACAGTTTTCACTGTTAAGTCAATATATCAAACCTGCCTAAATAACATTTTACACCTGCCTGTTCTATATTCTTGTGTGTTGGTCTGCGGTCTCTTTACCTTGTACCACCACTTGGTTGCTAGGCACCAGGATCTGCTGACCGTCAGTGGTCTGTGCATACTGTAGGATGGTAGTGCCTGGCTGAGCAGCCGCTGCGTTGGTCATAGTCAGGGTCTGAAGCCCCTGTACACCGTCTGTGCCATTATTGGCCAGCTGGATTGCCCCACCCTGGGTTATGGCGACTAAAATGACAGGAAGTGACGATTGTGACAGAGACAAAGACGGGAAACTTATAACCCTTGGACCTTATCTTGGGTTGAACTGAGCTAAACTGTGTTGATTTATTCCTCTCCAATTACACACGATAGAAAAATTACGTTCTTCATCTTCTTATAAATGCATTCATACGTTACTGCCAATATTGCTTATATTGAGAAGCACTGAAAAACAGATGTGATGAATGACGTACTATACTGCCCGCTGCTGGTCTGGTAAATGGGCGTTGGCACGGTTACAGTGGTGATGGCAGGCGCAGTGTCCTCCTCTGATTTCTCCTCTTCTATCCTTGGGACGCCTGGGGCATCTGATGACAAGTCATTGAGGATTTTTCTGTGGAGTTGGAACCAAAGATCAATGTGAGGATGTGAATTATCACAGCAAGTCCCCTGCACTTCAAATACATTCTCCAACACAGGCCTAATGTTATACACTTGTCCTTTTTGTCAGAAACTCCAGAGAACGTCGCCACTTGGGTAGATAGCAATAAAGACTAATTTGAGATGACAACATGACTGTTATACTGCCTTGCTTCTCCAATAGGAACATTTTCGGCAGTTATTTTAAAAAACTACAAATTTACACTAGTTATGGTATGACAACATGGGCAAGAGAAGCACAGGGAAAGCACCTGTAAGAGGGGCGTCTGGACAAGATCTCTCTACGCTTCTGGGAGTCTGTCACGCTGTCTACTGATTCCTGGGAGTCCTCACTCTCCGCAATTGTAGAAATCTGAAAGGTTTCGAACAGCATTTCCTCACCCACCCGAAGACATGTACTTCGTTACCATTCTTAGCCTGATTATTACAAACATTTGTGCTCAATTGCATATGATAAAGACACACGAGAAATGGAGAAAAAATACTGTGCCAGGGTTTTATACAATGTTTAAAAAAATCTATTCTCAGGTATGCTGAAAACTACATTAAAATGCTGTAGTATTAGGTTCAATATTTGTCCATATTTCTTCCAAAACAAATATCTTATCATTATTCCCAAGCCACGCTATTTACTATTACACAAAGTCCCTTCCCAGGCCAACACGAGGTGGAGCAGGTGGAATAGATTCACTGACCTGAACAGTCTGCACCTGAGGGGACTGGATGACTGAAGGTTGTGCAGCCTGGATGACCCCATGGACCTGAACAGTCTGTCCATTGGGTAGCTGCACCAGGGTGACTGTGGGACCACTGGCTGTGGTGTGCCCAGCACCCATAGACACCTGCAGACAGACAAACAGTGCAGTATAACCACCACTCTGTCAGCCTCAACTACAGTGTAACTATACACCAAATATTTCAATACACAGAAGACAGAAGGGCAGTCCTCAAAATGTGGACAATCATTTACTATGGTCTTATCCTTGTAGGCTTAACAGCTGAAGCTATGTATACATTGCTGCTCTAGTGTACTTCTGCAGGACCACAAATTCTCACAAATAGTCTATATAGTGCAGTATATATTGCAGAGGGGCAGTCTTACCTGTGCTAGGGTGGCTATCTGTGCCTGGGCAATCTGCTGGCTTTCCGTCTCAGAGACGGCTGTGTCGCCGCCCTGCTGTGTGTCTGCACCCGATTCCATAGTCATTTAGTTAGCTGAGAATCGAGAAAGTAAACGATCGTTATTGTATATGATTTTTATTTATGTACCGCGTAATTAGTCTTAAACGTATATCTTTAATCTTATTAATGGCACCAAGCGTTATCATTAATTCGGATAGCTGACCTTCAGATCTATACAAATAGTCTGTGATTAACTTTTCATTAATATTTCAGAAGACCAAAAATGCTAACTATTGCAGCTTTAATCAAGAATGTGCCACCTACTTGTAAACTCAAAGACCTTTTCACAGGAATGTTACCAGCTGATTTTTAAGGGTACAGTCTTTACTGTCTTTCTCTTTGAAATCAACGACAGTAGTTAAACTGATGTGAGCAATGCATCTACATAGGGAAAGGCTTTTAAACACTTGTGTTAAGAAATATGTCAACGATACAAAATCCCACTGTACCTTCAATTTTTATTTCCAATATTATCGGAATTTATTTTGCCACATAAATCCCTAGTCACACTTAAACTGACCTTCACGGAAGTGACCTACGATGACGAAGAGAATGCCTTGAATATCTTTATGGCACTATAAACATATAACATTTATCATCACATTGGCATAAAGAATGGGCTGCCTTAGTATGGTGTAACTATTATGTGCAGGTAAATTGAATTTCCAGTCAAAACAATCTCAAACATCAGAAACGAAGAGATTGTACCCGAGTTGTATTAGAGAAAAAGAGGGGATTTAAATACTTGTGGGAATGTGCTGTGATATGCAAGACTCTGGTTTTCCAGGAAATTGCTTGATGTGCATGCACACAGTGCCCCCTATCAAACTGTGAATGTATTACCCTGCCAGCGCAGTGGTCAGCAGCTTACCCTCAAAACACAAAATATGTTTTCCTTCATTACTATGGAGTGCTGTGTACAGTACAGAAGTATTCCTCTTGAGAGGGCAGTGAACAAAGTCCACAAGGTCATTTCCCTTGCCAATTTCTTGGCACACTAACTGCAGCACCAAAATATCTATGGCTGGGTGGGTAATTTCCTGGCTTCAAAACTCCCCATGAAACAGACAAATCAAAGAGTCTCACAATCCACAGGCACATGAAAATATACGCTTTGTGCATGTTCAATAAACATTTAACTACCTACATAGGGAAAAGGCTTATTTTTAAAGAAAAAGGTCCAATATTCTAATAAGTTATCAGACAATCAAGCAGTCACACTACACATAAGATCAAAGAGCAGGGACAGAGATTCAATTTATTAAAATTTATTATCAGCTCGTTACGAAGTGTAATGCTGATGAAGCACCAGAATCTCTAAATAAGCAACTGAATAACTGAATTGTGCCGTAATCAAGATATTGTAACTGTCCATGATTAACAATAGCTCTGAAAGGATCACACGAGACTGGGAAACAAGGCTGAAGGCCATTTTTACTACCGGGGAAAGAAGAACTTGACGCTCAAGACTGTACAGTAAGTAACGGCTCTTCGCAATACTTCCTGCAGGGTCGTGCCACTTTTGAAATAAAGAAATGTATGATGTCCATTATTAATGTGATATTGTGACTTTTCGTTTAACTGACCTTTCCAGGTGTCATTAATAACAAGCATATAAAAAAGTAAACTGTAAATTGGCGGGATATCAAAATAAACTGTCGTTAAATTTCTTGGACATGTCCGTATTTAAACAAACAATGGGTGTTGTTTAATTTAAAATATATATAAACATTTGCCGAATGTAGTATTTTTTTTTACTACATATCGGATAAGCACCTAGATGGAGAAATAAATCTGTTTGGGGAATCGACGGTCACGCCGTCGGCGACAGCGCGCTTTTACAGTTTCTTCTTTTACTTTTTACGTTCGGGCGGGCGGATCTCTTGAAGCTACACATTGTATCTGATCTAGATATTCACTGCTGAGATTACAGCCTTCACTCTCCACTTAAAAAAATTAATGCTCAGTAAAAATGTCATTTGTTTACTGTAGCAAGTTAGCTGCAGTTAAATATAAGCACAGACTCCGAATGAGAGGTATTTCAGCTAGTCGCCTAAAAGTTACGCAACAGGAATGGCTATTCCTAAATAGCTACATAGCTCAATATTAACTAGTTTTCATGCTGGAAAGCTAAACGAGACACCAAGAACCATTGCTTGCAACCTTTAAATGACAAATACGCGCTTCCATCCAAGGAGGCTGCCACCGCAAGTACGGAGTGAATGCCGACTTCAGTCAGTATTTCAGCATTATTTATTTTTGGAAACCTCCCACTGCAGTTCTGCGCAAAGCCCAAAGATATAAAAAAGATTCGATATGTTAAGTTACTTGGCGAATGAATTGAGTCTAAATGTAGAGACTGAACAACTGGTGGTAAATAAATGTTGCACAAACATGTTTTCGTTGCCCCTCAGACTTGCCATCCCCGCTCCCCTTTCTCTCAGTTGCAGACTCCCCTCCTTCTTTGCCTGCCTGCCTGCCTGCAACAAGCCCGCCGCCATGATCTCTTTGTCTTCTCCGAGCCGATCCCGACATCGCCGGGACATACCCTGTCACCCTCCCCCCGGACACTTCTCTTCTCTTACCGATACAGACTCTCTCCGTCACTCCTAAGCCCTCGGAGCTCCACTTTTATTCAGGCCGACACGTAAGAGACCGCGTCAGGCTACACCTCCGTCGCGTCACCGAGAACAACAACACGGAGAACGAGGGAGACGAAAATCAGCTCAACGGCACCATCGAGAACTGCCGATGCGTGGCCGGAAAATGCCGAAGTGCTGACGGGAGGAACCGAATGCGACGGACGTTCGACGGAAATGCACGGAAATGCCTAGTTCTCGGAGCTGGAAGGATAAGAGCGATGTTCAAACATAGTATTGGTATACGTGCATTTCTAAATACGTTCTCACAAATAATTAGAATCTTTGTAAACGGTTTATTTATTTAGAATAAATTACGACATTACTAATTCTCTGGCGTAATGCATGCTGTTTGGTTTATTATTTATATATACTATAAAAAGCTGTCTGGTTATTGTAAGAATGGCTTGACATAAATGCAATTGATATGACGGGCGAACAATTACATTTTGCCAAGGGCATTGTTTTTCTAAGCGATCTAAAGTAAACCCACAACTTTAATTGTTACCGATGCATACGTGACAGTATTGCATATTCAATTAAGATAGTTAGCTGGTCAAGAGAAAGCATATTCGCCAACTGTTTTTCCTTGATGAAATGATTAACGTTGGCACAAACGGAATATCTGTCGTCCCGTGTTTCTCAGTTCAAAATGGCAGCATTACAACAAATTGAATGTAAGAATACAAAACCCTTGCCATTGTAAAAGAGTTTTCACTGCAAATCTTATTTAAAATGGTTTATGGTGGATTTTTGACCATACAAATCAGTATATTGACTTAATTTGAAATCGGATAGATTAGGTTTGCTGATTGTGAAGTTTCCATTAGAATTGCAGAGAATGCATAAAATACTAGACAAATTAATTAGAATCACCTTTGTTGGAATAAGGATTTAGGTCTTTATCCCAATTTGTTGCGTGCAACGTCCTAACACATGATTAACATCGATGACAATTGATTCAAGATTTAACAGAATAAGAAAAAATGCGCGTATATAGTAATTTTTCCTGCTAAAACAGACGCATTGATAACTATCCTGCATTTAAAAAAACTACTTTTTTCCTTTGAAAACATTAAGTGGAATTACACGTATAACATCTTGCTTTAAAATAGCGGTTAAATTACACAAACACAAATGTACTTGTTTCATTATTAGGAATAATATTGGACTGCACATGTATAATATAGAACATATAGTTGACTTGATATTTTAATATATGGAACTAAGGAATGTGTTTATTGCATCCTATTTTTTTCCAGAAAGGTTAGAAGACTATACAGTTTGTCAATGATGAAATAACTATTGTGTCAATCATGAAATTATAGGATACGATGCATTTCATTGTATGTTGTGCATTGAAAATAAAGTCTGTTCTATTCTATTCTTCCAACCGTCAGGGTTTTAGGACATTCATATATGTGACATATTAAAATAAATTGAATAATCTATTACAATATCATATTTCAAAGATGTGCTTCATCAATCGAAATATCATGCAAAGTTCCAAAAACTTATGTATATAGGCCTACTTTATATATACTATTATGTTCTATGTTATGAATATTATTATTCAGTAATATGTAAGGCAACATACAGATTTTAGTAGCAGTGTGATAGTGTGAATATATTGTTTTTTGTGTTCATAGTTATAATGTTTTAAATTACTCCAACATCACTTCCCTATGTAACCTAATATTGTAAAAATAATTATTAAAAGTCAGCAGTTTTTATTGTATGAAATATGTAATTATTTTATAAACCATTGAATGGTTTTGCATTTCATTAAGTTGTACTTCATTCTTTTGAGCACAGCGCCCTTCAGATCTTAATTGTTTTCATTTTTTATTTAATTATTGTTATTTTTGAATAATTTGTTATTTATATTAGTTAAATCAGAAAGACAATAACTCTCCTGTAATGGAGAACAGTTGGACACCAGGGGCACACAGTTATGAAGGATAACAGGAAGCATAAGAGAGAAAGTTCTTGAAATTAAAAGTGCAGAACAATTTTCAATCCTATATTTAACTTTTGGTTTATATAGAGATTGGGCTGTACGGACATACAATATATGAATTAATTTACAGTGGCCTTTATTAGTCATTTAGAAATTAAAGCTATGATGGCCCTTCTTGAGACGATGAACAAGATGTTTGTAGAGAGACTATATTGCCAGAAGTATTGGGACACCCCTCCAAATCACTGAATTCAGGTGTTCCAATCACTTCCATAGCCACAGGTGTATAAAGTCAACCACCGAGGCATGCAGACTGCTTCTACAAACATCTGCGAAAGAATGGGTCACTCTCAGGAGCTCAGTGAATTCAAGTGTGGTACCGTAATAGGATGCCACCTGTGCAATAAGTCCATTTGTGAAATTTCCTCACTACTAAATATTCCACAGTCAACTGGTATTGCTATTATAACAAAGTACAAGTAACTGGGAACAACAGCAACTCAGCCATGAAGTGGTAGGCCACGTAAAATCACGGAGCGAGGACAACGCATGCTGAGGCGCACAGTGTGCAGAAGTCGCCAACTGTCTGCAGAGTCAGTAGCTACAGACCTCCAAACTTCATGTGTCTTTCAGATTAGCTCAAGTACAGTGCGTAGAACACTTCATGGAATTGGTTTCCATGGTCGAGCAGCTGCATTCAAGCCTTATTTCACCAAGTGCAATGCAAAGCATCATATGCAGTGGTGTAAAGCACGCTGCCACTGGACTCTAGAGCAGTGGAAGTGTGTTTTCTGGAGTGACAAATCACATTACTTTGTCTGGCAATCCAATGGTCGAGAACATTACTTGCCTGACTGCTTTGTGCCAAGTGTAAAGTTTGGTGAAGGGGGGATTATGGTGTGGGGTTGTTTTTCAGAGGTTGGGCTTGGCCCTCTTAGTTCCAGTGAAAGGAACTCTTAATGCTGCAGCATTCAAAGCCATTTTGGACAATTTCATGCTGCCAACTTTGTAGGAACAATTTGGGGTTGAGCACTTCCTGTTCCAACATGACTGCGCACCAGTGCACAAAGCAAGGTCCATAAGTACATGGATGAGCGAATCTGGTGTGGAAGAACTTGAGTGGCCTGCACAGAGCCCTGACCTCAACCTGATAGAACACCTTTGGCATGAATTATAGCAGATACTGTGAGCCATGGTCAAAAATTCCCCATAAACACACTCCTAAACCTTGTGGACAGCATTCCCAGAAGAGCTGAAGCTGTTATAGTTGCAATGGGTGGGCCAACTCCATGTTAAAGCCTGTGTATTAAGAATGGGATGTCATTAAAGTTCATGTGTGTGCAAAGGCAGGTGTCCCAATACTTTTGGCAATATAGTGTATGTCAGTGACTGATCAGGCAAGCTATTTCGCCCCCTGTTGTTTGAAGACAGTAAGTGCTATTTTTCGAGTGGAAGACTCCAGCAGTGTCTCCAGGAAGAACATTTGAAAAAAAAATTAAACATGCATTTGAATTTATTGTATACTTGATATTTACAAAATAAATACTATTCTTGCATTTGTGTACTTATTTTGCATGTTATCGCTATCGCCTCTCACCTCTATGGTTTGGAGTTCGAATCTTACTCTGCTCTGTTTTTATGGAGATTGTATGTTCTCCCTATGCAGGTTTCCTCATATGGTCTAAATCGCTACGACTGAATTGCCTTTAAAGTGTGTAAAATGTACTGACATCTCATCTATGGTCCCCGTCGCATAAAATATTTAAATAAAAGTAGTGTAAACGTGTGTAGAAAAAAAAACTCTAACCACAATTTGTCCAGCAGGGGGCAATATTCCATAACTTTGATCAGTGTCTGAACTTGGAGTAGAATCCTTAATCCTCAACGACGTAAATGCATATGTCCTGAAGATGGTAGTGCAAGTATATTGCCTGAATCAAAGCTTCTGGTCAGCATAGAGAAATGGAAAGGCTGTTCCGTCTGTTTGTGGGTTTATTGAGGCAATTCTTTTTATAATCCTCTCGATACCCATTTGATGTTTTATCTGCTTGATTGTGCTTTGCTGTCACAACCCATAAAAACATTTTTATAGTGACATGAAAGTCGTTGTATGGGAAATTGACCCTGTTGGTTTGATGGAGGACTGTGAATTTGTAACAGCTAAAATCCTAAGGGAATGAGAAAATTTTGACCAATTTGTGGAACAGGTTTTACAAGGCAGAACTATTTTTTCAAAGAGGAAAGGGGAAGTACAAATGCATCCACTTCCATTCATTTCAAATCGTATTGTTCGTTTCATTAAGTAAAGAGATTTTTTTAGGCAATGAGTCTGCTCGTTAAAACCGTATGAGATTTACTACTACTATTATTATTATTATTATTATTTAGACTGAATTATGTTATTAAGACACAAGGTAAATCATTATTTTTTCATTGTAAT
>JAODJW010000001.1:32830613-32841957 GCA_026777045.1 Hyperopisus bebe | reverse complement strand
TGGCAGGGAGCTGGGAGGGAGCAAAAATGTGGACTGTCTGGCAGGGAGCTGTGAGGGAGCAAAAACGTGGCCTGTCTAGCAGGGAGCTGTGAGGGAGCAAAAATGTGGACTGTCTGGCAGGGAGCTGGGAGGGAGCGAAAACGTGGCCTGTCTGGCAGGGAGCTGTGAGGGAGCAAAAACGTGGACTGTCTGGCAGGGAGCTGGGAGGGAGCGAAAACATGGCCAGTCTGGCAGGGAGCTGGGAGGTGAGGTAAGGATTACAGCACGTTACCGCACCTGCCACAGGACAAACCACCTCAGGGATGAGAATCTGAGTACAGCCGTACAGTGGGTGATACCTCAACCAACCAATCCTGCTACCAACCCCCAAAGTTGTCTGGGGGTCCCCGAAGACAGGGTTGAAAACATTGTATTAAAGAACCAGAAGTGTTCTAAGGAGATTCAGATAGCTGAACCAAATTAATAGAGCCTGTCAGGAATAACAGAAAATGTCCAATTAAGCAGATTCCGAAGTACAAATTATATCTCTCCATTTTTGTAACAGTTAATCTAATTCTATTGCCATTGAATTGAAATTTCATGGAAGATTAGAGTAAATTCAGATATCATCAAAACCTCAAAATAGGGTGTGTATGAAAGAAATAAAAAAGCGATAAAGAAAAAAATTAAAGTACAAGATGAAAAGAACATTTTAAATTACATTTTAAATTGTATTTTTTACTCATCTTACCGTGAAGACCTGTGATTATCTAAAGATAATGTATTCAGAGCATGAAACGTGAAAGTATATAAATTCTGGAATTTCACTTACGTGATTCAGAAAGTGATTACTTCTGATTTGCAATTTTTAAATGTAATTTAGAAAAAAAATGATCGTCATCAATCTACCTTTTATGTGTAACCCAGAACTTTTCATCTGATATTCGCTTCTGTCATTTTTATCGAGATTTCTTGAATGGCATGGGCAAAAGTTTCAGACTGACTGTCAGGGAAAGCAGCAAAACATTTCACTACATATCAATGTCCTTTTTGATCCTTACATCCTCTTATTGTTAACTGAGGCAATCGTGTCTAAGGATACAGATCCTAAGCCCCTCTCTCTTATGATCCCTGACTACCTTCTGTTTCCTTGTAAAGGACAAATAATGGAAGACAAAGCTCATCTGTTGTTGTATATGACTCCTGGAGCAAAGAGACAGGAAGCAGATGGAGGAAAGAAGCCAGAATATATAAAGCAGACAGAGGGAGAGAGGTCTTATTGCATAACCCCCCAAATCCCTGACAGAGTTTTAATTTTAAAAAGACCATCTGTATTTATTTTAGCATCCCTAGAAATTACAAATTATAATGTACTGTATGCGAAACTTCCCCAGCTATCTGCAATCTAGAAATGATTGGAAAGGATATCATCTCCTGATGAATGTATAGGTTTCCAATGTCTAGATCTCTGACTTTGCAGAGGAATGAGAAACAGTTGGACAGAGTATAGTGTACAGTCTGCTTGCCTTTCCTTTGCTACTTTGCATGCTACTTTGAGGATTTTGTATTGTTGGGAAATCAGCACATTTAACATGAATCAGTTTTAATCAGCATTGTTAATAGTCCTGGATTTGTTCGATTTGCATTTCATCTTTCATCTCCTTGCTATTTTTCTGCTAATTACATCACTGTGGAATGCATTCCAGCCTCATTAAAGTCTCCAGATATACTGGTAACTGAATTTCTTCAATATGGAACCCCTCCTTTTGACTGGATACCTATATGAATGAGGCAAAGATAGTCTTGCTATGGATTGTCAAGCTCGATTAAAAGATGCTGCTGTAGCACAATCTTTCACTGTCATTTTGTGAAAAGGACATTTTGCTTCATCTGAGAATGAAGACGCGTGTCTGAAATAGTGCTGAATAATAGCAAAACTGTTTATGTGTTTTGGTATTTCACTGTGTCTGTGTGAGAGGGCCCACATGTGTGGGCACCCAGATGGCAAAGACGTTATGCTGTAATGATCTTCCCTTCCTGCTATTCTTTACAAACTCAGGAAGGAAATCACCTCTGCGGGTTTGAGGGCTATCCATCCATCCATCTTCTGACCTCTCTTCCTGATCTGGATTGCAGGAGTGGAGGCAGCTGGATTGTATCCCAGGCAGCAGTGGATACGAGATTGGGGTACACCCAGGATGGGATGCCAGCCCACTGCAGGGCATATATTGTATGCACACAGTCACACTCAAATCAAAGACGACAGCTTACCTGACTGCATATCTTTGGACTGCAGGGGGAAACTGGCGTACCCAGAGGAAAACCACGAAATGCAGGGAAAATATGCAAAGTTCACACTCACAAAGGAAGGGGGATGTGAACCTCCAACCCTGGAAGTGATGCCACAATGCTACCCACTGAGCCAGTTTAAGTGCTGCTATGTTTGGTGAATGTATTTTTATATACATTGTACATTTGCAAGAGTATGTATTTGTGGTCTTACTGGTGAAATGCAGACTGGATCACTCTTTCCTTATGATAAATATTCTTTAATGAAATCTCTATATTTATTTTACAATGTTGCAGCATTAAATGTAAAGTTCTAAACAAAATAAAAGCTGCACATTAAGCATTTAAGCATTTCTCTTTGGTATGCTTCTTTCTATGCTTTAATGGTTAATTTTAGTTAAGTCTTCTAGGTCTTTGTTCCAAGCTTTTGATTGTGCAAATGGTTTTATTTAATATTTAATCACTTTCCCGTCATATATTTAAGCTCCTGTGTCGAATATTAACTCTACTCTGACTATGAAATTCAACAGCTATGTAATAAGAATCCCTGCAAGTTTTAACATGCCCCATTAAAAGACACTTTCGAGCCGAATCTGAAATACGGAGTGTTAAGGAGGTAATGTAAATTGAACTATAAATAGCCATACCAGGGCTGTTCCCATTGCTGGAGGAAGCTAAGTTTGTAATAACTTATAGGATCATAAACCTTCAGGAAAGCCACAGTCTTTTGGCTACTTTAAACAAGCATTAGCAGTAAAAATCCAGAGCAAGATTTTACTTCAACCAACCAGCTGAGTATAAAGAGTCATAGTCACAGAATAATCAGCTGGTTGGTTGAAACAAAATCTTGCTCTGGATTTTTACTTTCTGAACCTGAACTTTCCACCTCTGGTTAAAAGAGAGACATTTTGACACTCTGTGCCATGCTATTCATGAGCCATTACTTCCTTTATTGCTCATTAGCTCAACAAAAAAAAAGTTAGACAAATCTTGATTTCACTGACTTGAAAAAAGTTAGTGCCATATTTTGTTTTAAAATGACTTTTAAGCTACATTAAAGCAATATCATTCAAAGCCACAGCAATTTGCTTTAATGTACACATTGATTTCAGAGCAATTATTGTACCATGAAACTGCACAGTGGAGCACTATCATAATCATTTTTCCTTCATAATAATGTTTATATGGCCATTTGGTCCATTACACTCCTGTTATATGAAGGCAGGGAGCTGGTGTGGCTGAGTAATGAGTTTTCAGGTGGGAGTGTTGGACATCACCAGGAGTGAAATGCCTGAGTGAGTACATATACATAAAACTGGTGTTAAACCTTCACAACGTGATGCTATTGTATCAGAATTAATTACCGCAGACCCCTCCTAGTTAGTATGCAAATATGGGTGCAATAGTTTACCTTTGTGCCAATCCCCACATGCCAATGGTCGGTTAATGTGCTCCAATTTCCGATCCAATTTCATGGCCTTAATTCCTATTGCAGATGTTTCAGGCATGTCAGTAACAGCAAATCCCATGACTGTGCTTGAATCAGATTGCATACATTCCTATGAAATTACAATATGCAATGAAAACAGAGAAGCCTTCGTCAGTGAGGTGCTCATTCTTAACAGACTGACAGGTGTGGGTCTATATGACACAATGCTCCGACGCATGATTTTACAAAGAAACATGTTAACCACAGGGCCCCTTTTCAATTAGAGGCATTAGCTACAAATGAGAAACCCGCCAAGAAAATCTCACTGAGAGACATTCACAGAATTTATATACCATGTGAGGCCCTTTAATTCTACGTAATTGCTCCCTAATTATCCATTAGTTATTTGATTACCTCTTTTAATCGGTCAGTCACAAGCAGAGGCTTCATAAACGGTAGATAAGTCATTGACAAGTTAATAACAGTCCTAATTACAGAATATGTAACATCCTCCTGAGAGAGAGCTTTGGGGGGGTCACAGATCTTCATGACCATTCATATTTCTTAATAAAGTACTTAATTTCCAAAAAGTAACGGATGGCTCTGTTCTTCATGTTGACATTCTAATGATATTGCTATTACTGCTATTTGTTGCTCTGCTTCACTCTGTAACCCTTGAATCAACTGAAGCATTTAGGCCACTGTATATGGCTGCCAATTACTGGCCATTATTGTTCATTGTCATGCAAAGTGACAGTAATTGTTATGAGCTTCAGTCCTCTGAAAGAAATGGACCATTGGTCATGTGTTTCATGGAATGTATGGTGATGTCATGATCCCTGATTACCAGTCCTAATATGGAATTTATTTCCAGTGATAAACCCAGAACAGAATTGTGTCTCAGGCCAAGCAGATTCTACCATTTATTACACATATTACATTCTTAAATAAAAATGCTCCACAGAACAGTTCTTGCATAGATATCTTACAATACCAATTTAAAAAAGAATTATGAAACAGACCAGTAACAAAAATAAATTTTCTTCTTCCTTAATAAAGAACATTACCGTACTAACATCATATAATACAAATAATATTTTTAAACACTTTTTACAGCAAATAAAAAAAGAAAAAACACAAGTGAAAAAGTGAGAGTGTCAATGACGGACAAAAGCAGTGGACTGGGAGAGGGGGAGGGATTGGGGGGGGGGGCAAAGAGAGGGTCTCTGTCTAACAAGTCAAGGCGTTTTCAATAAGGAAAACAGACCTGAGGCCTTCTAAACCAGTCTGAGTGGCATGCATTCTGTTCTTCTACAATAGGACCTAAGATAGAGCCTTGGTGGACATAGCATTTGGTCCTCAAACTGGCAAAGAAAAGACAAAACAAAGCACTTGTAGGAATACCATGCAAATTGAGTGGTACTCTGCTTTTTAGTTGTGTGGTTGGTGCTATCCCTGTTATTCGAGTCTTCAGCAAGGGAACAGTGGCAGGTCTTGGCCTGGTACTCTGACAGACAAAGTGTGCTGTGCCATGCCCCGTCTCTCACAAAACAACGAAAACAAAAGATAATCGAGGAGTAACTCAAAGGCCTGTTGAAAATGTATAATGTCATAGTCCAGAGCTGTAGGAAAGTGGACTCCCCTAACCCCAAGGCTTCTGTACCCTGTAAGTGGTCATAGCGCAACCCAGAATGCACTGGGACACTTGAGTAGCTATGAGGACACTGAGTCAGGGGAGGGAGAGCCCAGAGACAGAGGGAGAGGTTTGACAAACCCCTGACTTACATACTGACACCTAGTATGGACAACAGTAGACAGAAAGATTACTCCAAGATGCAATATAGCCATATGCATTCACCTATAGTTAATGATTCAGTTAATAATTGACCATTCACTTGGCTCTAAACTTCTTTGCCAGAAAGAGAAAGTTACCCAAAGCAGATCCTCAATGTACTGATATCAACTTTATGATTTAATCTATTTAAATTTCACAAACATAGCCACAATTTTGTCTCCCGGTTATCTCTATAAGGGTTCCTGTCGTGGTTTATAATGCATCTTGAAGTATCAGAACATGTTAAGTGGACATTTGACAGAGGAGTGCACCAATAAACTAGACTAGCAGAATACAGAAAGTGTGCAGATCATGTAGCGAAATGGTAGGCTTCTGACGAAGAAGAGCAACACTTCATATCCATCAAAACTTGGAAAGGTCATAGAGGACCTGGGCTAATTGCATAAAACTCCTTTCAGCTGAATCTGAGTTTGCATTTTTACCCTCTACATGATCTTTCAGTTTAACAACTATGCACTAAGCGGTAAAAGCTACTGAAATACAGTCTAAAGGAAAAGAGCAGACTTAAGGTTATGAATACTTAAGGTGTTTAATGCGATTAGCCTCTGGTACTTGTGACTTCAGTTGTCTATTGATATTTTTGTTAAATGCTCAACGTATACAGTCACAGACAACAGTTATTCTGCAAAAAACTAAACTTGTATGGTTCTTAAAACTTGAAAGGAGTACATCTCCACTACACATTTGAAAGGATGACAGGGGCTCTTTAAGACCATACAAGTGCTATTGTCATATTACTGTAAACATATAAGTAGTTGTTTCAGTCGACTTCTGAAAAGTTTATATAGGTGGCCATTAAAAAATGGGACTCTAAAGTAAATTCTTTTTCTCTTTCTATATCTCCTCTTTCAGAACGTTACAGCAAATATGCAAATCTTTGGGAAAAGTGTGAATGTGCATTTCATCTTCCTGCAGCAAGTGAAACGCTGCTGGGTCTCAGCCAGGGTGACGTAAATAGCAAAAGGGGAGGTGCAGGTCTGCGTGCGTGTTTCGGTGCAGAATCATCAAAATCATGATCTAGTTGAGCATCATTTGGACTGAAATACTCCTGTTGAACATGTCTTAACTTATACTTCCTGCTATATATTAATGCTCTTTTGAACAACAAAACATCTTATTTTTCTCAGTAATAGCCAGCATTTATGTATGAAGCAAAGCAGATCTGCAGGATACTGGATTTGAAGATACCACCGTTTGCTTTGTTGCTTTCACAATGGCAGGCAGGGTTTGCTGGGCAATGGAGGGAAGGAAGATGTTTTGACACTTAGCAGCGTGAAAGCCACAGGAGTGAAATGGGCTGACTCAGACTGTGGAGATAACATCTCTCTGCCAGGGGTTGTTAAATTCGGCATGAAAACAATGTGTGCCCCTGGTATGACCCTGTCAGTCTGTTCCACTTGACTGGGGGACTGATCACGGCCCTAGTGGCGTAAGCTGAACTCACCCTGTAGTCCAAGGGTTCTTCTGTTTTATAACATTAGTCATGCCAATGACCCATCAAAAAAAAAAAAAAAAAAAACAAAGAACTCAGGAATTGGTCCATAAGAGCGTAATATGCTTACTTAAATTATATATATCAGTAAAAATAGGAAACTGGCTGGATTCTTTTAGTCCCAGCATTGGGCAGTAATGAACATCTTCCTGTTACACTGGAAGTTGATGATTAGAAGACGAAACAGCGGAACCTCTCTTATTCAACACACAACCGCAGTCTCCCAAAGACGCTCAGTAAAACGCCTCCTTACTGGCCTCATAAACAGCTCACTATGCTGCTTTAACGGTACAGCTGCCAAGTGCATTTAGCTGGCCACAATAGACAAGGCCTAAATGGAGGCTATGCTAACACTCAGGGGCGGCTGTTCACCAAACATCAGAAGAATCCCACCTGATTGTACGTAATCGTGGTTGAATAAAATTCCCAAATCATAACCAATTTGGCATGAGTTTCCCCCCACAAAACCAAATCATATATAAAAAAAAACTTATAGAAAGACCAAGCAAGATTGCTTATTTACTGTAAGTAGCTGTTAGAAGAATAGAAAGGATCTCTGTTCTTATAGAGAAGTGAGCTGGAACTGACAGGCGTTGTGTGGTAGTGAGTCACTTGTTGTTCTTGTTATTTGCAAGCTCCCAAACCTCCTTTCTGGGCAGTTACATGCTGCAGCTTTTTGGTATTGGTGGTGATGAGTGGCACCGTTCCCCTGAGGGGCTGCTCTGGGATCGTCTGAGAGTGTCTGGCACTGTTAGTGCATGCTATTACTAGCAGATAACAGCATCAGCCTCCCTCTCCACCGTTGCTCAGCAGCCATTTAAACTGTTGTGAGGACAAAAAAAGGAGTGATGGTTGTGGAGCCCCTGCAGAGCTGCATGCGCTGGGATTGGACCAGAAATCTAATCCCCCAGGATGTTGAGACTGATATACCTGCCTTACAGCATCCACTACAACATGAAGATAGGCTACGTTAGCATATAACTTCAAAGTTGTTTTTGTCAATTGGACCATTTCTAAAAAAAATAACAACAAAGCAAGAAACACAGCTGTCATAATTCGTATATGAATGTTTCTGAACCGAACAAATAATTCCGGGAAGCAATCTGTGTGTGACTCTGCCATGCAGTGTTTTATTTTAAAGAGTGTATGTACTTGAGAGTTATTCTCCTATATGTTTTGCCATGAGCAAGGAAACTGTTCTGTGTATGTGTGTAATTCATTCTTTTTGTGTTTTTTTTTTTACATTTGTTTTGAGATTTTTTTTTCTTTCCTATATGAAAAAGTATGGATCACATTGGAAAAAGTCAGTGCAGACAACAGGTATGAAACAGGCAAGTTCCATTTGGCTGATGTGGCCTTGTTTTCCAGACCCTAAGAGAGGTGGGCTTTTTTGTCCATGAAAGTCAAATCCACCTGTCCCCTCCTGGCACTTCCTCAGGCACCTGTTTGACAATGGCGTCCATTGGCTCCCTGGCCAGAAAGGTCCTGGATCTTGGTGGTCCTAGGTTACCCCCAGCTATCCCAATTTTTGTAGTCTTGCTACTTTGGGGAGGGGGGGAAGTAGGAATTCTGCTCCAGTTCGCATTGTATAGAATGTGATTTGGAGAAAAAAAAACCTCAAAAAATGAAAAACCGGACACCAATCCTTTTTGTTTCAGGAGTACAATCATAAAGCCTTCCGATCAAATTGTACTTGTCTTTCCATTTTTTTGTCAGTGCTAAACAGTGGCTTTTATGCACAGTAAATTTTTCCTCCATATGTTCACATCCGTGTTCATTCTTGCAAGGCAAATGTTAATCGTATTTTAAGACATTTAATTCATAAAAGACAAGAAAATTTAAAAAGGCAAAAAAGTGTCGCTGCGTATTTGTTGCCTGTGAGGTGGCAGGCATGAAGATAAGAGAGAAAGGTGCTCCCCAGGTGAAGTGTGTACTGGCCCCAATGAGCCGCTTAGTATCCAGGAACAGGGCATTGCTTTTGGCCCAGGTTACATTGGTCTTTTACAATATAGTCTGGCTGTGTACAGTTCAGCGACTGGCTCTTGTGGTTAGCATTACTGAAATTTGTGGACTGTGATATGATCCCAGAGAGATAAAAGAAAGTAAAATACATTTCACATAGTACTTTTTTTTGTAAGAGACTAAGTTTGTACGAGTGTATTTGGTGCGTGGGTGTATATTCTGTAAGTCTCTCTGGTGTTTATGCAGATAAAATAAAAGAGTACGTGGGGCATGACTGGATCAGCAAGATTGTTTGGCAGTGTCTGATTCCCAGCCCCTGTTCAGTAAGGCATGGTTAATCCGCTGACAAAAATAAGTCTGGTGGACAATGTGCGTCTATAAACAAAAACCGCGGAGCTCCTTCTCTCTCTCTGTCTCTCTGTCCCTCTCCCTCCATCCCCTTGTCTTTTGCCCTTACGCTGGTGGTGGCCACAGTGTCAACAGGACACATTGCTCCCATTCATATTCTCAGTTGGGCCTCCTCAGGACGGCATGCACAACACATTTACACGCTGTCCGATTCCGTCCATCCGTTCACTCTCTCGTGCTCGCTCTCTCGCTCTCTCTCTCTCTCTCTCTCGCTTTCTTCCTGTCTTTCTCACTCATTCTTCCTTGCTTTTGGTCTCAGATGTGCCTCTTCATGTGCAGGGCCAGATGATCTGACCGGGAGAAACACCTGGAGCAGAGAAGACAGGGAGGCTGTCAGGGGAAACCGGTATTTATGAGCAATCAAAGAGTTCTTAAACAATGTCATTGCAGAATAAACCAGGATATGGTCACATGGCTGCACGATAAGCGATGAGCTCAGCGATAGTGCCTGATTAAATCCTATGATCAAACATAATCCCCTCAGTACTAGAAAGTGCCTTAGATAAAGGCGCTGCTATGCAAATATTTCATTAGGAATAATAATAAACCACATAAAGACATAAGAATCAGCCTATAATAAAAACAAACTTATTTAGCAATATGGATTATCACAGCAGTTGTGCATGGCAGAAGCTCGAGATGGTGTGTCGCTTGTGCAGATGGAACCATTCAGATTGTGCTGGAACACAAATGGCTTTGGCTTCTAAAATGAATTCTAAATTAGGACCTTCATTCTACAGTGACACAAATGACATTCAAGCATATTCAATAAGAGCACTCATATCCACTGAATCTAAGAAAATGAGGTATAATTTCCAAAAACATGGCGGCAAATCAAGACACAATAGTCTAATAAAACAATTCATATTAGCGTGCTGGAGCTAAAACACTATGGGAGAAACATGAACATACATCAGTTATAAACCTTTTGAATCATTACAGTCACATTGTATTGACTATGTGGCAGTAATCGATTTGACTCTGGGCTACCGCTCACAATGAGAATGCTACATTATAACACATTATTGAAAAATATTTGCAATTAAAATGTATTTATATATTGATGTGTCTATAGGTTAAGGATTATTGCTTTATATTTATGATTATTACAAAATTAATCAAAATTATAATGAATAAGACCTAAGGAAATAAAAATATACTTAAGAAATAATGAAACAGGAGCACTTTGCCTGTGGCTCTCTCCATTATTTATTGGTTGTGTTTTTATAGGCTCGCTGGAATACCACGGCTTAAGATAAAGATGTGGCTGAACTTGATCTGAAACAGACTCTCCTGCTTTGCCCCAAGTTCGTGTTCCCTTTGTCTCTGTCTCCCTCCCTCACTGACCCTTTCAGGAAGAAGGAGGCCAGACGCGGGATCCTCCTCAAGACGTCTGAATGAATTAGTGTCACTCTCACCATAGTGAGATGCAGGGGCATGTACAGCATGGGGAGTGACCCCTCCTCCCCCACCGTCCATCCCCCACGAACACACACACGCTCACTGGCAGCATCCTACACCCCCTCTTCCACCACACTTTGGTGTTCTACCTGTCAGGGCATTAGGGGGAGGGTTGGCCAGCGGGGAGGAGGAGAAGGGGGGCGGTGGTATGGGGTGGGGCTGGACAGATGGCTTTGCGAGTCGCTGCCAGGGGCCGCCACACCAGCTGGCATGCCCCCGACCTGCTGCCCACCTCCACACAGCCCCCCCCCCCCCCTCCATCTAGCCAGACTCCTCCACCTTGCAGGGGGTCCTGGGCTTGATTAGGCAGGATTAATAACAGGCCAGTATGTGTGTGTATGTGTGCTGTGTGTGCGTGGGGGGGGGGGACTTCAATGCACTGTATTTACTGTTAAATCACACTGAGTATTCACCTCTACAGTTCCACTCCACCACCCCACCTCCCCCCCCCCCCCCCCCCCCCCCCCCC
>JAODJW010000001.1:32815024-32825909 GCA_026777045.1 Hyperopisus bebe | reverse complement strand
CCCGACCACCCCTCCCCCCATGACACTGTACTGGGTAAGCAGCTGGACGACGGACCATGAATGTATGATGGATAGACGGGAGGAGGGATGATGGATGAATTACAGCAGATACTAGATCTTCAGCAGAACATGCTCCATATTGGTTTGAATTTTGCATAGTTGGATTTTATTTTGAGAAAGCAAGGTCACTTGTGGGTTAAGGGCCTTGGTCAGGGGCCCAAATCATAGCATCCAAACCTCCTCAGCTGCTGCCCCCCCTATGTTCCCGTTATTAATTATGTCTGATGTCTCATCCATTACCTTAAGGGAACCAAACAAATCTATGACTAGGGTCTAGGAATCTTACCTGTGTGGGTCCTTTGGTGGGCCTTTAAATGAGAGCTCTTGGTGTACACTTTCCTGCAACCATTGAACTGGCAGCGATGGACCCTCTTTTTGTTTTCAGGGATGTCGCCACTGATGCTCCCTGATCCCGCCTGCTCACTGTCACTCAGCCCACCTTTGTTGGGTGGCGAGGGCAGGTTGTGGGTGGCCACCAGCTTAGCAGCCCCTAGGCCCACCTTCTTGGCCACCAGCTTGAGAGTAAGGGTGCCATCCGCCGTAGCTGTCAGTGTCTGGGGCGGCTTCACTAGATGGCGTCCCAGCTCCGGTGATGAGGGTGGCGTGAGGGAAGTGACGGCACTCAGCTGAGCAGCATTTACCCCTTCTGCACCTTCTTTGGGGCCCAACTCAGGAGTCTTGGTGGTGACAGGGGTTGGCAGGAGTTTGAGGGAGGAAGCCAAGGTGGGGGGGGGGCTGGGTTGAACAGAGAGGCTAGGCAGTAGGGGGTCCGCCAGCTCGTCTTCACTGTCCCCCTTCATGAAGGCTGGCGTGAGCAGTCCATCCAGCTCCTCATCAAAGAGCTCTGACAACCGTTTGGGCTCCGTCTGCAGGTACCTTTCCAGCTCCAAACATGTCTGGAAAAAAAAACACGAAGAAAACTGATAAGCACAGAACTAAGACCATCTGGCATCACATCCACACCGTCACATCCAAAGCATTACATTCACACCATCACATCCACACCATCACATCCACACCGTCACATCCAAAGCATTACATTTACACCATCACATCCACACCATCACATCCACACCGTCACATCCAAAGCATTACATTTACACCATCACATCCACACCGTCACATCCAAAGCATTACATTCACACCATCACATCCACACCGTCACATCCACACCATAACATCAATATCATCACTCCTCAATGTACACCACATCAAGTAACACTGTGGTTTAAAATCACACAGTATAAGCAAAATTCTGATTATGAGTCTGAGGTACTCAACTAGTCCAGATAAAATACTACAAATTGTTATTAATATTATTATTATTACTCACATCCTGGCCAGACCTGCCCTGAACTGCATTTCATCAGTCCTAGCACAAGCAGGGCACACTGCCTTTTATACCCCTTTATTAAAATTCTGCAAGAGTTCAAAATGGCAACATAAGAAAAAAAAACATGCAGGAAAAAAAATTAGGTATATTTTCCCCCGAATACAAATAGAACATATTACTTACAAAAGAACCAATCTGGGCTTAATTATTTTTTAGCTACACCTGGTTTCCTGAGAAATAAACTCTATTAAAGTGTAGAAAACAGCCACATTGTCTTGCTTTTGTATTGATAGCATTATACTCGAGTATAAAGAATGCCTTGGCACACAGAAAACAGTGCTGGCTAAATGTCTATTTAGCAGTCCCTTTGAAGAAGGTCTGATAATATTGTTTCTTTGTTACAGTTGGTAATTTTGTTATTAGCACATTCTCTCTGGCATTTTTCTGCTAAACCACTTTGGCAGATGGAACAGAATGGAACCAAACCTTCTGGCTCTTTCATCCATTTCATCAATATAAATTATAGCTGCTATAGTTCCATTAGTAGAACTTAAAACATGACAGAATGCATCATAGGTATTTACCAAACTCTTATTATCCAGAAAATAAGTAACAAAATTAAGCTCAGCATCTGTTGCTTGACGATAAGCTTTGCCTTTTTTCTTTCTTTTTTTTTTTTTAAAGAATGTTTGCTTTTTTCAACAGAGAAACACATTTGCATATGAACATCAATCAAAGGATTTCAGGGCAATGGTTTCTAATAAACTTTGCCAATAAGAGTTTCTTACATATGGTGCAAAACACAGAAAGGTGTTCCTTACAGCTCTAATTTTGTTTTGCAGAAGCAATAATCCCCAAGTATTCCTATTTGACTGACTGATACACAGCTTTAAACCTTAAATTCACATTTCTTCACAAATGCACAACCAGCCCAGTGTTTTCTGTATCATATTCGATAAATGGCCTCTGTTAACTCTGTGGGCAAAGGGGAACTTGGCTTAAACAAGAACAAAGCACTTTGTAGCGCCTCTTTTTCCAACCATCCCTTAACAAGCAGCCCAGCTTCTGATGTAGGCCTGACAGAAAGTCGAAAAAGAAAGATGTGAAATGAGGATGCACACATACTGACGTAGGAATGCTCGACTGCCTCGCTGCAGAGCGGATCGCGGTACAAAGTTCTGACATCTTCTCCTATTACTCCTCTCCGCTCCCAGACAGCCAGTGGTCCTTTTGTGATACCGTTTAATTTCATTGAGAATACAAATGTATAATGTTAAATGTTAAAATAACTGTGACCTGGACTGGCTAATCGCAAGATAGGTGGACGTTTAAAACACCACATGATAACATGAAATAGCAGGAACCCTTCATAGTTCTGTGGTTCTTTGCAAGCCAGCCCTCAGTAGTGTCCAAGGTAAAAAACGCACATATAAGGTTTGGCCTGGCCCTTTAGTGAGCTGGTAAAAATGCTGTTGAAATAATAGTCCGAATACTCCTTGTTCAGCTCACTAGTGGTAAAAACACAAATCCCAATTGCCATTCTTTACAATTTAAATCACATGTCATCTATGACACATGAATGAACACTGTAAAGCTTCAGGTTCATTCCAAGATTTTAAAGGTCACCAGACAAGGGAATGGTAGAGGTGCGATTCACAAATTGTTGTTAATGCGTATGGCTGGAGCTGAACTAGACACAAAGGGGAAATGATCATTGATATCCGATTCAGTTACTCTCCCAATCTTGACTCTCTCAGCAAAATAATGAAGTCAGCACATTATCTAAACTAATGGATTTAAATCTCCGCCCCATTGCTGGAATTGTGTATTTTTTCTCTTCTTAGAGTTCAGATTAATTTTTTTATACAAATAGGTTTTAATTAAAGTGCTTTGGCTTTCATCAGATGCTGTTTGAAGCTGTACCTCTTGATGCAAAACCGATCTCTCCCCCTCCCCACACAGCGTGCGCTGATGAGTAATTAGCCACTCAAACGAACCAGTGAAGAGACGCTCTTTATTCAGTTAATTTGCTGATGGGGAAGCCTGTGTGTGTGTGTGTGTGTATGTGTGTGTGTGTGTGTGTACAAAAGACTGTTCTGAGTAGTATCCACTCAAACAACAGTGGAGGTAAACCTTTTATTTAAATTTCTATAAATGGAAGGTTTGTGTATGTGTGTGTCAGTGGTAGACAATAGATAGAAAAGACTTTCAGACATTCAGGCAGAATGTAATATAACTGCTGACATTATGTTCAGAAACCTTTACAGTTGTCTCTGAAAATGGGTTGTTACATTGAAGAGGTGAAAACAACATTCCCCTATGCAATGACCTTGCCCATGTCCCCTGTCTGGCTCTACTTAGCAGATCCATACAGCCAGCTGATGAGCATGAGCCATAGTAGCTTACACGCCCCCACCCCCCCGACCAGCGTATGTAACCATCAACCTGAGAGCTATAACTCTGCACCATCTATTATTGCCCACACATTCCCAACTTCAGAACCATTCCCCGGCGAAATTAGGATGCTGCCCGTAATTTATATTCTGGCCGATTTCGGCTGCTTGCTCAGCCCTGCAGATGAGAAGCTGCGTGATATGCATGGCAGGGAGAGGCAGCGACTGCCGGCGCCTGCTGCACCATTAGCTCTGTAACGACACAACAATTACTGGAGCCATGAAAGAGCCATTGTGAGAAGTGACAGTCGCTTGCGATCAGCAGCAGGGGCACGTTTGGGATGCTGGCTCCCTCCCCACGCCGGCCTGTCTCCGCGGCTGACGGCGAGTCTGCAGGCAGGGTGGGGGGGAGCTGGTCAGCTTCCCCGTCACACTTGGGGGTAGATCGTATCTGGCCAGATGACATTCAAACCATCATCACAGCAGGCTGTGCATCACAGTCAGCTGGAGCCTGGGATATGCACACCGCCACGAACAGGATTTGATAGATTTTCCTCCCTTTCTCCGTATCGGGTCCATCTCAGCTGTACCAGGGAACGACGTCAGGTTGCCCTGAGTGACTGACAGCAGGCAGGCACAGACTTTGAGGGGACAACAGCTGCCCCCGGATTCTCATCTGCTCAGGACCCTGTCCCAATTGCCCCACCTCCCCAGCCTTGTCCAGCCCCTGTGATTCTGACATTTAGTGGATACAGTTACAGGGAATGGCCATAAATACAGTACGCTCTTGGGCGTGTGCGTGTGTGTGGTTCTAATTGAAAAGAGGCCGTAAAACCAGCCGACTGAATCCTCTTCAAGGCTGACTTTAAACAACATGTACAACAAAAGGGGATTAAAAAGTGGCTCGATGCAAGGTCAGTGGCAAAGGGAAAGAATGTGACCTAAAAAGTCAACACAAATCAGTTCCATATAATGTCAGGAACCAAGTATTGCTCCCCAAAACTAAACATTTTCTCGAGCGCTATGGTAACTGATTGACTTGTCCCACTGGAACCCAAACAAAGGTATTCCTGAAATGCCCACCCTAGCTGAAACTGCACACACTGACCCTGCTGACTTCATACTGCTTCAAGCTTTAAAGTTTTGTCAACAAATGAAGCGGCACATGGCATTTGCTCAGCATGGCTATAGTAATGTTTCATAGCCGCCGGGCAGACCTGAGCACCACACATAACTCAGATCGGCCCTTTAATCCATGTTACACAAAGATCTGGGTTGAGCGTTCTCAAAGAATACAGGACTTTCAACTACCTCCCAGGACAACAGACAGACACACATGCGTACACCCAAACACATGCTCTGGTTTTTATCTCAAAGTAATACCCTCATCCCTTGAGTCTAAAAATATAGTTTTCAGAGCCCCACTAGTCCCAGCCTGCTTCGATGAAATTTTAATAAATGGTTTGTGATGGAACAGCCCCACTCACAGACTCCTGCTGTGTAATTACCCCTCTGTTCTCCACATCTCTGCACCTGTGACCCCTGCTCCACCTCCTCCCTCCTGTTTGCTTGTGAACTGGACAGCCTCCCTCCTAAAATGGCCCACACAATGTCCCCTTTGCCTCCATGTGCCCCCCCCCCCCCCCCCCCCCCCCNNNNATGTGCCCCCCCCCCACCCCCCACACACACACACACACACACACACACACACACACACACACACTGCCTCTCTCAAGAACTAGTAGAACAACTGATACCCAACCAGCACACAGACGGCTTATGGGTATAAAGAAATAATGCACAGCTACAGCCAAGGAGAAATACCAACAGCTGAGGATAAAGGCAGGGAGGATATGCCCATTTAATTTTGGAATAATTCAATCCTGTTTCTCTTGGCCACTGGCCACCGGTGCCCAGTGGCACTGACTCACAGAAAAAATGGCACAGTGGGGTTATTTATCAAATCAAGCACTTGTCCTCAAACATGCCTCATTTGTTGATGGTAAAAAATAACGCACTCGTTGCCCACAGACCGGTTCAGCAACGCCAAGGAGCTGAATACAGCAATATTCTTTTACGGGAGATAGCAAAATATGATGAGGGAGTGCATTATGATGCCGTTTATTCAAACATCTGTATTTTCACTCTAGACATGCCTTTAGTGAGTATATTTCATCTGCGGTCATTTATTACGCCTTCGACAAATATGGAGGCATTGGGTAAAAAAGCAATTCAACACAAGCAGACATATGTATATTATTTGTCTCACAATACACCGCCCATGTTCCCTGTACTACTAAGGTTTCGGAAGTAATACTAACCCGTCATGAAGATGTTCTTGGAATGACTACTTGCCACAGACAAATAGCCTGTAGCGATATTCTGTGCATTGGTCAGTGACGTAAATAAACACCTTATGACAGAAAAAGGTGGGGCAGTACCAGGTCACAAACTGGACAACACTTATGACTGCAGTGGAGTAAATTTACAGCCTTGCTGGGCAACACCTAGGGATAAGTCATTGCTACCTGCACCTATTGCCTTCTGGGAGGGACGAAGATTGGTGTGCAGTGTAAGTAAAGACATAAAAGTGGGTGCTGAGAAACACAAGGACACCGGCACTATTATAAAGACCAATCGCACACAAAGGACACGGCGCCAATAGCTAACAGCTCGACTGCTTGATGAATGATGGGAAAGGCGATAGCAAACCTTCAGTGCCCACCGGGCAGCAGACATTAAAACATTCGGGAGGGTTGGATCAATACCAGGGGAGAGGCCAGGAACAAAAGGTAGGCCCATTCTCACTGCTAACCGCTCCAACCGTAAAGCAAACATTCAAGGCTGGCTGTCTTGGGACTGCCTGGCACCTCAGACTCACTAATGGAGCATGATGACTGTGTAACATCACTTAAATGCAGTAGCCTGATTTTAACACTGACAATGACTGAGAGTCCTTTATGACAGCTGCATTTTATTGTCTGTTTAATAATAGTTTTAGTCATTATATCACGAAATGCATGCAAATGAGAGAAGTGTATATGCCTTGGAAATGTATAGTTTTGTTAATGTATAAGACTGGCCATTTTGAAAGGCTATATTTCAAACTCTAGGGTACCATAGCAATACCCTAAATGAGATTTTAATACAAACCCAGCAGGAATTATCAGTTCTTCAAATACAATAATAGCAATGATATTTCCTGTACCTGAGTAGTGGTTTTGAACAGGTTCGTTCCGCTTTATCACGCGATCTAAGAATAACTGTTCATTGAGGCATGTATGTGAGAATTAAAATTTTCATTTTGTCAGTTTTGCGACAAAATGAGCATACTGAAAATAACTCCTGTGATTCCTGTGACTTGCATCTTCAAGCAACAGAAACCATAGATACATGTGAAAAGGTAAGAACTATTCTGCTCTCGAAAGAGGAATGAATCAGTAGCTGTGAGAAGCCTCCTCACGCCAGGCTACATCCTTCCTCAGCATCGTAAGCAGGCCCTTCCACAGTCAGGCGATGCTGCGTGCGCTCTGGCCCTCCCCTCAGCTTCCTCAGCTTGACCACTGAGACGTGCCGGAGCACGCCAGCAGAAGCCCAGGCTCAGATGAGAAACACAGAAGTCCGGAAGCTTCTCGACTCCTTCCATATTGTCACAGTACAAATATGAGAGGGGGGAAAAAACATGTCACTGTGGGGGATGGGCATGAGCTCCTGCTTCCATTATCAAGCCCAGTTCCCGAGAGCCTTGGTATCTAATATGTGTAGGACAGCGACTTTTGTAATAATGGTTGAACGACTATAAAACAGAGACCAAAGGACAAATTGGGTAACATTATAGGACAGGTTTGTTAAGGGAATAGACCATACTACATTCAGCTTCTAATTAAGTTATGAGAATGCCATTTAGCCTTGGTTTATTGGACCTGAATTTAGAACTACTAAAAATATTATTTGATCTGGAACAAAATAAAGCTTATAAATCCTTAGATTAAAACAGAAACGGATATTCTAACAATATACAATTGTGCTTATACACCTAACCATAACCATAAGTAACCAAACAAAATACAAGAGTTCTTGCATTTTTAGTTTTTTAATTGCAGTCACAGATATTTATAAATATTGTTTTCCTATATGGAAACCAGGAAACAGGAAACTGGTCCTCATAAGGTAAAAAAAAAATGGGTATTCATCACATTGTGGGGACATTTGGTCCCCACAAGGTAAGGTATACCTGGACCACACAAATGCATACAGACGTTTCTCACTAAATGACCAACCTGTTTAACTACCACGCGGACTTACGACCAGCTCTCCGACCTGCAGACCTAAGTAATGTATATCAGAGCTGATTTCCTCTATTCTGTTTATTACAGTATACAGTACACTACTGTATAAACATTATAAACATACTAAAAACGTTATAAATGGTACAAAGGTGACATTAAAATATCTAAAGATGGTTAACACAACCTTACTACCAGTATAGTATGCCTGAAATATTGGTAAGGGGCAGCTCTTCACTTAGCGACCTGGTCGCAGGAACGGAACTTGGAGGTAGGTGAAAAGTGTCTCTACTATATATATACAGTTGTGCGTAGATATATATGTCCTCATCAATGGTATGTGGAATAGCAGTATGCTGGAGCCACGGTTCAGGATAGGAGCTACTCAGAAGGCTGTGTAGTCATCCCAGAGGGGTCCAATATATTGGCAGAGTTTCACAGAGGCATTTAAAAACCTGCATGCAAACTCAAGCTGAACATGCTACTATGAAAGCAGAATAAAAGCATCTACTAGTTGATAAATGGAATTTTCCTGTCCTGGAGGCATCCAAATGAGATAGCAGGTCAAGGCACAGCTAAATATGTGTATTGTATTTTTATATATTTATTTCACATTCGTTTTGAATAGTTTTTTTGCAATAAATTCTAAATGGTTAAGAATCCCTTCAGAGATATTCACTGTCAAGCTCCAGGCCCCCCTATGACCCTGATCAAGATAAGTGGATAGAATACGAATTGATGTATATTCACCATTGCTGATAAATGAGTGTAAAGGAAATGACTGGTTAAAAAGGAGTCTGTACTGAGTCTTGATCTGCAAACATCAAGCACTATGTGCTCATATTCCAGTCTCTCTACCTGCCATGGGAATTCAGCTCCATTATTCTTGCATCCAGCCACAGGCGAATGCAGAGGTGGTGTTCAGCGAGCTGTGCAGCGTGATAAGCAAACAGGAGAACCTGAATCCCCAGCCTTTCTTCACTATTAAAGAGAACTTTAACCACTGTAACCAACGGAAAGTTCTGCCAAAGTTTCATCAGCACATCATGACCCACAAGCAGAGGCACTAAAAGGCCGCACCATTGTTGCACCGCTAATAAATGGGTGTGACATGCCATGCTGCACTCAGACGTTGGCAGGGCTGTCCACACTTCCATCCTGCTGTGCTCCAGATACAAACAACAGCTGAAAGACTCGCCCCCTGTGAAGAAGCCCACTCAGAGCTGGTCTTGCAAGGTAGAGCAATGACTTGCTGACTACTTCAAATGCACGGACTGAAATGGATTCAAAGACCCAGCCACAGACACTAACGGATATGCAGAGGTGCAATGTTTTGATATTTGTATTTCAATAAAAAAATAAAAATAAAAAAATAAATAAAATGCATAAGAACTTTTCCAAGTCAAAATCCCTGGTTGAATAATAACATTAAAAAATAAAGGAATGGTTTGATGCTTTGGAAACGCAGGGTGGCTCAAAAGAGCTGGAATGACAATGTGGGGTGCCAATACAAAGCATCGCCAACTACAAAAGAAAGACGTGTCAGATTACAGAATCTGATGTCACACTACCCGATGAGCTGAGTAACTTTTATGGAATTCATGGTTTTAGGCTCCAGACACACAAAGCTCCCAGTGGGCCAGGGAGAATTTGTGCTGCAGCTGTCTGAACAGTACATGGAGAGGACTTTTCAATGGTCCAAGCCTGCAGGGCTGCTGACCACGATGGCATCCCTTCCGATGTTCTAAAGACAAGCAGAAAACAGTTGCCGCATTTAGACTGACATCTCCAACATTGCTCTGTCCCTGTCCAGTGTCCCACTGTGCATCAAGAGTGTCTGAAGGACTAGTGCACTTGGATACCCTCTACAGGACAGCTAAGTGGATGACACTTTCTCTCTGGTTCTTCACACCACCTTTAAACACTTGCACAACAGCTATGCCAGGCTGTTGTTCATCAACTGCAGCTTAGCCTTTAACAACTTCATCCTAGACTAGCTGGTGGGTAAACTCTGGGAACTGGGCCACAGCAACTTCATCTGCAACTGGGTCTAGGACTTCCTGACAGGCAGACCCCCGGTGGAGAACATCAGGAAAATAACCTCATCTGCTCTGTCTCTGAACATGGGGACTCCTCAGGGTTCCTGCATGACCCTAAGGCTGTACTCCATCATCAACAATAAATTTGTAGGCAAATTTAGAAGCAATCGGATCATCCAGTTTTCAATTGATACTACAGTACATGGTCTCATTACCATAATGATGAATTTGCATGTAGAAATGTGGTGAAGGAACTAGAGGAGTAGTGCCACAACAAAACCTCACCCTGAACATCAATGAAACAAAGAAGATCGTTGTGGACTTCAGGAGACACAGCAACAATTAAACACCAGTCACTACTGATGGCTCTTCATTGGAAACCATCAGCAGCATCAGCTCCCTTAGCCTCCCGACTTCAGAGTTAGATAGAGAATAGGCGGGACAGGCAACTGTGTGGACAAACTGGAGGCAGGATGTCCGACTGCTGGCCCATCGGCTGGCATGATCCATCAGGGTCCTACAAGGAGCGATATAGGAGAGGAAACCCAAACCCCAACGCGCCACTGCATGTAACAACTAGATCAATCCTTGGCAGCAACTTCACTTCCTGAGACAGTCACACTTACCAACTTATTTGCCAATACCATTGAAAGTGTCCTCACAGGTGGTATAGCAGTATGGTATGGTGGAGCTTGAAATGCCATTCATTAACTGAATATACATTGACTGCTAGCACACCAATGCTGAGAGTGTGTGTGTGTGTATATATATATA
>JAODJW010000001.1:32795614-32814947 GCA_026777045.1 Hyperopisus bebe | reverse complement strand
ACACACACACACACACACACACACACACACACACATATATATATATATATATATATATATATATATATATATATATAACACGCACACACACACACACACCCTAGCAAGCGCATCTACAGTCTATTGTCTATTTATTATTTATTATTTGTATATTTTTAATTGATCTTTGTACTGGGTTGAGCCTAACAAGTAAGCATTCCAGGCGAATAACCATCACGACTCAAGAATCTTGAAACAGCTGTAGTGCCTCTGACATGTACCACAAGTTATAAACCTCATCTTACTTGCTTCATGTAATTCATGTGGTAATATCTTTCTCTGTCCTGTGAAAGACCATTGCTTGTTCAAAATCGTGTACGAGTCTTATCAGGGCTTCACACATGAAGCCAATCCATTAGCATCTGGCAAGCAGTGTGCTGAAATGCGTGTTGGATCGTTTTCACACATGACCCCTGTGAAAGGTACCCCCAGACTTAGCTATGCATGTTGTTACAGGAGGGAAGTTTAACACAGCTGCAGCTGCTATTAAACAAAGAAACTGGACAGACCAGAAGTCTGCTACTAACATTCACCATAGGGGTAGCAGTCAGCTCTCAGTTAACGTTTACTAGGTTTACTACGTTTGCTACGTTTGCTACGCTCACGGCTTTGATGTACTGAGAAATAATGGGGCAGAAGAGCACCCCCCCTCCCTAATGCACTCAGCATGGCAGGGGATTCCAGTTTGCTATGTGAGGAAAGAAAGAAAGAAAGATCTAAAATTACACTGCTTTCCAATATACAACACCTTAAAACACCAAAAGTCCAAGCTTTCAAACGGTATACATTGCTAGCAAAAGCAGTCCAGGATTGTAGGTGGCACATTTTCTTTCCATATCGCACAAAGTGGGTGTATTAGTGAAGTAATTAAGGTTGAGTATGTTTGAGGCACTTGAACCTATAAGCTTTTGAGACTTCTGGACTTTTGCTGTCATGCATCAAAAGCGGGAAACGATACAGGGAGCTGCTAAAATTACCCTTGCGTGACGGGTAGCCGGGCGAAAAGGCCAGTGTTATCCAGGACTGTTATGTCATCAGGATTTCGGTTACCAAGCCTGTAAGATAATACTGCACTGAGGGGCCCCGTGTTGCTTAGGTCCTGGCAGCACAATGAAGGAAAGGTCCTGCCAGGATGCTACAGCATTCTGGACTGTGAACTTATGGCAACACCGTGTAGCTGGTCAATGGCCCTTTCACATTTCCTCTTCCAACTGACCCTCAAGAGACCTACAGGACATCCGCCGTTATACAGAACTGTAATTAACACAACCAATAAATAACTAGTATGCTTAATGTAATTAAATGCATACATTTTTAGTCCACAGCCTTGGGCAGAAAAATGTTAAACAAATGGAACAATGCCAAATTTCTATCAGGATTCTTTTGATAGTAAGGTCTGCACAGTTGTATCCTGTATCCAAAGTCACATATGATGGCAGCCAGATTTGGGGACAGCCAAAGGCCTCACACGCTGTGTTTGCCACAGCCAGTTCACCCTAGCAGCAGTGTGGGGTGTGCAGTTCATCACCCAGACAGTCCAAAAAAGCTGCTTTTTCTGAACATCAGTCTTAACTCTATGCACCGCCAATAGCACCTCCATAGTCACCTTCAGTAAGTAAAGTATTTCTTTCTGGGGGATTATAAGGACAGGCTATAATCCTGTCATCTGCACCCAGCTACTCTGCAAGCTTACTTAGCAAGGTCGTATGTGAAACTGCCTTTTAGGTTTCAGGGATGGTTATTTGTTATTTTTTAGCCCAATTATTTCTCCTTGGCTTGCAAATTGACACAGGTCACACGTCACTTTGTAGACAAACAGTAGGAGAAAAGCTAACATTTACCCCACTCAGCTGCTTCATCGGTAAACAAATGTGAGGCACACGATATGCCCTTCATCCTGCCTTTGGAGCCCCCTCTCCTCATCCTTTCACACATGCCTCCCACACTTAAATTCAGAGACCAATACGAGTGTACTTACATTTGCACTGTAGAGATGGGGCTGTAAATACTTTATTGACTCTGTGCCAGCAGTGGATTGAGCAGAGTGAGTACAGTGCTCGGGGGCTGATTAACAGCCATTACTTCATTTATCATGATGATTGAGTCATTTTTATGTTAATGCACATTTCTCACAATACATTTGCTTATTTAAGGGAAAAAGATCATGCAAAAAGAAATACCTATTGATGATAGTGTTTTCTTAAAAAGAAAGCGAACAGATTTCCGCCATTCAATATTGAGTATAGCGGGAAGGTGAGGCTTTTGTGATGAGTGGCTAAGCTGGACAAACTAAACCCGAAGAGTCAAGGAAGTGACATGAGAGTTGTGAGCATGTGACAGTGACATGGAGTGACGAGAGGGAACACACCAGTGGTGGGATAATCCCACGGGCTGCCGCCGCCTTCAAGCTGCATCCCCATCTTCCTCTAACTGGATTTGGGAGAGCCGTAGTTTATCTGTATATGGGTCGGCTAATAAGAGCCTGCTGGCGGCACAGGCTAATCTAATCGGGATATGGCGATTTTCATTAAATGGCTCAGTCGGGATTACTGCCCAGCACAAGCCTGTTTAAAGGGGACATTTTTAAACAGGGTTAACAGCTTGTTATAAGATTGGGATGTCTGTGCAAGGGATATTGTGGCCCATTGTGCCACGTGGCAAGCTAATCTTTATTACTTAACATGATGAAAAGGCAGAAGAAGGGGACTGGGCCAGCAGACTACATGGCGAGACAGAAGGATTCCATTGGTGGAGGGTAAAGGTATGAAAACAACAACAGCCGTGCTAGTAGTGGGGGGGAGGTAAAGGAGAAAAAAGGAGATATTGAGAGAAAGAGACTGAAGAACATCTTTTTTGATCAAACACATGGTTGTAGTGTAGCAAGAGCTCTGGTTTCATGTATCTAAGGCAAGGCAATGAGTCAGGCAGGTCTAGAGTGAGTTGTGTTAAAGATTCCCCGTCTATCCCAGGGCTAAAAATGCTCTCAGATCCCAACAGGAAGGGGAAAATACTCAGTACCGGTGAACGATATTTGTGGGAGAGGCCATTAATGACGCATCTGCTGGCCAATGCCATGAACATAACCTTGTTGTTTCTATTTCTATTCTATTCACTTTTCTGTATTAAATTATCGTTTTGGTGGCCTTCAAACAGAAGATGGTTTCTAAGAAAACAATATCTTTTCAAATGACAGAACAGGATAAGAAATTTTATTTTTATTGGTTAAGAGTTTTCCAAATCATTGTGTAGTATCCCTCTCATAAGTGTATGACTATATGAATATCCACCACATTGGCCAGCAGATAGAAGAGGGGCAGATGGAGGGATTTCTATTATTTCTTAGTAGAATGTAAAGAGAGGAGTATATTCTGGATGGACCTACAGGGGTTACTGAGGCTGGCCACCTAGGACCTCTTACCACATCGGTATCCAGTGACTGAACTGTCTCCTTTGTGAGCTTCACTCTGGATGGTTTTTCATATAGAAGTGGGCAGCAGGTCCCCAGTATCTTCCAGGCGCTCTCCAGGCTCTGGGCTGCCAGCCAGCAAATACTTCCGCACTTTTGCCCCCACACATCAAATGCAGGAAGCGACATGAGGAGCTGCTAAAATTACCCTGCCGTGAATGTGGCCAGGGGAACAGGCCAGTGTTTTCCTCTGTGGTTATGTCATTGTTATGTAGAAGCCCACTGGATTTCAATTACCAAGAGTATTAGTTAATATTCCATTGGGAAGCCCCGTTAGTATGAGCAGCACCTTGAATGAGGAAATGTGTCAGAGAGTGCAGGTTTCTAGACAAGAGGCCCATGCCATTGGCCTGTCAGTGGTGACAATAGCCCCCCTCAGTCCAGCTTCCACTTCCTCTCTCAACAAGCTACCCTCAAGAGGCCCACAGGATATCCGCTGTTTTGCAGTATTGAACGAATTCCAGAATGCACGTCTCGGGCAACACCATGACTATTGTACGTGCATGGGGCGGTCCAAAGCATCGTAATACACGGGATACAAAACAATGGAACCCCGAGTGAAGTTTCTGCAGAACTGAAAGGTTCCCGAGAAAATAGTAGCCTTTTGCTCTTCATGTGCTTCCTCTCAGTTTTGTCTGGGAAACTCTCTTTCACTGCTGTCAACAAAGCCTGTGATTACTGGGAGGGGCCGTTTTCTCCAAATCTTACTTGGAAAAACATTTGTGTCCAACTATTCAAATGGGGAAATCCAGACAAACAACATCTTGCAGGTCTCACAAGTGAGCTTGCAGCATAACACATAGTGAGGTAGGGGGCAATGATATAATGGAACACTACAGCACCCCTAGATAGATAGATTAATAGACAGATGGACGGACGGACAGACAGACAGACAGGCAGAAAGATGAAGGAATGAGTGAATGAATGAATGAATGAGTGGATGAATGAAGAATGAATGAATGAATAATGGGCTTTTGTTCCCCTCCTTAGGAACTGCACCATAGAAAAGCTTCAGAAAAGCCATGACCCTGGACTGAACACACAGGAAGCACTCATCTCTTATCTTAGTCTCTTTCCTTTCCCCACTTTCTTAACTGCAGTTTCAACAGACTGAAACTCTTTGCCTCATAAGGGGGAAATGGGACAGGAAATTGCGCAGGTAGGACAGAGCAGAACATGTGAATCCCTGCCTGCAGACATGATGCCCTATGTTCTGACTCACCAGTGATGACAGAACAATGCTTGGCTGCCAGGATATGGCCGCCTGTGCTTTGATAATATCTGAATTCCAGACAAGTGGGTCAGGATGGGCAAGTGTGGGGGTGGCCAGAGGCAGCCCTCTCTGCAGATCTTCATATCATATGTCCTGCGCTGGCTGCTAGCATAGATAGGGTAGGAAACAGCAGCAGCTCCCTGTTATGATTATTCATGCAGAAAAGCTCTCTAAACAAATTTAAGAACGCCGATTGGCTACAGCACTCCACAGAAAACACACTGCATGAGCTCACCTCTAAGAGATAACAAAGACACTGTATCTCTGTTCTGAGCAAATGATGTCTAAGGCCGAATTATGCACCAACTCAAATAGTTCATTCATTTACTAGTACAAAAGCATCAAAGGTGCCTTTTTATCCACACGTTGTCTTCTTAATTTGTTTGCCTCGATCTTAGTTATGAGGACAGAGTACACAGTGCTTTCAAATAGGCATACTCATTCATCCCTTCCTCCATTTACAACGCTTTGCCACTGAAGGTAGAAGAAACTGCCTGACCGTACTATTCAGCCCAGGGGTGTTTCAGGATCTTTTGTTGAAGATGGTTCACATTTTTCTCTCACTTGGCACTCCTGAGACTTGGCTGCCTAGAGACAAACTATGCTGACAGAAACAATGAGGAGCATGAATCAGATACTGGAATTCTGTCACCAGACCTTTGTTCTTGCCTGGCACGGCGGCTTGACTTTGGCCCTCAAAACAGAACTGTGGACAAAAGGAAAGTGAATGCAAAAGCAAAGTGAAACCACTTTCAGAATTTAACCCATCATAAATATCCCATAGATGAAGTCACTGCAATTATTACACGAAACCCACATGGAGTCAGACTTACACCAAGCAAATATATACAAAGCATGATAAAAAATATTAGAAGACATGAAATGGACAAGTCTGACTATTCAGCCATACACAAACATGTAAGCCATATCAGAGCCACTTGGGGTCTGCAAACTCAAGCCTTCCTGAAAAGCTAGATGCCTTGGCTGTGTTGACGGCATATGTCTGGTACAATGCTATTTAATTGCAAGCAACGAACAGCACTTTTGACCCAATTATCCCAGCTGGACAAGATGTAACAGAAAGGGAAACTAACAAAGAGCTGATTAACGTTTTTGTGGCCCATTAATTCCAGATTAGAGTGGGTACTTTGGAGGGAAATCGGCCAAGGAAGCTAGAGGGCGGGTTTTTCGGATGGTGATCTGCTGCCTGAGACCACATGACAAACCTGAGATCATCTCCCTGATGATTCGCTGTACAAAGTTGCCAGACTTGCTAAGTTTATAAATAACACTTGGCCTGTAAGGGGACTGCTTTTGAAGCCACTTTCCCACTGTCATGGTGGTTTTCAGTGGCCAGACCCCTGCTGCCACCACACCTGTCAACAGTCACAATTCCAGTCATCCGTCACTTTTCTGTGCCAGAAAACTCCTTATTCCCATTAACTGCTGTCTTTCAGATGAAGTGACAGAAAACAATGGAGTCTACATTCAGAAAAGCCAGAAAACCATCCTATATCTATACTGGTACTCGCAACCTCACCTGGAATGTGAGTATTCAGAATCCCTTCCCCCACAGCTCCCCAGCCCTGTCCCATTACCAGAATGTAGGCCAGGTACTTACAGCCACAGTTTAGAATAAGGAAAGCTCATGCATGAGAGTCCCATCATCTCTCATCAGTCAAGTAGAGCTGAAGCTGCTGACAATGTATTTTCTCATTACCCGACGATACGACGGGTGCCGCTAAGCTTTCAGAAACTCAGCTGGGACACAAAAACCCACCCATCATCCCAGCTTCCTGTCTTTAGGTGGGACAGGTGCTGAACGTCTTCACATAGTGTCTTCACCACTGACTGAGTGAAAGAGGGCGGGAGCTCATTTCCATGGAATGTAGCAACACACACAAAGAAGCTCACGTACGCATATGCACTCGCACACGTACACAGACATGCCAACAGCCCACATTCCAGCAGTGCGGGGACACTCCCTCAGGTATTCTCAGCCATATCTATGATTAAAATAGCTCTCGACCCATATAGCTCCAGCATGGCTCCGTCGCTCCTGCGAAACGCTCTGACTCCCTACTTGTCATCATGCACAGTGTCCAGCATTGCTGCTTTGACTACAGTGTGGGCCTAAATTCTGACACCATCATATTTGCCTTTCATTCTTGTAGAGCCAGTCAGTGAAAGGACACAGCTATGTGCCAAGAAATGAGTTTGCAACCTGGAATGTGTTACATCAATGTAACTTAATACACCAAAAATGTCACGTCATGAACAAATTGTCCTCACTGCTGTAGAAATTTAAAATATGTAAATACCTCAATAAGCAAGACGATTCTCAGTGTTACTCACTTAACTTTCTTAAGACAAATGAAAATCATTTTACGCATTCTAGACTGGGACTGCAGGGAGCAGGAGGATTAGAATAAACTCAGAACTAAGCAGAGTATATTTGCAGAAAGAGTTCTACTTGGGTGTACAGATTGCCACCTGGTGAGATCCAAAATGTGTGAAGGCAGGAAGGACCTAAAATAAAACACAAAAATAAGGACAACACAATGCTCTGCCAGCCATATGATGGTTTCTGGGGCTGGAACAACAACCGGAAGGAAGGCAGGAACCAGGTGATGAATGATGAGGAAACTGGTGCAATCCCAGCTGTCATGGGGCTAGTGGGGAGTGGGGGCTGGGATGGGATGTTGTAGCATTGAGGAAAGACACACACACATGCACACAGATACACACACGTACACAAAGTCATACACTGAGTGTTTCCTGAACTACAGGAATTGTGGGGCGGGACCTTTGATTGGAGTCATGGGAAACATTGTGCTCACAATGTCCTGCATGTCAACTGTGACTTCTGGCTTCCTTCTGTGTTTCTAAAGCTGTGTTCTGGCCACGGATTGCACTTAGGGCCATAGAGCAACCCCAAAGACCCCCGGTCAATTGCCAATACGTCCAGAACAGTAAAGCAGTGGAAAGTGTCAAAGAACACCTCCCAAGTCTGCTACTAATTCGAATGAATTCTAAGTCAGTCCAGGCACCTGTCCCAATTTTCTCCTCCTACATCTCATTACTCAGCAGAGTCTGTTAGGTTAGAGGACTATGCTGGAATGCAGCACAGCAAGAAGACCATGACTGCAAACTAGACTAAGCCGCACACATATCCGAGTCAATGCAAAGGTGGATCACAGCCAGGTCACATGGACCCCTGAGAGTTTACAAAGACCATATGTAAACACTGCTAAGTTGCAAGCTACTACTAGATGCCAACACCAGCGTCTAGGAGGACAGTTGGGTTTTGCGTGGTTTACCGAATTAAGGTTTCTGCAAAAAGGCAACATTGCATCAAGTGCTTTGCACCACCCTTAACAAGAAAATTAATATTGTTGTATGTTGTCATGTGGCTCCTTAAATGTAAACACCTGCTCTGCAAGAATCTTCAGGAAAGTGAAGACATCCTCAAATCACATGAGTCTCTGTGTCAATATGCATGGTCACCACCTGCGCACCACACAACATGGTCCACCTTTTGCTAACTCGTCCTTGAAGCTTTGTGATGCTACAAAAAGGAATTGATGAGTTATAAATCTGGTGTTTATTCAGAGCAGACTGCCCTTCACATCTCCTCCTGAGGACACCCCCGCACTGAGTGGCTTCTCTGGAAAAACATCCATATGCATAAAAATCTTGCATGCGTGCCTTAATTGTGTATCCGCAGAGCTAGATTCATCCATCTTTACTGATAACAAAACAAATAATAGAGCATAGCCTACGATTATTCATAGTTGCCTAGCAACAGGTGTTTTTAGAAATCTGGGTTAATCAAATTTTGCTCTATCAAAGTTATCCTCCGGCATGTGCTGTACCCCACTGGCAAACATATAGCATAAAACAGCTTTTGTCTTAATCTACACCTCATATAACTTCAAAGTGTAAGACAAAAAGAAAACTAAGAAAAGAAAAGAAAAAAAAGTCATTTTTTGACCTTCCATTCAAATAATTTTATCAGCGATAAGTCTTTGGAATCTAAGCAATTTGAATACAATATTAAAGAGGCCAGAAACTGCTAATCTGTTCAAATATTATACGTATTTTCATAGCTCTCAAGGGAACATTCTGAAGCTACTTTTCAGCTGGGAATTAAGACAAGGTTAATGCAGCCCTGCACCAATATCCAGTGTTGAAGTTTGATCATCTTATTAGACTATTAATCAAACATAAATTTTACATGAAAATGTGACATGCCCTTTAATTTGAAAAACAGCTGGCAATGAGCATCTTTGAACGTGATCCTTGGGATATTTATGTAATAATAATAATACAGTTATTACGAATGCCTACCCTATATTAAAAAATGCAAAAATGAGATGATATATATTTGATCCATATCCTGCTGCTGTGATCTGTTGTAAAGGTTTTTTTATTTTCACTCAAGTGATACTAAAGTCATTGCTAAGTCATGTGTGCTGGTGTGAGAGAAATGGCTACCTCCACTTTCCCTGTTAATCAAAGTGTGGAGTGGAGGAGACAGGCCTCATACATAAAGATAGGTCAGTGATGCTCATCTTGTTCTTGCCTCCCTTTCGGTGCTCTGTCCATGGGCTGGGTGTTGACAGCCATTCGAGGAACCGCAAGACAAATGAATGCCATGCCTCGTGCCCTCATCACCGCTGTCGCGAACCTCTTCATCTCCCAACGGCGCGCCAACGACAAAGACGTTGCTGATTCGCAATCATCTCCCGAGCTGCGCAAATAATCACTCCACTCGCTGGGACTTGTCACGTCTCATGAGCGGGGCAGTGGAATCTCGATCGAATCGCTCCGGTTCAAGATTGGTATGAGTGGGAGGGTGTCCCTGTTGTCCTTGCTCGGCCGTGGAGCTCGAGGCTCAGGCAGGCTGACGTTTACCCTGTAAATACACCGCCTTGCTGGCATGTCACTCATGTCGAGCCTCTCGCTGGCTATCTAATGTGTTCCATCCACGCTACTCAGATTGACACCGGGCTGATACACAAAGCAGCAGCATGTAAAGAACACGACTGCTTTGCAGACTGCTGCCCATAATGGTAGCAAAATCACTACACAGCAAAAGAAAAATTTTATGCTTTTCTCCTATTTTCTCACTACTTTGCTCCTGTATATTGCTGGGATTGTAATTGGTCATATTATAGTCTGCATCTGATTTAGTTCTGCTGATTTAATGAGACACTCAAAAAACTACCACCTTATACATGCAGGATTCAACACACTCTCTTTGAAAGACTCTGTAACAGCTGTCAATAGGTTGGTGACAACTGATTCATAGCATTCTTTGTCAGCTTCTCCCATACATTAGTTTTTCCATATTCTCTTATATGAGAATAATTACATTTTAAAAAACATACTCTTCAGCCATAGACACATCAGTGTTGTATCATTTAACATATAAAAAAATGCTATCTTTCAGGCACTGATAAGACATAGAGGCTACAGATATTGCTGCTGATCTTTCAAACGCTTAAGGAATACAGGGTTGTCAGGTCTTTTTACTCAGCTGAAGTAAAAACATGCACATTTATCTAAATCCCTTCACTTCTCCCACAAAAATTGCCATTTGATTTCCTTTTAAAATTTTAGCAAACCACGGAAAATGTTAGTATCATATGATACAAATTCACATTAAGCATCGCCTTCCCCTCTTTTATACATATGTTGAATTACAGTGTGTCCTGGTTGTGACAAGAGATTTATACGTTTCCAAAAGGAATTTGTTTTTTAAGAAAAAAAAATCCCAGAATCATCCTTTTAGATGTTTTGTACTGTGAAATACTTTGGGAATGGTGTGGAATATATTACATACCCATAAGAAACAGGTCACCTGCAGCTCACTGAGAAATTAAACTGGAGAATGAACAGGTTACATACTGAACACTCCGGGTTTCAACATACTCCCAGGATGCGTCTCTTCCAATCCGGGAAATCCTACCATCAGGTTCTCATCACCGAACCTCCTTTTCACCAGGGTTTTGTCATGCCATGTGATTTTAATCCAAAATACTGTCCAGGAGTGAGCCAACGAGACTCAGCTCCAGTCCACAGCTCCTCTCTGAGCAACCAGCTGTGCTCCACGGAGGATTACATAACACACATTTCAGCAGTTATCGCCTAAAGTAATGGGAGTGTATTCAGCTGGATGGTTCTCCACACGTGGGAGGCGAGATGGGTGTTTATGTCTGAGATTCAAAGCAAGCTGCCTCATATCTCATGCCTCGCAGGACATGGTGCCATTCTGGGGCAAGGATTTGACAGGGTCCAGCCCTTTTGCAACAGTGTTGTCTTCACCACCTCCCTCATCACGAACGCTTAAGGCCTTTCAGGGCATGCAGGCAACGAAGCAGATCATCCTGTCAGGATTCAGCCCTACGGTGGGAGAGAGGTCCTGCCTGAAGGCCACATCCTCTGGACTGTAACCTACAGTCTTTAGCTGCATCAGCTTGGTTCTTTGGATCTTTCGTCTGATCAGTGTAAAGTCCAGCATTACGAGTACAGCAACAGCGATCCTAATTTCCCCAGTAGATTAACACCAAACTGTATGATGCACAGCACAATCTCTCAATCACAATTAATATTTGTAAAAGATCACATCCTGCTCCATGCAGCCAGAAACTTCACGTTAATTAGTGATAATAGCCAGTGATGCCTCCCTCATCCATGACAGATTAGTAAAAATCAAAGGGGATTACGGCTTTTCTACACTTTATAAGGTTCATTCAGGAGGGTTAGCCACCATATAAGTTTTCAAAACAAACTGGGGTCACAGCCCCCCCTAAGAAAGCCCTGCCTGACCCTCTCGGCCATTCCTGGCTACAGTTCAGTTCAGCCCAATATTATTTGAGAGCCAAAAATATGTGGCACTGAAAATAAACCAATTAGAAAGGATGCTTTACATTTTTCCAGGATTCAAATATAGACTTACCAAAAAAGTTAAATGAGGGGAGAAAAACTAAGGAATGCAAAAGAATAACATTTTTGCGTGCGGTAGCTGAGACAAAGAGGTATGAGATGACCCATTTTCACATAGCCCATTATACCGGGGCGAGCCAGGCAGCGCAGCCCCAAGAGTGCGGGGCTCGCTCCGTGGGGACGGAGCCAGAGACAGACAGACGGCCTCCCCCCGAGCACCCTCGCAGGGAGTGGCTTCGTTGACACTCCGTTTCCCAGGTGATGTGGCTCCCCTGCTAATTGGCCCAGCTGACTCTTCATATAATAATCATGTTGTTTTCTGTGCCGGTCTCGGTCGGCCAGCCTTTCCACCTGCTCTCCGCAGCGCTCCCTGCCACAGGGTTCCTACATGTGCCAGCCAGAGGCCGGGGGAACAGGGGCTTTCTTGTTGAGCAAACAGCCGCTCTTTGAATTAACCTCCTTGCGGGTCACTTAAATAATCCCCCCTGTGCGAGCGAGTGAGCGGGTGGGCGGCCGGGCCAGCGGGGAATGATTACTGCGCCGTCTCTCTGGTGCCCCCTCTCCTCCCCATCACTGGTGACAGTGAGGGATGGTGTCTTTGTTCATGCAAAGACAGCCATGGCTGTGAGAGAGAGCAGAACAAGGGGGACTGAAGCACTGCACATCAGTCCAAAAGACTTTATCACAGGGCAGTGCAGTTTAGTGTTCAATCATACACTCCAAGCCCCTACACCGACTTATGACCTCAACAAACCCAAGCTTATCCTCCGGACCGCTGGTCACAGCCGGTGCCCTAAGATTCAATTCATACTGCTAAAGCTCTAAAATTCAGTCCACACTGCCTCCATTAGCTTCTGATTCATGCTCCATGAGTTGAAGACCAAACACAACAATCCATCTTGTTGTAAGTAGGAAGGGTCTTGTTTACCTCCTCTGCAAGAAATAAGGCCACCATAAAACCACCAGGTCCAGTAAAACCATCACACTTTAACAGCCTGCCACCAAATAAACACCTCTTTTCACCTGTCCTGTGAACCTGGTCCTTTTATTCCGCACTCCTTTAAATGGGTCTTTTTATGGTTCACCCTCCCGAGCAATATTTTATCCAGGGCCAGCAATGTATGTCTCCATTTTCCTGGTCTGCGGTGAGCGAACACATGTCATTCCTGAGCATTCTGCAATTTTACGGTCAATCACAATCAGGCCAACCACCCCCCACCCCCCCAACCATAAAAACAGTTCCTTCACCCCTCCACTTATGCATACAGACTACCCAAAATTCCTTATTTCAGCACCAGTGCAGTCCACGAAACCTTAGGAAGGTAATACCACACAGGTAGCAGCCAAAATGTGTTAAAAAAGAAAAGGATTCAGAGGATTCAAAAAAGATTGAAAAGGTGATGGATGGAGCTGCCAATTTGACAGGCGGCAACCAATTACTCAGTAAAGTGTCTTGATCCTACCAGAGCCCCGCTTAACATTGTAGAGCATGGAGGGAATAGACCATCAACTACACTCATACAGAACCTCTAAATAACCACCCAGAGCACATCCTCATAGCTGGAGCACATGGACTGGCAATGCGCTAAGGAGAGCCAGCTGGTACATGCGCACATCAGAGTGCGGTGGGGGCAAAAAAAATCTGGGGCCGCCTTCTTTTCACCTCTCCCAGTGTGCCGAAACCCCAAAATGTCCCTAGTACCACCAACCCTCATAGGGATGTGGAGCAGAAGCAACAATGTCAACTAATCACACCCTAAAAGCTTAACAGTTTCATCACTAAAAAAATGCTAAACTTCTGATATTAGACCTTCTGTTAAGCATTTATTTCCAAAAAAAGTCTTGCAGAAGATTAAGGCTATCTATAGAATGAGCCTGACCATGTGCATTGCCAAGAGCTTTGTCTGCCAGCCCTGCAGATGACTTAATTCTAACGAATGAGTGCGTGGCCAACACGATGTCACCATGTGTCACGCCGTGCATGGGATGACTTTCATAGATTTCATAGACTTTCGTATAGAGATATAGATAGATAGATTTCATAGACTTTCATGGTTAATTTACGCAAACTGCAAAGGGAGCCCAGTTTCATTCCGAAAGCATCCTTTCTGAACACTTCCTTCAGCTCCGCTTATCTTGAACGCACACATCCTCTCAGCTGCGCTAATATATTATGCATTAGAATTGGGAGATGCTGGCCGTACCGAGAGGCTGAAAACTCTAAGTAATCTGACAGATGCGGATGCATTATTTAAGAATAAGTGTGTTTGCTATTAGTCAAGTCTTCATCTTCTCTGTCTGAATTACTCTCGCCTTCGAAAATTGGCATCTAAAGAATCACAATTAGACTATCTGCTCGGATTACCGTTCCTTAGAAATCCACGAAACATAACGACTGACAGACGGGCATATCGATCTGCTCTAAGCATTTAGAAATCGATACAAATCCTCCGAACATCGTCCAGCATTTTACCCCACGAAGAACATAAAGATGTTACTTTAAAGAAAATATAAGCCAAGATATTGCATCAAATAAACAAACGAATTAGATGATGCTATTCAGTACATTGTTTTTGCTGGGTTTCATTTTGTCTAACTAATCACAGAATAAGTATCGCCCGATTAAGTGTTAATATAGGAACACTAATGAACACCAATAAAATATATGTGCGTATAACCTTTTTCCTAAGCCAAAAGAGAGAAACTTAAGTAAAATCCATGGCTCAGGGCGGCAGGTGAAAAGGAGTTGAGACTGTTTCCATCCGAACGCACGTCAGTAAATCAGAGCAACAAAGTTGCGTAGCAATTGACAGCATTTACTATAGTAACAGATTTAGCTTTCTAGAGTAACTTAAATCGGTCACCTGCTGCCAGTTCTCTTCCAGGGATGGCATCGCAGAGAAGTAGCCTGTGTCGTGCACGAGTTGGAGTTCCTGAAAAATACTGTAATTTGCCAACACATCCATGGTGATGCTCGGTGTAAAACAAATTAATTCACTCCAGCAAACTGCAGCCCAGTTCTGTTTTAATGAGGGCAAAAAGCGTTTCAAATCCGTGTTCCTTGTGATCCAGGATAGCTGAATGCATATGTACCAACGGATAACGTATTTAAAAGCATAAAGACAAGGAAAACATTAAAAAAAAGCTCGTGCCACTAAAATGCAATCCCTTCTCTAGTGTTAACGGTTAAGTAGTCAGTCCAGAAGTGGGAAACAAGCTCAGCGACATGAAACGTCCATCTATTTCCGCATTGCCAAATTGCAATCTTTGCGCTTTAAATTCCAGGTTGCTCTTTTCTTTTTTTGGCTGCTTGGTATCAGCAGGTAAGTAGCCGGGCTAGCTCTCTACTGCGCGGAGCGAGCCAAGAAGCGGGGGTGGGGGGGGCGACTGGACGGGGAGCTCGTTGTCTGTCAAATCCGTGCGTGACCATATAAGGTATAGAGGGTTGACGATCTCACATGCGACCAATTAAGGCGGCGCTAGTAAAGGTTTTGGGCGGAGTTATAGGCCATATAATATTGCTATTTGCTACTGTTGGATGTCACTCAAGCCATAAATGGCAGAGAAAGGTGAGCTATTTTTAGAGGGCTATATAAATGTAGTAGCTTGGCTTCCGTACACTCCAAGAAAGAGAGTTGGTGAGAAAACAGAAACCTGTGCTTGCAGTGTACAGGGAAATGTTGAAAATGATTTTTTTAAAACCCAAATTGCTACTGTTATCGCGGTGGGTTATCATTGCCATGCACATGTGTTCGTAGCAGGAAAAGTTCGTATAACTAGAAAAAAAACATTGACGGCATGGCCGTTGTGTAACGTTTTACGCAGAACATACACGTCTGCATAGGAGAGAATAACTTGAAGGCTGCCAGTTCAAGCCGGGAACTCGCTCTTACTGAGCCTGTTCGATATAACTTAATGTCGACGAAGAAGTGAAACTAAAAAGTAACAGTCGTTTAACTCGTGCTATTAATTGCGTCATCTTTGTCAGTGTGTGCCAAATAAGTGGTTTGAGAACCAGAGGTGTTAGCGTCTCCCATAGGAAAGGGAAGTGATCCTTACTCTGTTTACCTAGCGTAAGCACAACATCCTCACGATGAAGTTTTTAAAACAAGTGCATGTCCAACACATTCATTGCGTTTAAAATAACCTTTCATTTGCTAATATATTGTAAAACCAAAGGGAATGTGATAACTACCATGAACGTGTATTTGTGTATTAATGTATATGTATATACAGAGACGGTATCCATATACTCTGAAATAAAGCACCTATACTGTATGTGTAGAATCAGCATTCAGTCTTTAGATGTAATATACGCACATTGAAAATAAGGATTTCCATTATGTTATCACTGTAAACATGTTCTGTCAGCAATTTAGTAAATAAAGGAGAAAATAGAAAAAATTACATCAACCCAGGACTGGAATATAATGAGAATTTATTTGTAGATTTAGTTACAGGATGATTTTGCGTGTGTATGCATTTAACAGTGGCAGTGCCTTTTATTTTCTGAAGTTTTTTTTTTTTTTGTGTGTGTGTGTGTTCGTGGCTCAAATTCAGTTTGTACCTGCATCATTTCATTCCTTGCTCCTGCATGCTGGATGTACTACTGTAGGTCTCAGTAGATTACAGGAGTGGATGCTTACTAAATCAGTTTCAGGCCATTGTCCCTATTGATTTTTTGAGGTATTTTTGCTGAAGACTTCTGTGATGTATGTAAGGAATGGTTTAGAACTGCAAGTAGCAGCGGCTGCTTGCAGGGAGGTATATCCTCACTGAGGAATATGACGTTTGTGCAACACCTCTGTCAGTACCGTGTCTGATCTTATTGGATGCAAATAGGTCTCCATCATGCAGACCCTCAGTTATTGGCTTAGCAGCAATGAGGACACCGGGGATTGTAGGGAGGGGTGTGGAGGCCCACCGCAGGTAAAGGGCAGGTGTGATTTACTCATGCTCTGGGCTCAAGCTGGGCCCTCTCACCCCTGATGTCTGGTGTGGGCCTCCCTGCTGGTGGTTTGCTGTAATACCATGCCTGAAGCAGCTGGCCCTCACTGAACCTTAAAGCCCCAGCGACATCTCTCTACATCACGCTGACACTGGGTCGAGTCTACACTCTGCTGTTGCAGCGTAACATGTAGCTGGTGCTGTTTATATTAAAAGCTGTGACTTTTATTCTTATGGTTGTTGGGCAATGCTAGGTGAAAGATGTACAAAATGAGAGGAAAAAATAGACTTCTTTAAGTAGCAAAACCTTCACTGCTATTAGTTAATCCTCTTATAAAGAGAAAAAACAACTGGGGGGAAAAGTGATGCTTTATATTTCCATTTTCACAAGTATGGGGAAGTTTTCACAGATCCCATTTTGCTGTCCTTTTGACACACATGCACATACACACACATGTCGGGTATACCTATCCTTATGGGGCCCACTCATTCACTTCTATGGGAAAAATCCTAATGCTAACTATGACAACCTTAACCACCCACCATGCCCTAACAACCATAAGTACCCAAGCAAAATACAAGAGTTTTTGGATTTAGTTTTTCCATAGCAGTCACCGATTTTTATAAAATAGAGTTTTCCCTTATGGGGACCGGGAAACCAGTCCCCATAAGGGAAAAAACAGATATTTATCACATTATGGGGACATTGTGTCCCCATAAAGATAGGTATATGACTTCAGGGACACTGACCGGTGGTGTCTTTGCAGGACACACACACACACACACACACAGGGGTAAAAGCCAGGAGTCAGAGCACAGGGTCAGCATGGTCATTTTCCAGTGCCCCTGAAGCATTTTGGGGGGTTAGGGGTCTTGCTCAAATGCCCACCTAAGAGGTTAATACTCTGCTAAGGACAGATTTCAAACCGACAATATCGTGATTACGGTCACAAGAGGCCTAATCCACAACAGAGTTGATGTAAATTGTTGACCTGTACATTACTTTTAATATTTAGAGCAACATAAATTTAACAAAATGTGAAACATTTTGCAAAAGAGAAGCTATGCATCTGTGGTTTACACTATCAAACACGGAGGAGGTCTTGTGATGGTCTGGGGGTGCTTTGGTAGTTATCGAATTCATGCCTCAACCAGCATGGTTATCATAGCATAATGTAAAAGCATGTGATTCGTTTATTGCAGCTGATCAGGTGGCTGTTTTGCGGAATCAAATAATTAGACACAGTTTTAAATTTTCTAGAACTTTGTTCCTTTATCTATCTATCTGTCCATCTGTCCGTCTATCTATTTATTTTGTACATTGCATTGCTTTTCCATGGTGTGGTGTTCAGTCCAATGGACCAGAGATATGCACTTTTGTCTAGAAGATCAAGGATTTAACCCCCATGGCTGGTTGAGTAATTATCTCACAGTTTGGTTCTTGAGCAAAACAGACTGATCTTTTTGGGCAAGAGCATCTGCTAAATAAAATGTACACTGTATGGATAAAAGTACTGGGACACGCCTCCTAATCTATGAATTCAAATGTTTCATTCATTCCCATTTCCACAGGTGTATAAACATCAAGCACCTAGCCATGCAGTCAGGTTTGCAAACATTTATGAAAGAATGGGTCGTCCTGAAGAGCTCAGTGAATTCAAGCAAGGTAATGTCATTGGATGCCACCTTTGCAATAAGTTAGTTTGTGAAATTTCTTCCCTGTTAGACATTCCATGGTCAACTGTGAGTGGTATTATTGCAAAGGAACAACAGATACTCAGCTACATAGTGTCAGACCATGTAAAGTAACCGAGCAAGGTTGCTAAGTGCTGAGGTGCATAGGGCGTAAAAGTCGCCAATGCTCTGTTGTTTGAATGACTGCAGAGTTCCAAACTTCCTCTGGCATTAACCCCAGCACAAAATCTACGTTGGGAGCTTCATGGAATGGGCCTCCATGGCCCAGCAGCTGTATGCAAGCCTCACGTCACCAAGTGCAATGCCAAGCATCGGATGGAGTGGTGTAAAGAACGCTGCCACTGGACTCTGGAGCAGTAGAAATGTGTTCTGTGGAGTGATGAATCACACTTCTCTGTCTGGCAGTCTGATGGACGATCCTGGGGTTGGCGGATGCCAGGAGAATGTTACCTGCCTTACTGCATTGTGCCAACTGTACAGTTTGTTGGAGGAGGGATAATGGTATAGGGTTGTTTTTCAGGGGTTGGGCTAGGCCACTTAGTTCCAGTGAAGGGAACTCTTAATGCTTCAGCCTACTAAGAAATTTTCAACAATTATATGCTTCCAACTTTGTAGGAACATTTTGAGGAAGGCTCTTTTCTGTTCCATCGTTCCTGTGCCTCAGTAAGCAAGGTCCATACAGATATGGTTGGGTGAGTTTGGTGCAGAAGAACTTGACTGACCTGCACAGAGCCCTGACCTCAACCCCATCAAACACATTTGGGGTGAACTAGAACAGCCATTGCAAGCCAACGTCCAACATCAGTGCCCGACCTCACAAACGCTCCTCTGGATGAATGTGCAAAAGTTCCCATATACAGGTACACATTCCAAAAATCTTGTGGAAAGCCTCCCCAGAAGAGTGGCAGCTGTTATAGCTGCAAAGGGGGGACCAACTCCATATTGATGCCTATGGATTTAGA
>JAODJW010000001.1:32758227-32785719 GCA_026777045.1 Hyperopisus bebe | reverse complement strand
GGGGGGTTGTTCCTGGGATTTTGCAGGACTGGGGTCAATACAAAACACCATGGATGAAACAAAAACCAAAACTATCCTTTAGGCATTGACTAAAAAATTTAATTTGGCTCTGCACATTGGGAACAAGAGGACAGGAGTCGGGGTGAAATCGGATTTATGACACGAATATTTCTCTCTCCCTTCTCATCATTGTGTGTTAAAACTGTGTCTGGTAATGATGACAACATGTAAGCTTTTGTTTTGTTATGCACAGCTCTCTGAGTGACTATAGGAAGTAATGTTCTTAATCATATAACTGGCAGCATAGCTAAAGGATAGTAATAAATGTTAGTTTACCAGTTTTGCATTGGAATGGGAAAACTAGTGATTGGAGAGTAATTCAGGTCTAGAGAGTAATAGTCCAGACCGGGATTTTGTTTCAACCAACCAGTTGAGTACTCTGTGACTGTGACTCTATGTGCAACTGGTTGGTTGAAACAAAATCTTGGTCTGGACTACTCTCTGGACCAGAATTACCCAACTCTGTTCTCTCGTATGGGAGGAAGACAATAGTCAACTTTTGTAGCTTTTGAATGAATATGTGAGGGTTGGTCATTTGAGTAGAAGGATATTCACCTGTCGAGACAAATGCTGTGAAGAAACTGAGGAAACTCTTCTGTAGATACAGCTGCATCCTTGCTAAGCTGCGTTCATGCGTGCTCCCTGCAAGGCCAGGGGGTCACGTCCCTGTATGTCCCTGTGTAGTGCTTATTGCACATTATACACAAACCCACAGGATTGCTATGGACCACATGCTTCCCACTTGACCTGGGTTATCTCTGTCACTTGACCTCCATGTGCCTTCCATTTGATGTGATACAAACTCAGCTTTGGTTGGGGGTCAGGTGGGGGTGGGGCTCTGCCAGCAAGTGCCATGGGTGTATTCTGGGAAAAATGTGAAAAACATTGTTTTATTTCACATCTTCCACCCTGAAGCAGGCAAACAGGTTCCTCAGTACTCTCCCAAGGGAGCTTGTGGCCCTGCTTCGCTGTGCTGTACCCTCTTGCTTTTACTAAGTCTGTGTTGGTAGTAGCCATGTTTTACTCTCTTTCATTCTGTCATGAATGCATTCCTATTGATAAACCTGATTGTCTATAGAGCTTTGCATTTGTTTCTGAATCTTTTTCTAGGCATATTGGTAGTCAGGAAGGAGTTCATGTCATTAGCATTGACATCACCAGATGCCAGTGCAAGTCTCAGAACTACAAAGACTCCTGGTTTCAAAGCTATACTGGTCGGATAAACAGATTGGGAGGTAGGAGAGTGGAAAAATCCTGCTCTTCCATTGGTGAGCCTGTCACGCATTATGATTGTATACTCTGCTTCTCAGCCAGTCTGCTGAAAATCTCCCATCTCCCTGCTGCGGTAATCATTCATTTAGATAAAGTCCTGTTGCTGTTCATCGGGGGATTAGAGTGTGAAATTCTATTAAGATTCCACTTCAGTCCCATGTCTCTCAATTGGTGCGACATCTATTTCAGTTAACATGAGGACGAAATGCAGCGTGAGGACGATGGGCAGTGGGTGCGAGTTTTGGTTAGCAAGCATGTTAATGGAGATGGGCATGACATCGTCGCTCCGCTGACTTACACACAGCCCTAAGTATGCACTCCCTGGTGCGGAATGATTGATGATGAGTGGCAGCCATGTGATTTCCAGTGGAGAAAGGTGGTGGGGGGGGGGTGTTCCGGAGTGTTTTATTAGAGCTCTGTAATAAAAATATCTTGTGTGTAATAATACTGTACTGCCAGGGTTTGCAATACAAATGTCTTTAATCTCTTGCTACAAAATCTCTGCAGCATTTATCCCTGTTATTATTAACTCTGGTATTGGATTCTTGCTTAGTCTGGATTTGAGCTACTAGCTTTGATTAGTGATTTTTCAATAGGACAGAAAGACCTTACTTGGACATTGCCTTTAAACTTTGTATTGTACTCTAATTTACAGTTGACTATAAAAATGTCTGATTTGTATTTGCAGATGGTAACTAATGGCGACAGCAAACTGTTAAGGAAAGGGATTAATGATGGTAGGGTGGGCAGACAGCCGGCTCCAGCGTAGGAAAGGTCTGGTGAGGCAAACCCCAAAGCAAGGCTTCGGTGACTGGGCATACGATTGAGTCACTGTCAGCGCTGCCACCCATGGCCCTAATGCTAAATCAAGAGTGGCTCAATGTGGGTCCTGGCAATTTTCACTAATTAGACCAATTTTTCAGAGGGTAATTAAGGATGACGCCACAAAAAAGGACAAGGGCGAGTACAAGACACCAGAGACCAGAGATATGATCCTGTGGGCAGCTCCACAATCACACCATTAAAGGCAGCTTGTTTTCCATCTGCTTAAGATGTGACACTTTTCAAGCAGTTAGACTATAAATAGAATGAAGTTCAATAGAAGACTAATTGTAGAATTCACATTGTATATTTGATTGTGGACAGAAAGTGAATCTATGGTTAGCACTGCAGCTTCACACTACGTAGATAGCTGTGGGTTTGATTCCTGCTCTCAGATCTGTATGTGTGGATGTTCTCTCCTTGCTTGCACAGGATGCCTTCAGCATTACAAAACCATGTGGATTGATGAACGGATGTCTGTTATTGTCCAAACTGTGTGACTATTTATGAGCTGTGGGTACTGTGTGGGCTTGGCAGCCCGTGTAAGATATCTCTTGCTTTTTAGGGAGGGCTATAGGATCACCATGATCCTCTATTGCTCTATTATTCAAATCACGGTCCTCAAGGTCTGAGCACTGCAGGTTTTCCAGCCTTCCTTTACCTGTGAGCCAGGTGTGAAGCCTCTGACCAATCAGAATCAGTAATTATTAAATTACCTACCTGGGAGAACTGAAAACAAGACCTGGATTTGGAATCGAGTTTCAGATTTGAAGAACCCTGCTTTATTGGATAAGCAGTTATAGTGTAAGAGTGGATGGATAACTGGCAGTATTTATGATGTATCCACTGAATATACCCTGTGACACATTCACACTGGTCAAACGTCAGCTAGTACTAAAGAAAGTGAATGGACTTTGCCCAATTCCTGTGATTTCTCATATATAATCGTGGTTGTTCTGTCTCCATAGAACATTTCTCCCTTTTGACAAAAGAGTGAGCAGGCCTTGCAGGATGGGAATGATCATGTTCCTTGTCGTGTCTTATCTACTGCAGTCACTGTACCTGCACTGGGGGCTTCCTGAGGACATTCATTACGGACCCCCGTTTCGTGAAGCTGGATGTATGCGGAAGGTGTAATGGCCCAAAGCGGTGTACACTGTTTATCTTCGACCCTTGAAAGTAATGAGTGGGGCTGCACTATTGAACAGACCTGCGGGGTTGAGTGATTTCATTAACAGCCGAATAGCATAGGCCATTTAACTTCTTTATTGGGCTTTTGTACCGGCCTTATTGTTTCACAGGTCAGCAAACATTTGTTTGCTTGTTTATTTATTTGTTTGTTTATGTGCTGTTCTGGAATGGGCTGCTGTAATCTGACCAATGATGTATAGTTACACAGCGAAACAAAGGCTTCCTGCAGAACATCTCACATGGAGGGCTATTCATTTCCTCACGCTGTGCTTTAAACAAGGCATGATTAGACTGCTTGTCTGGTTTTGGGTTTTCAAAGCATCTATAGGGAGTCATTGAAATACTGTGAAGGAATGGGTGCTCTGTAGTTTTCAATGTATGGCTGTGTCTGTCGTTCAGTTTGTGGAATGATGGCATTCATTACATGGACTATTCTTTCCCTATCCATTAATAAAAAAGCTGCATATTTCTTGTTGGGAACATCAATAAGCTCATGACCATGCATCGCTTAGCATTACCATTTAACGTCCACAACATATAAAGACCTTCCATCGGATCCCAGACAGCCCCAAGCCAGCATATTTAAACACCCTTGCTGACCCAGGGGAATCTTTGTAGAATTTATCATTTTGCTGCTCATGTCCAGCACATGGTTTCATCTTGCCCATGGTCAATATGTGCAGGCACATGAAAAATAAAGCACAGGGAGATAAATGAAACAATATCAGTAAGAGTCAGCTTACTGACATTAAACATATTCTCAGAGAGGAAAAAAAGACATTTCCCCTACAAAATACATGGAATGACAGATTCACAATAATTTATTCCAAATATGCCAAGGAAATTCTGTAGATTTATTTCTGAAGGTATGAGGTATGATAATAGGTTCATAGTGAAGATATTCTTAGGTCCCGGTGTTGGAAATCCCGTATTGCATGAACTCTCCGTGTTGCATGAAAAAGCAAAGTATATGTAATCCATGAACAGAAATGACTAAGAGGCTAATGACATGAATGCACATTTGGTGATTAGCTTGCAGTTTTTGCAAAATGCCCAGGGCAGGCATGTTCAGCATGCCACTCGATGCAATCTGCGAGCTCTTCCACACTCTGAATTTCTGCCTGGGATATGCTCCAGACAGTCACCCCATGGTTACAGCAATGGAGGGCAGCGAACAGAATGATTAGCAAAATAGCTAATGCAACTCTTCTTCAGGTCCTCCTGAGCAGTGTGCAAAAGGGTTAGGGAAACATGGCTGGCCAAGTGGGAAGTGGGGTTATCGCTGCTGACTTACATGGATTAGAGGAGGAACCCCTACTGCATGTTCTTCCCTTCAGTCCTTTTCAAGTGAGCTATGGAATTACGGTTCTCATAAGGAATCAATCGATAAAAGCCATTACACTTGACAGGTAAGGAGGAGGAGGGAAAACAGGGAGCTGCTCCAGTAGATGGTGTTTTGCCAAAGCTGCATTATGACAGGGACAAGTGCTCTACTCCTGCCTGAATTAAGCCAGGGTGGGTTTGACTAAAATGCCGACCTTTTACACAAGTAAATGCAGCTAAGCTGCTTTTATGATTGCAAGAGAATGCTCTTCAGAAAATGTACTGGAATGTACATATTTTGGGGGAAAAACACTTTTTAGCTCTCTATTTGAACTACAGTGCCTGTACCTCATTCACATGCTAAGTACTGGCAAAAGAAAACTACTAATACATGTCATCCATCACTGTATTATTAAACTGCAATTGTTGCTTGAATGCAAAGTCAAATGTGATTGCAGTCACTTAAGAAAGTGGCGAAGGCGTGGATGGTGGGGTAATGCAAAGTGCAATATCACAGTGCACAGAATATGCATTAGCAGTGAAAATGGAGAATGTGGGGGTGGGATATGCTCAGCTGACACTGAGCCCGGAGTGCTGTGTGCATCGTGATGTGTTCCCCATCCATTCAACAGTTGGGTAAACTGGAAACTTAAATACACAAACATTTGGGCTTCCCTTGAACTACCGGCGGCCTTGGCTGAGGCCTCCAGCCAGTGTGGGACTGAAGCTGCCCCATTTGTCTCACCAGCAGAGCCAACAGGGCTCTGATTATCTCTTCATTTCCGATCGCCATGGGGACCATGATGGTGGCGACAGCGGCAATTACTTCTCAGAGCCCAGTGGAGAGCAGCTGAAGATAACGAGTAATTAATAACTGTCTGCTGGAGCTTGCAACATCCTGCTTGGAGCAGCTTCCCTGAAGGCAGCACCCCGGAAGGGAAGACCTCCAGATCCTGGGGCCACTACTCCTGTGGAAGACTGATTGAAAAAGTCTCATAATTGATGTCTTATATTTACATAAGAATTGCTCGTCCATATGTATATATGACAGTTTCATGGTAAAAAATAAAGTGTTACATAATATAATTTTATATAAGAATGGCAGCTAAAGGGTTTTAAGATCTTAAGATTTTATTTGGTGAATTTGAAATAATCATACTTTGAGTATTTTGTAAATACTACTGTAGATGTTCACTCCTTTGAAAAAGTATGCTTTTTCCTCTCAATGTGTTTGACAGTGAGGTGGGAGGACATTTCTCTTGCTTTGCATGCCGAACATCTGTTATCATTCACCTGCTGTGAAATCTCCCTCAGTCCACAGACACCTGTTCCAGGGACACCAGTTTGGAAAACATCCTTTGTAATATCTGCCCACTAAAACGGATTTTGAAAGAATGACAAGATCTGAAATGATTTTATTTTCCTTTTCTCCCCCTATTTTTTCCCTGGATTTCTCCAGTATTTGCAGTACAATGATATAACATCAAGCTGTAGTGCTACAGTGTCATGACTATCTAAGATGCTTTGTGTTTGCATTTTTGTGCTTGAATCAGACCTTTTAGATGCTGCCTCTGTGGAAATAAGAATTAAGCAAATTCGCACATTGCAAGCGTAGCACTGTGGACTAATCCTTCCTTTTAAATGAAGTGTCCTCTTGTTGATCTAAGGCTAGATAAAAGGAAGCTGTTGCATTTTTCTTTTTCCTGCTGCTTTGTTTCATGGTACCTCTTGACAGTAGCATCAGTCAATAAAATCCGGTTTTACTGCTTCTGTGCTGAAATGCCATGTCTACTGTTGTTCTTAACAATGTTACCCAGTTAAAAGGCATTATGGTGCTGGCTGGCCAGAGTTAAACTCCTTTGGTTTCTGTTTCAAATCCAATAGATGTTCAAACAAGGAATCACCTCTAGTCCGTAGGCCTGCCAGTGGTGAAATTGTTCTTACTGTGACACATTTCAATGGAAATTGCCTATTTCCCTGTGACACATGATGATAAAGAGTACTACCAGGGGGAAGTCCTGTGTTTGCAGGTTCTCCTCAGCAGTTCCTATTTACAATACCATTCTTATGAGCTTACATTTGTTGTACCTACATTCTTAAAGAGGCCTTACTTCACAGTGTGTCATAGACAAATGTATTGGCACCTATGAACTTTTTGCAATTGGCTTATAGTTTTCCCTGAAATACAGTGAAGTTGATCACAGTATGTAGATTCCATAATTCCTTATTTTTCCTGTTAGTATTTCAGAACCTTTGGTTTGGATTCAGTCCTTTTTGGGTAACACACCCTTTAGTCATAATAATTGCAATCAGGCAGTTCCTGTATATAATTGGTGAGGTTTCTCTGCTTTTATGCGGCAAGTTTGGTCCACTCTCCATGTGCAAACTGCTCTATTTCATCCATATTTGAAGGGCACTTTTTTCCAACTGCTCTTTTTGCATTGCTGCACAGGATTTCGTTAGAATTTAGCTCTGCATTCTTTGCTGACTCCTCCGGAACAGCCTGCCATTTTGTATCCAACCATTCCTCAGTATCTTCTGAGGGGTGTGTGGGGTTATTGTCATTCTGGAAGACCCTGTTTTCTGACACTGTGTTGCACATTATGCTCCACAATGCCTTGATGTTTTTCTGATTCCATGTTTCCCTGCACACATTGAAGGCTCTCAGTGCCAGAGGCAATGCCATAACATCAAAACTTCACTGAACATTTTCCCTGTTTGACTGCAAGAAAACACAGAGAAATATAGAGATGGTGTTCATTACCAAAAATCTCTCATTTTCTTTCATTGGTCCAAAGGACATTCTTCCAGGTGCCTTTTGGTATGTTCAGGTATATTTTGGCTAATTTCACTCAGGCTTTCTCACGTCACTCCTTCAGCAGTGGCGTCTCCTACCACGTCTTGAGGTCAGCAAAGTGGTTTCACAATTGCTGCTGCTGGTGCCAAACTCCAAGAAAATACAACTATTACAAAGAGAGAATGTGTGCAGTACTCCATAGTCATTGTTGATTGTAAGCCAATAATTGTAGAAGCTGAAGCCCCAGGCTACTATATCAAGTTTGAACCTATTGCGTTGTCATTTACACGGCGATGAAGCTAAATGGGATTCTTATGGGAATGCCTGTGTAAGACTTGCTCCAGGCATGACAGTGAATGGAACCACATGACGTGGTGATGGGAATAAGGAACGGGGATTTTATTTCAGTACGTGGAGGCAGGTTTAACAAAAATGCGAGAGGAATGGAAACAAAAGCTCAGCACAAGGGGAAGCACAGGGAAGCAAAATACACAGTGTTATGTAAATACCTCAGCCATTCAAGGGAAATTCTGATCATCATGTTGGGATAAAACTGTGATGATATGTCTGTTAAAGCGTGTCAGCTTATTTGAAAACCTCCCCTAAAGTCACCTCAGACTTTGCAGCAACCACCCAATACACCCATTTACTTGTTGACTCAATCACTATCATACCATGTTTGGCTAATTAATACCTCATTAAATTGTTTAAGGTAATTAATTAAAGGAGCTGGTTGTGAAATTTAATGAATACATGGAATGGCTGGGGTGGCCCTGAGGAGAGGTTTTGGGAACTGAAACATCAGCAATCGAACAAGATATCAGTAAATTTTTGGAGAACAGAAGAATTTTTAAATTTTGTAATTATATTACGGATCATTTGATATATTCTAATGTTATTTATTTTTCCTGAGCAGAATTACACTTACTACCCAGGAAAATAGCTTCACACATTTTCTTTGACTGTATGTGAGCTTTAGGACGAGCCACACTGTGTGTTGGATTTGGCATCGTGGTCTAGACGTGACTTTTTGTCCAGAAGCCAAAAACTCACACCTGTAATAAGGTAAGGGTGATGTAAATGTACAGGCTGGTTGCCTGACGTCACCCCTGCTCAGGAAGTTCATGCCCCCTTCCCCTTTGCCATACAGAGTCATTCAATAAATATAACTTGTGCAGCAAAAATGAACATGTTGCCGTACCTACCTGTAGTGTTTCTATATTTTACATTGAACATTTTGACATCACAATTAATGGAATGGATTTTTGCAGATGCACTTCTAGCTGCCCCATTTGAATCAGTTGCATCTTCATATTACTCTCGTATTGATTTCCAATCATGGCACATGGTGCTTACTCAGATACATGACCGTCATCACTGCCTCATTATCATTATCTCAGGACTGTTGTCCAGTGTTCGTCCATCTAATGCAAAATAACCACATCACCCACTGTACATCAAAGTATATGATGATTACCATTGCTGCCAAATTGTGTCTCACTGCAGGTCAATGCACATAAATAATTCCTAGGAAAAATGTCGTTGTAATGCTGTTGTAATTGTTTTATGATTCAGCCTCAATTATTGAAACTTCAGTATCTTGAGAGACAAAATTTCACAGGGCAGTGTGGCAATAGATCTACAAAGGCTTATACTTTCAAATTCATATTTCCTCATTGACTAAAGTACAGCTCTTACTTTTCTGTGTCTTTTTAGGTCCAAAGTATATGCCCATTCTCTGTGAAATAAAACATTTTGGCTATTATTGATAGAAAAATTGTATGTACATAGACTTTTTGTATAAATGCTAATCCTCTTATATCTGTTATCTTGTATAAAACTTCTGAATTGTATTCCATATTCTCAACTCCTGTCTCCTCGCTCCATTTGCCCCTCTTTTGTGAGCCGTTGATGGAAAATTGGTACCGGGCCGCTCCAGGGATCTTGGAAGTTGTGAAAATCTCCCATTGGTGCCGGCAGAGACAGAGACAAACAAACGATGCATTGTGAGTTGTTTGAAGCCTGCCGGGAGAGGAGCAGAGGATGGGGGAGGAGCAGCTCAGAGTAGGAAAGGGTCCAACTCATCCCTGGGGGAGCTGTCACTGATGTAGGCTGTGTGACAGAAGCATGCATGGTGACTTGGAGCTCTAATTGGTAGCTCCATGCCAATGTCACGAGTTTACTACCTCGTCAAGCACAAGCATTACCCACCAACCCCTTGGTGGCTCTTTGGAAGACCACAAGAAAGAAGCCTGTTCGATTGTGAATGTTCAGGTTCAGGCTGAGATGTTTGAGCTCCAGAAAGTGCTCACCAGTTCATTCTGGTTCTGCTACATACCATTGTCTTCTCATAGGTGCACACCAGAGAGGCTGTTTACGCAGTATGACAATAGACATTTCCGTTGTGCTGGTAGGTTAGCTTGGTACGGCTAACAGATTCAATGCTCCTGTTATTCTCAGAAATACTTAGAATCGTCAAACACAGATCTTGCCCATATGTTCCTGCCATATCAGGGCTATAGTAGTTGGAGTGCTGAGGCCAGTTAACCATGGTCATGACTCCCTGTACAAATCATCTTGCCTAAAACCAATTACCATGAATCTATATTGTGTAAATATGGATTGTTTTGCTGTTATTCTACAAAATAACTGATTTTTGTATAACTGCAGTACAGTTAACCTATTCTTTCCTAATCCTTTCCACCACCGGTGACACTACCTGCTTTCATTATGGAGTGGTATTCGCTGTTTTTTTTCTGCTTGAATATAAAGACAGAATTCTACTTTTCAGATCCAGGATCTGCCAAATCTTTTTTGCATCATTTGAATTCTGTGCCAGAAAGTATTGTTTGCTAGACTTTATCAAAGGAGGAACTATGATTACCCTGTCAGGATGAAATCCCAGCTTTTTTTTTACCCAGTGTAAATTTAGGATTGTTATCACCACTATATCAAATTTAGGGTGCAGGATTGTTATCACAAGTATATACAGGCCTTTATTTGTTTTTTTAAATGTATGGTAATAAACTGTCGTTTAACATGAGGTGAGCTGTGCTTAAGCTAAATAATGTAACTAATTATAAGTTATATAAGCAAAAGGATTAAAATTCCCTATGTGTAAAGGTGATGCTTACTGTCTGGGTTTCAACATCAGATCATTGTAGACAAAGAACACTCTTTTTTTGTATTAATAGCTGAACTATTATTCCAGATCATTTCAATCAATGAATCAATTTAAGAATGACATTTTGACAAATACATGGGCCACTGCCTCCAGAATATCTTTATTGATTTGTAATTTGACGCTACAGGATTCCCGTTGAACCCCCCCGAATCGTGTCACAAGCTGAAATGATCAACTAGGAGCACAAAACCAGAAAGAAGCTCAGACTACTAAAGAAAACATTAAGCTCTTTAATTTTACTCTGCCCTATACAACAGCTTTTTGGGGGGAGGGGAGGTTGGTGGTTGAGTGCTTGAAAACAAATTCGGGATCACCTGCCGAGTCACATCCTGACTAGACAGAAGCCTGCCGTCGCTACTCAAGGGCAGCCGGCAAAGTCTTGCCCTAGGGGACATTTCACACGAAAATAACAAGGCCTCTATGGTGACAGAAGTCACAGGAGAGCAAGAGGGGAAGACAGAGAGAGAGAGAGAGAAAAAAAAAAGACAATCTCCATGCAGCTGAATGCTTCCATCACTCTCCTATCCTGGTGAAATCAGGCTTCTGGACCTCCAGGGTGATCTGCTGTACTGCTCTGTTGTAGGGTGACGGGGTGAAGTGGGCCTGGGGTCTGCTTTTTAGCCAACTCCCTCCCCCATTACAAATCATCTTTTTAGAGAGGGGGGAGGTTAAGAAAAATCCCCATGAATCATTTATACTGTCTGTAGCTCCAGCACCCAGGATGGAGACAGGCAGTAAGGGGAGAGCACAGTGCCACAGTGTGCTACAACCCTTATAGACAGGAGTTTATGAGGAAATGAGAAAGGAAGCATCTGTCTTTAATTTCTTTTCCCCAAGCCAGGCCAAATGTAGGTCATAAAGTTAGGATGGGTGCCATGGGCGTGCTGTGGGCTTCAGTTTGACATTGGTCCAGGAAAGGGCACCGCCATTGCAGGTCCTCACTCAATACATTCTGAGGTGCACAATAGTGCATTCTCTGAATCTGTTTCATTGCAAGCTTTTGATCACATTCATCGAGTGGACATGTCTCAACCTGCTGTTTGTATCAGTTTCTTCTGGCATTCTCCAATGCTGCTCAGAAAAGGTAACACCTCTAGAGAGTATCAGAGCCCTGCTACCTGCCAATGTCTGTGTAGGACCTTACATTATCTTCAAAATTATACTGCAGCAACTTGTCTGCTTCAACCCTTCCTGTCTGTTTCCAGTCTTTAATACCCTTTCTATTGAAGGGAAATGTAGTGCAAGGATCACAAATATTGATAAATGAATATTCTACCATTACACTGGTAAAGACTGCTGCTTGCACTGAGAGCTGTTATCGGAAGCTGGCGATTAGCACTGTGAGCTTTGCTGTGCATGTGCTCAAAGAGTGCCATGCATAGAAGCAATGCCAGCCAGCAGTGGGGTGTGTCTCAGTGCACATTATTCTACTATTGATCGTGACTGAGTCAGCCAGTCATCTGTGCACGTCGACAGCAGCCCTGGAGTAATGTTACAGGTTAAGGAAGAAACAAATGGAATAATGTTAAGGACTAAGTAAGATTTTTTTTATAATTAGTATTATGATATGTTGTCATATTTATGCATGTAATTCAAGATGATGAACCCTTACTACGGCTTTTCAGGACCTCTCCCCTTAATAAATTACCCCCTGGGCTTTCCGGAATAGGTACCAATGGCCAAAACGACTGGGGTTGGATAAGCATTAACATTGTAACCGCAATGACATTCTGTACCGCAGTAAGTACAGTGAGGACTTCAGATTGACCCTGAGCAGCAGCGGTCTGTACATCCTGGACAGTGTGGGACAGGCAAATTTAAAGGGGGGTGGGAGGGGGGTGAATCTCATGGCCTCAGCAGAATCTGTACTAAGTGTATTTTATAAGAGCCAATCCATTGCTTTGTCAATGCTAATGACAAAAGGAAGAACTATAGACCATTAATTTGTAGTATGCATAGCCACCAATCCCCTTCTCCACATCCTTCCTCAACAAGAGTCCCCCTGCACCACCCATTCTCTATTACCAAGGTCTTTTTCGCCCTGGCAACAGCTGTCAGAGCGGGCCTCCTGCCATCTCTGTATTGATCCAGCATGCACCCGGCTCCATTAGCGCCCCGGACTGCCCCTGAAGGAAGCAGACTGTCTGCGGGGAGCTATCACCCAGAATACATTAGCTTAGTGGCCTGGCCTGCCAGCACAGAACACGCAGTTAAAGCCGCTCAGTCTCCGCTTTGGCCCTGAATTCCCAGCCTCCCGGAAGCTTCTCACCTGGCCAGCAGGTTGGCTACAGTGGTTAACAAGCTTAACCAAAAGGTCATGCTTACCAGTTGTATTTTACACAATTCAGGTGAAATGGGCAATATTTATTATAAATAGTTTAAATTGTACCAGATAAGTAACTATGCAAATAGCAATTAACCTATTTATGAACTGCTGTTGAGCATGATGGAGTGTGAGGTATGGATCTGCTTTACAGTGAGCATGAAAAATGGGTTTGGAAAATGGTGCTCATTAACCTTTGATGTTTGCTGGTTTAGGTGAAGGCCAGCGCATGTCAGTCAATTCTGAGTAAGCGATGCACCCCTCTGAATACAAAAACTGCCGAAATCGAACTCAGAGCAATCGTTCTACCACCAGTGTGGTTGATTCCAGTAATACTGCCCCTTGCTAGCATTTTCAATAGCATATAGCTTATAATGTTTTTACAGAAAATTCAAAGGTAATACAAAAGAATGCTTAAAATGTTTGTATAATTGAAATAAAAAAACAATGTCTTAGTGTTATATAACAGTCGGAATCTGTCTGTAATTAATCTTGATTAAAGGATAAAGCCCTTGCCTGCTTTAGTAACAGCTGATTTTCATTAACGAATGACAGGAATGAATGCTAAGCATATAAATTGACACTTTAACTGCAGTCAGTGTTGAGCATTAATACATAGACATCATTGTGCTGGTGCCGCAGGGAGACATCAGCTCTTCCGTCCCATTCTGTTCTGTCTAGACCATTTCAATACAAAAGCAGCTTTACACATGCGGAGCTTTGCATTAATGTCTCCGGAAGAGGAAAACCCCTTTATCATCATTTAACACACAACAATCCCCCTAACAATGCAGGCGTCAAAAACAGAAAAATGTTACATATTGCCAGCTGAGTGGAAACCATCAGGATGATGGGCTTTGAGGCATATATTTCGTTAAACGTCCCCACAGGCTCTGGATTCTGATGAAAGCTGTCTTCAGTAAAAACATAAGCATCATTGGGAAGTGACCTGACTCAGAAGTGGCCTCTCACTCTCTAACACCTCCCCTCAGGTCTCTTGGATGTGTGCCCAGCAGACATGATCAACGCCATTAAAGATCTAACTGCCACTCCCCCCCCCCCCCCCAACACTCCCATCTCCGGCATTTCTATCCTTGGGACTCTTCATGAGTCCTTGTGCAGGTACCATAGCTTGCAAAGAAATTTCTTTGGCACTTCCTTGCTCCTATTACTGCACATGTTCATCAGACCTCAGTGATGGTACGGCTAATGAGCGTCACTTTGAAGAGATTCCATTTTTTTGTGTGTTATTCTGTAAGGCTCATTCAGATAGACTGCAGACAGTAGGGTGAAAAGCTGAGAGGGAATGGAAGGAGTTCATACTCTGAGACAGAAGCAAATGCAACGAGAGAGAGAGAGAGAGAGGGATGGAGAATCTAACCACCCACTGCCACCAGCTTAGTCCACAATGAAACTTTTTTCAAATACGGGTAATTGCATCCTGGTGCCAACACCACTGTACTCCACAACACACATACACAAAGAAAGTCTCTTGAATAATATGCTGTAGATGTCACCCTACTTATCATTTTGTTCACAGTGTGGCTGAGGAGTCTGACTCTGCTTTCATACATAAGAACCCTTCAGAATCAGATGGAGTGATCTGTCGGCCTGAAGCAATGGGACGTGACAGCCCTCTGTTAGAAGGGTGGATTTCGACGTTCGGCAGGGCCCAGTCAGGAGGAATCATACATTCTGGGAAGCTAGAAAAAAGAAAGGGTTTCGCCTTTTTCATTCTTTTTCACATAGAGGCAGTCAGAGAAGCATGTCATTCATTTGCCCTGCATCTTTTTTCCCCTTAGTACAGTATGAGAATAATTATACAGTAATGAGACTTAGAATCATGTATGATTTTCTGTTACTCAGTCAGAGCTGTTTTGCAAAGGTGCCAAGGGCACTGTCTAAGCCGCACTTGGTAAACACCATGAAACTTATTAAAATGCAATTTCATACTTGCTTAGAAGAATATAGCTGCTGGGATATTCCATCATTGCAGGAGAATAACTCATATCTTAACTAAAAATATCTATAGATTAATCCCATCATGTCTTAGGATGAATGTTTTTTATGTAGCAGTGTTTAAGATTTTATGTCATTGAGTGTCAAACTGGAGGCTGTAAATTTGTGAAAGTGTTTAGGAAGGGATATTTATGTGCTATCATGGGTCCCAGCATTTCAACAATTGAATTAAAACACATGAATAAAGTTTTTATATAACTGCTCTAGATGATTCACGAAGAAATATTATAGTTCAAAGCAATAAATTGTCCTCTCTTTCTACTTCCAGTGAAATATGATTCTCAGGGGAATCAGGAACGGGGAGTTTACCCATAATGCAATTGTTCAGAAACTGAGAAATTCGGACACCTGCTCTCTCCTTCCTCCCAGCAGTTGGGCATCACCCCTTCCTGTCAGCCTGACATTGATGTTCCCCAACAGCAAGTCAGATTCCTCAGCATGTCTCTTGCCATCAGAATCCCAAAATCTGTGTGACATCTTAGCTTGACAAAGGCACTGGCATGGCAGAAAGTGTCAGTACTTTTAAGAAGAACATGTTTATTTATTTATCTATTTATTTATTTTTTACATTTGACAAGCATGTACTTTTCAGAAAGTTTACATGAACTTCAATATGTTAGCTGTTGCCTCTGTCAGTCAGGGTATCACATCCCCTCAAGCACATGTACCTTTTAATTCAATGTATTATCCATGTCACCCAAAAAGCTACACTAGCGTGGATTGACCAGGGTACTGAGTTGTTCAGTGTTAACTCCATTATTGCATTGTTTTCCATACTATCCCGCTCAGAGGACCCGATTAGCTGGAGAACTGTAAAATTCATAATTTAATCATCACTTGCATGTCAATATACCTTTTAGTTGGGATATAAATCACTTATCATTGTACAGTGTCTCAGTGGTTACTAGTGTAGCTTCATCACATATGGGGTGGAACTTCATGGACAAATAAACCAATCAAACTTGGGGGTGTGAGTGAATAAGTCATTTACTGATGACTTGGATATCAAGGCAAAAACAGATGTAGGTTAAAAATATGTAGTTTGTTTTTTGCCAGCTAACCAACTTGTGGACTGGAGGGTGGGAATCCCTTGTTTAGGCAAATGCCATTTAATATGACCCCTGCCTCATACTTCAGGATAGAATACAGGCGAACTATGACCCTGTACTGAATAAGCAGTTGTTCAAAATGGATGAATAAATTATCTAGTAGCTTGAAACATAGTTGAGCACTACTGGTCATTCAATTTCTCAATATCAAAAAAGGTTATTTATTAAGAAAGAGAACAGCTGAATTGGCCCGCTAAGCCTAAATAAAATCAGAGACTGGGCTCGCGGAGAAACAGCTTGGCAGGGGCTTCCTGCGGCACTGCCACGCAATGTGGCATCAGCTAATTTCCATTTAATTTGCTTGTGATACCCCAGTTGGTCCTATGACAGTAATACATCTCAGAGGGACCAGTGGCTGTCAATCCAGATTCCATTTCTTAATTCTTATTTAAAATGTAGAGAGGTAAAGAAGTTCTCCTAAGCTTTGAGGCTGCTGGAGCAGTAGCTTTACAGAGCTGTATACCTGGACATCTCAGGAGACTTCACTGTCTCACACTGTAAATTCCAAACACATGTATGTCACCAGGCAGAAAATGTTGGCCGTGTGAAGTATAATGGAGAGCCGATCGTGCATTTTGTAGGTATGTTTGACCCCACGCTCTCGCAGGCTGAATATCGTTCCGCCAGGAGGCCTTCTGCACCAATTTGTGGCACTGCCATAGCTGCTTTCGCTGTGATTCGTCAAGCGCTTATTGGAGCCTCCCTGTGACAGACGAGCCCCTGTTCCACTCGACCTGTTCTCCTGTGGAGACTAAATTAAAAAGCCTTGCAGCCGACAACCGCTCTCTCCCCCTCTCCCACCCTCCCTGCGTTTCACCATCACGTCTCATTCCAGGTCCTGGACTTGGCTTTACTCCTCCGTGTTCCGTTTAGCGTGAGGACCAATCCACAGCTTTTGCACAAATTAAAAAATTCCCACAGTATATTTCTCCCTGCATTGTGGCAATAGTGCATATGGAGCATGAAAGCAATGCATCTATCAAACTTCACAGAAAATACTACATATTTACATGTAGTGTTCAGAATCACATTTGCTTTTGTGAATGTAGTGAAACATGCCATCTTAGATTTGCCACTCGAGCACTGAAAATAAGAAGAAAAGTGAGATGTGTATTTTCCAAATTACATAAATGCGTGCTGCTTGGTAGAAATATCAACTCAAGCACAATCTAAAGTCTGCCATGTCAAGGACATGACACAAGCAAAAAGTACTCAGGATAATTTTAGAAGCATGTCACAAAGACAGCTGTTTGAATTGGCCAGAACAGTTAGTTGCAGTGGTGTCAATTGAATTATAACTACATAATTTGATAGTTTGCCACTCATTTAAAAAAGCCTGATATGCAGCTCTGTTTCACTGTTATGATTTCACTGGCTATCACAGTTCAGTAGATTTGCTCCGAAAACCACGTTAAAACTGGGAAAGTGCCGCACTGGTTCAGTGGAAGCAGTAATGAGTTGTGTGGCTGGCTCAGTGGAGATACTGAATAAGAACCTGCCAACAGCACGACCCTTAAGAACCAGCCTAAGGAAACATTCAGTGTAGAGAATTCTACATATAATCCCATAAATTGTGGGCAAGGAAGCATAATTCTCTATCCTTTCATCCTTTCAGTGGACCTCCCTGCATTCACACATTCGATAGTGGATATTTGAATTTCACAATGGACTGTGTGGATTAGTATTAGGGCCCTTTTAGAGGACAAGGCAGATGGACAACAATTTTCCATGATTCTCCATATCAGCAATGGGGCTTAAGCCACCACAGATATCCAATATGTATATTGCACAAATATCTCTTAGAAAGAATAGCTCTTAATGCTAAACAGGGGACTTGTACTGACACCCCTGCCCCATCTTTTACTGCCATTTGTGTATTGAAATACCACTTTGTTCAATAGACAACATCTCAGTGTAGGATGGGAAGGCTAGTATAGGCTGTGGATGATGTTCCATATAGATTTTTGGTGGAATTAATAACACATGAATCTAAAAGAGTGAACATTGTAGAGTCCAGAAGTTGAAACAAATGGCTGTCATTTATAATAGACTCAGTCACTGAAACTCTTCCTGTTGCCTTTATCTGTAGAGACATGATCATGTTTTACACCAGCCTGAAGGATTGTGGGTATGTTATGTAAGCACCCTCTGTACTCCCAGAAGGCAGAATTGGCTCTGTGTAAGTGTTTCTGGGCGTAAGATAAAATCGTTCGCCTCACACATGGGTTGGGCAGGGGCAGAGAACCAGCTGGGCCTTCTAACATAGTGAGAGCTTTCTCCTCAGCTGTTGTGAGCAGCTTAAGAATCTGAACGAATATGAAGACTTTCACACTCAGCTCTTTAATGCCCTTCCCTCCTCAGCTGTAGTTGGGTCTGTGGATTGGCCAGACCTTTGTCCATGTCCACCTCTATCTGGCCATGCATGACTGATTATGGGAGTGTTGACATTTGGAGGCGTTTTCTGCACTACCCACACTATACAAAAGGAACTGGCGACAGCACCTGGATATCTCCATCTTCCACTTGGCCTTCAGTGAAAATGGTAGTTGAGGGGTGGCCCATGGTTAAGATCAAAATAGCTGACTCAGCCCAGGGCAAGACAGATGTGTCCTTCTCAGCAAGGACACATCTATCTTATGTCAGATGATGACAAAGGTTTGTTTTTCCCCAAAACCTTTCCTCATTCACGTGGAGAGAAACACAAAGGAAACTGCATAATGGTGAAGAAAGCAATTCATTCACTATCGTGCTATAAACAATATTTGGAAACAACCTATAGGTTCAAGTCAAACCACTTTTAATCAGATAATATGTAGTTTGGGAAAAATTAGCAAAAATACCCATTAGTTCATCTTTCCATCGTTGTGATCATCTGTCATTAACTTCCAGACCAGTTGTTCTGACAAAATCTGTTTTTCCATACACTTCAGTTTTTTCAAAATTATTAAAAACATTCCCGTGTTGAAATCTGCAGGATTTTGAACTGTGCTTAAAATTCATGTCTTTTTTCTTTCCACCCACAAGAAACATGCCGCTTATCACTTTGATAATCTTCATATTGCTATCAGTGCAACTTGGGGGATATAAGTTTTATATTCCTTTTCAGAAAATCACAGTTGACAGCAATATAGTTGTGTAAGTGACTGACATAACAGTTGAATAAAAACCTGGATGAATAAGGCTGGAAGAAAGAGTCGCAGTGCAATAGTTAAGTATTTTTCTTATAACCTCAAAATAAAAGCATGTTTACAACAGCCCTGTATGAAAAAGAGTGGATGTTACTGTACTCAAACGGTAATTGCAATAACACAAAACATAGGATCCCTTCATTTTAGCAATATCTGTGAGCTGTAATGACCTTTTTGTAATGTGTGGAGATTTCCAATAGCGTGTTTCAAAAAATGTGGCCCTGGAGTGACTGGAAAGGTTTTCAGTTGCCTTCAGTGGAATCTACATCTCTGGCATTTTCACATATTGCTCCCACGCCTCCCTTTCACACCATCAATGGGATGATCTCGACAAGACGGACTCTGATTCCTTGTTAAGCCCCAGCCTGTGAACAGCAGCGCTGCAGTGAACAAGCCCCCAAATTGTATTAGCTGTTCACTTGTAACACTACATATTGCATGAATGTGCCTCCCCAATGTTTGATCAGACAAACAAATGCGTTGTGTTGTACATGTAATGATGTCCCTGTGGTGGTTTTCCCCCCAACGTGTTCCATTAACAAGCCATGGAAAGTGTGTGTGTGTGTGTGTGGGGGGGGGCAGACAAACCTGACGACGGTGCCTCTACTTTGATGCGTCTCCCAGTTGGACGTGTTAGTAAATGGGAGAGGTACTCCATCACTGTCAAGTACCAAACTCACATGGAAAGCCGACTTCTTGCGGGTGGGGAAAAAAAACTTTAAAAAGATTCTGTTTCTGTTTTTGTTTATTCCTAGAAAATAAATATGCTCTTCGGTGAGACGAAAAGTTTGACTTTATTGCTTATTTCAGTTGTGTCTTGTTGCTGACTACTTGCAGTGTGGACCGATCTGTTGAAACAGTGACTGCAAATGACTGCATCTGGACTCGCCTTTGTCTGTGTCACACATCCTGCCCATTCAGTACCACATCAATGGAAATGACTGACACAAGGCTGAGTAATAGGTTTCAGGTAATGCATGGTAAGGCAATCACAATTAAGCAGTTTATAGTTCAGACAATGGTTGCTATTCACACTCTGCCATGCCCGAATTTTCCCAGTGGTGAGTTTCGCAAACGGATTACCTAATGCCTGGGTGGCATAAGCATATAAATCCGTCATGGGTGTCACTGAAAACAACTCTTCCAGGTTGATTCTGAAATACTAGAATGACTCAATGCGTCCAGTATTCTAAGAAAGAAAATAATCAAAGGCACAGTGTGACAATCTGCATTCCAGCACAGGGTAATAAAAAAGGATGCGGGATGTAGGAGGGGGCGATATCTACCAGTCACAGTGCCATGAAATCATAGGCGGAGATGTAGAGTCTAGCTTGTGCCTGTAATAATGCTCAGTACTCAGTACTCCTTAATGGTTGGTGAGGGTTAAATGAATGATCGCAGTAAATAATGAGACTAACAAGTGCAAAACTGGGGAGAATATAATTGTGCTAGAAGATTAAGATAGCATAGCGCTGCCAGAAACAGTGACAGAAGACAGGCGAGCAGGAAGACTTGTCAGCTTTGCTCCCATCTGCTGTTTTTGGCACAGCTGATGTTTTTAAATTGACAGAGAAGGAGAAGAGCAAACAGGAGATTCCAGCAGGCAGGGTCTGAGGAGACAAAGGTCCCCAATCTGGGGTATGGGGGTAACTGGATTTAATGGTTAAAAAAAAATCCCGGGTGGATAAGAATCATTGGCTTCTTCTATGGAATAAATGGTCTTTTGATAAAGAGCAACCAGGTGGTTGTTTTCATGAAATACTACAGTATATGAAAAATATATGACCTGCATATGACTCTATTAAATGCGTATAAAGACACAAGCATTTAATAAACATCAGTCATTAAACCCAGTGATAAGAATGACATGACACATCTGTGAGACGTTAGAGGCATTGTGTGGGCTTATTAAGGCAACACCTTTCTTGCAGCCTTTGTCCATTGCGTAAATTGAAGCAAGGAAAGGCATGACTAAGACTACTGATGGGTATTTATGCTCAGGTCACTCGGGTATTAAGGTATTAACAAGTTTGGCTTGCTAATAGTGATTCTGGGATATGAGCATTGAAACGCAAGCAGACCAGAGGAGTTTGGATAGCAGGTCTTGGCTGTGCTGCTGATGCTGGAGGCTCCAGCTTGACGTGTCTCTCCTTCCTTTAAACACGCTGCTGCTAATCGTAGTATCACCAGCTTGCCCAATGTGTGCACCACCAAAGCCTGGCAATGAAAGAGCCTCGTTTCACACTAAGCCCATGGTGGGATGTTCCTGCATCCGACATGGAGGTGCATCTTTTAAGGAGATTTTCCTTTTGAAGTTTGTCACCTTGACGAGAACGGTGTTGGTGGTAAGGGGTGGGATTCTCTCTCTAGAGCTAAAGCTTTCATCCTGTGTCCAGAGGGGGCTTCCCAATTAGACTATAGTCAACTTCTGGAACCCAACGTAAAGGGCATGTGCTTGTGAAAAAAGGAACAAATTTCCCATTCAAAAGGGGCTTGGTTCCTGCAATCTCTGCTGAACCCCCATTTCTTTTGGTCACGGTGCCGTTTAATCCACTTGTAGCTTTGGCTCTCACTGCTCCGTGCTTTTGCGACTGTGACCAGCGCTGGATTTGGTTTAATGGCTCCCATCACATTACAAATCATTACACATTACAAGGACTCCTCATGAGCCCTGGAGGGAAGCCTTTGATGTTTGCAAAACTTTTATCAACGTTTTAATTATATTCCCTCAATTTGGCATACCTCAGCTTTGGTACGAGTCATATCACTTAAAATTATAAGGCTCATTGGAGATTTGGCACTTTAAAACACATTACGGTGCGTTCATGTTTGAGAGCAATGATGTCAGATTTTTAATTTTCACATCCTGTGCTAGATATTATCAGTAATTCCTGTACAGTCAGGTGGTTGTAAATATGTTTCTCATTTGCAGCTTGCAAATGGTGATAACACTTTAAGCTGGCTGCTTAGCCACTTTTTCTGTGGTCCGATGACATTCATTCAGCCACTTTTTGGTTTTGCTGGAGTTTATATTGGGATGCTGCATTGCGGCTGCAGTGTAATGAGTAAACATGCACATAAATGCTAAATGACTCTGCTCTGATGCTAAAAAGCCAGCCGTCAGGCTTGGGAAATGTCAATAATCATAAAAAGACTTTCCTGTAGGAGCACAGACAAGTACGACCCAATCAAACATGCACAAGGATATTTACTATCTGTTTTTATTTTATTTTTATTCCACTCTGCATTTTAAATTGAATGTATGTATAGATGGGTGTGTAGTGAGGGGATTATGGGTATCAGCCTGTTTGTACTGTTTGGTGACTTCACACCAAGGCATTCAATATGGCTGCACCCATGTGAGAAGGTGTAAGGAGGTACAGAGCCAGTGGTGGACAAGGTTTGGAGAATCAGCAACTTGCTTCTCTGCTTTCTTTAAAGGTCATCACCAAGGGGAGAAGGAAAGAAGGGGAGAGCTTGGGGGGGGGGGGGGGTGACCGGGAAAGGGTCCATACTACTAAAGTGGCAAAAATTACCTTGGATTTTACAAGATAGATTCTTCTTGGTGCTGAAATGATTTGTCCCTGAACTACACTCTGTGTATTTTTTCGTTGGGTTGTATGTCAGTTTGTGAGTTACGATCCCGACATTGATTAAACCCCAGTGACAGTATAATGAAGAGAGCCACTGGTCAGTGACAGGGACTGGAACATGTACAGCGAATATAGGCTTTGCAGCACCACAGCCCATAAATTTACCTCATGACCTTGACTTGAAGAAGCTATTCTCATCTAACTGCTATTTTCTCCCCATCTAACTGTTGTTTCTCATTTTATTTCTGAGTGCGGATATACAATTGGTGCCCACAAGTACATCCAACATACTTGCCTCTACCGCTTGAGGGCTTTGCAGCAGCACCTCCGGGCTTTTCTGAAACTACTGTGATGCTGAGGTGAAGAGTTGAGTTTCTGAGCAGAGGTCTCGCTTTTCCTTCTACCTTATCACCGGGAGCCTGGTGACAGTGACAGACAAAGAGAGAGAGTGAGAGAGTGAGAGAGAGAGAGAGAAAGAGAGAGAGAGAGGGGGGGGGAGCAAATGAGAAAAACAGAATCAAGTGATGGAAAACGAAAGGAAATAACTGGGTGAAACAGTGATTCTAAAAGTAGAAGTAGGTAAAAAAAAAGTGAGAACTGTGAAAGAAACAGAGTGAGTAGATGGACAGATAGAAGAGAGATCGAATGAGAAAGAATGACAATAGAGAGGAGGCAAAATGTGTTGGAAAAGGGCAACTGGGGCAGAATAGAGGAGCAGCGAAGAAGCCAGAGAGGAGATTTTAATTTGCTAGCAGCTTTCTCTGACATTTACTCTGGGATGTAAGGTACTGGTGTGAACTGCCTGCCGTTGGTCAAAGTGTTTTGTGGTGCTCTGAGCTGGGTTTGTCGAGCTGGGACCGATGCTTGGCTAGTGGGAAGTGGAAGCAAAGCTGCCTGTTATCTGATCATGCCCCTGTTCTCAGCATCGATTTAACCCCTTTTGTCTTGGGCAAGCTCATCTGGAGGAGCAGCAGGCAGAGTAAAGCAACAGAGATGGGTTTCAGCATTTATTCACAGCTTTGACTAGAAGTGAGGGAGATGGAGGAGCAAGATCAGAATCTGCCCACTAAACCCCCAGCTGTACACGCATACACAGACACAAAGACATAAATGCATGCACACACGTGCACGCACACACACACCTGCATGCACACACATGCACCTGTACACATATTCCATCCCATCTTTCATCTTCCACTGATCTGATGTCTTTTGTTTGCCAGCCATTGCTGATTCCTCATCTCTTGAACCCCCCCACAGGGACAGAAGTGGATCAGATAAGGCTACAGCTAAACTGAATGGCCTTGCTTGCGTTGCAGAACGGGCCATGCTACAAAATCCATGAGGATATCAGATTTGTCAATATAACTGATTTTGTTGTTGACATTTAAATAGTTGACAGAAACTGTATGGAAATCAAGTCAAGTTATTTTTTAATAATTATTGTTCATTGTTGTTCCTTATTGTCACTCTTAGTGCAGCTTAGGCACATTGGGTTTGCCATGGTGTTGTCATGCAGCACTTCACCTCATTATGTAAAAAGTCTATGGGCCTGAAAATGTTAATAACTCTAATATCTTTAATGAAAGGTCCATGCAGACAGCAAACGGGGAAGCTGAGGCAGTGACTGAGTGAGCGTTATATGACCACAGAGTGCACACACGCGTTTGTGTGATTCCACCTGACGGGGGGGACAATGTTGCGTCCCGCTCTGCTGCTCCCCAGCTTGAACACTTCATCAGAGCGTCCCGTTCCGCCTCGGCCGCGGCCGGGTCATTGGAGCAGAGCGCAGGCTGACAGCAAGCCGGGCACCAGGCACTCCAGTGCCATCAGGTCATTTCGCTTTGAGTTCTGTCTTTGTCACAGCATCTGTCAAATCATCATGGCACAGGGACTGCGCTGCTGCAGCGTGCCTCTTTGGCTATGATACTAGATTTCTGTGAAGCACTGCAGTTTTGGAACATAAAGTACATGTAATAAAATCATTACTGATTATCACTTCATTCATTTAATCTATTTTTACCTATTTGAAAACATATGTATCAACCTTTTTTATGTACCTTATATTTATTGATATTCGTTATATTTATTGATATCTGTTCATTTTAATCTGAAGCACCTGAAGACCTACTGGTCTTTGTAGTTTATTCTACAAATCATGTTAACAAGGAGGTTACCTGTCAAATAATAAATATAGGCAGTCCTCAGATTACGAATGAGATCTGTTTCTTTAAGTTGAATTTGTAGGTAAGTTGGAAGAATAATGATACAGTGCATAATAACAATAAAAATATACAGTAATAATAACAGTAATTATGTGCAGTACTGTATTGTACCTTGAGCCGACAAACTACTGACGTGCAGTGTTATCACGGGCAGTAGTGTGTACATTCATGTTTATGAAATATTGTATGTAACTCAAATTTTTAACATAATAGCAGCCTGTTCATAACTACGAGTTGTCTAAAAGTTGGACATTCTTAACCTGGGGACTGCCTGTAATTCATGGTTGAAATGATATTCTATGCACCATGTAAAACAGCCAGATCAGAAGTGGGAACAGTACTGAGCAGCTGCCTGACTCGTGTATTAATTGTCCAACCAAACTTCTTATTTTGCTGAAGTCTGTCCAATATGTGGACACATAAACAAAAATCTAATGGGAATATCAACATTACGAAATGCAGCAAAAGCACAAGCTTTTTATTTTGCGCATCCATTTTCCAAACCACTTATTCAGGCAATGGCTGCAACTATTGTTATTCCCAAAATGCAGCTTTCCAATTTAAAATGTTCAAAATGAGGCCTGCACATATGCCCCACTAGAAGATGGGCATTGTCAGGAAAAATTTGACCCTTATAAGATCATCAAACTGAATTGAGAATCACTGACCCATTGTTTGTATGAAGGCTCAGGGGCACAAAAGATGATGCCAGTGGAATGGACAGAATGGCAGCAGGGGATGAGGGGGAGGGGTAGTTAATGGCAGGAGGAGGGCAGCAGGAGGTGGCTGGTGCACTGAGTGCTGTACTCTTAATATTACAGCAACACGACCATGGTGGGCGTCATGGGATTTGAGCTTCCATCTAGCAGAACAATTACAGGACTGGTGTGTTTGCTTGACTTCCCAAGATACAGGATCTTATACACAGACAGTGAATTGGATAGAAGAAAGGATCACAGTGGCATGTTTTAATGCTGCTATTGTAGTTTGCCCTTGATGATAAAAAGTAACCTACATAGTGATGGCGCCTTGAAATATCCCTAACAAAATAAGTAGCAACTTCATTCATGAAACTGTTGTAATGCCATATTCAGTGACAACGTGAACATGCTGGTCTTCCATTACATACTTGTCTAAATTTGCTGATTGTTTATCCTCCAGATGAGACATTAATCAAAGCTATGATTACTTATAACCAGATGTAATATTGCGGTAAAACCCAACCCACCATCCTCCATAACTGCTTATCCAGCACTGGGCTGAGGTGAGTCTGCGCTTATCCCAGGGAACAATGAGCAGACCCTAGCTGGAATGCCAGTGCATCGCACAGCACACTCAGAAGGTACAATTTAGAGACACCAATTCATCCAACCACATGTTTTGAAAACTGGAGTCCCTGGAGGAATCCCACACAAACACAGACAGCAGATATGCAACCTCCGATCACAGAGCCCAGGGTGGGAGCTGAACCCACGAGTCTGGAGGTGTGAGGTCATGGTGAGGTAAAGAAGTTACAGAGTATAAACCAGACATATTGTAGGAATTAAAATTGCTGTATACTGGACACTAGCGATTCAGTGTTTAGCACTGTTGCCTTAAGCTTGATGTATGCTTCCATATCCTTGTGTCCTACTCCATACCCTATGCTGTAGCCTGACGTGCATCTCCTAAATGCTTCAGAGTAGGATACACAGCTATCAACGGTGTAGATTCTGTGCCGAAGTATAAATTAGCCTTAACACCTGCAGGTTTTGAGGTTTCAATCCCTCCTCCACTGTATGTATGTGGAGTTTGCATGATCTGCCTGTATTACATAGGTTTCTTCTGGGTACTCTGGCTACCTCCTATACTCCAAAGAGAAGCAGTTGGGAAAACTGGGATCTCTAATCTGCCTATAGTGAGTGTATCCAGGGTTTACCTTGTTTGCCTGTACTGCCTGGAATAGGCTCCAGGGCCCCCAAAGATGGGTGATGCCTAAATTCGTCAGTTACACATAATCTACAATAAAGCCTGTGTGGAGTTCTGCCTTGAGTCGTTAGCATTTCAGCTGCTTAGCTTTATATCTGCTCCCATAACCATTGAACTGCCATTTGACATTTAACAGCATTGTTTTGGTGTAATTTGCTCCAAATGAAAACATAAAAGCATTCACTAAATGCAACGCAGTCCCTTATATCTGTAGTTAGTTTCTGTTGCTACACAATTTAAAAGGCACATTTTAAAATGAATTTGAGGAAGCACTTTTTTACACAGCGTATAGTTAGAGCATGGAATACTTTTCCTGCTAGTGTAGCGCAAGCTAAAACACCGGGTCCCTTTAAATCAGAGCTAGATAAGATTTTAACAACTCTGAGCTATTAGTTAAGTTCTCCCCAAACGAGCTTGA
>JAODJW010000001.1:32726865-32740045 GCA_026777045.1 Hyperopisus bebe | reverse complement strand
TTTCTGAATGTCCTCCAGTAGGTTTTATGAAAAACTTAATATTCTTTTCTAATATCTAAATAAGAAGTGTATAGTTTACATACACTATATGGACAAAAGTATTGGGACACTTGGCCATTACACCAACAGGAACTTTTATGATATCCCATTTTAAACCCATATGCATCAATATGGAATTGACACCCCCCCAAGATTTTGGAGTGTGTCTGCTGGAATTTTTGCCCATTCATCCAGACCATTTATGAGGTCAGGCACTGATGTTGGACGTGAAGGCCTGGCTCTCAATGTTTGTTCTAGTTCATCCCAGAGGTATTTGATGGGGTTGAGGTCAGGGCTCTGTGTTGGCCAGTCGAGTTCTTCCACACCAAACTCGCCCAAGCATGTCTTTATGCACTGGGGTACACTCATGTACAGTGAAGGGCCTTCCCCAAAAGTGTTCCCACAAAATGTGTGCGTGTATGTATATATATACACACAATACATCACACCCCTGTACAGTGTAAGCGGTTATGAATGACGGATCTGAATAAGTATCATGTCAGTGACGCTGATATGTAAGTAAGGGTCACTGGAGTTAGGTCCATTGATATTAAACCAATATAATGAGTTCAGAACTAATATAATTCTGCAGTATTGCACATATACGACTTTTGTGTTTTCCATCAAAGACACTTTCCAAGACGCTCTTTTAATTTATTAAAACTGTGACCCTTTCATTATTGAAGTGCAGATAATGAGAAAAGAAATTGTGATGCTCAATATCAGAGAAATTCATGTCTACTTGAGTGTTTTAGATAGCATAGAACTTAGCATAGAACTGTAGACTGATTAATACCGTAGAAATCATAATGTTACAGTATTAACCATGGGCCTGTGACAGGTTCTTGTTCTGGGTGATATTTCTGTGAATCACTGTCTGCCATCTGCTTGGACTGACACCACCACTCCAGCAGTTCATCATGAGGGTCACCAGGGATAGCTGCACACTCTAAATCATATTGGTATTGTTTTCTGAGTAAGCCAATGGCTTAATACTATGGTCTTTTACTATAATGCTATTATATGTGTCTTATAATATCATTATCAATGACTAACCATAAAACTTTTCTTGCTGCAGAGAATAATAATATGAGTGTTTAATCTAAGTAGATAAATCACTATGGTGTGTGGCCTTCCGAGTTCAGCTGGCTTTTGCTGGAATGATTGACTGCTCTTTCATTATGTATTAGTTCCTGCTCATCAGCTTCCAAAATCATAAAATTTGGAGATCCCCCTTTCAAACTTACATTCAAACGGTTAAATTGGGTGCTTTCAAAAAGTGTAGAACACATCTTTGGTTTTAAACTGTGGTTTATTCAGCAATCAATTCAGTATAATAACAGGCAGAATGTTTCACTTGATATGTTGCTCACATTCGTCAGCTATCCATCCCCATATCTGATCAAGGTGATGCTACATCTCCATTGCGATGAGGAATGACACTGTTTCTGTCAGACCGCAGACGATGCATCTTACCTAGCAGCATTGAGATGATTCATCCTAATCACATGAATTTCACATTAGTCTTCAGGATGTCAGGCATCCTTTCTCTTTGGCCAATCCATTAAATGTAGGTCAAACATTTGCATGTAACAACCTGATCAGCTGCTCCTCCTGCTGTAATAACGCAGTACCTGCTCAGGATGATTGATTGGATCACGGGAGAGGGATGCAATTTGGAGAAGTGCGCAGGTCTGCACCCTTGTCCCTGCATTAGAGCAAAAAAGGCTTTAAGCAGGCCTCACAAGGGAAGAAGCCAACTAATGGCCATTATTGATTTGGAGACATGGGTCAGTGGCTAATGTCAGCTGAAAAAAAAAACCTTAATTTCTTCACTGTCCAGGAAAAATGCTATCCAAAGGGCTGTCTGCTCAAATTTTATTTCAGGACAATTCTGGTTCTGTCACATTGCAATCTAATCAATGAAATGCACCAGACCATTTCATGGAAATGAATGTGTAAATATCCATTTAATTTGTGCAGTAATATTTATGCTTAAGAATACACATTCAAGTCATGGGGTCTTCTTAGCAGGCTCACCAGAAGACTATGACAAACTAACAAATTGGTCATTACTGGCAAAAAAAACAAACCTGTTTATGTTGAAGTAGGCTAATGTTAACTAGTAAAAAATAAATGGAATTGTGCCAGTTCTAAATGGGTTGGGTCCTGTTTTCTCCCAATATCTTACTGATGGTTTGATTCTGAAATTAAATGAATACAGGTTATTTACTGGAGCAACAAACACAAATACATGCCTAGATCCATACATATCTGTGCAGGAAAAGACAGCAGTTCTTGCATATAGAACCCTAACCCCCTCTCCCTCACAAAGACAATCACACTCTTCAGAATCTTCAATAAGCGAAAACAGATCCTCAGCAAATATCATTCCACCCACAGCGTGCACAACATTAACTTCCTCGGGTTTCATGTTAATGAGAGATCCTGTTCCCTCTTTATAGCTGGTTGTGCTCAAGCCACACTGAAAATCAATTTAGAGTCATTTCCACCAATGATGTCTGTAGTAGTGTCTTCGGGAAGAACAGGAGCTATGCTGTCAGCAAAAATCCATTATGGTGAGAAGGAGAGAGAGGCTGAGGGAGAACGAAAAAGAGGTCTATTTGTCAGATAAACGGAGAGAGATGAGGGGATATGGAAAGACAGGATGAAGAAGACAAAAAGAGTGATCAATCCTACACTGGCTATGCTGCAGGGAATTGCTTGTGTTACTGTGGTGTGGTGTGGGGTGGGGTGGGGTGGGGTGAGGGTGGCACAGATTCCCCAGAGAGTAAGTAAGAGGATCGTAAAGAAGAAGTGAATGACATATATATATAATGAATTTGTCATTTGGCACAACAGACCTATCTCCTATTCTGTAATAAGCATTAAAAATTGATCACTTCAAGATGCTGGTAAACCACGTCACATGTCAGCGGGTGAACGCTTTGATCTTATGGCTCAAAGACATAAGGTAGAGAACAGGAGGGTCTAACACCATATGTCATAGAACCAGCATACTACAGGGCACAGTTCGTCTAATGTCCCTGCTCATGGCTTTTAACGTTCAGTACACTATTACCTTTTAAATGAATTATTTTTGTGGTTGTTCTTAGCGTCATCAGCCGGTATGTTATTCAACCAAGTGCCTTTGGAGCTTGTTCTATTTTTCCATTTAGCTATGCAACGTTACTAATTAGAGGTCATTTGAGATGTAGGTTTCATATAATAATTCAAAAACTGTGCAACTGATGACGGCTGTGTTGAAAGTAAGCTTTTGTGACGTAAATGTCTTCAAGTTTGTCAATGGAGCTCTCCACAGGAGCTCATGAGAAGCAACATTTTGTTGTTATGTATTTAGTACCATGCATGTAAAAACACATCCACAGTAACAGATTTCTGTGCTGGTTGCAATTAAAGGACGAACTGAGCCAAAAGCTCATTTTCTGGAGGAAGGTCAAGATGTGGTCATAGTGCCATACCAGGGAGCCCATGTATGGCCTCCACAGCAGACATATTCACTATGCAGGATCAGATGAGATGTTGAACAGCATGTGAGCCCCTGATGCAGGAGACCTTGTGACACAACCACGACATCAAAGCACACAGCAGGGATGGACTTAGCTGAGTCCATATGGCTGAGTTCTTCATTTGATTGTTTCCTGACTCAGCTGGTTACTTGTTTGAGAGCGCAATGGTAAGATGATGAACCCTGAGTCATTAGGTTGTTCCTGTCACTGGATTGGGGTCATATGAGGGAAGAGATTACTAGTATCATTATTGAGGAGAATGTACTGCAGCTAGAATTTATTCTTCATTATGGAAGGTTGCCAGAGTACTCTCCAATGGTTTTTAAATGACAATGAATGACATGAAGCACTACTCTTAAAGCAATTCAGCTTAGTGAACTCTGATGGATAGCCACACCAAATTACACATTTGTTTGCCTGATTGGTTTAAAAAAACCATAACTCCCAGTACAATAACTCTGCCAACAGAATTTTTGGGCCACACAAATTTCCTGTGATGCCAGCCAAACAAGGATGTGCTCCAGGCAGTGTCCAGAAACCATCCCTTATTCCAGTGTGGAAAGGATCATTACTGAAAGAGCTCTTTCAAACTAACTGCAAGGTCTTTCGATGAGCCTTTCGTGACTGAACTGGACTCAGCTCAGACTGTGTGATTGTTCAGCATCTGCGACTTGCTGAGCCATTCTACTGCAAGCTAAACATGTTTAACTGTTTTAATCAAATGCCCTCTGGTACTGTAGCTAAGTTTCGCTGCTACAGCCTTGGAATATATCTGACAACTGTGACCTCATATGCTGAACAAACTGGGCTTCTTTGGTTGAATTTCTGTGTACATTTGTTCAGCATTTTGTCTCCCACTAAAAACAGAAGTCTAAAAAAATTACAATGCACGCACACACACACACACACACACACACAGATTTATTTGTTAACATAGCTCACATATCATATATTGAACCATCAATAACCGCAGCAGATTTGTTTCAACACGTGTCTGAGATGTGATAAACTAAATTTACACTATTAAATCTATGGCTGATCCAGGTGATGTGCCATGGTATCAATGATGTACTATAGTAATTAAAGAATCAATTTTCTTATACTGAAGAACATCTTTTACTGAAAATACTATGAAAATAGGTAGAGTGTAAAATATTGACTTGAATTATAATGTCATAAAGCAATTAAAAATATATAATCAATTACATTTTCTGTCTCAGAAGATACTGCAGGCGTCCTTTTCCAACAGCTGAATTTTTCATTAAATTAATTAAATTGACTCTTGTTTTCTATGGAAAAGCTTGTCTTTTGCCCCTCTACATGTATTTTGAAATTTCGCTACAAATAAACCTTTTATCTATTGTTATCCCATTTCAATTTGCTGATGAATGCCTTCATTTCAGATACCCTCCGCTTTATGCAACACACAAAGAAGACTAGGCCTTGACAATTTGAAGAGGCAGGGTTTTAATTTTGTGAGCAAAGGAAATCATTCTTGTTAGGGGTTCATATATGGACAATTTTCTATTATTTTATTTACTATTTCATGGGCTCTTTAAAAAAGGTCTGATTTTACAAGCCCTGCATGTCCTTTTAAAAATGAATGTATTTTCACTCCAGTACTGCCATCTGCTGACAACATTAACAGTGTAGGATTAAAAAAAATACTCATAAAGACAAAAATAAATTTTAAGAAGGTGTTTATTGAACCTATTAAGCAGGTGTGTAACACAAGGTGCACTATGAACAGAATATGTATCATATTATTGTAATCTTACATGACAACAATGTCTATACAACAGAAAAAAATATGAATATTTAAGACAATTCTTTTTCCATCATACATTTAAAAGGTCATGTCATTTTAGTTATATAGTTAACATAAGCTATGTAAAGTACATATAAATCCCAAACAAAATATGGACTGCTAGTGTTTCTTTAGATATTCAAAAGGTATTGAGGTACTGATTATAGATATAATGGTTATATTAATTGCCAAGCCACTAAATTATGCATATTTTATTTCTGATAGTTGGAAAGGTTTCTGGTCACATTGGAGAATTTTCTCTTTCCATGTTCCAGAACCAAAACCATTTTATTCAAATAGCTAGAAGAACAGACAAGATAAAACTGGTCAGTAGCAGGATAAGTAAATAATTACTTTCACCACTCAGGAGTAAAGCTTAATTGTGAATGAATTCAGTTAACTGTAGTCCATAACAATGCTTTTGGATAAATCATCCAAAATCATTTATTTATTCATTACTCTCAAACAGCTTGCTATTTCTGTGCAGTACAAAGTTGGCAAATTATAGATTTAAGTTTTTGATTTAAAGGAAATCTTTAGTTTCTGTGTTAACTGTATTAAATGCAGGTTCTACACAGCTAATGAGTTGAGAAAGAGCAATAGTTTGGAATAGCGTGCCTTTAGAAAGGTTTGGGTCAAGCTGAATTGCTAGAACAAGCTGAAAATATCTTTATTCCATATCTGGTATTAATAATTATTATGTACTTATATATTAATGTTCATATTTAGGGTAACTTTTTTGCTACAACGGCAATTGGCTTAATATGAATGGGCAAATGTTTGTTAATAGAATTAACAGAATCAAGTAAAACCAACAGTTTTGTTTCTACAATAATATGGATACATATTTCAGAGTCTACAGGAAACACAATGACCTCTAGCCTAATTTGACCTTGTTTACTTTGCTTGTTTTCTGTTATAAATCACATCCTGTACCAATATTTGGAAAGTGTTGATAGCATTGATATAATAGAATGTTTTATCCTACAGGTCTGATATTTTTCCAAGCTATATGCTCTTGTATATTTTGTTGCAAACATCTAGTGTTCCAAGTATTTTATAACTATCTTTGTGCATAGATTTAGATGGAATTAATATTACAAGTATTTCTCAAATACTATCTTCAACAACCACTAAAAATAATGTCCAGTAATATGATAAATATAATAAAATAATGTCCAGTTAATATGAATGGACCTGAATACTTCCAAAACAGATAATTAAGGGATAAGACATAAACCCTGTTACCTTCAGAAATCCTATTTCCAAACTAAAACATATTTGATTACTCTTAACTCTTTCTTTTTAATTTAATTTTTGATGCATTACAGTTCTTTCAAGAATGGCACAGTAATCACTGCTACAGAACATGAAATATTCAGCACTTTTCAAAAGCTTGTTGCTGAAGGTCATTTGCAGGTTGCCATTATAAGAAATGTGCTTGTGGTATTAATCACTAAAAAGTGATGTTGAATGGCTTGCATTAAATGAATATGGAAGCTATATTAATATACACTCACTGAGCACTTTATTTGAGACACTATACTAATACTGAGAAGGGACTCCCTTTGCTGTCAAAACACCCTCAATTCTTCATGACATAGATTCGGCAAGATGCTGGAAACATTCCTTTGGGATTCTAGTCCATGCAAACATGATTGCATTATGCAATTTCTGTAGATTTGTCAGCTGCACATCCAAACTACGACTCTCCTGTTCTACCACATCCCAGAGGTGTTCTCTTGAATTCAGGTCCACTGACTGGGAAGGCCACAGAAGAACACTAAACGCATTGTCATGTTCATGAAGCCAGTTTGAGACAGAATTTTCTTCATGATATTCTGCATTATCATGCTCAAAGTATCTATTAGAAGATGGGAAAATTGTAATCATAAAGAAATGCACATGGCCAATAACAATACTCAAATAAGCTATGGCATTCAAGCGATGATCGATTGGTATTAACAGGCCCAAAGTGTGCCCAGAAATCATTCTCCACACCATTACACCACCACCATCAGCCTGGACTGTTGACACAAGGCGGGTTTGGTTCCATGGATTCATGCTGTTGATGCCAAATTCTGACCCTACCATCTGTGTGCCTCATCAGAAATCAAACTTCATCACACCATGCCACATTTTTCCAGTCTTCAACTGTCCCTGTTTTTGGCTGACAATAAGTGGAACCCATTATGATCTTCAGCTGTTGTAGCCCATCCGCCTCAAGGTATGAAGTGTTGTGCATGTTGAGATGCTTTTCTGCTCATCACAGAGTGGTTATCTTAGTTACCATAGCCTTGCTGTTTGCTCGAACCAGCCTGACTAGTCTTCTCCGACCTCTTTTCAACAAAATGCTCCCATCCAGACAACCGCTGCTCATTGGATGTTTTTTGTCATTCTGAGTTAACTTCAGAGACTAATGTGTGTGAATATCAGAGGAGATCAGCAGTTACAGAAATCCTCAAACCAGCCTCTCTGGAGTACAGATGTTCCTAATAAAGTGCTTAGCGCTTATCCATCCATCCATTTTCCAACGCGCTTATCCTTCTGGGTTGCGGGGGGTCTGGAGCCTATCCCGGAAGCTACGGGCACGAGGCGGGGAACAACCCAGGATGGGGGGCCAGTCCATCGCAGGCATGATTATATAATGTAAGGATATTTTTATTTTTTTTAACCACTTGGGAATTAAAGTCTCATTAATATATTAATATAAAACATACAATGTATTTAGTAGATCCATCCATCCATCCATCCATCCAGTCAAGGGTCACAGACACACACTATATGGACAAAAATATTGGGACACACCTCTCAATCTTGGATTAAGGTGTTACATTCAGTTCCATTGCTAAAGGTGTATAAAACCAAGAACCTAGCCATGCAGTGAGGTTTACAAACATTTCTGAAATAATGGGTCGTTCTGAAGAGCTCAGTGAATTTAAGCAGGGTACTGTCATTGGATGCCACCTTTGCAGTAAATCAGTTTGTGAATTTTTTTTCCTGCTTGATATTCTATGGTGAACTGTATGTGGTATTATTGCGAAGTGGAAGCATCTGGATTGGTGAAAAGCACATCACCAGTGGAAATGTGCTCTGTGTAGTGAAAAATCACGCATCTTTGTATGCAGTCTGAAAAACAGTCTGGGTTTGGCAGATACCAGGAGAATGTAACCTAACCTGACAGGACCGTGCCAACTGTAAAGTTTGGTGGAGGAGAGATAATAGTATGAGGTTTCTTTTTCAGGGATTGGGCTTTCAGGGATTGGGCTTTGGCACCTAAGGTCCAGTGAAGAGAACTCTTAATGCTTCACAATACCAAGATATTTTGGACAATTCTAGGCTTCCGATTTTATGGTAACAGTTCAGGAAAGGCCCTTTGCTGTTCCAACGTGACTGTACCCCAGTGCACAAAGCAAGGTCCATAAAGATATGGTTGGGTGAGTTTGACGTAGAAGAACTTGACTGGCCCAAACAGAGCCCTGATCTCAACCCCATCAAACACCTTTGGGATGAACTAGAACAGAGACTGAGAGCCAGGCCTTCACGTCCAACATCAGTGCTTAACCTCACAAATGCTCTTCTGGATGAATGGGCAAAAATTCCCACAGACACACTCCAAAATCTTGTGGAAAGCTTTCTCAGAAGAATGCCAGCTGATATAGCTGCAAAGGGGGGAGCAACTTCATATTGATGCTTATGGATTCAGAATGGGATGTCCCAAAAATTCCTGGTGTAACGGCCAGATGTCCCAATATTTTGTCCATTCAGTGTATGTATAACTCCCCCATTGAAAGCCCTTTCAAAACAGTAATGGCAAGTATCTCTGATTTGAAGATTTGGATGCATGATAACTTCTGCAAACTAAATACTGATAATAGTGAAGTTTTAGTCATAGGTCCTCATTATTCAGAACATCAGATTTCTCAGTCTGTAGTGATGGTGTGTGTCACACCCCGATCGTGCTGATCCTCCTGTGCCACGCCCCCCTCGTTCACCTCATGTGGTTAACCTCGTTAACCCAGCTGTTGAGTTGTCCTTATTAGTTCGATGTATTTAAGTCCATGTCAGAGTTTGTTTCCCTAGTCCTGTCATTGTAGTGTTGTAGATGGTCCTGCCGTTTGTTTCCTCATGCCCCTTCGTTTGCCAATTAAACCCCTTTATTTTACCCCATTCCTGATCTCTTTGGCCTGCTTCCCTGGTCTGTGCCGCTCAGTTCAGGACAGAATGACAGAACTCGCAAAGAAGACGCCTCGGATGACGCAGGAGGAATACCTCAGCATAACAGACAAGATACTGCATTGGCTCGATCAGCCTGAAGTCCAGAATGATCCCCTGCTTCTAGCCTACTGGTGCAGGGACATCCTGGAAGAGATGTCCCTGCCCGGGGACATGCACCTAGCCGGGGAGGTGCGTGAAAATCTGCGGCGGCTGAGGCAAACTTGAAACGGGAAGCCACAGCCCGTGGATTGCCTTATGGTCCTCTTGCAGAATTGCCAGAGGTGCTCCAGACTTCGCCACCAGCAACAGTAAGCGGGAAGAGGAAAAAGCGGAGAAAATAAAGGCAGGAAGACATGCAGGAGGTCTGCCTGGGGGCTCTCTCTCTCCGCTGCTTCCCCTGCCGGGTGTTGGGAAGATCCCCTCCCAATTCTAAATCCGGTGGTGTTCGCGCCTGCTACCGCCTGCCCCGACCGTCCGCCCACCGCTTCGCTGCCCACATCAGCAGTGCGCCCCTTTTCCAGGACGCACCTGGTCCTTAAAGGGGCCAGGTCCATTTGGGACGCTATCCCACGGGTTCCCCGGTCCCGGAAGCGGATGGCGCCCGCTACCGGGGCACGAAACCCGACTCTGCCCCCTGTGGTTCCCGTGCCTCCTGCAGCGCCCCCTTTAGTTCCCGTGCCTCTTGCAGCGCCCCCTGTGGTTCCTGTGCCTGTGGCTCTAGCTCTGCCTCCAGAGGTTCCTGTGAGGCCAGCGGAGGTCTCTGCGCCTCCTGCTTCATCCCTGGGGATTCCTGCTCTGCCCCCAGACCCCTTCCCCCAGAACATCCCTGATCCCCCAGACATTATTCCCGTGCCCCCGGTCCCAGTCCCTGAGGAGGTCCCCATCTGTCGAACCATCGCTCCTCCACCCTTAGTGGAAATGGAGGATTCAGCTTGAATGGGACCCCTCGGGGATCACCCTGACCTCCTCAATGACTCCAACATCACCCCAATGTGGCAAGTCCTGGCCAGGTCCCCGCCTCTCAGTTTCCCGGAAAGGGAGGGGATTCCTGCGTTGGGGTCAAGTCCCACCCCCCCTGCCCCCTGGCTCGCCTTCGGTTCCCCTGGCTGCGGCTGGGCGGTCGCCTGTGGGGCCTCTGGCTTCGGCTCGGCAGTTGCCTCCGGTCCCGCCTGCGGCGCCTCGTCATCTGGCTGTGGTCCCACCTCCAGCTTCTCGTCGGTCGCCTGTGGATCCCCCGTCTCCGACTCATTGGTCGCCTACACCTTGGCTGACGGCGACTGCGCCTTCAACTGCCGCGGCTGCTGCTTCCTCCTCCCCTTTGCCTGGGTCCCCTTCCTCTTCCTCCTTGCCCCCTCCATCAGTCCCTCCACCGTCCTCCTTGCTGCCTGTGGCATTCCCTCCTGCTCCCTCTTCGCGCTTGCCGAGGGTCCCTCCGGTTCCGGGGTCGCCTGCTGCCCCTGTGGCTTCCGCCCCTCGCCTGCTGAGGTTCTCTCCGGCTCCCCGTTTCCCCCCGCCCTTTGCCTTCTGCTTTCGTGCCCCATGTGTTTGCTTCCCGTCCCTCTGTGTTTTCCGGTTCCTTTGTGGCTACTGTGGGCTTTCCCCTGGTGTTCCCCTCCTTGGGTTCTGTGTTCCCGTTTTTGGTGCCCCTGTGTCAGTCTGCGTTCCCTGTAGTTTGTCATTTGTTGTTGGAGTTGTTCTTTGTGCCTGTTCTGTGTGTCTGTGTTGTGCCCTGTTGATGTTTTGCTTTTGTTTTCCAGGTCCCCGTTCCTCCCCTCCCCTGGGGCGTGCCCAGTGTGCGCGCCTTTTGAGGGGGGTTCTATCACACCCCAATCGTGCTGATCCTCCTGTGCCACACCCCCCTCGTTAACCTTATGTGGATTCCCAGTGTTTAACAGCTGTTTCGAGTTGTCCTTATTAGTTTGGTGTATTTAAGTCCACGTCAGAGTTTGTTTCCCTAGTTCTGTCATTGTAGTGTTGTGGATGGTCCTGCTGTTTTGTTTCCTTATGCCCCTTCATTTGTCAAGTAAACCCCTTTATTTCTTTATTCCTGATCTCCTTTGCCTGCTTCCCGGGTCCGTGCCGCTCAGTTCATGACACTGTGTCCATTAAATCTGCTACCGTTATCAGAAATCAAAGAGTACTATTTGACCCATCACTGAACTTTGCCCACAATCAAGTTCCTCACCAAAACCGCATTTTACCATCTCCATAATATTGCTTGCCGTCTGTTTTCCACTTTTAAATATGACTCAAAGAATTTCCTGTTTAATGCACATTTCTCTCTGTGACTGCGACGTTTTTTCCCTCCTTGCAAAGCAACCATGGAATTGTGAAATGTGCCACACATAAATTATATAAATTTAACTTCTTATTTTATTATTGTTAACTATGTTTGAAGATTAGCTAAAACCAGTATGATGCAACAACATCCGAAATGTTTGAATGTTTTTGACATGTTTTGTTATACTGATTAAATTCACACTTTGTAGAATAATATATGATAGTCACGTAAACATTTACACTTTTGCCTATTTGACAGCAGTGTCCTAAGTAATTCGCAGTTGTATTCATTTATGCAGTAGAACGTTTCCGTAAAGCTATGCAGGGTAACATATCCAAGCTACTGACATTCGAAGCAGTGATACTGAGTGTTGCTACACCGCATGGTTTTGTTGACCCGGAGTCATGCATGAAGAAAAGACCACATTGTGTGTGTGTGTAGGAGGGATTCGTCCTCCCTTAAACATGTAAGTTATTCTTTCCCAAATTCATTGAAACCCCACGGATTTTTGATACGTATCTCCTGTGCCAGAACTGACTGTTAATCACAGAACACTCCTCCCCTTCATTTTACGACTGCTTGGTATGAACGCCAGAGATACCAGCGTGAAGAGAATTACACAGACAGAACAGAACTAATAGCTACATGGACGTATCGCATGTCACTAGCTGTAAGTAATGTAATACTTTCATGTTGTATTTTTGTATAAATCTTGTTGTATCACACATACGTAATAAGCCTAGAAACGGTTGTATATGTAGAATTTAATAAGTCGTGCTATAAGTCGGGTATTTACATTAACATTTTGTATTCTCATTGGGGGCATAGTTTAAGCATCAAATCCCATCATCGCCCGTTTGACGATGGAATTTCTTTGTAAGGTTACACTTTTTAAACTCGTAATAAAATTATACTTTTATCCACGACCATATTTCAACCATATCATTCGAGACTTAAACTGACCCTGACACTTTCATAAACTGTAGCGGCGGGCGGACCGAGACATCGCGGGAGCAGAGAGACACGAAGACTCACTGGCTGGGGAAACACGCTCCTTATTGGCGGTCCTGCAAAGGCACTCAACGACCGCCGAGCCAATCACATATGGGGAACCAAGGTTGTCAGACGCTGAACTGTAAGATACATACTCGGTAGTGGTGTGCGATACTACAGTACAAGATTTAATATGGATGCGATACCAAGTAAATACAGGGAAAGTATCGATATCGATACTTCTTAATAATTAAGGTGGATGCATCATCAAATTGCTAAAGCTGAATTAATTTTCATTACCTTTAAGTGTTT
>JAODJW010000001.1:32664771-32679801 GCA_026777045.1 Hyperopisus bebe | reverse complement strand
CTCCCCCGTAGATTAATTTTATCTAGTGTGGGACCCGTCTGTTTCATGCAGCTGAATTTCTGGTCTTCTATTTAGTCGCAATATGCCAGTCAGCTTTTCCTCCTTATCAAAATCTATATTGATCATGCTGAATACAGATGTTCAGATAAAGACATGCATCTCATTTCACTTTGCTTAGATTGGTATCCCAAAGTGTTATATGTAGAAATAGGGAATTTATATTTTTAGAAAATAAAAAAATATTTCTGCATCTGTGAAGCATGATGATATTGTATTCTTTGTAAGAGGTATTCTCTGAATAAAATCCTAAAAAGTGATGCATTCCAAATACTCAATTGATCTGTCCTGACAAAAAATTTAGAATAATCATTCAACTTGTATTAGAATACATCTTCACAGTAATGCATAGCAATAGATATATTCTTGTCATATTGTTCTGATAATTATCTCATGTAAATCAAAACATTACTGGAACATTTGGTAAGGTGGATGACAACTTCCATCTGATGCAGTTTAAAACATAAATTTCAAATTAAAACCAAATTAAATTAATTTCTTCATTTGAAACTATAATAGAGGTTTGATTCTTTAATAGTTTGTCCTACGGGATCAGCATCATATTCTGCTTAGGTAGGCGTGATTATAATGGGCTTTGCACTGCATTCTTCCTGGGGTATACCGTGACTCAGTTATAGTTAAGTCATTGTTAAGTGTCATGAATGAGTTGTAAATATGATTATAGGAAAAAGCCTTCTAACTTTAGTGACACAGACTGGTTTCTCCCTTAAACAGGACTGATTCAAGTGGGTGTGAAAACAACTCCTACACATTTCAAAGACATTTCCTATGGAGTCATCACTCATTATCCTTCCATCTCCAGCTCCGTAGTATACGATCATGAAGAATCACTAATATGTATATTGATATTTACCTACAACATTATTATTTTTTACGACGTATAATATCATTGTCACGTAGCTTTTATTAAGGGACACACCTTTCGCATTACACTGTATTGTCAATTTAAAATCTGGAACAATAAACTGCATGGATTTAGGCCTATATGTTGCAAATTATCAATCATGCATAAATAAATGCAGTTTAATTTGTACATTAATTTGAATAACTGAGAAGCAGGTGCGGGCATCTTTGCTGAGACTGCTGCCCCCACAACTTGGACCTGAATAAGCGGTGAAAATGGATGTATGGTTGGATGTATTTTTCAGGATACAAAAAAGAGGTTTGCAAAACGGATCAAGCATACAAAATAAAGGAGTAATTAGACAATCATCAGTGCTCCTTACTTTAAGTGCAAAAATGAAAAATTCAGAAGACATAGCAGCTTATTTTAATAGTAACTACTTTATAATAAAATGACTATGGAAGTAATTTAAAATTTTAGATTTAGATAGGATTTACAAAGTGTACAGCTTGACCCAATAGAGCTTGATGGTTAAATATGCCAAGTGCAGCTGAGATTCAACTTTCTCAAACCAGTCACATCTGCAGATTTGTCACACAAAAAAAAATCTCCCACGTTTCCACAGATTTGTAACTTCAGAATAAATTCTCCCATGCCTCACTGATTTTGAGATAATCAGGGTTTGAAATGTAACACAATAATAAAAATAGACATTTAATGCTACCATGTCATTTTCAGAACTCCAAAGGACACCTATCATTTTCAGTCATCCAGTAACGCATTTAATGCCACATCAACTCCTTAACTGGAGAGTGTACATGGTGCGGTAAAGAGAAGGATTAATTATGCTAGTTCTCAACTCAATCCCTTTTTGAAGTGACTGTACTATATAATTTGACTGGAGGACCCAAAGGAATAAAGGCCCATCACTGTGAATGGGTATGGGAGGGATCAAGTCAATATGCAGTTAACTAGAGCCTGAGATGAAACCTTGAACATCAGCAGCAGTATGTAGACTGGTGACCTCTGCAAGTTACATATTGTCAGTTACTGGTAGGTAGGAAAAGTGGTTCATATCAGTGGGACAGCTTCAGACTGGCTACGTTTTTGGCAAAATATCAGTAAAATGGTCATTTTGTTGCTATTTTCTCATTGCGTTTGATTTAAATTTGCTTATAGGCCTTTATTCAAACACACTGCAATGGACCTTTGGCAAAAAGGATTCATGTAGGATATTTAAATTATTTAATTTGTTTCTATGGCTTGGTCAGTGTATGTACAGCACAAGATGTAGGGGTGGAATGCAGGAGGGTCAGGCTGGAGTGACAGATGAGGGTAGTCAGATAGGGAACAGTGTGGAAGTGAAATTTAAATACAGTTAATACCACATTAAACAACTTCAAGTTATGACATATGGGAAACTGTAGCTGCTGCGTTGGTCATTGACCTGACCTTGATGGGCTCTCTAGCTCTCCTGGCTCAGAGGAGGGAGACTGAAGATGGATTTACATGTGGCCCTGTGAGCTAATCATCGGTGTATGTGACCGTAAGGTTGCTGTTTGAAGCTCAATCCTTGGCAAACCTGCAGGTCCTTAAGTAAGGCCATTAACCCCCAGCTCCCTGGGAGAGCAAGTTGGGGGAGGTGTAAAGAGAACTTCCCTATGGGGATCAATAAAGCATCTATTTTTAACTCTTGTTTCATTATGCTCAGATATATCATATTAATTTAGACTTCTGTTTCACTATGTAAATATACATATCATGCTCAATTAACTCTTCTTTCACTATGCTTATACAGTATACGAAACAATGTGTATGCATACTGGTGTAGCAATAGTAACAGCAATTATGGTAAAATAATCAATACTTATGTAAAAGGATTTTTTTTTTTCAAATTCATCATAATTATCGTTTATCCCTTTGAAACGTTTATTCCCTTTTCCACATTTATTGAACATAGAACACTAAATGACCAATGATATGTAAGCAGGTTAAGCCCTTGCAAGATATGTTACAAGTTTTAAGGGCAGACCTGAAGGGCCCTGTACCAGGAACCTTGAAAAGGTACAAGATAGATAAGAGACGAACAAACAAGGAACCAAGAGACAAACTTTGAACAGACCTAAAAAAATAGCTACCAGTCTGACATTTAACTTCCACAACAAGCAGCAAATGCATCTGGTGTAGAAATTGATAGAATGTTGCACTCTTTTCTGGAAATCCCACTGTAAAAACACATGGATGACACTGAAGGATGGGCCACTTTTCCCAGATCAGTTAAAACAGAGACCTGGATCAAACCTTGATGAAACCCTAACAACAGTCTAGAGAAAGTAACACCAGAGAAAATACCCAAAGCAGCGAGACCATAAAGAAACAGATGAACAAAACATATAATCATAGTTACACATTGAACACTCTCCTTGGACTGGTTCATTATCCTTTTAACTTATACTACCTGAATCATCACCCTGGATTTGTCTAGGAGGGTTAAGTGGGGGTGATTCATAGGGTAACACTACAGTCACACTCTTCCAGGGCTCTAGGTTCAATATATGGTCTTAGTTTCTGTGTGGGGAGTACATTCTCCTTGGGGTTTGTGAATTTCTCAATTTAATGCAGTCCTTGAAATTCTGGTTAGGTGAACTGGTGTGTCAAAAGGGTGCAAGTGTTGTGTCTGCTCTGTGATGAACTGCCATCCTGTGCTCCTTCGGTCTACAGGCTTTCCACAACCTAGCACTGGATAATTGATTGTAGAAAATCAATAGCAAATTATTACGGATCCGGAGCGGGGACGAGGCATAGTGCAGGTCGGAACAGAAATGGACGACCCACTGGCGGCTCACGGGGCAAATGTGGGATTTATTACACAAAACAGGAAACACTAAAAACACTAAACCCAAAACGACCACTAGGGGTGAAAAACAGAAGGGGATGAACAAAGACTAAATTTACAGAAGGATCCAGACAGGTAGGCTACAAACAGAATATTCAAAACTTTAGGCGGGATTCAAACACGTGACAAAAGGAACTTGCAGGTAGCCGCATGCTCAACACATTGAGCCATACGGCTGACAGGAATCTGAGGAAACATAAAGACTGACAGGAAGGACAGGATGGCTAGCGATGTCTGCTGGCCAAACAGGGAAGGGACACAAAAGACTGAGACAACAGGAGCTGACCCTGACACAAGTGAGATAGGAAAATGTCAGACAGAGACAAGGCAGGGTAAAAAAAAAACAATATTTACCCTTTTAATCCTCTGTCACATCCATCAACAAAAGAACGCCTACAGCAAATGTCTTTATTTGAGCCCTCTGACTATGTACTGTACTATCCTGAATGGGGAAATGCAAGGCTTCCTAATTCACTGTCATACTTCCAGAGGTCCACTGGAGAGTGAGACAGTGAGTGTCATTACCGCTGGTGGTTAGAATGGACTGTGAAGGAGCTGTTATCTGCTGTGTGCTAAAGCATGTAGCACAGCATTGATTGTTATCCAGAGCTACTGGTACTCAGCAGCCAGATCATCTCTAATGAATAGGGTTCCATGAGGGGTGGGCTAAGAGGGTAACGAGCAAAGCTCCCACAGCTGATCTACAACTTGAGGGGGGAGTTGTTAAGTTAAAGTGGAGCTAAACTCTTACATTAAAAGATCTCATACAGTTTTAAGCTACAGACTATATATCAAACTGATGCTGCACAGTTACTTCCCACCTGCAATGGCAAACACAAAGCAGAATAACAAGATGAATGCTGTGAGATGCATGAGATGCTTGAAAATTAATTAATGCATCCAAAAATCACATTCCCTAGATTATATTGTAAGTTCTAGTGTGTTGCAAAGCAGTATCAGGTGACATTTACCCGAATAGCCTTAGGTCTCACTAGCTGCGACCTTCCTGAAAGACTATTTTTACTGATCCTTAATTTTAGAAACCATGTATAAAGAAAAATGTTAGCTAATTTTTAAAGTCTGACAGGTGTTTCAACTTGATTCTTTTTTGGGAGGGGAGATGTAAACACACATGCATAGTTCAATGACAGATTAGGCCAAGAAATAAGTACTTTAGAGATCCTTAACATAGTTTCTTTAGCTGGGTAGCGCCGATGTTTGTGTGTGGACTATACTGTAGGCTCCAGTAGCCTTGTGCAAATACAAGCTTGGACTAGACATGACTTTTCATTCTCCTGTCAACAAGTCAGCAAGTGCCAGTACAACCTATCCTTTGGGTTACTAATAAATATGTGAACCCAAACATTCTTGTATATATACAGACTTACTGAAGGCCATGCCTCTCCTTGCAAACACTTAACATGCCTTCACACTGCTTATAAGTGATAATGCTAATGTATCCAGTGTTGTCAGGAAGTAAGGAAACCTAATTTAAAACCTTATTGGATCTGTGTTTTTGTTCCTAAATGAAGAAGCCCTAATTAAATTTTGGATAAAAGTTGAAAATGAACAACAAACAGAAAAATAAGCGAAACTAGAGAGAAGGTAGGTGTCGAAAGTACTGAGTGTCATTAGGGAGAGCTGGGTCTCGTAGGAGACCCTCTTGACCAGTGCTGACCAGTTGACTCAGGCACTACCCACTGATTCAGCCTGTACAATAACACTGATTCAGGCACTCCAGAAAGACACCTCATTCTGGCCACTTAGTTAGCAGCCCACAGCCATACTCCAGCTATAATTCATTTTCATGCTAGAGAAAAAACAGAGAGCTTTACTGCTATTCTACACAGCAATTTTGACTCTTGCAGTTCAATGCAAGAAAAAAATGCAAAGATAGAATAATAGAATAGGGGCATACTCATATCTAAGATGCTTATTAAAATTAATTATCATCTTACTGTCCTCTTGCAAAGATATAAGAAGCACCACACACACCTTACCAGCGACCTCATGACCCCCCCATACTCTTCCAATCCATCTGTTGACCTCGTAGGAAGAGTCACCAGAGACATGAATGTCGTTGCTGAGGGTGTAAATGTCTAAGACGTCATTAAATGCCTGGATCTTGGTCTTTATTAAGGACACCTGCAATCCCAGACATTCAGATTCCTCGCTCAGGCGCTCAAGAGCCCCAATCAGAGCCTCCATTGAGTCCGCTCATGGAACATCTTTTTCAGGCGAGCCTCACCTAACATGAGAATAATTATAAACAAAAATATTTTTGTGTCCTGTTTACCAATCCAGTTATGGAAGTATATATTGGACTTTATTATTTGAAACCCACAGAATACAATCCACAAATATGTATCATAATCCACAAATATTTCACTACTAATAATCCACTAATATGTATTTTTAAAATTTGTGCTGTGTAAAATCATATCCAGAAAAATTTGTACACGTAAAATTTATTTTGCATATTTGTGGATCACCTCCTGTCTGTTTGTGGATCCAATAAAAGTCTCATAATCCAGGGGTTTATGACACAGAAACATCCTTAGGCATTACCGGATAACAAAATTAAAACCATCGCATTGAGGCTTTTGTAACAGAATAAAAATTTCCACTTATATATGCAGCTGCATACATTGTAAATGTATTACTTAAATCAGTTCTTTTTTGTTGATCTTAAGTACTGGCTTTATCATCAATAATACCATATTTAGGAATGCAGTTACTAAAAATAAACTCTGTCTGGATATCAGTTCCGCAATTTCCTCTTTGTTTATAATGATTTTAATGTTGTAACCTAACAGCAGATATTAGCTCTATGACTTGCAGTGCCTGGTCTGGTGCTTTAAATTCCCAGAACAATACTCTCCGTGCAGTTTTAAAGCTGAGCATTAATATTAGACAAGCCCAAATATCATGTTCCTCTGGGTAACCAAGGGATTTCTCAAATTATTATTTTTCAATAGAAATTCATCAGGATGGTTGTCTGTCAAAAGCTCTAAATTACACTTAAGCAAAGACTACTTTGAGGAAACTGCTCTTCACTTTTAATCTATTCATGGACTACTGTGCTGCTTGTATACTCATTCACAATCAGGTGACCACATCTCCAGTTGAAATGATACAACTGCAATGTAGTACAATGCAACTGTATAAATTTGACAAGTGCCTATTGCACATTACAACCCTAAATGACCCAACAGCGATGGCCAAGCGTCCAAGAATTGACTGCTTAATAGAGATTTATGCTGTACCCATGCTGCTTATTCTGCTGGAAAACAATACAAACACAAGGTAAATGACATGGGGTTCCTTACTATAACTCCAATTATGCTGACACTCCAGTTGCAAAGGTCAGGCCCTCTTATTACAATCAAGTCTTTACTTGTTACTCATTCAGCAGATTTGATTGCCAAAGTTGTAACTCAAGAGCCTATTTTGCATCATTTGCCTCCCCTTCTGAAAATAAGTACCCATCCATCCCTCCATCTTCCAACAGACTACCCAGTATAGAACTGTAGTGGAACCCGGACCCTATTTTATAGGAAAATACCTTGTAGGTGTGATGCCTGTCAATCACATCTACAATCAAAAAATGAGAGAAATTTAGGGACACCAGTCCACCAAGGTGTAAAGGTATAGGAGAGAGTTTAATATTGGGGGGAGGGGGGAGCACTTAATGATTTATTGTGGAGGTGAATGAATCCAAATGAATTATTGAGGGGCACATGCACCCCCCACCCCCCTGGTTCCTACACCCCTGTCAAAGTAACAGTAGCAGTGCTACCCAGTGAGTCATCCTAATGAAAATATAGATGGTCCTTTTCATGTGAAACACAAAAAACTGAATGACAATAGCCCAAGACTGATATTCTGAAGCAGTAATGCCCAAATTTAAAGTTTGCTTAGCATCAAAATGACCCCTACCATGGATTAGGCATTCCAGAAAAAAGTACATTATCTATCCATCCATCTATCCATTTTCTATATCTGATTGTCCTATGTGGAGTTTAAACAGTTATATACAGTCTAACATTTGTGTCAGTTTAATGCAATGAACCATCATCGCTACTTCAGTGTTTCAGTGTAAGATGGTCTTAGGCCAAGATTTTCTGAAGGCTCACAGGAAAAGATGAAATAACATGAGTGCCAAGATAACTAAGGTCTGGATCTTCCCACATCTAGTCCATCTGACATGAGCCAAATATGTTGTGTGTCCAATTATAATCTTTTGGCTTTAAGTAAAGAGCAAATGACATCACTTTCATATTTTAAGGACACATAGCTTGTATATATAATATAAATGTGTACACACACACACGTCAGGTGAGTGTGTAGGGTCTGCCATGAATCTGGCATCTATGGAGCGGGTTTTGATGTTAAGGGCTTTGCTCAAGTGTCCAACAGTGATATTACACTGCCAGCCAAAGGATTAGAACCTTCTAGAGACAGGCACAGATTGTTAACTGGGAGAACCACAACCTGCTCCAGTAACCTACGTGAGCAACATTCTGCTGCACAAATGACACCTATGCTGATCAGAAAACATTTACAGTTATTGCCTTCTCCTGTAACACAGAGGGCCAATACTCTGACCAGTGCAGAGACGCCAAGACAAAGCCCATCTACTGCCTAGTTTTGTACATATTGCAAAATTAAAATTTCAGTTTTGTAATGAGCCATAGGAACAACAACAACAACAAAACACACTGAAAATCAACATGATAAACAGAATTTTTAAAATTCTTTTAGGAAGCACTTATGACATATTTTACAAATTCTCATCATAAAATATAGACTATTGTTGTATAAACAAATCTTGCAGCAATAATTTATTCCTTTAAAAGATGTTTGCACATAAACCCTGCACAAATCTGTGTATATTGAGGGTGTTCATCAGTTAAAGAAATCAGCTGATGTTTTTTTGCAGAGATTGGGCCATTTAAGGATAAAGGAGATCTATACTCGCCTTTCAGCTGCCTTGAGAATGACACCTCCCTGCTACTGGATGTTACCTTGTCACACAAATGATGCTCAGCAATGTCAATATTCAGCAGGATGTCAAAATTCAGTAGATCCTAGAGAAGCGCAACCAGAGATGACATGAGGAAACGTTGCCATTCCAAATTCCTTAGAGAAAAGTACTTTACTTCAACAGCTTTGTGTAAAAGCATTTCCTAAGCAACAAAAATTGTACTACAAAGAAAAATGTCCCCCAGTCAAACACTACTCATACTACACATTCCGGTCCTGTGTGGGAGTTCAGATGCAGGCAGACAGACCCAGAGCATTTGTTACTGGAGCTGAAAGGAGAGGCACTGCTTCATGACAGAGCACATTACATCTGCTGTTGATCACAGGCATGGACTCAGTTGGATGGTTACCTACAGTGTCAGGATAACCTATTAGAATACACAGAAAGGCTACTGCTACTTGGTAATGCTGTCCCCTCATGTTGAAATGTACTAGGCCAATGGTAGAATATGAAATAGATTAATAAGAAAAAAACTGTCAGGCAGTAACTATCCATGTAGTAGACAATTTGTTCCACTCATAAGATTTATTTCTTCCAGAACAACAAACTTTAAAAGTTTCCTTTCAGGATTATAATAACGTATACAAATTTCATAGTACTTAAACCAAAGGAAAGCTGGTCTTACCAACAGGAACTATGAAGCTCTTTGTAAAATATTGTAGCATAGGCGAGTTGCCTATCGCTAATGTATAGCTGAGTTTATTTGCATGTTCCCAGTGCATTATGGGGTGAATGGATAAGTTGCAATAGCCCATGTGATGTCTTTGTAATAACTGTGCCCTGTTCCTTATGCTGCATGTCCACTGCGTTTAATGTCATGTGTAGTGCTGATGGTCGGTAATGTTATTGTAGTGGATTTTTTACTACCGTGTCAGGTTGGGATGGTTTAGAAAGCTAGGTGGTGGGTGAAGTGCAGGAATGTATGAGCAGGTTGTGTTGTCAGTATGTGTACTATTGTATGAATTCTTTTAAGGGCTGTTAAAAAAAAGGACTGCTGTGTTTCTTATGTACTTCTGGGTTTGTTGGGTGTCACAATATTTCCACATGTGCTTTTTAATCTTCAAATTTTACTTTAAGGTAAATCCATATTTCCTCCCTGGATTCAATAATTTGTGTAAGATGATAAGCATTGGACTTATAAAAGATTTCTGAAATATAGTGGATCTTTATGCAACACATTTTAGCTCTATATTTTTAAGTTGATCACTCTTCTCCCCAACACCTCTCTGTACAATATCATGTAGCAGTATGAAGCTCAAAAACATGCTGTGTGACAAATGCAAATATTACTTTCGGTGTTACATAAAGTTACTCATAAGTGATCAGCGAGGTTCAAACATCATGAGCCAACAGGAGCCCTCTCCATAGATCAAAGGCTAACTTAATATGCTAGCATGTGGCTACACAGGAACCCATTGGCTTGTTTGCCAGTGTTATAATATGACTGCTGTAACCCTACTAGCTGATGACTGAACATACTGCTGTAAGAGTGATGACATATTCAAAGCAAGTACGTAAATGACTGAATTCAGTGCTGCAAAAGAAGTCAAGATGGGAAATTGCCATTCATGCCCCTGGAAATGGCAATGTTCGGAAGTCAGAGAAGTGGATGATCGAGTGACAGCTGAAGGGCTGCCTTTGGAAGTCTGATGTGTGGGCTGAGAATTGGCACTCCGCTGGGGTCAAGGGAAATGCAGGGGACACACATGTACCCACAGAAACGCACAAACATCCAGCACATACCAAGACAGGCGCTTTTTATAAAGTGCCATTTTCCATTACATGACACATAGCCACAAAGGGACAGACAGGCAGGCAGTACTAGTTATTCTAAAAAGCCAGGACAGTCCTAGATCTACCTTTAATATCTTAAAATAAATGAGATTTAAATTTGTTTGCAATCGTGATGCAGACCTGTTTATCCATAACTTTCAGCAGAGCATCACAACTGCCAAACCTTGCCGAAATTTTAATTCCTAATTTTCCTAGCTACCATTTATGGATCACTTGGTTTTACCAATGATTGATAATCTGCAACTGCCATTATTACAATGAAGAAAATATGGCAAGCAGAAATATTGTGTGCATTTTCCAACCTAATTACTTAATTCAAATTTCCGCGTGCATTCAGTGGGTAAACAAGGTAATAGCCCTGCCAGTCTTTACTGTTTTTAAAATGCAATGCAACAGCCGCACTTCAGTAACAACATGCAATTATCCTATAGGGACAGCTCCACAGGACAAATACTGGGGAGCTGCTAAATCTGTTGCTAACCTTAAAAAGACCTTGCTGCTTTTGTGGACTGGAACATTCTTCTCCTGCTCTACAAGAATGGGTGAATTGCTATTGTAAAATTAGGAAAAAACACAATATATTGTAGTGTCTGGCAGACCAAGGCATTGTGGCAGCAGCAAAAAAACAAAAAGAGTTGCTTGCAGGGGAAAATAATACCCTTTAACTGAGGCCTTACCCTTTTAAACAACCACTGAACCCAAACATAACACTGCAGCACAAGGAGGTCTGATGCTGGGCTGTAAGGTACACGCACAATGGGTAATTTATACAGTAAAGATCGGACAGGGTTCACATATGATACAAGCTAGGACACATGCAACAACAGGAAATACAACAGGCATTTACAATGACACACACAGGATCTATTTACAATATTTTGCATGCTCCAGCGCTACACTACCCCTATCCCAGAGGTCGACCGTCCTGGCGACCACCACAGCCAGTTCTCCTTCACATCCACCAATAAGTCACCAAGGACATGTGGCTGCTACCAGTGTTCCCTCTCTAGGGACAGCTTACATGCAGAGGAGTTGGGGACTACTGGCAGACCACTGGCTTTGTGGGGACCTGTTGCTGACCGCTAGGCTGATTCTCTCGTGGGGCCTCCTACCCGTCAGGTCAGATGGCCCCACGCTGCCATTACAGTTCCTGTTGGAACTGGCTGCACTGCTCTGCCAGCTCACTTGCAATTCCTTTTCCACTGGGGATCCAAAGCACAGCACACCTTCCTGCACTCAAGCAATGCAGCCTCTATGGATCCATAGATGCTCCTGTTCCTGGGTAGCTGCTCACACATCCTCCATGTCCTGCTGCAGCCGCTCCTCATCCTGCTCACTCTGTGCCCGCTGCTTGTCCAGCTCGCAACACTCCTGGACCAGTTGGGCCTCCTAATGGTGGAGCAGCACCGCCTCCACAACCTCAGCTTGCTGTGCATGGCAGTCGCACTCACAGCTGGTGTCACACTGTGATTCATCGTCACTGGTGGGCTGTGAGCCCTTGCTGGTCAGTGAGTGGTTGGGATCCCCAGGAGCTCTTGCCCTCCCTCATCGCCGACGTCTTGGATGGGCATTAGGTGGGCTGGCACGGGCAGTATGGGGGCGCTCTATATGGGTCCAGAGTTTCTTGGAAGGATAGGCGCAGCAATCTCAGATGCGAGTGTGACCGCAGGACACAGCAGATTGAGGCTGCAGAGGCGACTCTGCTTGCCTGTGAGAAGGCCTGCTGTGCCATATAGGGTCAACCGGTTTGGGAGTGACGCAAGTTGGATGAGCAGCGGGCACTATGTGAGTAAGACAAGGAGTGGCTGCGCAAGTTGTAGGCCAGCTGGGAAAGCGAGCGTGACTGTGAAGAGTAACACTGGGCAAACGTGTGGAGGCCCGTCGTGCTTTGGAGGACCAGCTGGCCCAGGAGTACAGAGAGTTGGCAGAACAACAGCAGTAACTGTGGGAGGAGGGAAACGCTATCCAGAAGTTCTGTTGGAGGAGCAGGACTGCCTGTGTGAGGACATACAGGAAATGATCCTGGCAGAGGTCCCAAAACGAAAGCAGGAGACCATGGTCGAGCTTCTTGACCAGGAGGAAGCTTGCCATGCTGTCAAGGCCCAGGTGGCAGAGGAGTTCCAGGAGCTACAAGAGGTGGAGCCCTGCCTGTGGGACCACCTGGGGACATACCGCGATTGGGAGGACTTGCTGACCCAGGAGTATCATAAGTTGGTGAAGCGTGCATGCAATCTAGGGGTCCCACTGCTTGAATAGTGCCACGAGCAGCTGGAGGATATCTCCTGATCTGGGGAGAGGTAGGTGCAGCAGGTCCCCTCTAAACCGCAGAAAGAGAAGGGTCGGTGGGCGGGGGAACCTGTGATGCCAGCACCCAATGTCCACTAGCGTCACCAGTGCTCCCTTTGGAGAGGGTGCCCTGGTGGCTGCCTCTGGACTGAGGAGCCTTGTCCCAGAATGGAGGGTACTGGGAGTAGTGGTGGCCAGGACAGCTGACCTTTGGGGGGCATTATGGTGCCAGAGACACATATCCCAACATTTTCGCGAGCCATGTATAAAGCCCCATGTATGTCTTGTGTATAGCCCCTCTTTGTATTTGTTAGCGTAAATACTTGTGTTCACGAGTCCTCTTTCAAAAGACATTATGGTTGTTGAGCTGTCCCTTTCTTCTTCACCACTGTTATCGCTTGTATGATATACCAAAACAGTAGTATGAGGAATACTCCACTAACCAAATTTAAGAAACATAAGGGCATGCCAAGTTTATAGACATACAACTTTCAGGTATCATAATATGCTTAATATTTTAGGCGTACTACTAATCTGCTTACCAAATTGTGGGTGTAAGTAAACATATATATAATTGTGATTATATGGCAATGTGATATCGTGCATCTCTACACAAAGGTGCTATTTGGTAACTTGAGACAATTATTCATATGTAATGAGGGCTGTCATGATCAGATTTTCACTACACGATTATCGTGACCGAAAGAATTCATGATAACAATGTTATCACGGTATCTATAGAAAGGAATAAAGCCCCCTTTTGCGCTTACTGTTATTCTTGAGCAGACTGGGAGGTCTAACATTATCTTTTTTTATTGAATCCTGTACTGAAACTATTAGTATTTCCTTTAACAACATCAGGATCATTTTACGAACTGCTTGTAATCAATCCCCACCAGCCTCACATGGGATATTCAGTCAGATATTTGGACTTTGGATTATTTGTGTTCTCTGTTTTTAGGCTCTGCATAACCCCTGCGCTTTTCTCTGAGTGCATGTTTATGTGTCTCATTAGGTACCCTAGTCACAGTAGGGTGACCATATATGTACCTGACGGCTGCCACTATTATGCTGCAACAGAGTCTTACGCCAATAGGACAAACAACTAGAGAAATGCATGTTTTTTCCCATTTTTTTTCTGATCCCACTGATTTGCAGGAATAAATATATAGCTGCACACAAAGAAAAAATATGCCAGATTTCATATTTCAGGTCAGAGTGAACCAGAGCTATACGTACACCAAAAATACCATGTTTGTGTCACACCCGCTGAGGAAGGGACAACCCAAAATGCAGCTTCTTACTAGAAAAACCCTCATATGAGACTTTATTAGGGGAAACACACAGGAACCGAGGCACATACAAGCAACAATGACCAGACTGAACACTACAAGCCTGGGAGGCACTTAAATACAGACTAACAAAGGAGTAAACAAGAGGCAACTGTGAATGGTTAACATGAGGGCAGGAACAAGAGATAAGACAAATGGGCAACAGGCATGGCTTGTTTAGAGTCATGAGGAAGACAGAAGGACCAGGCAGACGGAGTGAGCAGGGCATGACAGTTGGTAAATTGCAGCAATTTAAAATACGAATTAATATTGAACAAATGGGGTATTTAGATAATAATGCTGATCCAAAAACTGGAAATCAACTAGAGTGAACCTAAAATGACATGCAAAGAATATTTTTATTTTTCTGTCAGCAGCATCATTAATACCAGTTAACACCATTAATGCATGCTAAATAATAAAATGACCACTGTAGTTTGCTGTAAATGTAAACAATATGATATACCATAAAATGGCAGGATATTTATATAGTATGTTTTATATAGTATGTTATCTGACTTTTGATTTGAAAGGGAAAAACTCCACCACATGCACACAGAAATATCCACTTTTGGCCACTAAAATAGCTCAGGTGTTCAAGCCCAGGTATGATGACTCTTCAGGCAATCGCCAATCAGTTCTCTAATTAGTAATCTAATTAGTGAGTTGCAGCAAAAACTTTCTGGATAAGATTGCCCATCCCTGCTATAGTTTCCTTCTGGACCATTAAACTCAACTAATAGGGGAAGCCTGT
>JAODJW010000001.1:32614009-32626219 GCA_026777045.1 Hyperopisus bebe | reverse complement strand
TGTGATTGGTTGATTAGATAATTGCATTAATGAAAAATTGAACAGGTGTTCCTAATAATCCTTTAGGTGAGTGTATAATAAGCATGTTTTAAATGCTTTTTTTAAAGATATTGTCATTTTCAAATCCATATAAACGCAAATGTGATTAAAGAAGAATGGCAACATGATAAAATTCAATTTTAGATGCAGCTCACTGGTGAGTTATGCTATTTTTAGAACAGGTCTGCGGGTGACTCATGTGGTCCTTGGGGGCATCCTGGTGCCCGCAGGCACCATGTTGCTGAGCCCTGCTCTAGAACATGCGTTTTATGTAATCCACACATTAGGCAGTGACTGACAGATAAGCAGAGAAAAGCTGCCCCGATTCATAATGTAAAACAACTGTAGAAGCCTGCAGATTTGTCAATGTTACCTGGCTGGACCCATCCACTGAGGCCAAGTTTGTTTGCAAAGCATCTTGTATCGCTCCAGGCAAGGTTCATAGGGCTGGCGAAAGGCATAGCCAGCACGGCGCACACGGACATTCTCCATGAGGCCTAAGTAACGCACTTGATGGCGCACCAACATCTCTGTGAAGAGGTGGGCTGCCTTTTTGTCATTAGGCTTTATGCATCTAAAAAAACAGGAAATCATCTTTACAAGGGGGAATCATTCCCCAAAAATATATATTAAATCAAAAAGAGAACAGAATAAAACAGAATAAAAGCCACACCGAATGTAGTTGGGGTTTTTGGTTTGCAGATTCCTCATCAATGTGCCTACTGAGGCTTTGAACTGGAAGCTGACAGTAGGTGGCCTCTTCAAGTTGACTTTACTAGGGTCACCCTCAGGGAAGAGCAGCTTAATCAGACTGTGGTTAGCCTTGTACATTGCTTGGGAAAGGTCACGGTAAAGTAAGTTGTTATTCTTGTCTACAAATCCTTCCACACGGTACAACACCTAAGAAGAGAATGTTATAACCATTAAATCTCATATTATTACACTAATTATAATAAATATCAAATTATATTAAACTGAATTTTCACAGTGCTGGACAATGAAGAATGAAACATTAAGTATCCAAGACAGACAACCATGATACTGTTTCTTTTTTTACTGAAATCATGATTATAATAATTACTGTCTATCTACTGTCCATCATCACATATCAAAAACAATAGGTGAGACTGTTTTGAATATGAAAAGTTGGGTATTCTGACTATAGTTAAATTAGGGAATGCTGTAAATTTAGCTGAAATGGAACCTCTAATCATGCTGTTCTTAAACTACAGACCAGGAAATCTCTGTACCTTGCCAGCATAATGCTGAATGCGGAAACAGTTGCGAGGCAAGCTGCGGTCAGTGAGGAACTTTGAGTTCTTGCTGTGACAGCTCTCAAAGCATTGGTGCTTAGCGCAGACTGTGTTGAGTTTGTCCAGGAAGGTCTCGTCTGACACATTTCCAGGGCGCAGACATTCCTCATCAAGCATGGCTAGGATCCCACTCTTGTTCTAAGTGAAGGTAATGGCAATATATTGTTATCTGCTACTTAAGAGGGGAAATCCAAATAACACGCTAAAATGTATTTAAGAGTAATGAAAACACAACTAAAATAAAATAATAACATGTTTTAACTAAGGCATACTCTAACCTGATCCTTTTGAGTGATGAAATTCACCGAATATAACAAATTCCAACATATTACATGTTAATTAAGGTTTTAGTGAATGCTAGTGTGGTTAAATTTCAGTTAGTATGGAATCAAAATTTTAAAAATACTCTGAAAATGAAGCATAAATTATTTCTTTACATGAATTATTCTCTTTTAAATGAATATTGGCATTTCTAAGAATAATGTAGAGCATCTAACAAGAGGGAGGAGCGGGGACCATGCTTGACAACCTGTGCTGTAAGGCATTTTTTGGGAGCACACAAATAACTAACAAGTTAATGTTTATTCTGAAGTGACCACATTCACAACTAAAGGAACAATTCATTTGTTTAGGCTCAGCTTTTACAGTAGGTAAGAGGCATAATTCATATTGAAATGTTATTAGAATATAACTACGCCTGTTTTGAAAATTTTATAACAAATTAATAAGCAATACATATATACTTTACAAGTTTTAATGGACACAGACGAAATCAGGTTTTTTGATTTGCCAAACTAATATAATGCATGTGCAAATGTGAACTTTTCTGTCTTTTCAGGAGAAATAAGAGAACAAAACTCACATTTTCAATGAGGTCACAGATCATTGCATTGTTGAAGTATTCAATGTTTGTCCATTCAATCCCCTGCAAAAAAGGGATAAATTAATCTTAAATGATCACCATTATATTCAAATTCACAGTTTGGTTTTGGAAGCTAACAAGGTGAGTTTTCAAAGAAAAGCTTGTGAAGGTTTATCCCAAGCTGACAGACTCAGGTGTTGAAACATTGTATTGCTCAGTAACTATTGTTTGGTAACTATGCTACAATTCAGTCAAAAACTTTTATCACAGATGAATGGAGCATTCATGCATATTCCTATAAAAAAGGAAATGTAAACACTTAATCTAAGTTCTAAAATATAATCTTCATTCATCAATCCTAGGGTTGGTTATAAAATGTAATTGCATCAGATTCTTAGTATCGAATTAAGTGGTGACTCGTATCAGTGGTTATATTAACAGCTAGTCAGGGTGCAGGAAATCACAGGACTGCACATTTGTTATTTTGAGCCCAAATTGGTTCAGCCACCCCCAGCTTCTTTTTGTCATTTTGCCATGCACTTCACTGAATAAGAGCCAGGGAGACAAATACTGCAGAGCAGCAGTCAGGGAAGTGCTGGGATTATATTTTAATGTACCATGTTACACTGAAAAGTACACTGACAACACAATTTGCCATACTAGGCTGGAAGTGAAGTATATTGGGATATTTTTAGGCCTTTAGCCAAAAGAAAAAATAAAAGAGAAAACTCAGTATGTTCAACAGTATATGCAGTATTGTGCAAAAGTATTTGGCAATCAAAGAAAATGTTTAAAGGTAATCATCTGGGCAGTACGTGTGTACAGCCATGCAAAAAAATTCAACTCTATATTTTTAAACAAATCTGCATTTTTAAATTATGGTTTAAACAGCAGTTAACAAAAATAAGGTGAAGCAGGAGACACTGGGATCGACCAGAAAACAGCCAGGTAAGAGGTGGAAGTGACATTCTAATGCCAGAGATGACCCTTAACTTATCTGACAGTTTCTCATGAATCGCAGGGTGACATCAAGTGACCTACAAAAGGAATGGGAAGCATTAAGTGCAGATGTGAGGTGCACTGCTAGGACAGTTTGTATCAGGCTCCTAGAAGCAGGACTGAGGTCCCATAAAGAAAGGAAGAAGCCCTTCATTAATGAGAAGCAAGGAAGAACTAGACTGCAGTTTGCAGAAAAATACATATTATTCACAGGCACCCCCATAAATTGAGAAATGAGTAAAACAAAAAATTGTGCTGTGGTGTCTTAATTTTTTCCACGACTGTATTTGTTCAGAAAAAAAAAAACACTAGAACATGTGCAAATTAGGAGACACAATAAAAACTAACAGGAATTTATGCTCTCTAAAAAGTTACCGAAATTTTGTTGGAGAACTTGCTTCAGTTCCCAAACCCATCCACAGTGACACCCTAGCCATTCCATGTATTTGTTAAATTTTACCAACTGCTTACTTGCTTACTGTCATGCCCGCAGGGGCGGGGCAACGCAGCGGTAGGTGATTACTAGGCGAGAGCCCTGAACGTGATCACCATTAGACGATGGGAATCCCTTCCGTTAATCCACTCGGCACTTGAACAGCTCCGTGAGGCCACCATATTCACCAAGCTGGATCTCTGTAGTGCCCATAACTTGATGAGGATTCGTAAGGGGGACTAATGGAAGATGTCTTTCATCACCAACACAGGCCAAAATGAATACAAGGTGATGCCGTAAGGGTTGGCTAATAGCCCCTCTATATTCCAAGCTTAAATGTACACCGTTTTCTGGGACATGGTCAACCGATTCGTGGTGGTGTACACTGATGACATCTTGATCTACTCACCGTCCTTCTCTCAACTTGTCAACCATGTACGACAGGTTATCCAAAGACTCCGAGAGTACCACCTCTTTGCAAAAGGGGAAAAAATGTGAGTTCCACCGGACCCAAGTGAAGTTCCTGGGTTACGTAATTCGGCCTGGTGAGGTTACCATGGATGAGAGAAAGGTGACAGCCATTCAACAATGGCCACCTCCCCGCACCATGAAGAAGCTGCAATGATTTTTGGGGTTTGCTAACTTCTACTGCCATTTCATCCGCAATTTTAGTCATGTCACTGCACCCCTCACATCACTCACTCAAGGATCTGGCTCCCGCCTAGTATGGACTCCAGAGGCTGACCGAGCCTTTCTGTGGTTAAAAAAAGCCTTCTGCTCCGCCCCCGTGCTCCAACAACCTTGCCCTGACAACCCCTTCGAGGTCGAGGTGGACACATCAGAGGCCGGGGTCGGAGCCATCCTCCTCCAGCAGAACCAGGTACTGTAACCGGTCGGCGACACCCGTACACTTTCTTTTCCAAAAAATTGTACCCAACAGAACACAACTACGATGTGGGAGACAGAGAGCTGCTGGCTATCAAACTGCCGCTAGAGGAATGGAGGCACTGGCTCAAGGGGGCTCACCACCCCTTACAGGTGTTTACCGATCATCGGAACCTCGAGTACCTACAAGGGGCGAAAAGGCTGAAGCAGCGCCAAGCATGCTGGGCTATGTTCTTTGCCAGGTTTAACTTTAAGGTTACTTACCTCCTGGTAAAAAAGAATGTTAAGGCCGATGCCCTCTCTCATCTGTTTGACCCGCCCGAGGCCATCTCACAAGCCGAGTCAGTGCTGTCCCCTTCCTGCTTCACTGCTACCATCTCTTGGTCATTAGAAGAGTCGATTTGCGTCACTAACAAGCACTCAGTGTTCCCACCAGGATGCCCAGTGGATCGGCTGTATGTCCCCAATCCTTACAGGATGCTCCCAGCTCAAATCATCCCATCTACCTCCAGCCGGCCTACTCCAGCCCTTGCCCATCCCATCTCGGCCCTGGTTCCATATGGCGATGGACTTCATTATAGACCTCCCCGCTTCACAAGGTAACATCACCATATTAACCATAGTAGATAGATTCTCCAAGATGTGCCGTCTCATCGTGCTGCCTAAGCTCCCTAACGCCGCTGACCTTGCTGTGATCCTCATTACCTGGATATTCCGGCATTATGGCCTTCTGGAGGACATACTATCAGATCGGGGCCCTCAGTTCGGCCCTCTGTTTTGTGCCCTGTGTACCACTGTAAGTTAAACATCTCTCTCAGTCTCTCCTCCTCATCATCCTCAGTCCAACGGCTTGGCAGAACGAACCAATCAAGAAGTGTCAAAGGTCCTATGACTTCTCCATTTAGACAAACCCACAGAGTGGGCGACTCATGTCATCTGGGTGGAGTATGTGCTGAACACCCAGGAGAACCCCATAACTCACGTCTCCCTTCCAGTGTGTTCTAGGGTACTCTCCCTCGCTCTTCCCATGGGTGGCGACCGCTGGAGACATACCCCGAGTCAAGGAATGGTACCACGGGGCCAGAGAAATTTGGCGTCATGCCCAGCAGACCCTATCTAACCAAACAGCCCGGAAAAAGACCCAAGCTGACCACCTGTGATGCCCAGATCCATCTTATCATGTGGGGCAGAGGGTCTGGCTCTCCACCCGCAACCTGAAGCTTCTGTTCTGCCTGGTACATTGGACCCTTCTGGATTATGTAACAGTTGGGGACTAACATGTTCTGGCTCCAGCTCCTCAAGGTGTATCGAATCTACCCCACATTTCATGTCTCTCTACTGAAACCAGTGCGGTACAGCCCAGCTCACACCTTGTCCACAACGGCTCCCTCGGCCTCCAGGAGGCGGCCATCGGAGGGGGGTACTGTTATGCCCGCAGGGGCGGGGCAACGCAGTGGCAGGCGATTACCACCTAATTGCTACGTTACTTAAAACAAAAGCTGCCTCAGTAACATTACGAAGTATTGTTGCCATGCTTATGTGCACTATTGAGCGTTTTCTTGTCTATTGTCTCTTCCACTTGCCCTGGCCTGCCGTCTCGCCTGCCCTGCCATCTCTCCTGGCCTGCCTTCCTGTCTGTTCCTGCCTGCCCTGCTTTCCTTCCCTGCCTCCCCAATCTACCCTCCTTGTCTCTCCCATCCCCTCATCATCTCGTCTTGTCCCTGCACGTAGGACTGCCCTGCCCGGCTAACGACCCACGGAACTCGACCCGACTACCCTTTTGGATTTCCCTACTGCCTTTTGTTGCACCCGGCTTCTTAAATAAACCTGTATTGCTTTGCATTACGGGGTCTGTCTCTTCCCTGGTTTCTGGACGTTACACTTACTTACTTTATTAATTAATTAAAATAGTTTTTAAAAGTCTATGAGGTATTGATTAGTCATGTAAGGTATGTTAGTGATCAAGTCAAAAAGGACGTGTGTATTGGATGGGTGCTGCAAATACTGTGGTGATTTTAGGAGCAGTTTTGAAATTGCTAAGCTAACATACTTTGACAGATATATTTTCACAACAAAATGATAATCATTTAAACATTTTCTTTGACTACCTAAAACATTTAAACTGTATTGTATACCAGTGTTGTGTTCGAGTCCACCTTAGCCGAGTCCAAATCTAGACCATATGTTTAACAAATCAAGTCTGAGATAAGGCCGAGACCAAAAGGGGGTTAGTGTGAGACGAGACTGAGTCCATTACTGGAGCTGGGTAGTCAAAGTCAATTTCTGAGTCAATTTTAGACTATGAAGCTAAATTCGAAATTATCTACCAAACAGCTTCAGCCAAGGCAACATATGAGTGAAGAAAATTGCACATTAAAATACACACTCCCTCATGGCTAAAGGTGCATACAAGCTGTAAACATACGCCGTGGACTTGGATGGACTCAGGAAGGTTTGCAACAACTCTGCAATACAGTATACTGCACTAAACTTCCAGTCCTGTCAAACATGCTGTCCAAAATAGAACAATGCACACCTGAGGATCAGCTAATTGCAGCGTAACATCAATGCTCTGCCTTGAAGCATTTTGCAACACAATATGCAGAGAAGATACTGGATGATCAGTTTGCTATTGCATTTCCTCACCTCTCTAACGTACTCCTCTTGTTCTTCCCGCAGAGTCAGCTCAATAAAGATTTGCTGAAGTTTCTCATTGCAGTAGTTGATGATGAATTGCTCAAAGCTGTTGTCCTATAAATGGAAATTTGCAAATGTAATGTTAGTGACCCCACATGCTTTGCATGTTTTTTCACCTCCAATGACTGACCCTTTAAAAAAATGTTGAATTCCCCCCATTAACAGTCCCATTGGAACTGAATGCCTTGAACACCTTTCACATCATGCTGACTTGTCATTCGGGTCCTCGCTCAGTCCCGTTCCTGACTTGCTCAGTCCTCTAACCTTTTACTCATTTAATCAATACTTCTACCAAGAGAAATGCTGATTAAAAGAGTGAACTCCTTTTGGAAGTTTTGTGGCAACAATATAAATTTACACAATGAGGGTTTTTGGTAGCTTTTTAATTTTTTTTTAAATATTAAACAAGTAAAGGCAGATCTGGCTGTAGCATGTTGTAATGCCAATTTGCTAAAAAGGGGTGAGGGATATCTAAAAAACGATATTCAATATATTATTCAAAATAATATTCAAAATATCGATATAAACGACAATATTGAATCACCCAGCACCCAGGAGTACTAAGTCAGGTAGTTTGTACATGCCAATGAAATTCTAATTGATTATCTGCAAATTCGAATGCATTTTTGGCTTGGCTCACATTTGGTTGTGGAAGGAAGTTTATAATAATGCTTTTATTAAAATAGCATGCAGATGAAGTTGCAGGGCTTTCTAAAATCAGGTGAGAAGGATTAACCAGGAGAATGACTAACAGGAGGATATGGTCTGAATAGAATTCATAAATATTGCACATCAGACAGCTAGTACAGTATATTGTGTTTATAACAACACTTGCAATTTCACCAAGGAGGTGTGCTTAGTATAATACAATCCTTTTTTGTGTCAAACTTGATTTTCTGCAGAATTCAGCATGATAATTTGGTTGAGTTACACTCTCACCATCATAGGAAAAAACAGATGCAACTTCATTCATTAAAAAATCCACTCCAAGCAGTAATATTCCTAAGCTACACTGGTATGGGTGAACTTTAATAGCCATATTCAAAGGGCAGCAGTCATTCTGTTGAAAATGACCAACCCTCCTATATGTTAAGATTTCTACAAATTTTTTGTAGACGAAATGCCTGATGGTAATTGACTAACTTACTGTACTGTACAAAGCACAACAGTGCTTAGATTGATATGCATTACAGAGACAAGATAGATCATCTTGGGTTGTTCAGTTTCACAGATGGACTAATGTTTAGACTTGAACATACGAAAACATGTCACTCTAAAGCCTCTATACTTACTCCATTCTGGTGCCATACACAGAAGAAATGAGACAAAGAGATGGGATGAGACATAGTTCATGCAAAATTGAAAGATCATGCTTTATTGCGAATTAGATCATGACTGGTTCATGGTACATAGGTTGTGAAATCATGTACAACAAGTAAAATGAAAAAATAATGAGTTTTGGTGAGATGAACCACATCACTGCCTTGCTGGGGTCTAAAAAAATGCATTCTTTTGCAAAAACAAATGCTATCCTTTTAGGGCTGCTCATCCGTGCCTGAACAATATGTCACTATATGATACGTTTCAGGAATGGTAACAGTTAATGTCTATAAATAAAGCCCATTGTCAGCTCTTGGTCTTTCACCTGAGAGGAACATCGTCACTCATATTCTGTCAAACTGACACTCCTTCACCTTATTTAGCCGACACTTTCGGCCAAAGAGACATAAAAGTGAAAAAAACAACACATTAAAACCCACGCTCCCTCGAGGCAGAACTGAACCTAAGGATGTTCCTCCTTACACATCTCCAGTCCTCTGCACTACCAACTGAGCTTTTCAGCTGCACTTGTCACTTTGTATATCTGTGCACCTTTTTCAGTACCAGAATTCCTGCCCATTTACCTCATACCAAGTGACTTGCACTACTTTTTAATTATTTTGTGGTCTTATTCAATATACCATTGTACTATTATACCACATGCTGCCCTATCTATTGTTGTACCTACTATGCTGTACTTTGTCACTCTGCCTGAAGTTATTTTTTGCTGTAAATGTATTCTGAATTGTCATTTGTAATGTCCATCCATCCATTTTCCAACCCGCCTTATCCTATTGGGTCGCGGGGGGTCCGGAGCCTATCCCGGAAGCAACAGGCACCAGGCAGGGAACAACCTCGGACAGGGGGCCAGCCCATCGCAGCATTTGTAATATACGTAGCATAAAAGCTTTTTATTTCATTCTATGCTGTTTAGAGTGACAATAAAATGAAATATGAAAAATGAAAATAAAAAAATCTATTTGAACTGTAGTGGCACGATTGTATATCATGTTCAAAAAACAATGCACAGGTTGTAAAATAAAACATGATCCTTACCTCAAAAATTTCAAAGCCATAAATATCTAAGACCCCCATCACTTTCTTTTGTGCTTTGGTTTGAGCCTGATGGACAAAAAAAACATATAACAACAACATGACAATACATGTATGTATTAGTAGATATTAAAAGACTGCATAATCATCAAGAGTCTATTAAAACTGCACTATAAAAATATAAAGCCATATTTAACAAATCATCCTGTAAATAGAATGAAAAAAGGTTGTAATAGGATGGGAGACAAACTGGCATTTATAGAAACTTTGTTAAAAGGAAAGAACAAAGATACCTTAATGCTTTCATTTATCCTGGTCACCAACCAACTGAACAGTCGACTATAAAGATTTTTGGCAAGAGCATCTCGGGCATAGTAGGCCTGTAGAATACAGAGGACAAATAAAACCATGGAAAAGAGGTTGTGTTACTGGGCTACAACGGATCTCAGTTAAGGATCTCTGCCTGTGGAAAGTGAATTCAAATCATCTGGCCAGAAGAGTAATCATATCATGGCTGGGCTCTTAAGCAAAGCATGAATGAACCTTAACTGCTCCAGGGTTGCTGGCTGATTCTGCACTTTGATACCAGTCTTTCCTAAGACAAAGGCATCTGCTAAACAAATAAAAATATAACCCATTTCAATATTACTCTACCTCTGACAGTGGTACTCTGGTACTCCAGTAACCAAAGATGACAAAATTTGCACGAATTGACATTGCATTGGAAAACAGTAAAAATGTCCTTCTCCTCCAACAAGAAGATCATTTTACTACAAAATAATTAGAAAAAAACCCCTCAGTTCTGTTGGAGAAACCTTTCAACATAAACAAAAAATCAAGTGTGAAAATCATACTGATGTTCATACAATAGCACTGCACCAATAAATAATATTTGAGTTTAGTATTCATTCTTTCTGGAATTAAGCAAGGTGACTGGCACAGACAGGCTGGCAGCCTCATTCTGTCTGGCATTAAGCATGGAGACTGGCACAGAGAGGCTTGCAGCTTCATTCTGTCTGGCTTTAAGCATGGAGACTGGCACAGAGAGGCTGGCAGCTTCATTTCGTCTGTCATTAATCAGGGAGATTGGCACAGAGAGGCTTGCAGCTTCATTCTGTCTGGCATTAAGCATGGCGACTGGTACAGAGAAGCTGGCAGCTTCATTCTGTCTGGCAATAAGCAAGGTGTCTGGCACAGAGGGGCTGGCAGCCTCATTCTTTTTGGCATTAAGCATGGAAAATGGCACAGAGAAGCTGGCAGCTTCATTCTGTCTGGCAATAAGCAAGGTGTCTGGCACAGAGAGGCTGGCAGCCTCATTCTGTCTGCCTTAAACATGGTGACTGGTGCAGACACGCTGGCAGCCTCATTCTGTCTGGCATTAAGTACAGTATGGTGACTGGTACAGAAAAGCTGTCAGCTTCATTCTGTCTAGCATTAAGCATTGTGACTGGTACAGAAATGCTGGCACCTTCATTCTGTCTGGCATTAAGTATGGAGACTGGCACAGAAAGAGTGGCAGCTTCATTCTATCTGGCTTTAAGCATGGAGACTGGCACAGAGAGGCTTGCAGCCTCATTCTTTTTGGCATTAACCATGGAGACTGGCATAGAGAGGCTGGCAGCTTCATTCTGTCTGCCAGTAAGCATGAAGACTGGTACAGAGAAGTTGGCAGCTTCATTTTGTCTGACATTAAGCCAGTGAGAAGCAGCATCTCCATTTCACCTACGCTAATGTGGCAGGCAAGACGCAGGAGACCAGGATGCAGACAAATGACCCTCAACAGTCAAAGTTCCTTGAGGGAACACTATACAAAAGGGAGTCAAAAGAGGTTACAGTCCATTCATGGTGGTCATCCTTCAGTAACCATCCGCACAAAGTGCAAATGCAATCTAGCTTGTCCTTTCCCTCCTCTGTAGGGTTCTTGTAAGCACAGGATTTAAGCCCTGACAGGGCGATTATCAGTTGCCACCAACAGTGCGGAAGCAAGGTTTACTGCTGGACCAAAAAAATTCCCATTATGGAGCCAGTCACCATCTTTCCTGCATTTTTAATAACCGCATGAATCACGGCCTAAAAGTCTTACCTGGGCCACATTGAGGGTGGTAGACACCTTCTCCTGTTTGGCTTCCACAGTCCGGACACTGAAGGCCCTTTCCAGTATCAACTGGTCAATACCCAGTAACTCACACATTTCCTTCAGGTCTGTTAGGAAGCATATTAATATCATAAAAATGTTTTTTTTTTAGTTTAATAACTTAATAAAGTTAGTACTCAGTAGTACAATTTAAATAATATCAAACAATTGAGAACTACAGGGTAAACTGAACTAAATGTTCCATATCCTAAAAAAGAATTATAGACAACAGTATGATATAAAAGTTAATATGAAAAATGAAAGGTTAATTATGTGGCCATTGCAAGTCATATAGTTGACATTTGCACATTTCACATTGTTTGTAGGTAGCAGTAAGAAATGATTATATATATATACATATACACACACACACACACACACACACACACACACACACACTCCTGAGACCCCACCCATTCATTTATGTCCATTGTAGTGGACATTTTGTTTTTGCATCTATCTTTTCACTGATGTA
>JAODJW010000001.1:32595660-32613909 GCA_026777045.1 Hyperopisus bebe | reverse complement strand
AGGCTCAAAGTAAGAAAGACAGCAGTACACAACAACAAGGTGAAGCAGGAGACACTGGGAGAGACCAAAAACCAGTCGGGTAGAGGGCAGAAGTGACTTTCTAATGCCACAGATGACTGTTAAGCTATCTGACAGTTTCTCAAGAATCGTAGGATGACATCAAGCGCCCTTCAAAAGGAATAGGAAACATTAAGGACAGGTGTGAAGGGCACTGCTAGGACAGTTTGTATCAGGCTCCTAGAAGCAGAACTAAATTCTCATAAAGCAAGGAAGAAGCGCTTCATTAATGAGAAACAGAGAAGAACCATGTTCACAAAATAAATATGTGTTAGTCGCAGATCCACACCCATGAACTGAGAAATGAGTGAAACAAAAAATTGTGTTGTTGTGTCAGTTTTTTACAGTGCTGTATATACAGTCAGGACCATAAATGTTTGGACAGAGACAAAGGTTTTCAATTCTGTACATTACCACAATACATTTTAAAAGAAACAGGTCACATGCAGTTTAAGTGCAGACTTTCAGCTTTAATTCAGTGGGTAGAACAAAAACATTGCATAAAAATGTGGGGAACTAGAGTAATTTTTCTGCACAATCCCCTCCTTTCAGGATCTCATACTGTAAGTAATTAGAAAAATTAATATAACTGCAAATAAAATGTTTAATTCTAATACTTAGTTGAAAACCCTTTTTCAGGCATTGACTCCCTTTAGTCTTGAACTCATCTTGACCAGACGCTGGGTTTCCTCCTTTTTAATCCTCTGCCAGGCCTATACTGCAGCAGCTTTCATTTGCTGTTCGTTTGAGGGTCTTTCTGTCTATAGTTTAGTCTTTAGCAAGTGAAATGCACACTCAATGGGGTTGAGAACAGGTGACTGACTTGGCCATTCGAAAATATTCCACTTCTTTGCTTTTATAAAGTCCTGGATTGCTTTTGCTGTGTGTTTTAGATCATTGTCCATCTGTATTATGAAACGCCGGATTTGAGCAGACATGATGTCTCTGAACACCTCAGAATTAATTTGGCTGCTTCCATCCTGTGTCACATCATCAAGAAACACTAAAGACCCAGTGCCACTGGCAGCTATGCACGCCCAAACCATCACACTGCCTCTACCATGTTTACAGATGATGCGGTGTTCTTTGGATCATAAGCTGTTCCAGCCCTTCTCTATACTGCACTTTTTTCTTTCCATCATTCTGATACAGGTTGATCTTTGCTTTATCTGTGCAAGGAATGCTGTCCCAGAACTGTGCTGGCATTTTAGATGTCCAATCTAGCCTTTCTATTATTAAAGCTTATGAGTGGCTTGCATCTTGCAGTGAACTCTCTATATTTGCTTTCATGCAGTCTTCTCTTTATGGTAGACTTGGATATTGATACAGCTTCTAGAGCTGGGCGGTATGACAAAAAATTTATATCATGGTATTTTTCAAAATTATATCTTTTTCACAGTATATTATTTTAAAGTATGACTGGGCGTTTACCACATTTTACAGGATTTTACAGGACACATTTTTGTTTTCCATTTTTGCATTGTTCCCACATTAACCATATTATTTTATTATTAGCCATTGCACCTATCCGCTACCTTAATGATAACATATGGCTAACGTGTTTGCTAGCTAACTGCTTATAGACAAACGGGTAATGTAAAGGTGTGCACCAGTCAAGTTAACATTTTTGATAAGTGTTTACCTGACCTCACGAAATTTCTCATAAGATGCTTCACCAGGTTTGACGTGCTACTTGACTTTGTTGCCACAACTTTGTAGCACTGTTTGCATAGAGATTTATCGACATCCTTAGCCTTACCATGCTCGTCTGCAAAATACTTCCAAATGGTACATTAGGTTTTTTCTTCTTTTTTTTTAAATGTTTTTTTCACTAAAGCAGCTTGCGAACTGCCTTCAACTGCAGCATATGCCATGTTCGGCCAATCGGTATCTGTGTGTTAACCAGCGCAAATGCGTTCCGTGGCTATTGAGAGGAGGGGAGGGGTAGTGCGAGTGTGTGCATGCATCTGTGCCTGCGCTGTAGTGGTGCTGTGTGAACTGTGGCAAATGAGGCAAAAACCACACTGTTGGTATCAATAATGGTGAAAATTAGTATCTAATCAGGTACTAATTTTTAATATCGATTAGTATCTGAGAATCGATTTTTGACAACCCCAGTGCCTCATTATTTTCAACTCCAGCGAAGCTATATCTTCCATTTCTGATCTTTCGCGAAACATTTTTAGCGGTGCAGCAGTGAAAAAGATCCCCCCTTAAGCAGTTTCCAGCTGTACCACTTTCCGAATGTTGTATAGGCTATTTAAACCGGTATTGCGGTATAAGAAAAATTCATATCATAACAATAATGAAAAATGGTTTTCGTTATAAACCGGTATACTGCCCAGCACTAACGCCTACATCCTGGAGAGTGTTGTTCACTTGGTTGGCTGTATAAGGGGTTTCTCTTCACCATGGAAATGATTCTGCGATCATCCACCACTGTTGTTGTCCGTGGACATCCAGGTCTTTTTGCATTGCAGAGTTTTCGCAGCCTAAGGATGGCCTGTGTGACCTGCATACTGAGTTCCTTTGACTGCATGTTGTATGTTCATACCTCAATCTTCCAAATGTAAAAAAGATACCTCAAATCAACTCCAGGCCTATTATCTGCTTAATTGATAATAAAAGAACGAAGGAATTGCATACACCTGTCCATGAAATAGCTTTTACAGTAAGTAAATTGTCCAATTACTTTTGACCCCTTTAAAAAGAGGGTACCACATGTTAACCAGCTGAAACCCCTAAACCCTTCATCCAATTTGAATGTGGATACCCTAAAATGAAATCTGAGAGTCTGCACTTTATGTCAATGCCCACTGTATAATTTCAAGAATGTAATTATGAAGTTTGCTAACACACACACACACACACACGTTAGCAAGTTTCATAATTACATTCTGAACAGTATTTTTCCACACAGGTCCTCTCAAAAAACATTAATTTAGTGAGTGTTAGTCTGGAAAAGCTCACATCTGAAAGAGGACATCTCAAAAGAATATACTTTTTAAAGCATATATTACAGTTCTGCTGACAGTCTTTCCTAGTGGTGGACACTGCTACAGTACAGTATATGCACCACAGTTAAGAAGTAATAAGAAGGACTTCCTTCTTCAAAGGAGTGGCCCTCAACAAGCCTATGCAGGTTTTCATTCTTCTCAACATGTACAGCTGTTTTTGGTTAAAGAGGGCTATCTGTAGAACACCATAAGCAGTGTAGGGATCTTCATATATCAAGTAAAGAAAATTAATTAATACCAGCCAAACATCACAGCAGTATGCAAAGTGGTCTCACCATTCTTGTCCTTCACCCGGCTCTCATCAAAACCATCAACACGTGATTCTGATTTAAACTCAATATTGCCCAGCTTTAGCACAGCAGCCACCAACTCCAGCACAGAATGTACCTCACTTTCCATGAAGCCAACAATCTGCATAGCATTCTGGGGAAAAGGGGGAAATGGGACCAATAAGAACAAGGCTGGATATGTAACTGGAATGCAGCATTCATAATAAAAAAAAGATGAGAGAGATTTTGGCATTTATTGACATAAAGCTATTTTAAAAACTGACGTTTCAAGAGAGATTTAAAGGTATAGGGTAACGCTTTACTTGATGGGGCACAAATACTTAGTAATAACTCAGTTACTGCTGATGTACCAATTATGAACAAATCATGAACAGATACAGTTGCTACTTGATATAGAGTATGTCAATTCATTAATGATGAACAAACATGAGATTTATTTTGTGTTATTCATTGCTTCGTCCTTCAATAGTTCCTTAGTAGTTCATTCAGTAATTCACAGAATTACAGATATAGTAACAAATACAGTAACTGCTTGAGATGAAAGATACATCATAATTCATTGTGTAATGATGAACAAATATGAAAGCAGCATTTATCTTGTGTTATTCATTACTTGTTCCTTCAGTAGTTCCTTCCGTAGTTCACAACGGTTTACAAAATTAACAGATATAGTAACAAGTATAGTAATTGAGATCAAACATGTGTCATAATTCATTAATGATGAATTAACATGATAGTATGTAACTAGTCTAAGACTGAATACACTGTCAATGGAGCAGACTGTATTTTCTCTACAATTTCTCATTTTAGGTGGCAGCCATTTAATTGATCCAAAGAAGGCACTTGCTCAGGGAGACAACTAGACAGAAATATTTTTTTTCCAAAATGGCGTAAGTTGCTGTCCATCATTTGAGCTTGGGAAGTGTGTTTTAGTGACAACTTCCTCGCTTTAAAAAATAAAATAAAATATAATAAAAACTGCCAGTAATTGTCACATATACAGTGAAATAATTATTTGTCCCTCTGTTGAAATCCTAACTAGACCATTTTTTAAAAATGAGAAGTCTATAATTTCACTTGTAGGTTTATTATAACATAACAAGATTTTCAATAAAACAGACAAGAAAAAAATCAATCAATGTCATTTATCTACGGAAATAATTATTTGATCCCCTACAAGTCAGCAAGAAATTAGGTCAAGTACATGTGTACTAACACAACAAAAGTAGTACTTAATTAAGTATTAACAGATATCAAGCCAGCATTCACATTTGATGGCATTACTTTGTTATAGTATTCTTGGGTCACTAACCTGTCTACATCTTCAATCTTATCACCATGGAAAATACCTAAGAGCTGTCTAAGGACATCAGAGTCAAGATTGTTTACTTTCACAAAGGTGGAATTGGCTACATGACCATCAGCAAGCAACTTGGTGAGAAAGTGACAACTGTTGGTGCAATTATTCACAAATGGTAGAAAGACAAAATCCTGCAGTGCTTGCAAAGGGCCGCTACTCAAGAAGGCCCTATCTGAAATATGCCAATGAACACCTGAATAATTCCAATGAGGCTTGAGAGAATGTGATGTGGTCAGATGAGACCAAAATTGAGCTGTTTGGTATCAACTCTTTGGAGGGAAAAGACTATAACCCCGGGAACATCAAACCTACTGTCAAACACAGAGGTGGAAGCATTATGCAAAGCAGTGGTTCAAGAAGAAGCACATTATGATCATGGAGTGCCCTACCCAGTCTCTGGAACTTAATCCCATATAAAACCTATGGAGGGAACTCAAGCTTCGTACATCCAAGTGACAGCCTAAAAACCTTAAACACTGGGAAGAGATCTGCAACTAGGAGTGGATGGAAATTCCTGCTGAGCTGTGTGCAAAATTTGGTGGCCTACTACAAGAAATCTCTGACTGCTGTGCTTGCCAACAATGGTCACTCCACCAAGAACTAAAGCATTTGTTCCAAGGGATCAAATACTCATTTACCTAGATAAATGACAAATTGGTTTGTAACTGTCACATAATGGGTTGTTTTTGCTTGTTTTGTTGATAATCTTTTGCTTGTTAAAATATACCTACCAGTGAAATTATAGACTTCTCATTTATATACTAAGGGGGCAACTTAAGAATTCAGCAGGTCGTCAAATAATTATTTCCCTCACTGTAACTGTAAGACAAAAGGACTTGGTAGAGAGACATTTGAAAGGGAAGGAAAGAGAAGTGACATAAGTGATGAATGAAACACCTGTGGGTTTTGGCACCAACAGATGGCTGATTGTTTCATAGGACTGGAGCCTATTGTCCACTGCACAGTAGTGCTTGTTATGTTTATTTGTCTGAACCAACAGCTGTGTTACGGCTGCTCAGACAGGAAAGACTGAGGAATTGTAAAGCTATTACCGGGAACTGGTGCGGGGGCGTGGGAAGGGTGTGACTCAGATGTTGTTTAACACATTGACACTGAGGAAATGATACAAAAACATGGTGATATATGTACTACATTTCTACATGCTTATAATTCTTCATGGAAGTGAGATATCATTATCATGATTATATGTGATTATGTATGACTATCTGGAATTAATTGATTTTCCCCACTAATTCTTTTGTTTTTATATTTTTCATTATGTTTCCAGCATTATTACATTTCACCATCTTCAACTTGCCATTTTACAGTACTGCTTAAACACAAACATATGCAATATTTAAGCATAAACATTTCATTGTATTTCATTCTATCTGTTTGCAAATTAAAATTGTCTGAGACAATGTGTACTATGTGCCTTGCTTGTATGCTTTGGACAAAAGTGTCTTCTAAATAAAGAATTGTAAAACCAATGCACATGTATTCAAAAGCTTTGGTTCTACCTTCAAATAATCTTGTCTGCAATGTATGGAAGCAATGAACACAAAAAATAAATTATGTCAAAGTGATGCTGATCTGTGAGTCCAAAGAGTTTTTTCTGGCAGGTAATTGACAAGCAGCCAAGAACAATGGAGTTGACAAGAGTCTCCTCATGTCTCAGAACCTACCCTGACACTCCGAAAGTTGGCAGCGTCATCCAGCCCATTGACCACGGCACAATCAAGACTCAGGTAGTTGTATTTGGAAAAGTTTCTTTCCAGCATTAGTTTTTCTGAGTGTAAGAGGAACACAGACAAAAACAGATCCTATAGCTTTGTAGAGAGCCCAAGTACACTAGATTGTCACTATCAACATATTGGCACATTTAGATTTCATCAAGCTTTTGTCTGACTCAAGATTATATTTGAAGAACACCCTCATTGAAGCTGCTACACCACACATGACATGGATCCTGGATTTATGGGTAGGACAGAAAAAAATCAGATATCCATTGCATTATTCTGCAACTGTAATGTCACTTCTTTTGCTATATCAAACATACTAGACCATAATAAGAGGTATAATAAATATAACGCAATGCATGTGACAGTACAAATAACTTTCAGAATGAATTTTCAGAAGGGTCCATCAGAGATCACTCACTCAGTAAGTCATCTGATGCTCCAGAGAGGAGCTGGTAAAATATGTGGAAGTTCCTCTCTCCTCTGGGCTGCCTGACAACCCGAGACTTCTCCAGAAGATCTAAGGGAGGTTTCAAAGCATAGATATACATCAATACTGGTCTTACAGTGACACCATTCCACTACTTTCATTACTTTTATTTTCCAGTAATGAATTGAAATAGTGAACGAAATGTTGTCTTAAGTATCAAGAATTCCAAAACATCACACACAGACACATAATAAATACATGCATGCTCACTCATTCTCCCAGAAACTCCTAAGTCCACAGTACAAAAGAAGCACACACAAAAACAAATTTAAAGACATTGCCTCCCATAAACTGTGTGTCTGAACTCTGAACAGTACTTTGAGGAAGCCCATGCAATCACAAAGATGTGAAACCACATGTAAATTGGTGAGCTAGCTCACCAATTCCTGAATAAATTAAAATGGCATTTATTATTCACCAATAATGTTGTGATGCCTGCCTAGTGAAGCAGGTGCTCACTATATTCTGGGTGACCCTGCACCAAGGTGATAACACATATATGTAACTGTCCTTGACCCTTCCCAGAGCTGCAAGAACAAATGCACATGAAGTTCCTCTCTTGGTATTGATCAAAGGGCATATAGTAAATGATATATGATCTGTGATTAAAGGTTGCACTGCTAGTGATTTATAGTTCTTATCCCACATTTTATCCTCTATAATTTTTTATTAGTTTCTGAGGTACTGAAGTTTATCTAGCTAACCCGTATGATACTAGTATAAGCACTTATATTCAGGATAGAGACCTTTATACTTGTACTGTAGAACCTGATAAGCACGGGTTCATATCACTTAAAAATCAGTACCAGTGTATAGATTGCCATGTGCTTGCCCTGAAGCCACAATTATAAAAAGTAAAATATTTGCCTATCGATACACGAGATACAACCTTACTGCTACAATTTTAAATGTTTCTTACATTTCCTGAGAGAGAACTATACCTGGAGTAGTGCTAATTTTGAGTCGTGAAAATGTGGATTTTGAGTAATTGTAAATCTCTTGTCAGTGACCATTTTGCAGTTATTAAGAATACCCAAATTATTGTAGCATCATGAACTTTTGGGATACTGAAGACTGATGAATAGTAAGTGGATACAATTGCTCAGATGGAAAAGATAATTCAGAAGTAATCATCTCAGTTACTGCACCTCCAGCTCAAACAGAGAAAGCCTCAAACTTGAGTCTATATTACTGCCTTTGGCAAAGAAGCATGATGATTATTGGATGCAGTTGGTTTTTACAGTAGTTTTCATTAATGATCATTGTGACTGCACGGAAATGGAGACCTCTGTGCTGAGCAGCATAGATACAGTCTATTAGTCCTGCATGTCATCCATATCAACATCCATCCATCCATCAATCCATCCATCCAACCATCCATCCAGTATCGTGACCGCTTAATCCCCACTGGGGTCACGGGTGGCCCGGTGCTTATCTCGGTAACAAAGGGCGCAGGCGGGAACCAACCCTGGGCGGGCGCCAACACTCACCCAGCCAAACTTACACAACTACAGGGCCAATTTAGACATGCCAATCAGCCTATCCTGCACACTTTTGGACTGTGGGAGGAAACCGGAATATCCATATCAACATATGACAATATAATACTATCAGCTTACATCAGTCCACAGTCTGTATTACATAGCAATTCCATACTTACAATTGCTAATTACTCCACCCAAAGGGTCACCTTTAAAGTCAAATTCAATATCCATGTACTTCCCCTGTTAAAAATAAAGGACCATTTTACATTAGTGACAATGCTATTCATAGGAGTAGTAGCAGTAATATTATAATAATATTCAACGGCTCTATCTGCTTTTAGGAAATATGTGATAAGAGCAGTACGGAGATTGGGACTGCAACTTATTCCACCTAAATTTTTGAGGGGTCTGCATCCCTCTTTGCAGGTCCTTTGCATATCATAATGAATCAAATACCAGTGCTAAGTTTGTAAACTACCAATAAGCTTCATGATTTAATCGATACTAATGATTGATGGCTTCCTGAAGTGAAATTCCACTTGTCAGAGAAAATGCCATAATCAGTTACATAACAGCTCTAATTGACCAACATGTTCACATTCTTACTACATGACCCCTTTCCTAAAAGGAGAGCTTCTCATCTTTTGACAACTGATCCTGAAATACCATTCTGATATGTCTGGAGAAATACAGAAGAAACTCAAAATTTAAACAAGCACTGTGGACATTACAATTTCGTGCTCAAATATTGTGATTAATCAGTTTATATTTTACTTTCAGTATTTATTTCACTATGGAACACAAACAGAAGGGTGTTAAAATCAATCAATTATTATATGTTTGAAATGTTGCTCCCACCATAATCTAACAGGAATAAATAAATTAGTATAATTTTAAATTAATTTTTTAAAAAAAACTGATGCATAGACTCAATAATAGAAAACTGCTATAGCAGTTTTCACAAAGTTTCAAGATATTTGTGCATTTCTTTGAATCCTTCATAGTTAACATATTTAACAAATACATACAATATTTTAGTTGGTAATTTACGAGTGAGTAAGGAAAGTTGTAGCTTAAAATGGGTTAAAACATTATATCTTCTATTTCTGAAAAAAAAACTACAGAACTGAATACTCACAAATCGAGAAGAGTTGTCATTTCTTACAGTTTTTGCATTCCCAAAAGCTGAAAAAAAGAAAATAGTGTTAGTACACAGTATTAATAAAAGTTATAACATTCGCAAAAAAAAAAAAAAAACACAGACAATATAATTCCCCTATTGGAAAATGACCTTGATCCTAGAAGCATATCAGTAACTCGGTGCTAAAATAAGTTATTAGAATCAGTGTATTTGGTATTTAGTGTGAGAATTAATAACTGAGTTCGATGTAATACTCTGAATAATATAATAAACGTTTGCATGAATCAGGGTTCAAAGGTTATGTCCTTTTTAGGATCACTTTAAGTTCTTCATCTGTAGCAACATATGTAACACACAGAGTGCCTCGCATCATGAATATTAGCAGTGAAAGAGCTCATTAAAATGGTAACGATGGGACTAATGAGGGCTCAAGGGAAAGACAAAGGCTGCCTGTCCCAGTGCGGCCGGCAGATAAACTTTTTCATATGTGGTATGTTGGAAAATGCTTGAGAATTTTAATGGAACCTGCAACCTCTTCAGCATCAAGGCATTTCCCTAATGATCCATAATACATTGCTAAAGAAAATTAGCTTACAGATAATCATATTTCACCAAAATTATTACACCCACTGGAAAAAGCCTGCATTGAACTGAACCCGTGTACAAGTTCTTTACATTTTTGTCATCTTTCTGAAAAAAAGAACAGGGCAAAATGATTCAGATTTATATCAAATGCAAAGCAATATAAATGATGAAATTTGTCAGTGGGTAACAATGTCATCTAATTCTTCCAGGGTTGAGGGTTCAAATCCTGCTCTAGTGTGGAGCTTGCATGTTCTCCCTGTCCTGGGGGGATCTGTGACATACTGCGGGTTCAGCCAATAACCCCAAGATTAGGTGAATTTAAATTCCTTTCATATACTGGCATCCCTTGCAGCAGGTACCTTAGCCTGGTAGCCTATGCTGCCTTCCTACCATCCCCCCCTTCTCCCTGAGACCTTGTAGGTAACAGTTAAGGCCTAAAATAAAACCAGAGCTTGCCAATTAACCATCAAATACATGTGTGGTATTTCTGTACACTGTTTGTGATGCATGTGGAGGGCAAAACTGGCTGGTCAGTCTTCTCCCTGTATTTGTCTGTCATATGTCCTCACCCTCCAGCACAGGATTGGACTGAAGCAGCTGCTCCTTCACCTTGTTGACCTCAGCACCTTTCCCACACACAGCTGCCACATATGACATCACCAGCTTGCTGGCCTCTGGAACACATTGCCAAAAAAGGAATGTCAGCAGTGAATATGTGGCAGTCCACAAAAAAAGAACCTCCAACTCTCAGCACTTATACCACCATGCTTGACAATGGAGTATGGGCTACCTTATGTGTTCTAACAAAAGAAAAGCTTTAAATGATCGTTACACAGACATTTGCATGTTGTTTTGTGTGCATGTTCATCATTACAGACTCTCCTTTACTTATGACAGAGATACGTTCCAAATGGCCATTCGTAACTTGAAATGTTTGTAAGTCATTATTCAACACCGTTTTAAGGGTATACGCAAGTATTAAGAACGAGGTGTCACACCAGCAGCTGCGAGAGATCGAAGCCACACCCCCTTCGCTACACTACGCTTACCTTCATTACTTAAACCCCGCATGACCATCATTCCGTGCGAGGTATTTTAGTATGCATTTTCCGAGCGACTTTCTCCTGTGTCTGTTTCAGCTCCGATCCGCCCGACTCTCCCTGCTCCCGCTTCCTGCGCCTCCGGACCCGTCCCACTCCCGTCCGCCCCAGCCCTGATCCACCCTTGTGTTTTCCCTCCGTGTGCCCTGTCTGCGTTCTCGGATGGACCTCCCGGCTCTACGACCTCACAGCATTCAACCTGACAACGATCACGAATTCCCCTTTAGCTTTGGTATTTCGGACAGGACGGATTACGGTGTTGACCCTGCTCATGACTTGGATTTCCCTCTGGTTTGCCCCAATAAAGGACTGTCAAGACACTTCCTGAGAGTTCTGTCATGACAGAATACCTCGCCGCAACGATGGACATGCAGGAGCAGATGCGCTGAATGCAGGAACAGGTCCAGTTCATGACTGGTCAACTTCTTCAGGAACGAGCCTCTCCCGTTCCCCTGCCACGTTCACCTCCCAGGTCACTGGTTTCCCTTGCCGTCCCACACCGCTACGAAGGTGGTCCCGACTCCTGCAAGGCCTTCTTGATGCAGTGTGGGTTGTATATCACCCATCAACCGGATCAATTTCAGTCAGAGGAGGATTGGTTCATTTTGTTATATCCCTCCTAGGAGGGCGTGCCCTGACTTGGGCTATGGCTCTCTGGGCTGAACAGAGTCCCCTCATTCAGTCTTCCTGTGCTTTCCAGGAGGCGTTGCGGGAGGTCTTTGATCACCCCGCTGTGGGAAGAAACCCCGGAGATCGACTTCTGGACCTACCCGAAGGAAATCGATCTGCATCGGACTTCTCCCTAGAATTCTGTACTATTGCCGCCGGACTGAGATAGCCTTCCAACTGCCTCCAAACTATCTACCGTCATGCCCTCCGACCTGAACTACGAGCAGAGCTGGCACATCATGGAGCCACTCAGTCCTTCGATGAATATGTAAAGCTCTCCATTACCATCGACAATGTCATCCGAGAGAAGCATTGATCATCCCAACCTACAGTTAAGACTCCGGTAACTCAACCTCTGCGCCTGGAGGAACCCGAACCCATGATGGTTGGACGAACGCCTCTCTCTGCTGAAGAACGTGAACGACACATGAGGAGGGGCCTGTGTGTTTATTGCGAGGAGGCAGGCCACATCCTTCGCAACTGCCCCACCAGACCACCACGATGCGGTTCAGGGGAGACTCAGGTAAGAACCCTTCCCTTACCCTCCATCACCCAGACCCAGATGACAGTTCCAGTAGAACTTATAGGAAGAACCGGCAAGGTACGAAGCCTAGTCTTGGTGGATTCGGGAGCAGCAGGAAATCTCATTGATAGAGAATTTGTTCTCCAAAATCACCTCCCGATAGAACCCTTACAACAACCATTGTGTGTTCGGGGAATAGACGGTAATCCCTTGACTTTCGGTAAAGTTACATCTCACACCGGTCTTGTAACTTTAAAAGTCGGGCTGTGTCATAGCAAAACCATCATATTTCTAATCATTACATCACCCAGAGATCCCGTCATTTTGGGGTTTCCCTGGTTAAGGGAACACGATCCTAGAATCGGGTGGAGAACCAGAGAGATCCTAGCATGGTCTCCTACCTGTTTCAGCTGCTGTCTGTCTCTCCCCTGTCGAGTGTCTTCCTTAGAGAGCCCTCTTCCGGAGCATCTCACCATGATCTCGGAGGAATATCATCAGTTTCGGAAGATTTTTTTTGTAAAGGGGAGGCCTATGGCCTCCCTCTGCACCGGCCGTTCGACTGCGCTATCGAGCTCCTAGAGGGAGCTACTCTACCTTGGAGTCGCCTCTACGCCCTGTCCCGATCAGAGGAAGAATCCATGCGAACCTACATCTCTGAGGCGCTGGAACAAGGAATTATCCGTCCGTCCACCTCTCCCATTGCAGCAGGTTTTTTCTTTGTAGGGAAAAAGGATGGTGGTCTCCGTCCTTGTATTGACTACCGCCTGCTCAATGCCATTACAAAAAAAAGACGGGAACCTCTCCCTTCAGCACTGGAGCAACTTCGACAATCCAAGATTTTTACCAAGTTGGATCTATGAAGCTCCTACAATCTCGTCCGAATCTGAGAGGGAAAAGAGTGGAAGACATCGTTCTTAACTAATACTGGTCAGTATGAATATCTTATTATGCCTTATGGTTTGGCTAACAGTCTGTCTATCTTCCAGGTGTTCATCAACAGTGTATTCCAAGACATGTTAAACTGGTTCGTCATCACATACATCGAAGACATCCTGATCTATTCTGACACTGTTTCCTTGGACTCCCTCTCGTACTGAGGTTCCCGCGGTTGATCAATGGTATCAGCGATGCAAACAGGTTTGGAGCGAAGCGCACCAACAGCTGTGTAAAGGAACCGCTCGGACAAAAGCACAAGCAGATCGACGGAGACGTCCGGCACCGGTGTACCGTCCTGGAGATCGGGTTTGGCTGTCGACCCAACGTCTCTGACTGCCCTGGGACAGTAAGCTCAGTCCAAAATACATTAGTCCATTCAAAGTTATGGTGCGAGTAGGTCCCGTTACTTACTGTTTACTACTTCCCAGGGTGTACCATATTCATCCAGCCTTCCATATCTCTCTTCTCAAACCCGTTCGTTACAGCCTTGCTCATTCCCCCGCGGACACTCAGGACCCCCCCTCCCCCACCGATTCCCATGGCCGATGGTGAAGCTTTCACTGTGAAATCCCTGCTGGACTGTCGCCGCCGCGGACGGGGTTTGCAGTATCTTGTGGACTGGGAGGGGTATGGTCCCGAGGAACAATGCTGGGTTCCTGCCTCTGATATTTTGGATCCTGTGCTGATCTCACAATTTCATGCAAATCACCCCTCCAGACCTGGACCCCGGCCCGTGGCAGACCCCGGCGCTGCAATCGACTGTCGGGAGTCGGTCGTCAGAGGGGGGGTTCTGTCACACCAGTGGCTGCGAGAGATTGAAGCCACACCCCCCTACACTACGCCATGCCCACCTTCATTACTTAAACCCCGCATGACCATCATTCCGTGCGAGGTATTGTAGTATGCAGTTTCCGAGCGACTTTCTCCTGTGTTTCTGTTTCAGCTCTGATCCGCCCGACTTTCCCTGCTCCCGCTTCCTGCGCCTCCGGACCCGTCCCACTCCCGTCTGCCCCAGCTCTGATCCACCCTCATGTTTTCCCCCCGTGTGCCCTGTCTGCGTTCTCAGACGGACCTCCCGGCTGTACGACCTCATGGCACTCGACCTGACAACGATCGCGGATTCTTAGGGAAACAAAGCCAAGAGGTTGGAAACAAAGTCCAAACTGAAATCAAGGGAATACAATGAAGTTGTTCGTTCATTCATTCATTTATTCATGCAGGGTCACAGGAGTCTGGAGCCTATCCTGAAGCAAGGCAGGGAATAATCCATAATGGGGTGCCAACCCAGAGAGCTATTCATCTTACTGTTTATGATGTTTCAACAATGCTACATATCAGGCTGAGAAAATCACATCCTTTACTATTTTGAACATAGAATTCAAAAGCATATTTACATTTGCCGGGCTATGTTGTGAATACCAATATGTATTGAATTGAGGTACTTATTAATCCTTGTGGGGTATGAACTACAGATACAATTGTGGTTTAGGTCCTTACTCAAGGGCCCAATGGTGGCATCACTCTACCAGCCATATGAGTCCTAACCCACAGAGCTAGACAAATGAGCAAGAAAAGGTTTTCTAATATGAGGATATTTGAAGAGACCATTCCATGATAAGCATGGCTACAATGAGGTGAGCAATAAGAAAATATGCAATATAAAACAGTACCTGTCTTCCCTGCTCCACTCTCCCCTGTGATGAGGATACACTGGTCTCTATCCTGGTCCCTCAGTGACCGGTAGGCCTCATCAGCCAGGGCATAGCTAAAACAGAAAAAAAAAACACTCCCACTAGCTGCTCCAACATTCAGGTCACACTGCTTGATACAATTAAAAAGACTGTCTTGGGTGTTTTGATAAAAGTGCTTTATTCCCTTGGACTTCCCAAACTAAAACATCAGTGGCCTTTATTGACAAGATATGCAACATCTGAATGCAACATTTATGGTGTTGGTTGGTATATAGCGATTGTACAATAGAATCCATCAAAATTACAAAATTATTCATCCCTCAAACCATCACCATATGAATGACGATTACAAACATACAGCCTAAAATTGAATGAAAATCAAACACTCTAATGTATGAGAAAATGGATTTTCATTTAGTTTACATTAGAACTCATTTGTTCAGTCTGGGGATGAAATTTAATCTGCTTTAACAACAAATTAGATACTTTCTACATTTATATACATAACCTTCTTCATAAAATATCCAACCCAACAGCAGGTGAACCATTGTTTTGGTGGTAATTCTACAGGCATACAGTACTTCTCAATTCTCAAGCTACAGTAAATGATAGCAATGGGGAGCTTCATGACAAAATGAGGTGTCACTGATGAATGATCTGCCAAAAGCACACACTATAATAGGAATGTTGTAGAGTTTGCAGCACTCAGATATTCCCAACAGCTCTCCTGTTCACACCCTCCTCAAGATGTGACACAGCCTTTGAACCCTGATTGGTGCAAAGGTTTATTATAATATTCATGGTATTACTAACCTCACCTATCTTCTTTATATATATAAATAATAAATAATAAAATAATAAATTTTTTTTTTACCAGTTTAACCCATATGAAGTTAAATATTATGCACAACCTCATTCCATCTACCCTGAGTACTATGGGTCATTTACAAGCAAACACATTTTATCACTTTTCATTTCAGACCTAAATCATGCAAGTGACGGGGATAGGGGAGTATTACCTGGCAAACAGGCCATGAAATTTTACTTATTTACTTAATTATGTACTGTTATATCCCATGCAGCCAATGTTCAAGGACTGCACCATGTTTAACTCTTATTGTCATAAACAACAAACAGTCAGTATAAATATACACTTTCCCAGCCATATTTGACATTAAAATCTATACTATTCCACCTCTATTATGATGCAAAAGGGAAAAAAAGTTTGGTAACACGTTCTGTGTAGCTGTCAAAGCAACCATAATGCATTATAATGGTCAGTATAAGAAGGGATGCTATTTACTGCAGATACTGATATTATCTATAATGCATTATAGGTGCAAGCTTTATTGGAGCTTATGAATTATTATAATCAACACTATAATGCCTTATGACGAATACGGCAAAAATGCTGCAATGCTTTATTATTTCTTATACAGTGGTACCTCGGTTCTCGACCTTAATCTGTTCCAGACTCTGGATCGAATCGAAATAAAAACATCTCATGAAAAAGGTCACATTTTAGTTTTAATGTAAAAAGCAAGATCCCTAAAAAATTAAAAAATAAATAGTTTGCATTTTTATTTTCTGTGCATGTAGCATTAGCTTCAGGTAGCTAGCTAGAAGCAGATGGGTTACCGCAAGGTAAAGTAGACCTATCAAAGTAAAATAATAAAAAAAAGAATTACCTTAGTCTTATTTTTTCCATATGTTGTCTTGTATAAAAAGGTCCAAAATGAACACTGTAAGAGGACTGCTTGATTACTATACTGTAAGTAAATAAGTTAAACAGTGTTTGTACAGGAATAATTCTCTCTCAAGCTTTTTGATCCGGTTTCAACAGTATTTTGAATATTGCTAGTGTTGAAACCGATTAATGGCATTACCTTTGGAAGCTGAAACTGTTTTACTGCAGTGTTTACATTTAACCTCTTTTTGTTCGGTGTCATAAAAGCCACGGTGTGCCCAAATGATGGACACAACATTTTTCTTTGCCACGAGCTGCTTGAGTTGCTCAGTCAGCTGAATTCTCCTCCATGTTGTTTCAATGTCACAGACTGGATGGGGCAGAGTCACATGACAACACATGTAGTAATATGTTTTTTAGGGGACAGTACATGAAGACACACTGGGGAAAGTATTAACAGCCCTACCTGAAAAGCTTCAACTCATCAGGTATTCCCAAAGCACTAATAAAATGCATATACCTGTGAGTATCTGAAAGGGCAGACAGATTTAGGTATGGACAATAGGGACATGTCCCCACCAATATTGTGGGAATACCATGTATGTATAGGAGGACGTGAATTTTGGTGCTGATTTTGTCCCTACCAACATAGAAACCATGTGAATGTGTAATTTTTTGGACAATATCACAGATCAAACTAAAGTAACTAAAACTAATTACAACCACCTTCCAACTGCCCATTCAAAAAAGAGGTTGTGTGGAGCCTGGAAACCATCCTAGGCAGAACAGGGCATAGGGCTAACAGAGAATTTTGTTTTCCTTTGTGCGCATGTGTGCTTGTGTTGCTGTGAATCAAATTTGGTGAATATTCCCTAGCTACCCATTGAATAACTGGCTGTGCAATAAACGGCTTGGATCGCCCATGTTCAGATGCAGATATTACCACAAGAAGAATCCCACAAACTGCTCTGGGAGCACAAGGGGACAAAACACACACATATTTCACTTCATAGCTCAAAATATTGTCACATTGTTAATTATCACCCTAATGTATCAGCTTAAGCTGTAAGACCAGGAACTTCCATGGTTTGCTACATACTGCCAGCAGTATGTAGACACACCCAGAGAGGACATTTAAAGTTAAGTGTGAACATCTGCTAGGGCAAGCCATTAAACAATAAAGGCAACGATACAAAAGAATATGACTAAAAAGAACTGATGTTGAATTACTGTATGAGGGAGATAGGTGATGAAATCCCCTATAATTCTTTTGAACACACACACACACACACACACACATATATGTACACACATACATACATAATGGCAATCATATATATATATATATATACACACACACACACACACACACATATATATATGTACACACATACATACATAATGGCAATCATATATATATATATATATACACACACACACACACACACACACACACACACACACACACATATATATATGT
>JAODJW010000001.1:32573574-32591295 GCA_026777045.1 Hyperopisus bebe | reverse complement strand
CCAGCAGGGGGCGGTGCCGCAGGCAGAGCGGCGGCAGTAGCAGCAGGGGGCGGTGCCGCAGGCAGAGCGGCGGCAGTAGCAGCAGCAGCGGGCGGTGCCACGGGCAGTGTGGCCGGTGGGTCCGGAGCAGGTTGGACCGGCACTGTCCCTTTAAGGGCTTTGGAGACCTGGGGAATTGCATCCCTTATTGCGCTTATCCCCTTACAGGCTAGGCATTACAGCCGGTAAGGGTACGCCTCCAGTGGAGGCGGCAGTTCCCTTGGGCTGGTCCGGCTGGTAGCAGCGGCCTCCTCGAAGAGGAGCAGGGAGCTCCCTCGCTCCATGGCTGACTCCCTAGCGGGGAGCAGCGAGCAGGCGCCCAGGAAGAGTCGGGGCTTCTTCCTCTTACTTCCCTTTGCGTCTTTTTTCCGCCACCCGGACCCCGTAGGTGGAGCCGGGGTTGCCTCCGCGCAGGCGAGCGGCTGAGGCTGCCTCTCCCTCACCCGGAGGACGAGCTGTTGCAGCAGGGAGCGCACCTCCGCCATGTTGCGCTCCTCCGTCCTTGGGTTCACTCCCTGTAGGAGATCCCAGCTCTGCTCAGCGAGGGTGAACAATCCGGGATCCCCGCGGATCTCCGGCAGCCCTCGCCAATACGCGACCTCATGCAGCAGGAGGGGCCAGGGATCTTCCTCCTGCTGCGGTGCGTTGTTCGAGAGAATTGTCATTCTGTCACGTTCGCGGGTTGAGCAGGCTGGCAGCAGCCCAAAAAGCAAGCAGGTAGGCAGGAGTATAGGCAACAGGGTTTAATAGGATCGGGGTAACGAGCATGACACATTACATCAATGACAAGTCTGGGGAATACAGACTGAGACACGGACTAAATACACATGACAAGCTGAACTGAATGAGCAACAGGTGGGAACAATCGGGCATTAACACGAGGTAACGAAGGGGCGTGGCACACAGGAGGATCAGATGGAGCTGGGCGTGACAGTAGATGCGTAAGAAATAGAATGAAAAAAAACAGAATTGCAACCATATCCACTTACTTATAATAGGATAAAATACTTAATTCTCAGCACAGCTCACTAATTGTGCTGGATGTCAGTTTACTAACAATCCTGTGAATTGAATGTGTAAAATCAGAAAAGGCTTAGAAAATAAAGCCATATGACCATGTATGGGCTCGGGCAGCAGGAGACTACAGCACTAATTGTTCTTGAATGTTACTACCTCATAATCGATAGTTTTTAAAAAAAAAACTAAAGGGAAGCAATAGTATCCTGGCATATTTGATACGTGTCCTCTTAAGTACAGAAAGTTTTGATATACATATTTACTTTAAAGTAAATTTTAGTTGTATATGAGTAAGTTGCAGCAGTATTGACAGTAGTGCTGGGCGGTATAACCTCAAATCAATATCACGATTAATCGAGCATTTCCCCTCCATTACCATTAATGAACAATTATATTGTTTTGGTTTTGTTGCTTTGCCCTCGTATTTCATCGACAAGGTTTATACTGTGAATATATTCAACTATTAAAGCTGGGATATTTTATTTAATGAAAGACTGCATAACTTGATGATTTTTACATAACTGAAGGAAACACACAGATTAACCATTTATGGTTATTCATTTAATATTTTGAGCAAATGAAATCATGCTTTTAGAGCTATTAACCTATTCATGTACTGCCAAAGTGGCATATAATATGGATACAATGTAATTCTTAATAACTATTATGGGGAAATTTACCTTGAATTTACTGAAATTCCAAGGGGCATGCATTGTCCCTCAGAGGCTACTGATCAATGCATACTTCATAGGACATGACTGTGTCATTTGGTTTTAGAGCTATTAACCCCTTCATATATTGCTCTATTGCAAATAATGCACATAGGCACCATTTCAGGGCCAACTTAGAGCCACCAATTAACCTACCACACACACTTTTGGACTGTGGAAGGAAACCAGAGCCCCTGGTAGAAACCAACATGAATACAGGGAATGCATGTGAACTCCACACAGAAAGGTCCTACGCCCGACCCGGGCACTAAACCCAGGACCATTTTGCTGTGAGGCAGCAGCGCTAACCCCTGTGCCACCACACCTCCCTGGACACAGCATAATAAATAATAAATATTACAGAGAAAGTTACCCTGAAAAACCAAGGGGTGTGCATTGTTCCTTAGAGTCCATTGTTCAATTCACACTTTACTAGGTGTTGCTACCTTATTTAGTTTTAGATCAATTAACCCATTAGTCTAATGCCCCATTATGCATTAAATGGATACAATACAATAATCAATAACAAGTACAGACAAAAATAACCTGAAAATCCAAGGGGTGTGTCACGCCCTGCTCATCCGACCATCGTGTGCCATGCCCCCCTCGTTAACCTTGTGTGGAATCCCTGTGTTTACCAGCTGTTCCTTGTTTCCGTCATTAGTCCTGTGTATTTCAATCCGTGTTCGAGTATGTTTTCCCACCTGTCATTGCCGTTTTTGTGCCTCGCCTTGTTGTTTTCCTTAATAAACTACTCGTTCCTGATTCTCCGTCTCCCTACTCCTGATTCCCCGGTCTGTGCTCATGTCCAGATATGACAGGGTGTGCATTGTTGCCTGGAGTTCATAAATCCAAGTACACTTCACTAAATGTGCTTGTATTGTCTGGTTTTAAAGTTATTAACCAAAAAATGTGTTGTCCTATTGTGCATTATATGGATACATGCAAACATCCATCCATCATGTATATGTGAAATATCAACTAGTATTGTAGGCAACATACAGGATGACCTTAATATTTTTAAAGCAGTGGCAGCTGAAGCTTGTTTTAACAGAAGCCCATTCCAGCAGTCAGCATTACATGCTGGAACCTGACAAATGCCTTATGACTCTCCCAACCTCTACTACAGCAGCAAGTCCTGGCCTGCATGTCTGCAGTACATTGTCACACTAAAGATGCAGCTTTATATTGCTATACAAGTATTTAAACTGTCATAAGTGTGATAATCAATGCTTTGGTTTGACTTAACCTCTTACTGCACAGCACAGAAATCAAACAATTCAGAAAAAGCACATTGTTAGGGCACAGCCCCTATTTACCCGACAAAAATGCTTATGACTACTTATCAACAAGTATCATTATCTCTCAGCTAAAGCTCCATGATCTGACTGTTATACAGCAAGTTCAAATGTGCCATCAGTGTTAACCTGGAAAATCTCAAAGTTGAGGGTGAATTTTTTAAGGGAGTTGTAAAAAGTGAATACAAACTGAAACTTGTTGAAATGGTATCAGTTATGAGGCAACCATATATCTAGAAATACTTATGCCAACACACTGAGAAATATTTTAGCTTTCTGAAAATACAGCTGTATATGCCTTAGCTGTTTTCTTACTGTGATACCAACTTGCCAGAATTAGAATATCAGGATATCATACTGTATGAAACAAATGACTTCTCTCAATGCATCATCAATAGGTAACATCTTGGAGATTATAGTTGTCATAGTAAGTTTCATTTATATATATTACTAAAATGGAACAAATGGTATGTAATAATTATGAATACAAAATATGTCCATACTTGGAATTCATCACCTTAGGCTAAATGACTTGGGTAAAAAATAAAAGTTAAATTTCAATGCAGTTCACGAGTGAATCAATTGCCTGAAGGCAGAACACATATTCTTACATGAGATGAAAAACTGGAGCTAAACATTAGGCTGAGCCCAGAGCCCTGTGATACTGCAGGTCAGCGAGTATTTAAACAGTGACATCACCCCGTCCCATATGTGTTAGTCAGCACAATGTAACAAAGCTTTAATAACAGCCCTGGATTTTCAAAAAAACATGCAATGCAGCTCAGGCCCAGAAGGGATAGTAACATGAGCAATATCCTCATTGTTGTTTAAAGAGAAAGCTCTGGTTGTCCGTCTTAGTTTGAAATAATGTTTGGTATTTCTGGACAATACAAAAGAACTGACTGATTTGCTAACTGTTAATATGGAATAATTGACAAGGAAGTCAATGGAAAATACCATAACAATCATGTTTGACAATATTTCTCAGCTGGTGGTCACAGGTAGGTTTATTTTAACATCAGAAGACAGATTTTCAATAAAACAAACAAGAAAAACTCATCATGTGACAGATACAAATGAATTTGTCATTTATCTAAGGATATAATTATTTGATCCCCTACAAGCCAGCAAGAAATAAGGTCAAGTACATGTGCACCAACACAGCACAAGTAGTACTTAAGTATTAACAGATATCAAGCCAGCATTCACTTTTAATGGCATTACTTTGTTAAATAGTATTTTTGGGTCACTAACTTGTCTACATATTCAACCATATCATCATGTGAAATACCAAACATCTGTCTAAGGACATTAGAGACAAGAGTATTGACCTTCACAAAGGTAAAAAAAAAAAAAAAGCAAGCAGCTTGGTGAGAAAGTGACAACAGCTGGTGCAATTATTCACAAATGGAAAAAGTCTGGGGGAATTACATGGGTGGAGCTTGTTAATGATCTCAAAGAAGCAGGGACCATAGTCACCAAGAAAACCATCCATCCATTTTCTGAAACCACTGAATCCAAACTGGGGTCACAGTGGGGACCGGAGCCTATCTCAGGAACAATGGGCACAGGCAGGAACCAACCCTGGGCAGTTCCCAACACACCACAGGGCACACACACGCATACAACTATAGGGCCAATTTCAACACACCAGTCAACCTATCCTGCACGCTTTTGGACCATGGGAGGATCCTGGAGCCCCCAGCGAAAACCCATGGAAGCACATGGAGAGCGTGCAAACTAGACACAGAAAGGATCTGCTGAAGAGGGCCCATGTTCAGGCCCTTCTGAAGTATGCCTATGAACACCTGAATCAGTGTAAGTTCACAGCTTTGGGGGGGGCAGACGGACACCAACAGGATTCATAGTGTTCATGAGTTTCTTTTAATGACAGCAGTCAATATAACAACTGAACTAAACATCAGAACATTTCTTTTTATGACAATTATCCACAAAGTGTGCAGCTTTTGTCACTGCAGTGTATCTGTTCTGGGCTTTCTACATTTCTAGAGCATCTTGATATGGGAAGTCAGAAATGTCTGGCCCATTTATTGAGATCCACATACAGGCTTGCAAGATGGTCTCCTTGCAGCCTATTGTGGATGTTTGTCTTCACCTGCAAATACTTTAGCTATTAATCTTTAAAAGTGATAGCTGATAGCTGAAAATGTGGTAGTTTAAAGCAGAAAATCCCATTGTGAAATGTATTTATTACCCTGGCTTTTTAGGTGGTTGATGCGACATATTTTCCGACGCGCACTCTCTGTCCGATGGTGGGAGTGTGCTTGCCTGTGTGTGCTTGACCGTGTCTGTGCACGCACGTCGGGGCAGAACTCCACCTTGCGCGATACAGAGAGCAGAGGAGAATTGTAAACGCGTGACTGTGTAGAGACAAAAATGACAAGCTGTTGTGTAAATAAGATAAATAACATAAGGCTATTTAGTTTGTTTAATAATAGGACAATGTATAGACCTGTTCTATAGGAAAGGTACCCTTAAATGACTTCTGTTGTGATGTGGCGCTATATAGAAAATAAAATAAAATTAACCTGACCTTCAAGGGGGGGCAGGAGGTGCCGTTGCGGGGGCGGGGCACCCCCCTAATGTAATGGTAGGGGAAACACTGCCTGAATAATTTCATTGAGGCTTGAAAGAATGTGATATGGTCAGATGAGAGCAAAAATTTGCTGTTTGGTATCAAATCTACTGGCCATGTTTGGAGGGAAAAGAATGCTGATTATAACGCCAGGAACACCATCCCTACCGTCAAACACAGAGGTGGAAGCATTATGCTTTGGGGATGTTTTTCTGCCTAGGGTACAGGACTGCATCGATGGAAAGATGGATGGGGCCATGTACCGTAATATCTTGGATGAGAACCTCCGTCCTTCAGCCAAGTAACTGAAAATGCATTGCGTGTGTCTTCCAGCAAGACATAACCCTAAGCATACAGCCAAAGCAACAAAGCAGTGGTTCAAGAAGCAGCACATTAAGCACATGGAGTGTCAGGAGTGCCCTAGCCAGCCTCCGGACCTTAATCCCATAGAAAATCTATGGAGGGAACTCAAGCTTCATGCGTCCAAGTGACAGCCTAAATATCTTAAAGATTTGGAGGAGGTCTGCAAAGAGGAGCGGATGAAAATTCAGGACAAGAAATGTCTGACAGCTGTGCTTGCCAACAGTGGTTGCTTCACCAAGTACTAAAGTATGTGTTCCAAGGGATCAAATACTTATTTCCCTAGATCTGGGGTATCAATCTCCAGCCCTGGAGGGCCAGAGCCCTGCACATTTTTGGGTTTCCCCTCATTTAACACACCTGATTCAACTCCTTGTGCTAATTATCACACAGCTCTTGAGCTCATTTATGGTGGAACAGGGAAAGAACTAAGCTACACAGGGCTCTGGCCCTCCAGGACTGGAGTTGGGCACCCCTGCCCTAGATAAATGGCAAATTGGTTTGTAACTGTTACATAATGAATTTTTCTTGTTTGTTTTGTTGATTATCTATCTTTTGCTGTTGCAATAAACCTACCAGTGAAATTATAGACTTCTCATTTCTTTATCAACTTCAGCAGGGGGGTCAACTGTAGTTTTTAAAAATTTTGCATATACATTAGCATTTGATTATGTCTTGTGTGTTGAGTCCCACACTGTCACAATGCACCACAAAGTAGATATGAAAGGATAATAAATTTTACCTCCCTTCCCCCAGCTGACACGTTTTACAGTTGCCACCAAACCCAGGAACAAAACTATAGACTATACTTACAAATACAGAGCTTTTTATGCAAATGCACAACATATTCTGCGACAACAGTTGTCAATGTGAACACATTAATTTTGATAATACGCCTCCAATATATAAGAAAGTGATTTGTCATAGTATTATTTTGGCATACATGTAGAAGATCAACTGAATAACTATTCTTGTCTGCATGTTTAAAGCTTTTTTAAAAAATCTGTTTTCTAGAGGGCAAACAAATTCACATTCACTTTTACAAACTGTACTAAAATTAATGCATCAATTAGGAAAAGAGTAAACCAAAACTACAGCTGAGTATAAATAAGGGTTTTACGCAGAAAACTTAAGCAGTGGAAGAAGAATTTTAAAAAATAATAATTTAAAATAAAATTTGTAAATCCCACAGGAAGGTCTTGGCAAGCTACTGATAATCTATTATCTGTATAAAAACTCAATCAAAAAAAACTCACATAGATCTCATCACGGTCAAAGCGATTCTTGAGGTTATGAATAAAGGAGTCTTCGGTCAGAGGCTCCAGGAGGACCATATCCCCCACTCCTATCATATTGTCAAGAAGTGACGTTTTTACTTCCATCTTGGTCATGTTTCCCCTCTGCAAAATAAAGAAATACTGCATGTTAGACATTGCAAAAACTTCTGATGCACCCTGTTATAGTTTCTATACCCTCCTTAATCATTAAATCAGCATTTTCATAGAAAGATCTCAAGTTGAGTCCCCAATCAAACAGATAGTGAAAATGAAAAAAACTGTGAGCATAGAGTATTAGACCACTGGTTAAAGTTGATATTTAAGTAATTGATTGGCTTAATATAAGACTATATTATGGACCTGAGCAGTTCTATTACACGTCATCTATGCATTACATAAAGATTTTTCTCCAGTTCTGCCTTTGGGTACTAAGTCTAGTGCTATATATCAGTGAAACAACAGAAGGCCTGGGGCACATTCAGGTCTCTGAACCTCAATGCTTATAAATATGCTGTGACAAAGTGATCTCCTGGATGAGGCCAAAAGCTAATCCTCCGTTGTTCACTTTCTGCTTTCAAATACAACAGCAGGAAAGGGACTTTGCTGAGCCAGAAATGACATATAACTGCAACATAAACATTGACTTTCAAAGTGTATAGGCCCTATTTTCTCACTATTTTCATATACTATCCTCATGTTTCAAATTTGCAAAATCTGATTCATAAGGTAACAGTAGGTTTCTGTTCACTTACAATATTTATCCCTGCAGTGTTAGTATGCTGAACTTTTTTCCTAGACATTCTAGCTAAACATGCAAATTCAATAATATGAGTTTTAAATCAACGGAGGTGATGCTACGATTATATTATTCCTTGGTAATACCCCACCTACAATATTGGGTGCAGGTTTGGTCACCATACCTTAAAAAGGACATTGTTGCCTTGAAAAGGGTGCAATGTAGGGCTACAAGAATGATTCCTGGTCTTAGAGGAATGTCTTATGAGGAGAGGTTAGCTGAGCGGAATCTGTTTAGCCTCGAGCAAAGGAGACTAAGGGGGGACATGATCCAGGTATATAAGAATTTAACAGGTATGGATGCTGTTCAACCAAATGGCTATTTCAATATTAGTTTAAATACTAGAACTCGTGGCCATGAGCGGGAGAACATTTTAAAATGAATTTGAGAAAGCACCTCTTTACACAGTGTGTAGTTAGAGTATGGAATAGCCTTCCTGCTAGTGTAGCTCAAACTAAAACCCTGGGTTCTTTTACTTAAGTTCTCCCCAAACATGCTTGATGGGCCGAATGGCCTCCTCTCGTTTGTAAATTTCTTATGTTCTTATGAGACTTCTGTATATACTGTATTATACTTAAGAACCCAGTCCACTGACAGAAAGAAACTTCGACATGTGGATTGCAGATAAACAAATATTAAATGTGATAATACTGAACCCTTTGAACTTTGCTTCTCTGACAGCATTAACAATTGGATTTCTTGTTCCTTGTCAGATATAAACCATAAAACATGTTACAGTAGTTTACCACTAAATGCCATAAAGTACTGATATTTTTAACATTCTTTAACGATATTATAAAAGTGTGGCAGAAACAAATACGTTATCTAAATTACAAGGTTAAGTCTATAAAGAAATCAGACCCTGCTTCTTTTGTAAGCCAAATGAGTCATCTTTATAGTCTAAGATGCATCATTAAAGTTTAACTAAAGGGAGATTGTGACACGACTTCAGTTAAGCCATATACCCCTTCCAGAGACTTATTACTGGATAAGCAATTGGAAAATATGTGTGTATGTATGTACATACAGTTTGTATACAATTATGCACATTCACTATTGAATTTGAGAGCAGGATGGAATTAGTTTCAGCTTTCACATACAGTAGAGTGATACACTATATCATGCACAACTTTCAGTAAACCCATCTGGACATCTGTGACGCCTCATTGATAGCACTATGGCCACACACATTCAAGGTTGAGGGTTTATTACCCCACAGGTTTTTATGTTGTATTTGTGGAGCTTGCATGTCCTTCCTTAGTGTGGTGAGCTGCTGCCTCTCATCTGCCCATATGTGATATGTGGATTGACTGACAATCAGGGTGTTCCCTGCCTCAAACCCTATGTTGGTATCGGCTCCAAAGTCTTTGAAAATGTGACTTGGATAAGTGGTTTTGGAAAGTGAATGGTTATTATAAATGTTGTGTGATTTATATCAGTAAGTTCATAATTTAAAGGTACCACCATACCTGTAGTAAAATCCACAGAATAACGTGAATTTCAATAACAACTGCTTCTGAGACACTATACTATGTTAGGAATGGATAAAAAATAAAAACAAAATTGGTACCAGTCTTACATTCCCATTTTGATTTAAAACTGGCTCTCACGATACAGGGGTGTTAGTGGAGTAGGAATACCCTGGCAGATTCAGGGGGCCCAGCACTTTACAGGGCAAATTCATCTTCAAGTTGAAAGTGGCAACCCAAAGGGGGGGGGGGGGGCGGTGCCATGTTGTCAGATGGCTCAGAATTTCTAGATACGACCCTCAGTATAACATGTCAAATGTCAGTTATTTTTTTTAACATCTTGGCAAACCGCCACGATTAAGCATTCCGCACAGTTATCGAGTGCGCGAAGACTGTCAGTTTTACGGTAGTAACTTTATTCGCTCTAATCTTTTTTTTTATATATCTGACGATCTTAGCCACACAAAGTTTGAACCAGTTCTACAGTAGAAATTATAGGTTCTGGTCATCTTTATTCAAATATTGTACATTGTAATAACTAATATATGTAATGATATAATAATATAACATAATATATGTATACAAATCTGAGCTAGGGCGTAAATTTCAACATTGGTCAGGATTAAATCATCGCTGAACCCCCATCCCTTTAAAGAAACTCTCATTATGGCTTATTTAATATATCTCTCATTCCAGCTTATTCTGCTAGACCTGCTGCAAGTCCACACAAAGTTTCTAACAACTATACTATCACCACAAATACACGTATATCACTGAATCTGTATCTTTGTAATCATGCATAATAATGTCCCCTATTCCAATTCTCAAGATTTGAATGATCACTACCCCTATTTTTCAACATAAAATTTGTTGAACTGTCGTGTGGGGACTTATGGAAGACATGCCTTTTTCCATAGATTAGAGCAAAAAATATTTGCTACCGTGAAATCGGTAGTATTCGCGCACTTAAACTATGCACAGGCGTCCCTTCCCGTTAGCAGGTTACACAGTTGGAACCGTTTAGTTGCATGATTTCAGCTATATGTTTCTTACGTTGTTAGCAACTATGCTTTTGGGAAACGCATCGCAGGATGTACCCCAGCCTTGTGCCTTTTTCCGCCTAAATACGCTGCGGGATATATTAATTTCGCTAAATAAAATTGGATGGCAGACTAACTTGAAAACATGACATCCTTTTCAGTTTCAACAATATATTTTGCAGGAAAAATATTGAATAATACGTTTTGCCGAAGAAAAAAACACGACAGTAGTACGCGGAGTTAACTTATATTTTTATATTCGAATGCGCCATCAGGTCACGAAGAGTGAACTGATGGATGTTAATATACATAGAACACTTCCTAACAATTGACCTAGCTAACACATTGACCGCATCACAATTTAGTTCTTCATTTAGTGAAGTGCCTGGCTAACTGCGCCGATCAGGCGATAGAGTAAATTAAGAGATACAAAACTGTTCAAGGTCCAATTCTAGAACGCTGTTTCAGTACAAAATACTATTTAAAGGTGATTAAAATAAACACAACCTTAAGTATTTAAATAAGTATGTATTATGTAATATGTACATAAAATAATATAAGAAGTGAATAAAGTCTTGCCTGTTAATTTAAGCTTTATCTTCTCTTCAGAATATCATCCTACGATGAAAGCGGAGAGCCACGCGCGCGTCCTCTTTGCGCGTGTCCGTCGGCTGAAATAAAACTTGTGCAAAGCTTGCCTCACTTATTACTGAGAAGAGAGAAGCCAAACCCGAACACCGCCTTAAATCTTTCAAAGAGGCGATTCCTCGAACTTCTACCGCGTAACAAAGTCACGCCCACATTACTTGAACAACCTTGTTAGTTTCTTTCAAACTCACTATTTGGCAGTGGTATTTTATATGGACAGAAACTTTCAGTGTGCAACAGCGTCCCCGTCCGTCTTTATCATTAACTACAGTAACCTTAGCGAAATCGCTCGCTTGTTATTCATTGTGGTTTGTGAACTAAAACCAAATTCTTCTCAGTCAAATATATTTTATGCCCATTAGAATTATGTTTAACGAATTATAAGCCAATATCGATAAGATTCACAATTTTGAAAAGATCGATAGGACAGCTTTAGCGATCAAGAAATTACTTCAAAAGTTTTAATATGCTTTACTTTTAAATTAAGAAAAGTATCATCATTTTACTGCGGTACATTCGGTATTTATTATTATTTTTCCCGAAGATAGAAGCCGTTGTATTTGCATACTGTTGTCAATGTATTATTATAATGTAGCTCAGACCTGGGCAAAAAAAAGTATTCTAGTGTAAAAAAAAAAAAACTATTTCCTTGAAACATGTTTACTTCCTTATAACATTGTACCTTCATAAAAATGACACTCTGGAGTGGTCATCCTCTTCCGAAATGATTTACAAAATATTAAATTAAAACACTTGCCACAGTGTAAAAAAAAAGTCCTTCTTCCAATTAAAAATTCTCATCTGATTACAAGCACTTTTGAGTTTGCCCAACATTTTAATGACTAATTGTAGTATCACATCTAAATCTGTAGGAATGCTACATACTGACAAAATCAAAATGGCCCAACTAATATAGCCAACAAGAGTGAATGGACGTAATATTAATTGCAGTTATGTCAACACCATGTAACTATCATTGATAAAACAACTATGTTGGACAGACAACTTAAACTGAGCAAACACTAAACTTCTTAGTCAGGCAATTAGCCAAATTGTCATTTTTATGATTTTTTGATGATTGTATCTTCATAAAAATGACAATTTGGCTAATTGGCTAAGAAGTTTAGCATTTGCTCAGTTTAGTTGCCTGTCTTACTAAACCTCCCTGTCTCTTGCCTTTCAGCCCCAGTGTGTCTAAGCCCCTAGTGTGTTCAACCTACCCCATGAACTGCAGCATACTGTAGCTCAGTGGGTTGAGTACATGACACAGTGGCTGTAATCCTGAAGTGATGAGTTCAAGGTCAGGCCTGTTTTGTTTGTTTATTGGTTTTCTGTTTTTTCTAGTGGTTATTAGTTATCTTTGCATCCCTGTTTTGAAATTGTTTGAAATTGATTGGAATGTTCTCATCTGCTCCTCATTGCCCCTAGTTCTGTATAGCCACACCTGGCCCTTGTTAGTTATTGTGTTCAGTGAATTTAAGCCCCTGCCTTTGGCTTGCTCCTCAGTCAGTCATTGTGCCCATGTTACTGTGTGTTAGGGATCCTCCCACCCACCCCCGCTCCCTGTGTTGCTCTGTTGAATGATGTCATTATTTTATAGTTTCTTTAATTGGTTCTTGTTTTTCTTAGTTGTTTTCACTCTTCATGGTCTCATGGTCACTTTAATTTGTGCCTTTCCCTAGTGTGTTTAATTTAAAAAAATCCTTGTTTGTCTTTGACTCAAGAATGGATTGTCACTCTCATTTCTGTCTGCACTATGCCCTGCTGCTGTGAGACACATGCATCCATCAGTTGTCCAGTACTGGGGACCATTGAGTCTGGAGCTAATCCCAGGAAGCTCCAGGAAGAATGCAGGTGTCATGTCTCAACCTGGCCACCAGAGAGAGCTGGGGGACAACATCAGACTCACTGATTGCAGTTCAAATGCTTATAGCAAAGGTGCCCAACTCCAGTCCTGGAGGGCCAGAGCCCTGTGTAGCTTAGTTCTTTCCCTGTTCCAACGTAAATGTTTCAGCTCAAGAGCTGCGTGGTAATTAGCACAAGGAGTTGAATCAGGTGTGTTAAATGAGGGGAAACCCACAAATGTGCAGGGCTGTGGCCCTCCAGGACTGGAGTTGGACACCCCGGCTTATAGTGTTTTCGAAAGACCAAGAAGTACTTATACCTTCGTCTAGCTAGGTTCCCTATTTAGATGGTGCCTAGGTCAGCTCTTCTTCAGCTTTGCCTGGCATAGGTTATTGGTGTGCTGCGGACTAGGTTTATTGTATGTACTCCTTGACATTTTTTGGATTTTGCTGGAAAGGCCGTCTCCGTAAAAGGGATGCCGACGCGCATGCGCTTGGAGCGTCTCCTTTGAGTTTTCAGCGGTGGTTTTCTGATTGTGCCGTACCGGATCATCCTACCCATCGCCGAGGAATCCTGGCCAGTTACTCACCATACTCAGGGGTGCAGTATTGTGTGTCACTGATGAACAGTAAGTGACTGGTCCTGGATTGTTTACATTCGGTGCTGTAATATTGCAGTGCGGTCAACCGCTAAGTTGTTAGCGTGTAACTTTTGAGGAGATCTGCTACCGAGTGTATTGCAGGCAGATTCTTTGTATTCTGCATTCGTTGTTGTAATTGTGTATCATGTATGTTAAATTTGTTTTGTTAGTCAGTTCTCGTTAGACTACGAAATGTTTAGGAGAGATGGGATAATACATTGAGCGAGGGTAGTAGTATTACTGTTATGTATTCGGTATGTACCGAGGTTAACCAGTAGATGGTAGTACTGTTACATGATTGGTGATTAGAGCTCGTGTAAGTTGTATTTGTGTTATTTAGCTGAACATGTCTCCACGTTCTTATTGTTTTAATTATTTATATAATATTATTTCCTTCTTTAGACCACATGGACACCCTGTCTACAACTAAGTCATTGCACCTGTAGCAGCCAATGGCCAGCCTGTGTTAACTCCAGTGCAATACTGTACTACCTAATTGAATGCAGTAAAGTTTGGAACTGCATCTGCCTTCCCTGGTGTTTTTACCGACGCCACCAGAGAGGTGCCACCTTACCGGTACCTTCCTCATACAGTCATAGCTTCTAGCACTTTAATATATTGGTCCTCCGAGGCGGATGTGGTGCTTCTTTGGATCCTAAAGGACATTGAGATGCAGCATCTGTAACCTGGTAGACCCCCCAGTTATGTCTACGCACCCAAAGCGCCAGTCTCGCCTCCCTCCATACCTAAGAGACTATGAGGTCCAACCTTTAGGTCAAAGTCAGATAGTACAGTCACAAGAGCCTTATACAGTACAGTATGTAACCAGGGCAGAAGCCAGTCATCATGATGTGGCAGCAGATGGAGTAAAGGGGATAGCGCCACAACCATCTCACTCCACCAGCCCTCTCAGTTAGTATACTGCACACATAACACCGGATGCATGGAATGATATTAATAGCCAATATGCATTCCGTGATTCCATGGAGAAACTTGACAAGCAGTATGTAGCACCTTTGGATACACAGGTGACAGTGCCACTAGCAAGGGAGCAACAGCCTACCTCAGCCTTCCACAGACCATGGGAGCATTCTGAACCCCAAACAGTACCAGCAGTCCATTGGAGCAGACTTATTGGTTTACCATCTTATGAGCATCATTATGGTGACAGTGTTGCTTCACAGTGTTTCCCTTCAGTTCCCACCACCTCTGCTCCACCCTCAACGCCTCATGTACAGCCTCTGACAGACCCTAGGTCCCAGTATCATCCTTTGGGTGCTAGTACACCAGCATACCAGCCAGACATAGCCCCTCGGCCCGGTCAGCCTGTGGACCCAACTGTGCAGTTAACAGATATGAGAGAGCAGAACCACAGAGCACTGTATTGGATGCATCTACCCCGCCACCAGTAGTATATCTCAGAGAGAGAACCTACCAAGGTCCCATTCCAACCATTCCAGACCTTTCGGGGACAGAGTTCACCCACCTCAAAATTGTCTTAGATAACCTCCTACCTCCTGATGCCACAGAACTATTCAGATATCAGATTCTTTTGGTCCATCTAAAGCTGGAGGAGGCTCGTCTAGTGGCCGATGCCTATCTGAATTCTCCTACTGTACATCCTATTCCGATATGATGGCTGTGCTGACAGACAAGTTTGGTCAGCCTTGAAGAAAATAGTCACCGTAATGAACACTCCAGATGTTCAACAGGGAGACTCACAGGCCTGCCAGAAGTTCGCTCTACAAATACAAGCTTTAGTGGGGATGCTACAGATCTTAGGTCAGGACAGTTAAGTGGAGCTCCAATGTGGCTCACACATAGAAAGGCTCAAGCAAACTTCCTTTGAATCTGCAATCAGAATTCTGCAGATGCATGGGTCGAGGTCCTGGAATGAGGTACAATCTCATAGACTTTTCAGAATGGCTACAGTATGAGGCCAGAGGTGCCAAGATAGTGGAGGCTAAGTGAATTTCGGGGAACCCAAGTTAGAGAGCAGGTGAAAGGCAGCTCTGACCGACAACATCAGGTCCTTTCGTCCGGCAACAGTGCTTCATGGTATAGAGGATGCCTCTGACAAACATACAGAAAATCCATCATCGACGAAGCCTGAAAGTACAGTACACACCAGAAGAAGACACGGCTGATCCACTGCCCGTATTGTGAAAGCGAGGAGCATTTCCTGGAAATATATTAAAAAAACATATCTGATATGGAAAAAGGCACAAATTTAACTGTGCAATGAAGTGCGTGTTTACCAGCTGTAAAGATGTTGTCGACATCTAAACAGTCCATGTACAACCTGAGGAAACATCTAGATGTAAGTGCAGCTTGCTGTAACTGCAAACAGTCATATTAAACAAGGCAGGGAAGACATGCCTACCTTCAGCGTGCCACACCATGTTTCTTAAGTGTAATGCCTGGTACACACTGTGATTTCAGCAATCTTATAAAATCATTACCTTTTAACACTGTGCGATACGGATCTGATAATCTTGGCTATGACAGGTATGCAGACTGTACGATGACAACATCAACTCAATCATAAGATATGGGCTTCCAAAATTCAGTTCCAAAACATACGTATTATTCACGGACCTGTCAGTCCCCAAGTCGACTGCTATATCCCCCTGTCCCCCTTGCAAGCTAGCAAAGTGCTATTAAGGTCCCTTCTGGTGTCATCACCGACATCGCGGACCTGTCAGTCCCCAAGTCGACTACTATCCCATCCCAACTACCTAGCTGGCCAGCTTGCAAGCTAGTGGACCTTGTAGTTGCCCCCAGGCATCTTACGTTAGCAAGATAAGTTTGGTGATAATTTTTTTTTTTTTTACCCCGGTCGTGTCCGGCAGTTTAGCAAGCAGGATGTTAGTCTGGGTGCTTTATTGTGCTAACACTTTTATTTTGCTTCAGTTTAAGCTCTTGTTACTTGAGGTATACTCTTTATTGACCATTTTAGATTATTGCGCCATAAAGCCGGAGGTGACAGGGAAGGTTAACGAAAGTAGAAGAGATAGAGAGAGAAAGAGAGGAGGGAGAGAAAGAGGAGAGAGACAGAGGAAGAAGAAAAATAAATACAAAAATAAATAAATAAAAAGAAAAGGGGGGTCAGAGAGAAAGACAGGGAAAGAAAGAGAATACATAACTTTAAGAAAAAGTAGAGCAAAAATGAAAGAGTAACAAAAGGACAGTTTCTGCATCTTACTGCTGGACATTGTATCATCACACCAGCTGCTGTATCTGAAAAATAAGATCCGGATGCACAAAAAGTATACATACAAAGAAACCAATGGTACTATTATGACAGGGAATACGCTTGTGCCAGTATCTGCTTCTGGAATGAAATACATTAGTACCAAAGAAAAAAAATACATAAGCAGACCAACAGGAACACGGTCTGGATATCGCCGCAACAGTATCTGCATCTGAGAAGAAAGAATGGAAGCCACACACACACACACACCCAGACAAGGAGAGAGACGGATAAAATAGGGCAAGAAAGCCCTAGGTTCTCTTGTGTGTGCGTGTCTATGTATGTGCGCGTTCTATGTGTATGTGTGTGGATGTGAAAGTGTGTGTATGTGTGTGCGTGTGCATATGTACGTGTATGTATGTATATATACGTGTGTGTGTGCACATGTGTGTATGTCTGTGTGCTGTGAGTGTATATATGAGTGTGCAGGTTAACATGGAATGATTCCCAGTGAGTGTGCGAGGCCCCAACAATGCCGCCCCGGGGCCCCCCCAGACGGCCAGAAGAGCCCCGAGTGATCATGGACCCAGTCACCCCACAGCGACCAGGCACCCGGGCCCCCCGCCATCGGAAGGCTGCACGTCCACCCAAGGAGGCAGAGGGGGGAGGCACTGGGCACCGCCCACCGGCGAGCATGAGCCAGAAGCCCCATGGCCACAGGCGGCAGTGCGCCAGCCCCCACCCGGGGGCAGGCTACGCAGGCACGGACAGAGCCCGGAGCCCGGGCCGCCTG
>JAODJW010000001.1:32558193-32573474 GCA_026777045.1 Hyperopisus bebe | reverse complement strand
TATAGTCAACTGGTTGGTTGAAACAAAATCCTGGTTTGGATTTTTACTTTCTGGACCTGAAATGTCCACCTCTGGTCTTTAGGAATACCCAGCAAGTTACGTGGAGGAGTATGAGCTCCTTAGGTTGGGTAGCCTAGTGGCACCCAGTAGTCGACTACGTTGTCTTTCCCCTGAGTGTAACCTAACTCATTAGGTCATAAGAGTAGGAGGATGGCTTTGCAGAGTAGAGGGACTGAACCCAGCAACAGTACACCCCATTATACTCGATCTTAGTCACCTCTCAACAAAGTTGGTATGACACCAAATTGAGTCACCCAGGACCCGCGGAGCTAAGGTGCGTTGTATGGATCTTAAGTGGTCGAGAAGCAGTAAAGCGTCACGAACATGGATGCTTTGAATGCCGTAGGTGGAGATCCAAACCAGATGTTCAAAGGATGGCTGATTTACCACCGCCAAGGCTCAGACCACCGCCAAGGTTCAAACCAGCATTCTATTCCTGTGGTATGGACTGCTTTGGTCCATTTCTGATAGAGGTGAGGTGGTAGAATGAGAAGAGATGGGGTATTTTTTTTAAGTGCCTCACCACAAGGGCCATTTAAGTAACAAAGGTATAAACCAAAGAGTGATGATCCATGTGCAGCTTTCAAGAAACCAAAAGGGACTGTATTACAAAACAGAAATACACTTAATCAGAAAAAAACTACTGTGATGGGTCAAAACAAGAGGCCAGGAGTTCAAACCAGGAGAGACAAAGGCTGACCTAAACACAGGGTAAACTATGGACTGGGGGACAGGGAGGTTATTTAACAATATAGGTGGGGAGAGACGGAAAGCCCCAATTAATATTAAAAGTGGGTAAATGCTAGGAGTATTAGAAACAAAATTTAGAGGCATTAATTTCATCAGACACGACATTATAGGAATAACAGAAACATGTATGAGTGACAATGATGGAGAAGAATATAATATGGATGGTTATACGTTGTTCCGTAGAGAATTCATAGGCAAGAAGGGAGGTGATGTTGCAGTATACGTAAAAGAAAACTTGCAGGCAAGGGAGCTCACTAATAACAATAAAAGTACAGAAGCTGTATGAGTGAAACTATGCTCTAAAAACTCAAATGGCCTAATTGTCAGGGTTTGTTATAGAGCACCTAATGTAGCTGCAGAGGAAAGCAGAATGTTATATGATGGTATCAGGATTATGAGTAATAAAAATGATGTGGCGGTTATGGGTGATTTTAATTTACCTGGGATACAGTGGGACTCTCTGGCTCTTCTGTAAATGAACTGGAGATGGTGGAATTAGTTCAGGATTGTTTTTTTTACTCAGTTTGTTAGTACCCCTACCAGGGGAGAAGCCCTTATTGATGTTGTTTTCTCTAATAACCAGGGTAGGGTTGGAAAATTAGAGGTTTTAGAACCACTGGATGGTAGTGATCATAACATGGTTAAATTTGAGGTTAATTTTAGTGACCGAAGAGCAAAGTCCAAAACAAAAGTTTACAATGTTAAGAAGGCTAACTTTAATGGTATGAGATGGAAACTAGAAACTGTAAACTCGGTGGAGTTAAATAGCAAAACAGTTGAAGAGGCATGGAATTTTTTTAAAAGCACATTGTTGCAAGTACAAAAGGACTTCATACCAGTTTCCAGCAAAACTAAATCTAGGAAACTGCAACTAAGTTGGTTTACTACGGAAATTAAGGCTAAAGTCAAGAGGAAAAGGGCTCTGTTCCACAAATGGAAAATAACTAATGACTTCAAAATAAAGCAGGAGTATCTAAGTCTACAGGTTTAGAGCTCCAAAAGAGCTCTAAAAGCTGAAATCAGTAATTTGCAGGATAGTAAGGACCTTATAATTGAAAATAAAATTGATATAGTAAATGAGTTTAATGATTATTTTACACGGGTGTTCACAGTAGAGTAACCACCATTTAGTACAAATACAGCGTCGTCTATGACCAATATACAGTATGTATAACTGAGGCTGATGTGGTACAAAGCCTAGCTAAGCTCAAAATAAATCACAGGGCCCTGATGGCATCTTACCTATAGTTTTAAAAGAGATGAGGAATATTATTAGCCAACTTTTAACTTTACTATTCCAGCAATCCTTATCTGATGGTGTGGGACCTTCTGATTGGAAGCATGCTAATATGACACCCATATTCAAAAAAGGGAATCGAAGTAATCCAGCAAATTATAGGCAAATCCATTTAACTTGCATAACTGGAAAAGTGAAGGAAGCTATAATGCAAGTAAAAATGGTAGATTACCTGGATTCACATAACATTCTGAGGGACAGGCAATGTGGATTTAGGAGAGGTAGATCCTGTTTAACTAATTTACTTTATTTTTTTGAGGAAGCTACAAGAGAAATTGATCACAAAAAGGCCTACGATGTGATCTACTTAGATTTCCAGAAGGCCTTTGATATTGTCCCCCATAAATCGCTACTGCTTAAGCCCAAAGCTGCAGGGATTTTAGGAACTGTAGCAGCTTGGATTGAAAATTGGTTAACTGACAGGAAGCAGCAAGTAGTTATTAGAGGCACAATGTCACAGTGGACCTGTGTTCATAGTGGGGTGCCGCAGGGTTCAATTTTAGGACCACTATTGTTCCTAATTTACATACTAATTTACATACTGTAAACTGGTTACATTTGTAGACGACACCAAGGTGGGCGGTATAGCAGATACTGATCTAGCAGCACAGAGGGTACAACAGGATCTGGATTTAATTAAAGAGTGGGCCGATACCTGGAAGATGAAATTTAACATAGATAAATGTAAGGTAATCCATGCAGGGAGCAGAAATATAAGGTACAGATATTTTATGGGTTCCACTGAAATAAAGGTAGCTGATTATGAGAAAGACCTCGGTGTGTATGTTGATGCTTCCATGTCCCACTTTCACCAGTGTGGGGAAGCAATAAAATAGGCCAATAGGATGTTGGGTTACATCTCTAGGTGTGTGGAGTTTAATATAACAAGGGACATGTCAAGAGAGGTGATGCTACGATTATATTATTCCTTAGTAAGACCCTACCTAGAATATTGGGTGCAGGTTTGGTCACCATACCTTAAAAAGGACATTGCTGCCTTGGAAAAGGTTCAACATAGTTCTACAAGAATGATTCCTGGTCTTAGAGGAATGTCTTATGAGGAGAGGTTAGCTGAGCTGAATCTGTTTAGCCTCGAGCTATGGAGACTAAGGTGGGACATGATCCGGGTATATAAGATTTTAACAGGTCTGGCTGCTGATCAGCCAAATGGCTATTTCAATATTAGTTTAAATACTAGAACTCGTGACCATAAGTGGGCGGCATGGTGATGCAGTGGTTAGCACTGTTGCCTCACACCTCTGGGATCTGGGCTTGAGTCTCCGCCTGGGTCACATGTGTGTGGAGTTTGCATGATCTCCCCGTGTTGTCATGGGGTTTTGTCTGGGTACTCTGGGTTTCCCCCCACAGTCCAAAGACATGCTGAGGCTGATTGGAGTTACTAAATTACCTGTAGGTGTGTGAGTGTGCCCTGCAATGGGCTGGTCCCCCATCCAGGGTTGTTCCCTGCCTTGTGCCTGTTGCTTCCAGGATAGGCTCCAGACCCCCTGCAACCCAGTAGGATAAGCAGGTTGGAAAATGGATGGATAGTGACCATAAGTGTAAATTAGCGGGAGAACATTTTAAAATGAATTTGAGAAAGCACTTCTTTACACAGCATGTAGTTAGAGTATGGAATAGTCTTCCTGCTAGTTTAGTGCAAGCTAAAACCCTGGATTCCTTTACATCAGAGCTAGATAATATTTTAACAACTCAGCTATTAGTAAAGTTCTCCTCAAATGAGACTGATGGGCCAAATGGCCTCCTCCTGTTTGTAAATTGCTTACCTGTATGTTCTTAACAGTAATAAAGAACACTAACACCAGTAAATCATGAGTGATGGGGTAACAGGGCAAGGACAGAAACATATGTACTCAGATAAAGAACCACAGATTGGATACGGGTGTGAGTAGTTGAAACACTAAGCTGGGAATGTTTAGGAACAGATGGAATGGCCAGTGACATCTGTTGGCCAAATGGGAACATGACAGGACTAGCAGTGGCAGATCCTGACACCTAGTAGATGTGTCTAGTTTGTCTAGAAGATCATCAAATGGGGCATAACAGTATCTAAAGACAGAATTTCATATATTTTGTCTATTTGTCCAGAGTGACATACAGTTCAGAAAGATTATTCATGTCAAGAATATAGCTGTCAAAGAACAAAGTTACAAGTGGTGCGATACTCAGGGCCAGATCTAAGCATAGACAAACGAGGCAGCTGCCTATATCCCAGAAAAATTCTGCCAAGGGGGACCCCCCTTTCTTTAGTCAGCAAAATCTGCCATGGGGGCCCCCCCTCTCTTTAGTCAGCAAAATCTGCCAAGGGGGACACCCCTCTCTTTAGTCAGCAAAATCTGCTAAGGGGGACCCCCTCTCTTTAGTCAGCAAAATCTGCCAAGAAGGGAGAACCTTCAAAAAAAACTTCTGGCTATGAAAGGGCCCCTGAAAAGATACATCCAGTCCTGGATAAGGTAAGCTTCCAATTAACAAGCAGAAGATAGCTTTGACCCTAACATCAGATTAACTATACAAATAAATGACACTAAAGTGGGAATTAAATCTAATTGACAAATATGAGAATAGATCAAGCAGTATAGTCAAGTGAAGCTTTTTCAATGGAAAAGTCAGCAAAGATAGTGAACTAGTGAGGGTCAATGGTAAGATGTTAGCTGAGGTGCTCTCAGAAGAAATGGATCTCAGAAGACACTTTTTGATTGGCTAAATACTTCATAATGGTAGAACACAAATGGTCAATAACAACATTGCAAAACCAAGAATATGCAGTTTTGAGAAAATTAAATACTTGATTTAATGTAGCAGGAAACAAATTTGTGGAAAGTAATTTGCTGCCTCATCTGAGGTGTAGCCCTGCCTTGTGCCCGGCACTGCCTGAGATAGCTTTCTCCATGTGACTCAAAGATTAAAGACTGAGAGATGAATAGCTACATTTATCAAAGAATTGTTGTCTCGTGTCCTATAGTAAAATAGTCTGTAGATGAAGAGGATTGAGGTAATGTATGCATTGAGGTTTTTATGTATTGAAAAACTGTTTTCTTGTATTGAGGTGGTGTATGAAACTTTGACAACAGTTCCTGGAACAAAATATACAAGAACAAAGAGCATCTGCTGAACATTGATGAATGTATGTGTTTAGTTCACTAACCTTTCAAGTTATATCACATTTCAACGGTTGTGGCGTGTGTCGTGCTATAATCTGTCTCCAAAGAGTACTGTAGACTTCCTTGGTCAAGTGAAGTATGAGAAAGTTCACCTCTGTACAATGAACTCCAGTAAACTTTAATCATGTAACAGGTTGTATTTCTTCTTTTTAACTTTTTATGTAATATATGAGAATCCACAACCCCATTTCCAAAATTTTTGGAAATATAAATAAAAGCAGAACATAATAATTTGTAAATCATCCAGCCATTTTCTGAAACTGCTTATCCTGTTCAGGGTCATGGGGGATCCGGAGCCTATCCTGGCTCAGGATGGGGCACCAACCCATCACAGGGCATACTTACACACACCATTCACAATTTGGCAACCCCAGTTAGCCTCAGCATGATTTTGGAATGTGACGGAAAACCAGAGTATCTGGACAAAACCCCATGAGGACATGTAAAGTACACACACGGAAGCCTGGCAGAGACTTCAACCCACATTCCAAAGGTGTAAGGCATCAATGCTAACACTGCACCACTGTGCCACCCTCAATTTGTTAATCATATAAATCCATATTTAATTAATTAAAAATAGAAGACAACATATGAAATGTTGAGACAGAGATTTTTTTTATTATTTTATGACAAATATATGCTTTATTTTTATTATCTTGAATTTGAAGCCAACAAGGAGCAGAAGATAAATAACAACAAAACTAATAGCTCTGCCCTTAAAAAGCAGAAAGAAGGATTGCTTTGCTTTTTGTGTTAAAAATGTTTCAAATGCCTATATTGCAGGTGTCTTTTACATTTTATATTCCATATTCATAAGTGTGAAATTTTATGTTTAAAATTACCTCCATATCTTTAATGGATATTTTGTCACTGACGTGAAAAAGGAAGCATTCTAATTAGTGATGCTGTTTTTTGTTCAGAAGATTTTAGGCCTCCATAGATCCAAAAATTGACTACACAAGTAATAGTACAACTCAGTATCGCAGTTCATATTAATGACAAAGACTGCCTACCGAAAGTGTGTAGGAGGTGGAATACCAAGAAATTCAGAGTATTCAAAAGGTATGTAAACAAGTATGGTTTTGAATATGAGGACTGATGTCATTGTCTGAAAGCTATTTTGTGTGTAGGGTGAGGTCGAAGTACTGACTTTACGTATTCAGATAATTCATGAAATCCCTGTCCACTGTAAAAAACACCTACAATACTAACAAAAGCATCTGAACCGGACCTGGTTCAATGAATCTCGTTGTCTGTTGCATCATGTGGGTACCGAGGTACATGTCAAACATCTGTGGGGTGAGTTGGACTGATAAGCCCAATCCTCAGCTACACAGCCCTGTGTGCAGCCGAGCTCGATGCATGATGTGTTGTGACACATCATCCTATGACCATTATTTTATGATTTGAGCCACAGTAGTCCATTTGTTGGTATGTACCAGACATGATAGCCTTTGATCACATCTTATATGGACAAGTCTTGACTTCCTAACACTCTGTTGGCAGTTTGTGGTTTTTCCGTCCTCCCACTCTAAGTAGGTACTAACCACACCCGACTATGAAGACCCCCAAGTTTTGTCGTTTCAGAGATGCTCTGGCTCAGTTGTCTGGCTATAATGATTTGACTCTCATCTAGTCACTCAGATCTTTGCTCCTGCTCATTTGTTTTGCAGTTAAGATGTTGAATACAAGTATGAAATGCTGGCTTACTGTGTAATATATTCCAGACCTTGACATGTGTTGTCTTTAACAAGATTGTCAATGTTATTCATGTCATATGGGGGTGGTCATAATGTTTTGCTGAATGTAAAATTACCCATTCCTTCTGAATAAGTATTCTGAATAAAGTACACAATTTGAGTATTCTACCAGAATACAATATTGAATTTATAATTTATTTATTCTATCCACCCTGTTTGTATGTGGAAATTATGAGCAGTGGAAGACAATACTATGTTCAGATAAACATATTTAGTTGAGCAGTGTCAGCCAGTCTCTAGGGCAACTGGGACTAAGGGACTTGCTCAAGAGCCCAATGATGAAATCATTCTACTGAGCACAGGATTTGAATTTCTGATTATAGGCACAGCACTCAAACCTGCAGAGCTGTACACTGGCTCCCCAAGAGATCAGAATGGAAAAACTGGGGATTGAAACCAGGACCCCATACAAACAAAACATGTTCTCTCTCTACACCCCATTAGGAATTACAGTAACAATGGAAAACAAATCAAAGAATGACTGTTACATGAACGATTGCTTTCGCAACTAAAACAAAGAATACAAACAATAGCAGGCACATTATTTTCACAAGAGTTTTACGGTTCATTGAATGGGCTAAGCTACTTTCATGCTGACGTTCACCATGAAAAGACAACTATGCCACACCTACTATTTCAAAAATGCTTTATTATGTGTCTATCAAGTACCATTCTTGCACAAACAGGATAATGCTTTTCACCAGACAGTCAGTAGCCTCGTGCATTGTAAATTTTTAACGGAAACTACAGAACAGTATCCGTAATACATTTAATAAATACTGTACAGTAAATTTAATAAATTTCTTATTTTGGTTATGCATGGTTATGCGCTTCAGTATTCTGTGGATTAACCCTTTCCAGTGGCTCTAACACTGTCTCACAGTTTACTATTAAGGTTCAATAGCTTATAATATGTCAGTGCTGCTTCGCACCTTCAGGGTTGGGGGTTTCAGATCCCACCTCTGCTCTGTACGTGTGAAATTTACATATTCCCCTTGCGTCACATGGGTCTCCTCTAGGTCAGTGTTTCCCAACCCAGCCCCCAGGGACTCTCAGACAGGTAACATTTTTTGAGGAAGCAGTGCCCAAGTTGGGATGCTTTACCTCAGATTATGTCTATGAAGGTCTGTAAATTCTGGGTCTGAGTCATGCCATCCTGCCATTCTTGTTTGACTTCCTTTCGCTTATTCCTACAATTATTGAATGTAACCTAATGATTTTGCAACCTGTGTGGCATGTTAGTTACACAGCAAAATTACTCAGGTGAACTCATTTGAAATCTAAACGAAATCTATATCTTCCCCATAGTTGTCACTGAAACTGTATTAAAATATCATCACACACACACAAACACACACACACACACACACACACACACTCAGTTATATATAAAATTATATAATTCATTATATAATTTTAACAGACGCACACCAATAAATTGACAAATGAGTGAAACAGAAAATTGTACTTTTTTCCATGATTGATTGATTGACTGATTATTTAATTAATAATTTCCCCCCATTTTCCCCATAATCACTCAATTAATTATTTTTTCCATGATCCAGTTAACTAAACTGCATGTCAGACCAATGGCAACAGACCCGACATGGGTAAGAGTATGCAAACTCCGCACATACAGAGGAGGCAGAATAACAGAATAAAACTGTATTACCCACCTAACCACAAAAACACCATACGTTCCTTGTAATGTAAAAATGATTAATTCCTGTTTACAGTCCGTTGTATGGCGATGCAGACGAATGTGTTAAGGTTTGTTTTTTCCTTAGGTCCTAAGTCATTCATATTGCCCCGATCCTTCGTTTTTCAGTAAATTTTAAAGGATGGTGAGTTATCGTACTCTGCTGTTGTATAATATGAGTATTTGTAGCCCGTGGCAGTATTGAGTATGATATAGTTATGCGGAAAAGGCAGTCTACAGACAAACGCTCAAACCTCAGATACCCACACCCCTTTTAACCAACATAACAGAGGCGGCAGTACTGTAGCAATAACTCATTTTGTAATATTTCTTGAGAGCTGTGTTCATTGTATTTCTGTTTTTCTTTCATTCTGGAAACTTTATTAAAAGCAAATTGTACTTCGTGATACGTCAGGACATGCTGTCGTCGGACTCAACAAACCTCGTTGGATGTAGCTGACCATTTCTCTCAAGGAAGTAAACTCGGTAAATCATATCTCATTTTGTTTAAGTCACAAATATTAATAGAATAAGATAACATGCGCACTATATGCCTTTTCATTTGCAGAGAACCGGGAGCTTATTTTTGTTTTAATTAATAATCAATGTGATTGCTGTTGATTTTGGGCATTTCATTTACAAAATCGAAACAAACATACGAATTTGATTTAAAGGTGATGTTAACATTGTAAGTTAAAATAATCGATTAATTGACATGAAGTTACCCGAACTCTCATTCCGGAACAATCATTCCGGGAGGTGGGGAGTTGGCACATTAAATATTTCGGATTTCAGGGTATATGCCACCTGTACTCCCTGCCTGCGCTCCTGAGTGAATCATGTGAAACGTGGCCTTATACTAAAAAGTACCGGTATGAATACATGTCACATATATGAACAGAATGGAATTTGGTTTTTTATTTAAATTTAAAAAGTATTTGAGGATCTTTCGTGCGACGGCCTTCATGTACAATAATAGTAAATTAATTTCTAATTTAAAATAACATTGCCCACTCACACTATTTAACACTCTTTTATTTGTGAAATCATATTAGGTCTATTTGAATTCAGTCATACACTTTGTACTCTGAGGGTACAAATACTTGTCACTAGGGCTGTGCCCTCAAGTTGTACCCCAGCATTAGGTAAATGAGCCTTTTAAGTTCAGACTCTGATGAACATTTTCGTACCATTGATGGTACATTGATCTTATTTTTACCATAGGGAACAATTTTTTTTGCTGACAATATAACTATTGAGAATGAACTGTAATTAACAGATGTTGATTAACATTACAAATTATGGTTAAAGGTAACGGACGTTTCTCTGTGTGTTTGCAGCTGTCCATCCTCAAATGGCCAGATTTTTTCAGCAACTACGTCTTCTGCTTTGGAAAAACGCCTTGAGCGTTTATAGACAGCCTGTAAGTAACTGTGCCATCAATCTCTTTCTATCTGCCTTCTGTATTAACTGAAATCAGTAGAATTTTTAATGATTGGGTTATTGATATTTTAATTATGTCTGTGTTTTTTTTAACCATGTTAATGTGCTGACATGATTAATATTTTATAAATATCGTTGTTATTCATTAATTCAAAGACTTTTTTCCTTATGAAATCTTAGGTTTCCTTTGCATGTATGCTTAATGCAACACATAAGTTCAGGCATTTTTGACCCTTTTGGAATTCCATAGCCTAAACACTGACATTTTTATCATGTCTAGAGGGTAAAAAAATGCCATGTGGAGACGTATAGAAGTGAGTTGTGTTTAGAATCTAAAAAATGATATGTCGAGATGTACAGTATTCTGTCAGTTTATACCCTGATTGCATTCTGTAGAGTTGCAGCAAGAAGGACTCCGTTTATGCATATGAATAATATTTCCGCAATTTCAGTTTCGGAATTTAGATTTGTTGGGTTCAGTGTCAAGGTCGGTCAGGCTCGAGCTTTAATTTCAGGCCTGCACAGGACTCTAAGTAGCACTCTAGGCCAGGGGTGGGCAATCTTATCTGCAAAGGGCTGGTGTGTATGCAGGTTTTCGCTGCAACTCCCTAATTAGGTAACTAATTAATAATTAGAGGACTGATTGGCTGAAGAGTCCTCACACCTGGGTTTGAACAGCTGACCTAAAGGTTATCCCAAAAACCTGCATACACACCGGTCCTTTGCGGATAAGATTGCCCAACCCTGCTCTAGGCTCACACCTTCATGGATTGGGATTTGGCTCCCACTGCTGCTCTGAGTGCCTGGAGTAAATTTGTTCATTATGTATTGTCAGTGTTTCATTTGGTTTTCTATATTGCTACTTGTATATGAGCCTTGTAATGGATTGGGATCCTACCCTGGGTGTATCCAGTCATGCTGCTTAAGATATGCTCCAAGCTCCCCTGTGATGAAGTGGTTAGAAGATGGTTGAAAAATGATACAAGAAGTTTATGAAGAAGAAATGCTGTAATAGTATTTTTTCATTCAGTATTATATATTTTTTTCAGGTCTGGTCTCTGGCTTTGATAATATGGCCCCTTATAATCTTCATTATCTTGGCCATAACCCGATCCAAATTCCCTCCAATAATGAAAAACCCATGTGAGTACAAAAGGAACCTTTTTTGTGTGTGTGAAGTGACTGAAGATTGTGGATTTTAAAAATTATTTCTGCAGTATTCGGTTGCCAATTGACATATAGTTTAACTGTCTTTCTGTTAATTGCGTTTACTGTAGCTTATTATTTGTAGCTGTACAATGTGATGGACTGAATGTGTACATATTTTAAAGTACTGTAATAAATATTCAGACTTCATTACTATAAGCCTGGTTTGGGCGTATTTTTGCCCATGGTAACAGCTTAGAGGGAAAGATTCTGACTGCTTATGTTTATTACCAGTGGTTTATTTGAAAGCATGGTACAAAGATATTGGTATTGTACTGTATTCAGCATTAATTCACGATTTTTTTACTAAATGGTCAGAGTAATGGCAATCAATGAGTAAGCCTCAAAACAAGTTACAAAAAATTACAAACTTAAACTCCCAATGTGCAAATTTCATAAATAGGTGCATTTATATTTGAAGCCCAGGGCTGTCCACCAAGAATGGTTGTGTGTTTTACAATTACAAAAGTCTTTTTGTCTCAAACAGGTACAGTGGTACCTTGAAACTCGAACTTAATCCATTCAGAACTCCAGATCGAATCCTAAAAAGTTTGAGTTCTGATCGAATTTTCCCCATAAGAAATAATGGAAAACCAATCAATTAGCTCCCGGCCTCAAAAATTACATATGTTTTTTTAGAGCATATACTGTACCAAACTCATCTAAGCACATTTATCAAAACATTAATTTGTAAAGTAAGAAAATAAATGTATTCAAACAATCTGTAAAGTTAAAAAAACAATGTGTCCTACCTACCCCGATCGTCCGCTCCTTCCATGTGCCACGCCCCCTCGTTAACCTCGTGTGGAATCCCAGTGTGATCAGTTGTTTCTAGTTTTTATTAGCTCTTTGTATTTCATCCGCGTTTCAGTTTGTTTCCCCAGTCTGGTCGTTCTATTGTCCGTCTGCGTTTTGCCTGCCTTACCTGTAATTTAACCCAGTATTCCCCAATACCCTGACGTCGGCGCCTTTGTCTTCATTCCGTCCCGCTCAGCACGACAATATTATTATAATTAAATGTATTAATGGTTTATTATTAATATTAAAATAATGAATATAGAAATCTTTATTTTAAAATGTATTTTATTATATAATAATAATTACTGTTACTGTCTGCCATTGTCTAAATGTATTTCTACTGTCTAAATATATGTATTCAGCTGGTGTAAACATGCACGATGCTATCACAGCGAATGCGAGGCTGATACTGAAGCATTACCCTTTGTTTCCGCTGAGAGACGTGCCGCTTGACTCATTTCCCCGCGCATTAAGTTATCTTAGGTCGGCGTTCACGGTTTGACTTCTGAGATTCAGATCGAGTACTATTTTCCGAATTTAATTTTTTTCCGAAATGGTTGCTTCGACTTTTAAGAAATTCGAGTTCTAATGAGTTCGAGAACTGAGGTACCACTATATTTTAATCATGTGCAAAAATACATATGCCCCTAACTCCACAGACCAAAATAATTTGTAGTTTAAATAAATGCTGAAACAGTGTCTTCTTCCTTCTTATAATCTTCAGTTCAATTCTTTGTAGCACTACTATATAGAGCATAATATAGATCAAGGACAAAACATCTAACATTTGGAGGAAAAAATTAATTATGAAATGAGAATAAACTTGGATAACCCCTGTTCTGTCTTTTTTGGTAAATTGCATTTAATGGTGATTTCTTAATATGACCATAGATGATTTTTTTCCACTTGCAGGCTATGTGGCCCCCAGGAACCTTCCCAGTGCGGGATTCTTCCCCTTTCTGCAGACTCTGCTGTGCAGCACCGATAGTATGTGCGCCAACAAATCCTATAAACCGGTCAGTGCGATGAACCGCATGTTTGGAAATTCTGAGGATTCTTTGAGGTAGGCTTTCCCAAGTAAACTTTTAAAGATTGCAGTTGCATTTTGTCACATTTACTTATGTATACAAATATTTAAATATTTATGACTGTTGATGGTGTCTTTTTAGTACAGGACTAAAAAGCTTTATTGCACTTTAAAATAAACTAAAAATGGTCAGTTGGTCTAAAAACTGACCTGTAATTTTATTAAACCGTTGCAGAGGATCTACTAGGAACTACTATATCTCGACCCACTGTAATATGGTGTCATTTCTGGATTTTCACTGAATTAAAGATGATTCAATAAGACAATTTTTACATATCTCTGATCTGTGTACATGCAGCAGTAATTAAGCTTTATTACCGCTTTATAGAAGTTTTTCCACACAGATAATGACAAATTTAAAAAACCAATATATATGTAAATATTCATTTGAGTTAATAATATAAAAAGAGATTCTGATTAAATTAAAACAATTAAGGCGATAATAACAGACATAAACAAAGCTGGTCGCAATAGTGGACACCGGAGTACATTTGTTAATGTTTTTGAAAGCATGTATGATGTAGCTGAGCTATATAATTGATAGATGAAGAAGATATGAATACTCTGGCTAATTAAATGATGTGGGTTACATTTAAGGGTAATTATTTATGATAGTGGATTTCAGATATCGTTTTAACAAAAATAAAAAAAAGCTTCCAAATAAATAGGGCAACAAAAATCCAGTGGTTCACATTACAATTGCTGAATTAATTCCAGCCTTAAGTTATCAGATTAAAACAAAGACTGAATTTTGGTCTTCACTATACCATGTTAAAAATAATTGTGGCATTTATCTGCTGGTGGATATGGATGTTTATTAATAAATGAGTAGCAACGGTCACAGAGTAGTATTTGTTGTTAAAAAAAAATGCCATTGTTTTTCTCCTGTTAGTCATTTAATTTTTTTGCATGTCCATGTGACTGTTGTGTAACTAGTCGTACCTATTAACATTCAACTATTGAACTATGCACCACTAGTAAGGCTGGACTGGTAGATGTTCCCAGTGACTCGAGGGCCCCCCTATGGCTGCATATCTCACATGTATGCAAAGCATTCATGAGTAATAAGGCACTGATATCATGCATATTACATAGCCTTTTGGCATGCTACTTTCATGTCATCTTTTATTTATGTTTTTTTGTGTATTTCATGAAAAAGATGCATGTTTTTGGAATTTGTTAACTACTGGAGTATGAGATGGGTACGATATTTGGAGCCTACTTAAATGCAGCTACTGCAACTGGCATTGGCAGGCCCTAGGCGAGAATTTGTAAAGGGGAGGTGTGGTCCATTTTTGCCACAGTGTCCAGTGTACAGTTGTTCCACCACTGACCAATAGAAATGGAAAAAAGACAACAAAGCTGGATTTTTGTACTATAACTGACATTAAAAATGATAAAGGTCAGCTTGTTAGTCATATTTATTTTCCAAACACAAACCAACCCTCCCCGCAAACCTGTTTCTCTCACGCAAGATCAGAGGTTGATGACTCCTGTGGAATGCTTGTTATCCACACTCTATTTTTGTGACTCAGCTAGTGCCGTCAGAAAGTACATGTTAAAGATGGAAAGTTAGATATCAAGGTGTATGTGGTAATAGTCTGGCTTTGTCAGTTTAACAGAAAAGTATTCTCTTCCTAATTTTGTTAGTCACAATAAAACCTAGGTAGTATCACTTTAAACTAGGGATGCACCGATACCAATACTGACATCGGGTATCGGGCCGATACTGAACTCATACACTGATACTCGTACTCGTAAAAATTGCCTGATACCAAGAAACGATACCACTTAATTGCAACATCACGCTAAAACTCAAAGCTGCGGTATTTTTTCAGACGACGCACCATAGTGCAAAGTACACGGAATTTGGTAATGCTAGCAGAGAAAGACCACAAAAACAAACTTTAGCGTAAAGCGAGAGAAAATGCAACCGACACATTATTTATATCAAACATTAAATAAGTTTAGTTATTTAATGTTAGATATAACTAATGCTTCA
>JAODJW010000001.1:32540850-32558093 GCA_026777045.1 Hyperopisus bebe | reverse complement strand
CAGACCAGTCACACCTCTGGTGGTCTGGGTCGCTGCAAAGTATAGATACATTTCAGAAGAGGTGCATGACAGACCACGACAGGGTCCACGGCTATGTTGTATTTACAGCGTCGATTCGACTTAGAATTATAAACCAGCCTTGACAGTCACACATGATAAATGTATCACATGCATATTACGTCCAGGTGTCGGCGAGCACACAAGCAGACGAGTTGAGCCGTGAATACAGCAAATGGGGTTTATTAAGAGGGAAATGAGGGAAATGAGCAACACTGAACACAACGTCAATGACAGATCTGAGGAAACTCAGACGCAGACTAAAATACACAGGACAAGCTGAAAATACCAGGCAACAGATGATTCCAATTGGGAAGTAACACGAGGTAACGAGGGGGGGTGGCACACACGAGGATCGGATGAGCTGGGCGTGACACATGTATACAAGGTTTCCGTTAAGTCTGATGTTGCCTTACATGTAAAAGAATGATCACAGTCTCTTCCACGCAGTGAGGCAATAGGCAGCACTGGTATCAGATAGGTACTCAGTATCGGCCGATACCCAAAGCGCAGGTATCGGAATTGGTATCAGGACAGAAAAAGTGGGATCAGTGCATCCCTACTTTAAACTACATAAAATGCCTTTGTATATCTTCAAATCCTATTTTGAAGGAGACCTAATATATAACAATATATAACATATAATATAATTAAGTACATACTGTCAGGATCTGTTTCTGCGATGTCTGGTCTTCCCCAGTTTGGCCAGTGGGTGTCACTGATCATCCTGTTCTTCTATTTGTTTAGTGTCTGTCACAGTCCCTAGTGTGTTATGTTCCCGGAACTTCTACGTGACCGAATGGTCCAAGCGTGTAGCTGAGAGCGATGCTCCCAAACTGTTAATAATAATAATAATAATAATAATACATTTTATTTATAATGCCCTTTACATCAGAAGATCTCAAAGGGCTACAAGTTAAAATAAAAGAGACTAAATGAACAGTTTAAAATATATAACAGTTAGTCTCAGGTTATAGGTTTGATGTTGGCCGAAGACCAGTCTCAACTATTGTTGGACATTTTGTCTTTTCTGCCCCAGAACTCTAATGCCCATGTTAATTGTTTCAGTATTGGTTCTTGTCTTGGTACCTTTGTTCTTGTTATCCCTGCTTGTTTCAGGTTTTGTACTCTGCATCCCAATTCCTAGTATCTCCTTGCGTTTGCATCCTTAGTGTTTAGTTATTATGACCCTCACCTGTGTCTTGTAACTCCTAGTCCCAAGTATTTCTTGTCTAGGCCTTGTTACTTGTATATATATATGTGCTTGCCCTTGACTTGTTCCCAAGTCAGTCAGTCAAATGTGCTTGCATGTACTGCCATTTGTTTCATTCCTGAGGCCTTCTTCCCTGTGCACCCCAAATGTGTTTGGTATTAGCTTTTCCCTCATGTTTATTTTAGTGGTTGTTAGTTCTTGTTTGACCCATGTCAACAACTTGTTTCAAGTCTTTGAATTCAGTTTATAATGAAATTCTCTCTGTGCCTGTAAGCTGCACCTTGGATCATCCTTCTGTGACACAAACTTAACCTAATATACTTTATTTGCATATCAGACTAAAGGCTACAGTAATCAGTGTTTAATAATTTATGATGAAAATGTGTGCACATCATTGTGAGGCACACTGGATGCATTTCTGGGTATTTTCTGTGTTGAAAAAATCAGCATGATGTATTTTTTTCTTTTTTCATAACACTTACAGTGTCAACCAGATTTTTCCTGCTTAGTACACTGTTAAAAAATTGTATTTCTTTGTGCCTTTGAGGGTAAAATTACTTGTCACTGGGGCTGTACCCTCAAGAGTCTGATAGTTATACCACGGCTGTAGGTAAATGAATCTTTTAGTCTAATTTAAGGTACAGAAATCTGAAGAACATAATTGTACCTTAATGTTGTTTGTACCTTGGGGAACAAAACTGTACAATGGCTGTACCCAGTATACAGTACGCAGAAATGTATTTATACAGATTGACATGCTTACATTTTTTTAATTGGTACATTGATACCTGAAATATATTTCTTGCTCATGTCAGATAAGCTATTTTGTTGACATTGCCATTTGTCCTTAGAAAAACATGACAATCTGTCATCAGATATCTTTGTTTGTCTTTTCTAGGGAATCACTGCTGCCATTCAGGTCCCTGCACCTGGACAGTTCTCAGAAAGGAGGTCTAGTTCGTTCTGCCCTGAAAGAATTTTCTGACAAGTCACAGATTGTGAAAATATGGGATAACATCATAAGTACGTCTTCAGTGTCTGAATTTATAGACTGCACAAAAAGACTGCATAGAAATTAATTCAACAACTACATATTACATGCATTTTTTATATGTCACTTTTTAAAGTCCCCAAACCAACTGTTGGTCCTGAACAAGCTTGTGGGGGAGGGGTGGATTTTATCCTAGGCAGTGTAGGGCACAAGGTATAGGATGTCAGTCCCTCCCAGGGCACATACCTACACATGCTGACTCACTACAAACAACACTTAGCATGTCTTTGAAACTTTGAGGGAGGAACCTGGGTCATCGAGAGGAAACCCAACAAGAGCTCCATACAGATAACAGAGACAATATTTGTACCTTGAACTCTAAAGATGTGAGGGAACAGTGCTAGTTTTCAAGCAACATTGCTTTCAGTCATATTCACCCACTCACATCGGTGCACTGACATAAAAGTTCACGGTGTGATTCCCCCACTTAAAAAGTGTGCACCAGGTACAATTTGGGATCACTTCGGGATCCATTGATTCTAACAACTTTGCATCAGTAAAATCTGATTTTTTACTAAAGTAAAATCCACTTATAATGGACTTCAAGGGACCTGGCAAAACAGTCCATTATATCCAAAGTTCATTATATCTAGAGTTGCTGTATGCCCAGAACACAACTACAGGACACCATTTACTCATGCCACACCCCAGCAGACACACGTGTGGTATAGATTATTATATTGTACATGTAGTAATCCAACTTTACCTGATCAGTAGTAGTTTCTATGTGATAAATTCTGAATTAACCAAAGTGACCCATTAATTTCAGAGAAAAGTATAAATATGATGTATTCAGTTTTTAAAGAAGTGTAGCACTGATTTTGACTTTCAAAATTACTTTCAAATAAATGTTTTGTTTTTAAGATTCCAGCCAGGAAGGTCCACTAAATTTCACGTGGACAGTCATGAATGTCATTAACAACAGCGTTTTGACAAATCAGGTGGGTTATCTGGATAGTTGCCTCTTTTTTATCATCACTTGCTGTGTCAGTAAGCCTTCCTATATATGTATGTGTGTGTGTGTGTGTGTGTGTGTGTGTGTGTGTGTGTGTGTGTGTGTGTGTGTGTGTGTGTGTGTGTGTGTGTGTATACCCACACAATGGTACCTTGTAACATGAACTTCATTCATTCGAGAAGGCTGGTCAAGTTGCGATTTGGTCAAGATCCAAGTTGTATTTCCCCATAATAAATAATGTCAATGAATTTAATCCATTCCTGACCCCCAAATGATTGCCTATTTAAACATATCAACCCATTTACAGTCAATATAAAATTAATACACATGAAAAAACACACATACAAAGATAATAAACATGAAATAAATGAGCGCTTTACCTATATTGAGATGAGCTAATGGCATACTGGAAGTGTTAGGTGGAGGAGGAGGGGTGGAGAGGTTATTGTTTAGAAGAGGAGACGCATCTCAATCTGTACAGATTTTAGCTGGTCTGTTTTATTTTGTCATGTTCTGAGTTTTCAGTCGAGTTGTGGCTAGCTTTTTCTCAACCGACCCATTCGAGGTCCGAATCGGGTTAAGAGGCTTGCAAGTTCCAACGTCCTACTGTGTGTGTATGTATATGTATAACTTTAGAAACTCTGTCAAAAATCTTGGTGAATTCTTGCATATTTCCATAACGAAAAATAAAGTAAGTTCGGGTGCAATGTAGAACACGTGGCAGTCGAAGGCAGGGAACTTGACAGACCGATTGTCAGTTACTAAAACTGGTTCTTGGCCTGTGACATACGCTTTTATAGATATTCTAAGCTATGTATAATAGATTAAATGAATTAAAGCAATAACTGATTCATGCAAAATGGGAAAAATACTGCGTCTTCACAAAATTGTATGTTTCTTTTCCTGAAGGAGGTGCTGATGAAGGACTCTGTCAACATCCTAAAGAAATATATTTGTACTGCAGTCCTGTCTGCCCTCAATTCATCATACCAAAGTTCTTCAGATCCCTTCTCCTTTGGTTTGGTATCCTTCTGTAATTCCAGTGACACACTCCTGGAAGCATTCCTGCAAACTCTGAACCAGGTAAAGTAGGACCAATGTAATATCTTGAATATATTTTTCTGCCACATTCTGGACCAGAGGAGAGAGGCACAGTAGTGCAGTGGTCAGCACTCTTGTTTGGTATGGAGTTTAAATTGGAGTTGCCTGACTATCTGTATGTGTGTGTTTGTGTGTGTGTGTGTGTGTGTTTATGTGTGTATGTAAGTTTTTATTGCATTGTAATAAATGTTCCCACGGTGTTATGTAAAACCAGTTATTTTGACCTTGTGGGGAACTTTTTTCAGTTTCCACAATGGAAGTTTCTATTTTTTAAAAAAACCGTGAATGCAATCAAAAAACCAAAAATGCCAAACATCTTGTATCTTGTTTGGCTGCTTATGTTAAGGTTAGTGCTGGAAAGGGGTAAAAATTTTCATACACTGTCAATTTTTTTTTTTACTAATTTGTATGTTTGCTTGTCACTGGGCCTGTACCCTCATGGGTCGGCCAATTGTACATTAAGCTACGGCTAGGGTACAATTGGTAGACCATACAATAGGGTACAGCCCCAGTGACAAGCAAAGGTACAAATTGGTACTCTTTTTTTTCTGGCAGTGTAGTTGGGATTAGAAGTATGCCAATAAAAATGGAGAGTCCCCACAAAGATATAGATACCTAATCTCTGTGTGTTTGTATTAGGTTTATATTATCAAATGTCCCCCACAATGTAATAAAAACCTGTTTTTTGCCATTGAGGGGGACCATTTTTCAGGTCCCCACAAAGATCTGTGACTGCAATCAAAAAAGTAAAAATACCAAAACACTCATATATTGTTTAGTTACTTATGGTTAAGGTTAGGTAGTGGTTAAGGTTGTCATGTTGTGATTACAGTTTTCCGCGTAGAAATGAATTGGAGAGTCCCTACAAAGATATATTTACAAACGTGTGTGTGTGTTTTTATGTGCCCTGTGATGGTTTGGTGCCCCAGAATCCTGGCCTTGAGTTTGTAGCTTCTGAGTTGGGTTCTGTACCTCCATGACCCTCCATAGGATATGCGAGTATAGAAAATTAATGGATTCTGTATAGGTTGAATACTTACGTTGCTTTACATTAATGTTTCTCATTATACAAATACATAAACACAAAATTCTTTATGAAATCATATCTTAGCTGTTATGTTAGATGCGTCATCCATCTTTCCAAAAACTCATGCACTTACAGTATCCAGAAAATGGTCACAGTGAAATTTAATGATTAAAAAAGAATACAGTAATTTTGAGATTTTGCGTGACTTCTTTGTTTTTTGATTCTTTGTATTCTGTAATTTAAGGTGGCATCCAATCTGCTCCTCACCAAACCTATGGTGCTGCTGGAGGCAATGGAAAAGGGAGTACTGGCATTTGAACAAATGCAGTCAGACAGTTTAATCTGGGATGCCCTTCTGGGCCTGCCTGAGCTTTTCAATCCCTCCAGTGCAGGAGACAAGCTGCATGAGGTGACCATGCTGCTGAACAGCATAAAGAGGTAGGACATGAGAGAGGGCACAAGTTCTGCCATTATAGTTTTTAAATGTGTTTTTGCACTGTGCCACTAACTGTTGATTCTTTTATTCACCTTAGACTCTTTAAAAGATTGCCATTTACTTTATTATAGAAGTGTTTCCTTGTGAAGTATGAATAAGAATACAAGCTTTTATGTCAGGTTTAAAAAGCAGGCGTGGTGCCCGCAGAGCCTCTTCTCATTTAGCACGATTTTGACATTGCACCTGCTAGTAAATGTTGACAAACCAGTTTGTCAAGGGTGTTAAGAGTCTATTTCACAGTAGGTTTGTGTGTATTTGTGTATATGCCGGTTTGTGTTTATATGCAAGGTTAAATACATGTATAAATATCTAGGTAACGCTGTGTCTCAAGCCCTGTTTCTATGGCAGTAAATTAATGTGTGATTGTGCATGGAAATGCATAACCTGTGTTTCTGAAACACTGCATTAAAACCCATTGTTTGCCTTTGTTTTCGGAACTTTAGGACTGCAAACACCATCCAAAGAAACATCCCCCAAATTAAAATGCCTGTTTCTATGATCAACATGTCCATAGATGCTGTTACCAACATCTTACAGTACATCCAGACTTGGTCTAGCAAAGGTATGGTATGCACAATGTAGGTACAGTGTATCAGCTGTGTAGACATTGTGGCAGCCAAAAACAATACATGTGACACTTGAATACTGTTCCCCAAAAAATGTATCATTTCAGACTGCTGTCTGAGTAAGCCACCACTGATGTCATGATGAACAGCTATTTCACTGGTCACCGAATGAGATATGTTGTCATGGTTAAAAAGTAAAAATTCTTTGACAAGATAAAAATGCAATAGTGCTGGTTATGGGAAAAATCTGGCGAAAAATTATAGACGAACCCTTCCACATCGCAGGGTGTAGGAGTGCACACCCCTGGCGATCTGGAAATTTGGTTCCTTTGGTGAGCAAAGTGAGATCCAAAGACTGTGAGATGGCTGTTATAATGTGAGAGGCTGTCATAAACACGCTTGGTGTCCTCCAAACCATAATATTCCCATTTAATTTCTTATGCCAACCTCACTATATATCAAAACAGCAGCGGGGAATTTCAAGATGCAGAAGGGTCGACTGTATAAGGGTAGTGGGAAGCCGCTAAAACAGAAGCAATGAGATGACAAGGAGGAGAAACTTTACAGGTTAAAGGGGCAGTTCACCCCAAAACTGAAAAAGATATGCTTTTGTGGGGCTTTAGAGCTATCTATCTAAGGTTGTTCTGCTGGAAGTTGCCTAGCTTTGGAGCTGTTGGTCGTAGAAATGTCAGTCTTCTTTCAAATATAATGGGACTGAAAGGCATTCTCTCCGTGGCATTTAAAGTGATGAAAAATAAATAAAATTGAAAAATTCAACAGCAATGTCTCTTACCAGAAATCATGACCGGGTTACTCAAGATAATCCACAGACTTTGTAGTGAGCAGTTTAATGCAGGAACTGTTTTTATCTGTCAAACTCCACACACCAATCCTATCACTGTGCAGATCTCAGGGGGGTGCTCGTGCTCTATGAACTGGGAAAAAAAACATGTTTTAGATGGGCTGGAACAACAACTTAGTTTTGGGGTGAACTGCCTCTTTAACATTATATGGGAGTCAGAATATATGTCTATAGTTTCCGGTGCCCTCTTCTTACTCTTTCTGTTTGATTCCATCTAATGTGAAGAAACTTTTTCTGGGTATTTTTCTTATGCAGGTGATGTACCCCTTAGTGATGGCTTCAGCATGGTCAATACGGAAAGTGCTCTAATCCAAAAGGTATTCTCTCTTACTACAACATGTTTCTAATTATGTTTAAATAGTTAATTGATAATATAAGCATAAACTACAGATCACTCATATATTTATTGTGAACATACAGTTCTCTGCAAAAGTCTTAGGCTGTCAAAGAAAATAATGTTTAAATGATCTTCGTGTTGGTGTAGAACTTTGATGCCTGTCAGAGTGTCAGCATAGGACAAGGGTGTCAAACTCTTTTGCTCGCCATAAAAATATCTCTTGTCAAAATTATACAAATTCAAAATATGAATATGCTGCAAAAAACCCGAAAATATAAAGAAAAATTGTGCTTTTAAGTGAAAGTTTAAATAACAAATCAAAACATTCCATTTTCTTTGCTCTTATGCCATTCCGTCAAAGCTGTATGCTTGGCATCTTTTCTTGGCAATAAGTTCGTTTATGTTTGGGGTAAGGTTCTGTGTTTGTGGAGATTCTCTCTCAGCCACATTAACTCCAAGAATAAGACACACGGGTTTACCGGCAATGTCAGTACCCATGCAGCGCCATTCTACCGCTTCCGCACGCAACATCATACACTGGGACAGCCAGGCAGATCACAAGCTCACTTTTATTTGCTGCAATAAATGTACACGGTACAGTGAAGTCATGGAGGTTTCAAACGACCTCAGAACAAACCCCTTTAGATAATGTGGACAGAAGGCAGTTAGCATGCTAATCAAACCTAAAGCTATCGATATACACATATATCGAGGAGTCATCTCAAGGTAATTAGCTTAATTCACTAAACATATTGCATGAGAAAGAATAGCTTCTGTGCACTTCTAAACTAGTAAAACACAGCTTATCCCGGACCCCTTACAAACACGACGTACCCGTTCAATATCTACTTGCTTTGGGCAAGTTCGCGCGATTTCCCACCAGCAACACCGTATCATAATACCATTAGAGGGCGCCTTTGCACCATTTAAAATAATTTAATCAAGTGTCTACTCTGTCACATATATACTCAGCCTCCCACCGGTTTTGAAAGGCTCTGTTTTCATGATCAACTTTTCTCTTGGCCACTGTTAGGGGCTAGCTTTGACTTGAAATTAGGGTTGTATGCATCAACAGACGCTTGATTGATCTGACGTAATTGATGTGGGAATGATCGCAGGTAGCCTATCGTTCGGTAAGGCAGCAGTTGCGCTGCATTATGGGATTTGTAGTTTGTATGTTATCGGCGGTTCATATCGCCGGCCCATTAAAAAAAAGATATATAAAATGATCTTGCGGGCCGGGTATGAGTGTACGCCGGGCCGGATGTGGCCCGCGGGCCTTGAGTTTGACACATGTGGCTTAGGCAATTTAGAAATGTTTCAGACTGTTGCAGTAACCATCCAATACCCCCTTGAATTTTTTTGACTGGGCCACTTTACCGTGTTTGGATAATCAATATCTCATTGAGTTAATTAATCAATCAATCGATTGATTGATTGATTGATTTTTTTTTTGGATTAATTAACAAACACAGGGAATTGTTCAGATGTCACGAAAAGAGGATTGGGAACTGAAGCAGTGTTCATCTGAGAATGGGAGAAATTTTTATTTCTTATTGTCTTATTAATTTGCATGTGTTCTGGTAAATACTGTTTTTTTCTGAGTAAATATACACTTACTACCTAGATACATGGCCTTAAACATTTTGTTTGTCTGCCTAAGATTTTTGCACAGAATTAAATATCTGATTATTTAATCACACATTTTCAAGATAGAATTAAAAAAATGTTTTGTCATTTCTGTCCTAGTATTTTTCTTCATTTCTGTTATTCTGCATTTCTGTCAGCAGCACTTTGGGTCGCATTCAAAAAGTTGTAGTTACGGAATACTGAAATAATTTATTTCTTAGATAAATGCCTTTTATGTACCAACAAATATGCTGTGTGTGTGTGTGTGTATTCCAACAGACCTATTACAAAGTGAAAAGTAAAATGTACTTAACTGATAAGTAATATATAAGTGATAAGATACAGTATAAAATAATTTTAAAAAAAAATTGTAGCCATTTCTGTAGTGCAATTTGTTATGGAACTACTCAGCATTGTTATATTTATTCTATGAGTGAATTGCAGAAGTAAAGACAACAATATTTTTAAAAGGTCACAACAAGGCATTTGGTAAAACCTGATTTGGCACATTGAGTCTCATGTCTTACCAGTCGTACTATATTTGCCCTGTCCTGACAATTTTGTCTTGACCCAAAATACCACTAAGGAGCCCTGTAATTGTATGATTCCGGACATTTTATTTTCAGATTAATTCTTAATGCTGTGAAAAATGTTTGACAATGCAGCATAACCCAAACTACGTATTATTTTCTTGCTCTTTTCTCCTTCTTTACAATGTCTCTCTCACCCCACCCCAAGCTTTCTGTATCCTTTCTCTTCTATAATCTTTCTTTTGAGCAATCACTGTTGACAACAGGGTATTACTCCTGTTTCTGTGGGATTGACAACAGCGTATGACTCCTGTTTGAGATTGACAACAGTGTATTACTCCTGTTTGACAACAGCGTATTACTCCTGTTTGAGATTGACAACAGTGTATTACTCCTGTCTGAGACTGACAACAGCGTATTACTCCTGTTTGAGATTGACAACAGCGTACTTCTGTTTCTGTGGGATTGATGTTATCAGCTGCAGGTGCTTTACCTGTTCCTCTAGTTGCCACTGCACAAGAACTGGCTTATATTTGCAGAATAAAATCTTTGCCACCTTAACTTTTTGTTGTCTGTACAACAGAATTGTGGCTCTGCTAAATGTAACCTATAATTTAGCGTTTGGCCTTTGTATGAATGTGGATCTGTTTCATGTACTCTCTCTGCAGCTGCTGCGTCCGTGGAACAGTGAAGCAGCTTCTACTGATGTAACCTTTACCACAGGGCTGTTAAACAACCTTCTGCAGATCTACAGCTGGAGTGTTCAGAATTACACTGAAAATACAGACAGCAGCAGCCAGCTGCATGGGGGCCAGGAGGAGGAAAAGTATGGAATCATATGCTAGCCTAACAATTACCTTTCACAATCGATCAAACATGATCTTTTACACTTCTGATCTAACCCATGATTAAAAGGATTAATAAGGACTCAGATGACCAATTTTGCTGTTATTGTGCTATAAGAAAAAGCGGAGTGTATTAAACATGTCCTTTATGTGTGCAATACAAGTAAACAAACTGTAAATTAAGGAAATACATTGTACAAAGGGACAATAATTTTAACAGTACTGTAATATGCATGACTTCAGCGCTATTCCATTTTGTAAATAGTAACTACAAAACCAAGTTTGGGTTACATAGTAACTATTAATTGATGAACAGTGATGCCAAGTAGTTTATCCCATTTAAACATACATACACATTTACATATTTCTATAACATATTCTGCAACCTTTTTAGTTGTGTTCTTTATGTATAATTTTAAATATATCTGTAACCCAGTTTAACTTTACAAAGTTTGACTGAATGAACAACAAATACCTGTAGATGTTCATTATTTAAGAGGTGTGGGATATTATGATGGATAACAACAGTTAGTGTGTCTTCTTTAAGGCTTCTTGGTGTGATATCAACACTGAAAATGCTGGGGGGGCTCCCAGGCTGGTCGTCTTTGAACACCTTCCTCGCAGGCAGTCACATCACTATGGATTTGGCCATACAAATTTTTGACACTCTGAGAGGCAAGTCAGACCACTTGTCTTGTATTTAAACATATTTCTGCAAGTTTCACATATATTGGCTAATGAGTTCACTTTTATGATGGAGAAGCTTTTTTAAACCATAAAAAAATGAATTGATGATCCAAACTACAGTCACATCTTTTCGTGTTATGATGTTTGATTGCTAATATTTGTATTAAGCATGAAGTCAGTTTTGAAGAATATAGATTTTTTGGCTTTGAGGAAAATACATGATCAAATGGATACCTAATTGCAAAACTACTATGTGTATATTGAGAATGATTTGGACTGTGGCATCTGTAACCACAGCAATGATTCAAATATAGATATATGCATGTCTGTCGTATAAGATCGGTCAGCTTTTACCTGGTAACTGGAAGGAATGAACATGTTAAGTAAATGAATACTTGACTGAATACTATGTGGAATGACCATTTTTACTAACCAGAGCAAATGGATTTCCTGCTGAGTGAGGCCCGTGGCATTCAGCAGGTGTTTGGGCCTGTCCTGCCCAATGAGTTCCAGGCAAATACTTGGCTGTTGGGACTCCCAAAGGCCATAGTGAAGACCATTGTGAAGGTAGTAAAAATGTTTTTATCACAAGTATGTATCTAAACATCTATTCAACTTGTGTTTTGTACAGAGCTTTACTGTTCCCACTTAACCTGTTTTACTTTAACTGTTACTAAATGGCCTTGTTACAGGGATCCCTAAATTGTAGTGATGTCATCAGTCAGTGGTTGTCACAGTCCAGTCTGCCTTCAGGGGATCCCTTCATGTGGGAGTTAGTCTTTTGCAACAGGTCCTACTTGCCAAATACTCTGCTTGCCCAGTGGATGCCATTGGTGGAGAAAGTAAGTAAGGAAAATACACTAGACAACATTGTTGCAGATAGTTTTATAGATTGTTGTCCTCAGATGAAACATATCTTATTATCATATCTAAATTATCTGAATTTAATTGAAAGTGGTCTTGGTTCTGTGTGCATTGGCACTGTATATTGATGGTTCATCCACATGGCAAGTCTCGATAGTTTCTTTGTATAACTTTTCACTACATACTCCTGCCATTCTTTCATGATTCCTTTACATTGATAATGTCATAATTATGTTCTGCATGTTGTGGTTGCAACAAATTCTATACTACAACAAAAACAAAGTTGTGACACTGTATAAAATGTAAATAAAAACAAAATGCAATGATTTACAATTCATATAAACCCACATTTAATTGAAAATAGAACAAAGCATATCAGATGCTGAAACTGAGAGATTTTATTGTTTTATGACAGTTATATGCTCAATTTCATGCCAGCAACACATTTAAAAAAAGTTGGGACAGTGGCTTCTTTGTGCTGCATCACCTTTTCTTTTAACAACACTTTGTAAATGATTGGAAACTGAAAAGAACAGTTGCTGGAGTTTTGAAAGTGAAATGTTGTCCCATTCTTGCCTGATACAGGCAAGGTCTCCTTTGCTGCATTTTCTGTTTCATGATGCACCAAATGTTTTCAGTGGGTGACAGGTCTGGACTGCAGGCAGGCCACTCTAAGACCTGGACTCTTTTATTACAGAGCCATGCTTCTGTAATATTCGCAGAATGTGGTTTGACTTTGTCTTGCTGAAATACACATGGCCCTCTCAGAAACAGACGTTGTCTGGATGGCAGGATTTGTTGCTCCAAAACCTGTATATATTCAGCATTAATGGTGCCCTCCCAGATGTGCAAGCTAGCCAAGCTGTGGGCACTAATGCACCCCCATACCATCACAGATGATGACTTTTGAAATGTCCACTGATAACAATCTGGAGTTTTGCTCTCCTCTTTAGCCAAGGGGACACGATGTCCATGATTTCCAAAAAGAATCTGAAATTTTGATTCATTAGACCACAGGACAGTTTTCCACTTTGCCTCAGTCTACTTTAAATGAGCTCGGACCCAAAGAAGTCAGTGGCATTTCTGGATCATGTGTAGATATGGTCTCTTTGCATGGTAGAATTTCATCCTGCGGTGGGTGCAGCAATGCGCTGTGTTCACAAACAGTGGTTTTCAGAAGTGATCCTGAGCCCATGCAATGATTTCCACAATAGAATGATGTTTGTTTCTGATGCAGTGCCACCTGAAGACCTGAAGGTCACGGCTATCCAATATCAGTTTTCAACCTTGTCCCTTGTATATAGAGATTTTAATGATATTATGTCCTGTAGATGATGAAATTCATAAATTCCTTGCAATATTACATTAAGGACCATTATTCTTAAATTGTTGCAGTTTTCCTGCACAGTCTTTGATAGAGTGGTGAACGTCTCCCCATCTTCACTACACAGAAACTCTGTGTTGGGCCATTTTTATCCCCAATCATCTTACTGACCTATTGCCAATTAACAACATTTTACTTTCAAAACTCCAGCAACTGGTTTCTTCAGTTCCCAAATGTTTATGGAGTGTTGTTAAAAAAAGAGGTGATGCAACACAGCGGTAAACATGCCCCATCCCAACTTTTTTGAAATGTATTATTGGCATCAAATTCAAATTGAGCACATATTTATCATAAAACAATAACATTTCTCAGTTTCAACATATGATATGTTGTTTTTGTTCTATTTTCAATTAAATATGGGTTCATATGATTTGTAAACTATTGCATTCTGTTGTTTACATTTTACACAGTGTCTCAACTTTTTGGAAATGGGGTTGTATTAACTGTAGTTTTAGTAGTTTTTCTTTTCTTTAAAAAAAGTATATTTTCTATAATTCAATTTATGCGTATTATTCAATTAAGCGAAGTACATATCTTTTTGGATCTTAATCCTAGGGAAACAGGTTTTTGGAATTGCTCCAAACCCCTGAGGAATCTGGCATCAATGTCACAACCATCATGTCAGACTGGAAAAATTTCAACAGCAGCTATGAGCAATTTTCTGCATCTTTGAAGCAACTATATGATGCAATGAATGAGCAGAACTGGACAGCCTGGATTCCAGGGAACACCACAGTAAACTGGCTGACAATGTTCTTAAGGTCTGTTTTGCAAGTAATGAAAATAAAAAAATAATGGTCTGTTTGTAATATGCATTCAAGAAATAGGAAAATAATGACAGCATGCTAGAATAACAGCACAAGATCTTGTGTATGCTGTGCAGAACATTTTTTTCTCAGCTATGTTTCTATTTTCCTCCATACCTATAAAAGAGTCGAATCAGTGAAAACCAAATTCACGAATAATAGCAAAACAATATTTTTGTGGTGAATCTTAATAACCACTATTTTATAGTTATTTGGGTTATATATACAAGCCTTCATCAATAACATTTTTAATACTATCTTCTATTCAAACTGTTTCAGCAAGTTTAGAAAACGTCGTTAGGCTGAGGTTTTATATTATCGCTGGACCTACCTGTTCTAATGGATGGAAATGATGAAATAAGTTTGTAATATTTCCAGTTTTAGTTGGCACAAGTCTTTGGAGAGTTTACAGTACACGGCACCAGTCTGTTCCATGTTGGACTTTAAACTGCAAAAAGTACTGCCATGCCACCAGTGTTTTTTACCTTCCTTAACCACAGTATCTCCTATTTTTTTTTAAATGTGGGTGCTGAGCTGTGTGACTTTCTTTACCTTTCAGGGGCTGCTCTCAATTATAATATTGCCAAAACAATGGCATGCATTGTGCTCCACAAACTCAATCAGCCTTGCTGTGCGTTTGCTGGGCTTAGGTTGTTCGATCATTAAGGGCTACCATATGATTGCTTGCAACTGCGTTCATTTCTGTGATGTGATAGGCTGATGTGTGCCATCAAGTAATGTCCCTTTTTAACAGTTTATTGAAGTTTCTCATTTTCTCATTTAAATTCTCTCTTTTAAAGTCTCTCATTTAAAGTCTCTAATTTTATCATTTAAATTTCATATGACTTAATTCATGAACTTAATCCCAATCAATTAATTAACATAAAACTGCTGGGAAAAGAGGCAATGTATAGCTCATTATGTTTGGGTTCCAAGCCTATGTGCTGAAGGTTTATGGCCAGCAAAGTAATGGCATTGGCATCAGTAGCCTTGAACATGACTCCTAACCTCTGCTATTCTAGGAGAGCAGCATTCTGCCTGGCCCCGTGCTCGGACCCCAAAAATACCATATATATGTATCTGTGTCTCTCATGGATAGCAAGATGGGATATGTGAAAACTATCAAATTTATCTTTAAAAAAAGTAGCTCTGGTTTACGTGGATATTAAAAATGTATCTCAATCTTCCATACAAGTTATTCTTTACTGATTCTGTGAAAAAATACCTCTGTTCTCTAGGAACACCAATACTTTTGAGATGGTGGGATCTGAGTTGCAGAAAAGCCACACATGGTCAGTGGAGACATTCTTCTACATTGTCCACTGGATTATGACTTTCCAACCCAATATTACTGCACCTCCAAATTGTAAGTACATTCATGAATACATTGATACACTCAGTTGTTTTGCTTTCACTGGAATTTACTGCTTAGATGTAAATAAATATATACAGGGCAAGAATAAATTTCATGCCTGGCTCATTGCTGGTTATTTCATTACTGTGTCCAGTTTCTGCCTTCCTTTATTTAATAGTTTTGCCATTTTTTATAGGCACTGTTGAGAAAACTACTGGTGTCCCCCTCTGCCAAAGCAATTTTACTTGGGAGGAGATTCTTCCACTAAAATCATCTCTGATAGAGCTCTGCATTAACCCTGAAGCACTTTTGAGGTGAATAATTTGTGAAAAGAATTTGCAGCTTTGGGTCGTGTTCATAAGTCTACGTTTCAAATATTTTACAAAAAATTATGCTAATTTTGATACTGTTATGTTAATGATGTGCATTATATGGATGATTTTATGCCTTTTTGAACTTGACAAATTTAGTTGACTCTATGGTATCTTTCTTTGCCTCCAACAGATTTGTGCAGGGTTCTGTGGCATTCCTTGATACAGTATATGGAGATTTTGCTATGCAGTCCTTGAAACAACTTTCTAGCAATATGTCTCCTGAAAACCCCCTGCAAAGTGCAATCAAGTTACTTGATCTCTACTTGAAAATATTATCAGACATCCCCTCTACAGAGCAACTGGACAGCCAAACATCCCTATCTATCCAAGAGAAAGTTCTGGATGCCTTGGGTTTGAAGCCCCTCAGTTTAATTTGGATGCAAAGTTTTGACAATACCTCCTTCGTCATGAAGAATGTTATACAGGCTTTTATGGACAACAGCTACATATTTTCCCCATTTTTTCTAAATCTGAACAAGACCAGTGCATCTTTGATAGAACTAGACAATCTGACTGATCAATGGTTAAATGTAGGTGGTAATCTTTATCGTCCCTTGTCCTTTAGTATTAGCAACGCTCTTCTTAACCACTCTGCTTTCCTGAATGCTTCACATATATCCTATCTAAAACAGATTCTCAAGAATTTAAACAATGATAATGAAAGGGATGTACTTGACCTTCTTATCAAAGCCACAGAGGTGTTGAATCAGGCAACTGGGACCTCACATAATGCTTCAGCTTTGATACTGGCATACCTGTGGCAGGTTCAGAATTTCTTAGCCTCTTCTCTGCAGCTAAACAGCAACGAGTCATTTTTCATGCTTGATGGGCTAAAGAACAATTCACAAATATTAGACCTTCATCCAGCTGCCCTGGAGATCCTTCAGTTAAATTCCACAGCATTTCTTCAGGATCTACATCGAATTAGAAACATCAGTATGCTGGATGCTGTTCTCTGGCAAGTGATAGCATTATTACCAGAAGAATTTCACTACAACAATGAAGAACTGATAAATCATACCTATAGCCTACTCAGAGGACTAACATTATGCACAGCCAGTAGCCAGGACTGTGCAGCTGATGTCAGCAAAGTTTTCCTGTTCTT
>JAODJW010000001.1:32507346-32535280 GCA_026777045.1 Hyperopisus bebe | reverse complement strand
CCTACATGGAGACCATCATTCAGCTTGGTGGACAAGACAATTGGAATCAGACGTAAGTATATATCAGTTTTTTAATAGATGTGATGCATAAAAATTGGCGCTTGTTTAATTACTGTAGAAACCCTAAATTTCATGAAAGTAAGTGATTATCCCTTTATCCTCACATTGCGGGTTTGATTTTCACTCTGGCTCTGTGAGTTTGAAGTTTCATGACTTCTATTTTTCTCTCTCAGTGTTAAAAATTCACTTTCTTTATCCTTCAAACCCCCTAGTTTCCAATTGATTATCCTGCTCTGGATTTTTATCAAATAAATATAAACAAAGTTTTTCTTTCTTTGGATGACTATTTTGTAATTTTCATATTTGTGTTACTGTTTTTTTTAGCATCATTGATCAACTGCAACAATTCTTACCTCTGAATACCACTTCTGGTGATATCACAGAGATCATCAGGGCAATCTTAGACTCCAGTCAAGGTTGGTCACTTTCTCTGTTTTATGGGTATGTTTTAATAAAATTTCCTAAAACATCATTGAACTAACACTTGAACCAACATTTTGGTTACATACTCTTATTCAAAATATACTGTAGTTGATACATTGTAATGCATGGTGTTTCATATCAAAATATGAAACTAATTTTTTTTATGCTTATTCTTGCTGCTTCTGGTGTGTGAGCGTTGTTCAGACTTGTGAAAGTGAACGATGGTCATGTTCATTAGTTGTAATTTTGAGCGTGTTAGGTCCCATCATGTGTATGTGTGTTTGTGTGTGTGTGTGTGTGTGTGGTCCAGGCATACTTTACCTTGATGATGAATACCCATTTTTTACCTCATTTTCCTCGTCCCCATATGGGAAAACTCTATTTTATAAAAATCCGTGACTGTAATGGGAAAACTAAAACTGCAAAAACTCTTGTATTTTGTTTTGGTTACTTATGGCTATGGTTAGGGGTGGGTAGGGGTTTAGGTTGTCATAGTTATAATTACCGTTTTTCCCAAAGAAATGAATGAGTGGTCCCCAAAAATATATGATTTCATGACTCTGTGTGTGTGTGTGTATGTGTGTGTGTGTCTATGTCTGGGTTGGTGTCAATCTATCTATCTATCTATAAAACATATATGCAGTGGTACCTCAGTTCTCGAAATCATTAGAACTCGAATTTCTTAAAAGTCAAACCAACCAGTTCAAAAAAAAAAATTACCTAGAACTTGACCTGAATCTCAGAAGTCAAACCGTGAACGCCGACTTAAGATAATTTGCATGCGTGGGGAAATGAGTCACACGGCACGTCTCTCAGTGGAAACAAAGGGTAACGCTTCAGTCTAAGCCTCACATTTGCTGTGATAGCATCATACATGTTTACACTAGCTGAATACATATATTTAGACAGTAAAAAAATACATTAGACAATGATAGACAGTAAAAGTAATTATTATAATATAATAAAATACATTGTAAAATAAAAATTCTTATTAATTATTTTAATATTAATAATAAACCAATAATACATTTAATTATAATAATATTGTCATGCCAAGTGGGGACGGAACGGAGACAAAGGTGCAGACGTCAGGGTATCAGGGAATACAGGGTTTAATTACAGGTAAGGCAGGCAAAACGCAGACGGACAATACAATGACTGGACTGGGGAAACAAACTGAAACGCGGAAGAAATACAGAGGACTCATGAACAAACTGAAAACGCGGAAGAAATACAGAGGACTCATGACAACAATCAGAAACACACGGGGATTCCACAGGGGGTTAACGAGGGGGCGTGGCACATAGAAGGAGCGGACGATCGGGGCAGGGCACATTGTTTTTGTAACTTTACACAATGTTTGGATACATTTATTTTCTTACTTTACAAATTACTGTTTTGATAAATGTCCTTAGATGTGTTTAGTACAGTATATGCTCTTCTTGTTTTATCCAGTTCATTTTGTGTTTAAATGCTAAAAACATATTTAGGTGTAATTTTTTGGGGCCGGGAACCAATTAATTGGTTTTCCATTATTTCTTATGGGGAAAAGTCGATCAGAACCCGAACTTTTTAGGATTCGATCCGGAGTTCTGAACGGATTATGTTCGAGTTCTGAGGTACCACTGTATTATATATAAAATTAATGTTTTTGTTGTTTGTTTTTGTTGTGACTAGGTTCCTTAGATGAAATTCTGCAAGCCACCGATATGAATAACCTTACTGAAATATTTTACAAGGTAAGATGACTTGAATCATCCATCCATCCATTCAATCCATCCATCCATCTATCCATCAATCCATCTATTCATCATCTACAACTTATCCGGGGTCGGGTCATGGGGGCAGCAGTCTAAGCAAGGATGCCCAGACCTCTCTCACCAGCCACCTCCTCCTGCTCCACGAGTGGATATCAAGGCATTCCCAGATATTGGAATATCTAGCAGGACGTATTGCAAAACTGGCAACCTGTGACAGTACCACACTTGGATTCATAGAGCTCTTCAGAACGATCCATTCTTTCACAAATGTTTGTAAACCTGATTGCATGACTAGGTGCTTGATTGATAGTTTGATTGATAGTGGCAATGGGTCTGAATGAAACACCTGAATTCAATGCAAAAGCGGTGATTCCCAGTAATTATGTCCATTTAATTTATATTTAATATTCACCAGTCATTTTTTAAAATACTGTATAACAGCATATTAATTCATTCAGTAGTTCATGAAAATGACTAGATTACTAAGCAACATAACATAACCTTGTGCTTCTCTTGTTTGTGTAATAGGTTCAGGAAATTGGGGCTGTCCTATTCCCTGGTAGACAGGTTTTGGCACTGTCAGAGTCCATGCCAGCCCTGCTGCAGATCATAACTGGACAGGCAGACAACTCTACCTGGGAATGGTAGGAGTATTAATCAAGATGAAAGGATAATAAAAATTAAATTGCACTAGTACTTAATAACTTGTGTGATTCTTTGGAATCATGAAGTTCTGATCTTACCTAATTGTTCACAGGAAAATTTTCCATGTTTGCATGAATATAGTAGGATTCTTAAATTGTAATTACCGACTAATGATTTTTTGCATTCTGTTTATGCCAATCTGAGTAAATACCATGGGCAGAGATCAGCAGGAAATGTATTGCAGAAAGGATGTTTTGTTCATTATAATTGTTTATCAGGGTTGAGAAGATGTTGGAACCCCTTTTCGGCAAGTTTTCAGCTTTGGAGAATACATCATCAAATGGTCTAATTCTAAGGGAACTTGTCATAGCTATTGCTCATGACATCAGAACAGAGACAGGTAATGGGAATTATAAGTAATGGGTATAGCCCAATATTCTCACAATGTTACTGTCATAGTATTTAAGTGTTCCACTGCATCAAAGCATCCAAATGTTCTATTATTTGGATTAGCCCAATGAGTACGACCCAACATTTCTATTTATAAATGTTATTCTTGCTTATCCAAACGTGGTGAAATGTTTTCAGCTCCCTTTTAAGTATCTTAAAACTCTATTTTATTCCTTGTCACCATTCATTTCTGCTATGACCTGATTCTTCTTCTGTCACCTCTTCATCTTCGTATGACTTCTGCTCTCCTTATACTAATTGAATTGTTTGGTTGTTTGCCTGTTTTTATTGAAATGTAGGTGATACATTTTTTAATGAGTGTGATATATAATTACACTGAAAAAACTGTCACCTATTATGAAAAAATAAGCCAATTGTTTACAGTTTTTATGCTTCTCTTGCTAACTTATGAGAACGCTGATCTTAACAAAGTACCGAACAACATTTGAGATGGTTGTATAAGTCACAATTTATTCAGTTCCTAAGATATAATGAAAATAGATATGATTTATAGATATTCACCTGGACAGGAATTGATGGACAGGTGTATGATAATACATCTTGTATTCTAACTAATATATGTTTTCAGACCTTGTCTACAGGCTCGGTGAGCTGTTGGCTAATTTGACATCAAGAACTGTGCATACAACACACTCAAGCATCTTTGAGGCTGTCCTGAGTACAGTTGAACTGGTGCAACAGGTAAAAAAGGTAGAAATTCCACTCTGAGATTCAATAACACTAATATCTGTGTGATATGTATATATCAATCCATCTGCTTACTCCAGTCACGGTAACAAGGGGCATGGAGCCTGTTCCAGACAGCATAGAGTAACATAGCCTGGGGTAGACGCAGGATCAAGGGACATAGTTTTGATATGTCAGTAACATTGTCTGTAGTGTATGCTTGTGATTCTGTGTGCCCTGTATTAGACTATTTTGGTGTCGAAGGTCAGGGTATTATTTGCTTCATGCTCCCTGCATTGTGAAAGTGGTAAGGGAAAATGATGGATGAATTCTTTGTTGTGAATTTGTTAAATAATTACAACACTACTGTGAAGGCATTGTTGGTTTATCTGGCTTGATGCAAGGTGCTCTCGTTTTCCTGAATATGCTGTAAAAATAAAGACCTGAATAATGGCATGTGGGGAAACTGTTATGTATATTTCATCCATCATTGTATTTTGGTGATAATTTTTATGCATATATGGAAATATAGTGATACTGAGGCCTAATCTCCCATCAAACACTTAAGTCAAAAAAATGTGTAAACAGTTACGCGCGTTTCAGTTAAGCGTATTCTCTCCTCATCTGTGCAGACACGCCCACAGCACTTAACCCAAAAAGAAGGCTCAGCCGTGCATAATTAATTCATCAAACAATGAAAGAGGGTTACACCCTCAGTGATCCTGGCAACAAGCAAAACATGCAACATAGCTACTTAATTTACATTGTGAACCTAATTGAAATCCACAGAAACAGTTTCGAAAGTGCAACCATGGTGGTACTATTCTTATATTTGGTCATTCTCATAAGCATGAGAATCCTTCAACAAAAAGTTATGATGTTTGAATCCTGTGCAGAGTAATTGACATTACCTTAACTTATTACATATGTTAAAATGATGGGTTGGAGTCTTCGCTATAGCTCCACGTGAATGGAATTTGCATGTTCTTCCCATGTCATGAGTACTCCAGTCCCCCCCCTTCCCCAAAATCTAAAAACATGCTTCACTTAATTGGAGTTAACAAATTGCCTGTGTTGGGTTGTTCCCCGCTTTTTGCCTGTAGCCTCTGGGATGGGATCCAAACTCCCCACAACCCCGAGCAGTACATGTGGTTACAGAAGATGAATGCATGTCAGTTATAGCTCTAATTTAATGATCTCTCAACCATTTTCCCCAAATAGGTACCACCATCGCAGTTTTAATCAAATAACACAAAACTAGAAATTTATGGCAAGGTCCCATAATAGACAATCATTGAGTATAATAAGATGTGGTTCCATTTCTTCAATTGTTTTGTATTGCAATTGACACAAATTTTTAAAAAAAAATTACAGAAAATGTATTTTCTGTAATTTGTAAAAATGACCTATACTGCGTTTACAAACAATTCGTTATACTAGGCTTTTCCCCTTCTTCATTCAGAACTATTTTGTTAACATACAAATATGCCTAGCCAAAACATATGGTATAAATGTTAGTATCATTAGTAACATGGACTGAAAGTTTAGAATCCATTTATAATGCAATGAAATGTGTAGTCCAAACCAGCTGATACACTACTGTACATGTAGGCTGCAATGTATTACTCCGTATCAGTTACTTGTCCCTATTGCTGGGCCCCCATATCTAGTGTACAGTATGTAGTCACTATATTGTAGTGTATGAATAAAGTATATGCATGTATATGGAAATAAAGCAGAATTCAAAACTGAGCATTTCATGATCAACCCAGAAACATGAGATGCTCTCAGTGTCAGTCAGTTGAAGTACATCAAGATGAGAACATCTCTGTCCCACTCTCACAGGAGCGCAAGTACATGCATTATTACAAGCATTTTGAGGACACAGTACTTCCACTGAATCCATTTCTAACTCATTTTAATTTAAACAATAACTGGTACTCCAATTGATTTGTCTACGAGGCGTGTTGACAAGGCAGATGTCACTTGACTTCAGCCTAATGGTTATACACTAGTGTATATTTATAAATTTCTATATTCTATTGTGTTATACAATTCTTAAATAATTTTATGAATTTTATTAATAACTCACATACATTTTGTGTTGTAATATTTACTTCTAAACTTATAATAAATGTAAAAAGGTTTGGTATGTTACATGTTTGGCTCTCTGAGCACTGCAATATTGCGTTTGCAATTGTCGTAATATAGCCTTCCAGACCTAATGAAAAATGCACTTACGGTAAAAGTGCTTAAGCCAGCAGCAGAATGTGTGAAAGGGTCATTTTCATGTGACACAGCCATATTTTGGTGTTTCGAAGCCCAAAGTGTATAGCTAACCTAGGTGCACTTAAACCCCACACTTAAGTTAATGGGAGAATATGCTTCAGTGAAAAAACCGTACAGCTATGCGCTTCTTTGACTTAAGTGCATGGGAAAATAGACCCCACAGTGATTTACTTTATACACTGCAATATACAGTATGTTATAAAAAGCAGGGTGTAAGACATGGCCCCCATTTGTCATCACCATTATCGTAACTGTCAAATACTCTCTCTTCAAACTCTTCAAATGTATCATCTGCGTAGTGTCTGAAAAGTCCATTGCCCTTTTTCCTTCTGCTTGCATATAGGCTGCAAAGGATGGTCTGGTTTTTGAATGTGCAGATGTCTTGAAAATGTGGGAAATGGCCATACAGCAAGAAGAGATAAGTGAACCTAATCTAGTTTTGTGGTGTAACACCAGCCTGGTACCACTTATTGACAGTTACTTGTCCAATGGTTCACTGTTTGCACATCTGAATATCACAGTAAGTATTTGTAATTTTTTGTTACTTTTTAAGATTTCACGTATTGGACATCTGCAACTAAGATGTAAATTGTAACAATTTTAGTTTTAGCTAAATTCTTAAGGAACTAAATGTATTTAACTGAATGGATCCTCACTGTAACTTATTCCATATTATCTCTACAGAAAGCCACAATGGCAGTGGATTCTCTGAACATCACAGCTGCAGATATTGTGACCGAACTACGTTCACTTTACTGCGCCGTACTAAACCACTCTGAAATAATCATCCAGCTCCTTGAAGACCTTAGTCAACCACCCTCATGGCCTGTAATATCAAACATTACTGAATGGAATGTTTCCATGGTCCCATTCCATATGAGGTGATTTACTTACTGTATTATATTGTCATATTTCAGTTAGTAAATTAAGTGTCACTGATTTTTTTTTCTGAGAAAAACATCCTTTCCAAATTCTCTTTTATATTATGTAGTATAACTACCTTACAAAAATGCTCCATTTTGCTGTAAGTGCCTGCATGAACCTTTTAATAAGTAGAAGATAATATCAAAGCTGGGATTAAAAAAGTTCTCAGAATAAAATACGTCCTCATGTTATATATTTTTCCAGATTCCACACCATTCCTAGTATATGGTATATGTTATGTTGGCTAGCATTTACCAGCATTTTGTTTTATGTTATTACAGCAATCTGCTAATGCCTAATGTTATCAAGCCCCTTTTGGAACAAGCTACAGAAGAAGCCCCATGGATGCAGCAGTATTTGCTGGCACTGGAAATGACATTGAACTATACCCTCCAGCATGCTCTCCAATCTATGAATGTGACAATAACTCCAGATCTAATTAAAGATGTTTTTCAAATATTCATGATTGGAAATAACTGGACCAAGGATTCCATTATCTCCTTTCTGCATTCAGCTACAAGTGAAAATAGTTCTTTGGCTGACAAACTGACAGTCTGGCTCCAGATAATTGAGGATTGCCCTATGATAAATAACCTTACAAAGCAGTATCTGACTGCAGAGGAATCTAGGCTGCTTTTTGAGAAGATGTGGAATTTAACTGATTGGTGGAGGTTCTCCCAAACCACTGGAATGGAATTTGTGTCAGAAGCATTAGTGAAAATATTCGATGTATTCAAGGCCATGCTTTCCACCATAATTGAAAGAAATGTCACTCTACCAAGCTACTTTGACATATATCTTAAATTAATTGACAATGTCCTCAACATGATGAAGCAGTTAAATTGGCTTGGACCATGCAAATCTCATCCTTTTACCTATATTGTCTCCTCCCTTGAAGACCTTCAAGGTCAGCTTGCCAGTGGACAGACCTTGCGTGACCTCCTTCCTCATGCTCAAGTTTTCAGAAAAAGGTCAAAACGCGATGCTGAGACAGTGTTTCCTGAAGACATCTTAGACCTTGCTGATGTAGACTACAATGACTTGGTAAAAGTATTTTCCAACTTGCCTAGTACTTCAGACATCATGCAAACTATTCATATGTTCTTTGCAAACTCGGATTTGGCAGTTATTTTGAGAGGTGTTTCCAGAGAGATGACTGGAGATTCTAGCTTTGAACCGGCAATCAACAGGGCCCTTGACATGCTATCATCCATCACAGCTTCAGGAAACCGGGAAATGTATGCAGAAATGTTAACGCAAATTTCCAAACAAGAAAATGTGGGAAGCCTCCTGGACATGTTTTTGAAATTAGCCCTGCAACCATCTTTTGAAATAGCCCAGAATAGCGATAACATCAGTTCTGAAATATCAGCAGTTATAAAAGAGTTAATAGCCTCTTCAGCATGGCAGGAGCCCCAGAAAAACCTGACTACCTTCCTTGTCTTATTGGATCAGACTGCAGCTGCTTTTGCATCCTTCATGTCTGCGGAGCAACTGATGTATTTCAACCTCTCAACACAGTTAACTAAAGCCTCAACAGTACTTGCCTATAATCCCAGAAATGTGGAAAAAGTTCTTCAGTCTGCCAGCATAATCTCTGGCTCTCTCAGCCATCTTCCAACCCACCCCAATGAGGCCCATGTTTTGAGCAGACAGCCTGTTCGGGATATATTGTATAAGTTCATTTTAAACAGCATTCTTGTTACTCAGATTATGGAGAATCTTACCATTTCCAACTATGCCTTGGGAAGCATGTCTGAAAGAGAACATTTGGTAGACGAGGTGTTTAATCAGGTGGTGTCAACTCTTCCAGTGGACCAGAGGAAGTACGTCCTGGACCTAAATCCAGTAGTGTTGTCTGCCCTTAATAATATTTCCCACACTGCTGAAATTCCGCATTTGTTTGTCAACATCTCTACACAAGTAGCTGCTTCTCTCTTTACCATACTGAATCTGACTGAACCTGCTACACCTGAAGAGTCTTTGCATGGTGGCCTTGCTAGTACATTGTTTGCCATATCTGAACTGGTGTCAAGTACTCTGTGGAATGGCTTAATGACAGATTCATCTTTGATCCATCTATATGATGTATTTCAGTCATTAAACAATATGGCCACCTCATTGGCTTCTGTACTTCCACCAGATGCTAGTCAATACATTACTGAATCCCTACATGTTTTGGAGACTGAAGCAATCATTCTAAATAATACTGACATGGCTGGTGGAACACAAGGGGCTTTTTCAGCTATAATGTCCTCAGTTGAAGCCCTTTTGGCTGGGCTACCATACCCTGTCTCATCAATTCCTGACAGTAACCTCAGTGATCAAGCGCACATTTTTGAGATGATTCTGCAGCTTCTCTCCTTAGACCAAAGCTCCTTTGGTCTGAATGCCACACACTGGATTGAAGAGTGAGTGTACATATATTATTATTATTATTATTATTATTATTATTATTATTATTATTATTATTATTATTATTATTATTGTTGTTGTTGTTGTTATTGTTATTATTATTAGGCAATTTCGAATCAAATCAAAGCATTATTTTGGCTGTATGTGTTTTCATTTACATTTTACAAATAATTTCAAACTCAGTCGTCTTAAATTTTGTAATCAGAAAGTAAATATTTTTTCCTTTTTTTTGAGCATGAAATGAATTTGTCTGTGTGATTTGTTTTCTAGGAATTTACATGTCTTAAACTCCACTGAAGACCAAATTCTAAACCACCTGCTATATCCTGTTCTCAAAAACATATCCGCTGAAGTCAGAGGTAAATAAACAGTAAACATAATTTCCTGGGAATCAAGAAGCAAATCTTATCTACAGAGGAAAACACATTTAATTTTTTTCATTTTTATGTTACGGTATATTGCAGAACACGTCCATGTTTACAACATGTGCCCAACTGACAATAAATGAACAGCTTTACTATGTTCTTTGTTATATTTGCCTTGCTTTGTAGTTGAGTGGCTGGATTTTTAATCTGTTTATGACTAATTTTCAGTAAATTACCCGGGAACTTAAGTAAATGGTATTAGCTTGAGCTTCAAAATCAGCTGACACTGACATTATCATCTGCTTGCTTTCTTTGACTCATTCTGCCTTGCAGAAGCTCTGATACTCATTCTTAAAATGGAACAGATGATCCCTAGAATCAGTTGGACAAATGAAAATTTTGCTCTTCAACTTGACTACATACTGGCCAAGGTAGATATTCTGCTTTCACCCCTGAATCAAATACATATATTTTTATGGTGCATTAATAAAATTATTATTGATTGTATGGTAATATGAAGAAGCACCTGATATCCTAAAATGAACTATTTTTTCAGACTGTCAACAAATATTTTAAGAAAATGTTTGCCATTTACCACCACTTTAGTATAAATTTATTCAGATACACAAACGGTTAAATACAACAAAATGTTTTCAGGCCTTCCTATAAGGGGAGGATCCTTGTATAATACTGAGACACTTACAATGGGTTCATCAGAACAATAACCCCATCATAAGTCAAGGAGCATTTATACTTCATTTGAGAAGTTGATAATCATGCACGGCATTTTCCTGTCATCAAGAGATGTCACTGTAATCGATTACAGTGCCATTGTGGGCACATTCACTCCAGTGTTTAGCTGCAAGTGGTCAATCAGCTTATATTTTTCTTGCTTCTTTTTGCAGGTCTGTGATTTGGAACGGTTGGGCTTTGTCCAGAAGTTGCTCCAGGGCTTGTCAATCACGCCTGGAATGCTATGTAAAATTGGTGCCACTGCCAGCAATGCCCTTCAGATGGTCAGGAGGGGCCTGGTGGAAAATAATGCGTCCTTCTCTGACTTACTGTTTGAGACATTCATTGGAGATCCTAGCAAATACAAAATTAACAGTAACTGGTAAGAAACACTGACTTTTGTTGTGAACTGTGACAGCTGTCCAAAATGTCTCAATAGAATTTTCATGTGAACTTTTTTCTTTCTGTATGCAAGTATTATTAGTATTCTCCATTGTGTCTATCGTAATCTCTACAATAACGTCTTCAGTTGGGTTTTATTTTCCTTTGTGTATGATAATAGTTTTTTTTCTTTTTGGCCATGTCAAGACTGTGCTTTTGTCTGACTGTTTCCATTTTTCAGGATATCATACCTCTCTCAAAGTCTGGGCTTTGATGTGAGCAGTCTGAATTTAGACAATGTGACTGTCAGCCCGCGAGGTACAGTGTTTGTGATATCTGAACAATTATCTGCCTCACATGGTATATAATGTAAGATGGAGCTGTGTGGTCCTGCAGTCTGTTTGTTGTTGTTTAATTACCCTCTCTGTAGGGGGTCTGTTCTCCCATCAGGCATGCAAGTCAAAAAATATGCTTAAAAAGTGATTTTGAGATGTACATATTCTCTCCTCATCAGTGCAGTCATGGCCCACTGCACGTAACCTAAAAAAGAAGGCGTGGCCATGAAAGTAGTCTAATTAATTCACCAAACAAGTCTTGACGTTATACTTTTATACTTATACTTGACGTTATACTTCTGTAATTGATTCATATCTGATTATGTTTTGGTATTCATTACAATTTAAAGACTGACTGTCAAGCAATCCTGCTTCTTTTGTTGTTCTTGCAGCTCCAGTCAAACTGTCAACGTTCTTCATAAAAAAGACTACTTTTTCTACGGAGCTACAAAATTTTACCAGTATTTCTCCAGAAATCATTGACCTTTTGATGAACTCAGTGGTACCCAACAACAGCTTACAGGTAGAGTCCTTAATGTTTCCTAAAATTATACTCTGTTTACAACACTGAAATCTACTTAATACACTGGATTTTGTGTACTAGACTGGATTGCTTTTTTGTTTAATAGGGTTGCCATACCCAAAGGTGTATTATTATAATTAGTATTATTTTTATTTTTATCATTATTATCATTGTTATTATTATCATTATTAATAATAATATTAATAATAATAATAATAATAATAATAATTATGACAACAACAACAATAATAATCATAATAATCATAATAATAATAATAATAATAGAATGGCATCAGTGACTCATGAAACTGTATTCACATTTGTAATAATACCAATATTCTTAATCAATACTCTGTAAACAGGTTTTTTCTTTCTTAGATCATTTTTTTGTTGCACATGCATTCATGAAAGTTTCACAATGCAGTACCTATAAGTGCAATTTCTTTTCAGTTTTGTTTCATGGATTTCCAAACAGACATAATGACATTCTTTCTCAATTTCTGAACTTTTCCACAGGTTCTGAGTTGGCTAACTAACATGCACTACTGCAGAGACCCATCAGTTCTGGTGCTCAACCAGAACGAACTCCTAATCTTCCAGTCTTTATGTTCGTTAACCCCTCGCGAGTGGTACAACTTTGCACTTGTGGGAGCCCGCTACATCAATCTTGAGAACGTTATGTTTGAGGTACGCTTTATATTTGACCATTTATTATACTCATTGTAATTTTACTCATGTTTAATAAAAGTAGTGAAAAGCCAACTGTGGAAACCATAACGTTTCAAATCTGAAAGTGATTAAGGACAGTACTTTAAGTGGTAAGAATCACAGAGATATATTGTGGAATAAAAACCCATATTTTTCATTCAATATAACTTTTTAAAGGAATGAAAAAGCTGAACCATGCTTATGTTTTACCTTTCCCAAACAATGCTAACTCTGCATATCTTTGTTCTGACACTAGTTGATGCTACAGAGCCCATTAAGCTTTCTACTAGCCCTACTGAATTCCTTGATGCACATGCTGACCAAGCTGCTGCCTACTATCGACAGTCTTGTACAGAATCTGTTGTCTGTTCGAGACCTCAATCTTATGGCTAACTCTGAATTTCGTGATGTGAGTATACCTGCTTTATAGCAATAGATTACTGAAAGAGTTTTAGACATTATGGTTCAGTATCTGCACTTTATATCCTATAAAGGACATTGTTTAGTTTGGTCATTTTCATATTTTACATGATATTTCACTATCAGACAGTTATTTTCTTCAGACTTTAATGGTTCTGTTTTAAATCTGTTGCACTTTTGACATTATTTTATTAATTTAAATATTGTTCCTATAATTGTTTATTATTCTCTGATTTAATGTTTATTTAAAAAATCAAATTAAAATTCTGTAAAATTCACGCATCAGTGTCTTATATTACATTTTTTACAGTAAGTGCTGTTCAGTGACATAAGCCTCTGTGTGTCCTACTCTGTGTCCCCTCAGTTGGTCATTGGCACACGGGCCAGCATCTCCAGCCAGGCCACCTTCACCACTCTCTCCAATGCCTTGTGTACCAATGGCATATTGTCTCTATTTGGCATCTCCAACCTGCCCATTGGCTCCAGCTCCGGTCCCTCCACTCAGGGAGACACTGAAGTTGAGCAGCTCATCAACAAGTTTAACATTCCACGTGATGCCAGTACGGCAAAAGTCATACACACCTTTAATGTGAATAACATTGTGTCAAGATGGAAATAAAATTTATTTTATGTTGATATCAAAATCTCTGTTGTTTCAGCTCCATTTTGCAAGAACTTATTCCTGGACATGGTGAACACAACAGGGGGAGCTGTGGCTTGGGCTTTCATCAAGCCAATGCTACTGGGACAGGTCCTCTACAGCCCTGATATACCTTTGACTAGGAAGATCATGCAGGAGGTACTTATACACATAAATAAATAAACACAAACCTTATCATAAAGAGAAATTTACAATTATATATTACACACGCACGCACACATACACACACACACAAGTTGGTCTTCCTACTATTTCTATGGGAAAAACCATAATCCCAATCATGACACCAATAACCTCTACCCAACCCTAACCTTAACCATAAGTAACCAACCCAAATACAAGACTTTTGGCATTTTTACTTTTTTGATTGCATTCACAGATTATTATAAAACTGAGGTTATCCAAATGGGGACCTCAAAAGATGTCCCCAAAAGTAGGGAAATTTCAGGTTTTACTGTACTTTGGGGACAATTTGGTCCTCAAATGTGATCTATGCAAACCCAGACAAACACTTTCTTTCTCTCTCTCTCTCTCTCTCTCTCTCTCTCTCTCTCTCTCTCTCTCTCACACACACACACACACACACGCACATATATATGTACATAATTTCAGATATGAAATATATAAAATGTTAAAAAATATTAAGTTGCATTATATTGAATTTCCCTTCATTTTTTCATTGTTTCATTATTTGTTTATTTGTTCTTGTTTAGCATTATTTCCTGCAGTAAATATGACTCAGTAACAACTAGCAGTTTTATTCCCTTATACTAGAGGAGGGGTAGGCATCCTGGAATGCCAATATCCACCAGGTTTTCTTTCCTACCTGATGAATTACTATGTGCCTGAGATCAGGTGTGGTTCATCAGAGACCAGGTAGGATAGAATAGCCTTCTGGACACTGGCACTCCAGGATCAGGGTTGCCTACCCCTGCTCTAAATACAGTTAATGTACCACAGACAAACTCTAAACTTTGTCTCTACAGTATTTCCATACCGTTCATTCTTATTTAGCTATTACTACCTTCTTCGAACAGCATTTTGCAACTTCGTAATGGTTTTTTTCTATTCTCTTTTTTCATTTTTATCTTCCAGGCAAATACCACATTGCAACAATTTGCAGATTTAAAGTTATTTTCTCAAGAGTGGCTTGAATCTTCCTCCTATGTCATGAATTCCGCAAAAGTACTTCAAAAAAATCTGCCAGTGCTACAGGTAAGTTAATCAGTAGAAATTCCTAATATATCCCTGAAATAAAAGATGAAATTTGAACATTGCATGCTACAAATGTCTTAAGTATACACTCATAATATTATTCTGTTAATATTCATCACATCAATGCTTCATTTACAGAATTCCCTCAGTAATCCTTTTGTCCAAAGATTCATCCAAGTTGAGACAAACATTGACGTCAATCAGATGAAGGACACATTTAACAAATTTTGTGAGTTCCTCGTTGTTTTCCATTCCATTTCAAATGCTTGTCACAGAAGTTGTTTTAAGTTATACCATGTGATTTCTCATGACCCCAGGAGTTACTTTCAATCATAAATTTGTGTCCCATAAATGTAACAAAATGAAGGAATTAACTGACAATAATCAAATATATACATGCTGGATTTTCATGTGATCTAAAATATGTGCTGCCTTCAACTTACAATGAATGCCTGTATACAGTATATACTCATATGTCGGAATAAATCCTGCAAATTTGACATACAGTTTAACATACACACACACACACACACACACACACACAGTTATACGTCGCGGGTATTCTTAGATGGCGGTTAGCCTGATTGCGTTTACATGCTCTGTGGGGGGAAAGCAGAGTACCCAGAGGAAACATGCGTGACATGGGCAGAGCACGTAAATTCCACATTCACAGAGTGGAGGTAGGGTTTGCTTCAGCCCAGTCACTCACTGCCCTGTGCCGTTCACTTCTTTGAATAGGATCAAGGCTCCCCACAACCTTGTACTCTATACATGGTTATGGAAGATGGGTCTATCTTTACATTCAGAATTGTTGGATTTCTTCAATTCTGTTCATTTTATTCTTGAGATAAGCATAAAATTAACAAATGAAGCAAAATAATTTATAAATCCATTTTTTACAGCTAACATCACAGCTCTTCTAATTCAGAACAAAGCAATCATTCAGCAGATCTCCACCTTATCATCATTAATGCTGAATCTCTCCTCCTGCGTGAGGTTTGACCGCTTTCATGGTTTCAACTCTAGTAAAGAGCTTGATGCACTTGCTGAGAATCTGACTCAAACCCGTGACCTCTATGCCAGTAAGTCCACTCAAAAGAAATCTTTAGCTCTGTGAGAAAGACCTTCATCTAGTGGATCTTAACAATGTATATTAATAGTAGCAACATTGCCTTAAAGATTGTCCTTGAGAACCAGAAATATGTTTTTAAACTTAACCTAGTCTGTGGGATACATGGATTTTTAAATGAAACAAATGCTTATTCCCTTAATTTTGTTAATCTGTTGTCTGGTCTTTGATCAAATGACTGCTCAATCATAATAAGACTAATTTTACTGGTCACTCATGTTCTCTTGAATGGTCACATATATAAAACATATATTTGCTTTCCTTACCCTTTCTCAGGTATCTTATTCAAGCTGCCGAATGTCACTGCTTCTTCCTCTCGGAAAAAACGGGATTCCTCCAGCGACCCCCTTCCCCCCAAAGTGAAATACACAATAAGAATGACTATTGACAATGTCATGCGCACGGACCGTACCCGCAATACCTACTGGATGAAAGGCCCATACATCTCGCCAAACCAGAACCAGCTCTACAACAGGGGCTTTGTGTACCTTCAGGAGAGCATAGAACGCGCAATTATTGCGATGCAAACAGGAACAAAAGTAGAAGAACCTGCAGTGCAGCTACAGGCCTTCCCCTATCCCTGCTACATCAAGGACCAGTAGGCACCCTTGTCTCATTCACGCACTGCACATGCAGACATGTACATTGCCACACAAATAACAAATACACTGCATGGCCAAAAGTATCTAGAAACCAGCTTGTCCAACATCTCCTTCTGTAGCCAAGGGTATTAATCAGTTTTTTTTTCTTTCTTCAGGTACCTCAACAGCATGGCTTTTGCCTTTCCACTGGTCCTCATGATTGCTTGGGTCCTCTTTGTCGCCAATTTTGTCAAGAGGCTGGTTCATGAGAAGGAACTTCAGCTGCATGAGGTAGATTATATACTCCATACATATTTGTATTAGTTTAACCATTTTAATTATTTACTGTATTTTCATGTGGAAATAGCTTGCACATGAGTATATCGCACACCCATGTATAACCCGTGGCAAATCATCATTTTTGTAAGTAATGATTTGCATTACGAGCACCCTTCTTTAACCCGTGAATTATACTTAATGAAAATTACAAAACTTAAAGGGTTTGCAAGGTATTTCGGAAACAAAAGTGTTCTGGGCACTTGTCAGTGCAGGTAAAATTTGCAGCGAAAATTAAGAACTTTACCAACTTTGTCTGAAGTTACACCTTGATCTGCAATGATTGTTTTTGAGGTTCTTTCTAAAGGTTCAGTAATCAGTTGAAAATTGCATGCACTTTCAATAATTATTTTCTATCATTATTTTACTTGTTTTAGTTATATATTTTGTTTATTTCACATTTGAAATTCTAGGTGTATAATTTAACACACTCATCTATGTACGAGAAACTGTAAAGCTACTACCTGCCCTACAATATATAAAAGATGTTAAATTGACCATAGAAAGCCTTGGCTCTTGCATGGCCGTTTGTTTAAACAGGAAGCACACAGTATACATAATAACTAATGGCCTAGAGATTAATATTCTATTAATATTATATTCATAGCTCAGTTTGTAGCACGTCTGCCTTTGAGATGCAGGGAATTTTATTATTGGGTTTCCTAGTGCCTGTTTAGTGTTTGAAGTATGATAACACAAAATACATACTGATAATACTGACAAATATTTTCTCTACTGCTTTTGTAGAAATGTAAATAGGAGTACAACCCACACTCTAATGGAGGAGACTGTAAAAATGTGTAGGCCTTTTTAGGAAATATAATTACATTAAAGCTGCAATATTGGTTTTTGATCATCCCTTCATCATGTGAAAATTTGAAAGGATGTGTGTTGTATGTAAATTGAATAATGTAATGAATTAAGGTCAAGAATGTATGTGTAAATTATATCAAACCTGGATGCAGTTTTACCTTCATTGGATGTAAGTAATAAATTAGCATTTGTTATTATTATAGTTATTATTTATTATTACATTGTGAATATGATAATCATAAAATACACCAATTAACTACCTCATTACTAAATCAGCAAACAAAATAAAACCTACCACAGTCACTTTCCTTTGTCCTCTCTACAGTACATGAAGATGATGGGCGTTAACCCAATCAGCCACTTCTTTGCCTGGTTTCTGGAGAGCGCAGTCTTTTTGCTAGTGACCATCATCATCCTAACCATCATCCTGAAGTGTGGGCAGGTGCTGCCCAACAGTGATGGCTTTTTGCTGTTTCTATATCTCTGTGATTACGGCCTCACTATACTGGCCATCAGCTATCTTGTCAGCACATTATTTGACAGGACCAACATTGCTGGGCTTAGTGGCAGCCTCATCTATATCATCTGCTTCTTCCCCTATATCGTCATTATGTCCCTGGAGACCTCGTTTTCCTTCTCTGGAAAAAGTGCACTGGTGAGATCCATAAACATAAACATAGTCATAAGCAATATTTCAACTCTATTAGTGTTTACATAAAAATAACCTTTTTTGGAATATTTAGATGACCTACCTATACATCATGCACATAACAAGGAAAATTCAACACCTCGCTCCATAAATCTTTTGATATTTCTGTTCAACAGAGTCTCTTTGCACCCACCTGCTTCAGTTATGCCAGCCAATACATTTCTCGGTACGAGATTCAGGGAGAAGGTATGATGCCTTTGGTTTGTAACGTTCCCTGTTAGTCTTGAATTCAGTTTGTACAATATAGTGCAATTCAATATAAAATATGACACATGTGTCTCTACAGGGATCCAGTGGAGTAACTCATACATCTCCCCCATGGATGACGACTCCTCATCCTTTGGCTGGTTCTGCTGGTTGCTCCTAATAGATTCTATGCTCTACTTTCTTATAGGCATATACATCCGTTTTGTCTTCCCAGGTAAACACCACTGTAGTTCGTAATGAGAGTATTTGTGGTGATTGCACTAACTTTGATCAAATCCTAAACTTTGAGTTCTGACTAACTCTGTAAAGGTGGTGGGTAAGCTCACCACTTTGTCTAAGTAACATGTTTGTCGTTGTTTCATCAGGGAAATATGGCATTGCAGTTCCTTGGTACTTTCCAGTAATGCCCTCCTTTTGGATGGACCTATTTGGATGCAATTCAGGGACAAAAAGAGGTGGACGTGGATTGCTTTTTACAAACTTTGCACTAAATAATCAAGCAGTTTTTCCGGAAGACAAAGACAGAGGTAATCGTTAGAGGCGTTACAGGTTTTTGCATTAATTGCTGTGCAATTCCTTAATTGTTGTAAACTGAAATTCTCTGTCACAATGACAAGGACGTTTTAACAGATTTTTTTCTGCCTATTATTTGTATTCATAGGAGAAAGTGGATTCACATCCCAGACAGAGGAAGAGTTCTCAGGACTCCCAGTTGGAGTCAATCTTCATGGCCTGACAAAGATGTATGGAGACCGAGCTGCTATCCAGAACCTTAATGTCTGCTTCTATGAAGGACATGTCACCACTTTACTTGGCCACAATGGGGCTGGGAAGACCACAACCATGTAAGAAAGTTATTTCCTCTATTTTTTTGCATGTGTTTATCTCTTTGCAAGTATTTCTTCAAATGATCAAACTTTACAAAACAGAATACAATCTGTAATAACAATAAAAAATTTTGGGGACCAAAATCCAAAATTTAATTTATCCTCCAAATGACACCAGATTTTCTTCTGCCTTTAGCTAAGAAAGATATCCTGCTTTATATGTTATTTTCATGCTGATTACAAAAGTTAGAGTCACAATTGGAAATACGCATGTCTTCTGTATATCCTGGCTGAATGTTTAGTTTGCTTTATTGAACATTCTTTACAATAAAATATTGATGTTTGTGGCTACAGGTCCCTCCTCACTGGTCTCTTTGGCCCCTCTTCTGGCTCAATCGAGGTGTATGGCAAAGATATGCAGGGAAGCATCAGTGAAGTCCGTAAAGAGCTGGGTGTTTGTATGCAATATGATGTCCTCTTTGACCACTTGAGCACCAAGGAGCACCTGTTATTGTATGGGCAAATTAAAGCCCCACATTGGACACATCAGGAACTTAAAGAGCAAGTGCGCAAGTGAGTATGAAGTACTATTACCAATTCATCAAAGACAAAGCAATTCAGGAGCATAATTAGGATAGGGGACCATTGTGAATGCTGACCATACTCCATTCTCAAAAGTGAGCCCAGCTATAATACTCAGATGAGAAAGGAGATTGGCCACATGTTTTGCACTGAGCCTGAGAATTCCGAGTTTTATCTCACGGTCAGGTACTATACATAACCTGTCTTTGTAGAAAACACTGTTATTTAACTTAGGGATGTTTCAAGTTTTTGAAGCATGAATTGTCATGTTTTTTCATTCAGAATCTTGCAGGAGACTGGGCTGTACAATCATCGGCACAAGCGGGTAGGCAGCCTTTCAGGGGGCATGAAGCGGAAGCTGTCTATCTCCATCGCATTCATTGGTGGTTCTCGTTTGGTTGTCCTGGACGAGCCAACCACTGGAGTAGACCCCTGCTCCAGAAGGAACATCTGGGACATCATCATCCACCAAAAGAAAGGTATGATACGGTGGATTCTGTAGTAAACCATGGACATTTTTTTAAATCACTATCCATTTTCATTAAGAAATAGTGAAGAATTCATTCCATGTTATAGTTTCCTGTGTTTGTGTGATTGCATTGTCAACTTCCTGCAAATTTAACTGGGGAGCATCAAGTGACAGTCTTTGTCCATTTACCCAGAACGCACCATCATCCTGTCTACCCACCACCTCGATGAGGCAGAGGTCCTTAGTGATCGCATTGCCTTCCTGGAGCGTGGAGGTCTGAAGTGCTGTGGCTCACCCTTCTACCTCAAAGACAAGCTTGCGCAGGGATATAATCTCACCCTCACCAAGAAGGTACAGAAGACTTCTTGATGAGCATATGAAATGCATGGACTAACCTTTGACACAGTCTTCTTTGTTAAAGCACCTTTCAGCTGCCACTATTACTTCTTATGCCCTCTACTTATTTTTTCAATATTTTTCTGATTTGTTAGGTGCAGGCTAACTCAAAGGAAAAGTTTGACAATGAGAGAGTCAAAGTCTTTGTCAAGTCTTATATCCCAGAGGCCCATCTAAAGGAGGGAGAAGTTGGCGATATGGTTTTTATGCTCCCTCCTTTCAGTTCCCAAAATGCGTTGGCTTACCGTACTTTACTGTCCAACCTGGACAGTAACCTCGATGCATTGCAGCTTGGATGCTATGGTATTTCTGACACAACTCTGGAAGAGGTGCGGAACAAACTACATATTCACATATATTCACAAACAAAAAAAACTCACGTCCCTTATGAAAATTCACTATGGTTCCTTATGGTTTTTATGCGGTAACCATAGTTTTACTATGGTACCTCATGGTACTTTGGTACTACCCATAGTACTACCATGGTTTGGAAAGACCATGGTAAAACAAAAACCATGGTTTATGACCAAGATTATACTAGGGTTTAACTGCAGCGAAACCATGATAAAACCATACTCATGGTTTCCATAGTGACCCAGAAAAACCATGAAAAACGGCAAACCATCATAAACCATGGTTATTTAGTCATTGTAAAACCATGGTTAATTTTCGTAAGGGGTATGCCAAACGCAATTGTAAACATCCATTCTGATGTACATAGGCTCCTTAGCCCCTTGCAGATTAATCACCAGTGAATTTCATTCTATAGGTTTTCCTCCAGCTGACCAAAGACAACACTCAGGATGATGAAGACGGTTCACGTTCTGCATCCGAATCAGTGTTGGACTTGTCTACTAATAGAGACAGCATGCCTGAAGAACTCTCAGTTAGCAGCTATAACTTAGACGACAGACAAAGTGAGTCCCTCCTACTTTAATTGCTGGATATAGTGTACAAACAATCAAAGCATACAAGAAGTTACATAATCCATCAATCCAAGACTGGGGTACACCTTATATGGGATGCCAGTACATTGCAGGACTCACATATGCAGCATTCATATGCTATGGGGGATTTAGGTATGCCCCTTCACCTAACACTATGTCTTCAGACTGCAGGGGAAAACCAACAAAACACAAAGTGAACATGCACATATAGAGAGTGTGGGAAGGATTCAGCCCACTAACACAGACCTGGGTTTGGGGTTCAGATTTCACTTGTTTATGTGCGGAGTTAGCATGATCTCCCCATATTGCATGGGTTTCCTTCAGGTTCCCAGGCATCCTGTCCAGGGCATGCCCTAGTCGTTAGCATTGTGATGCTCAGGATAAGTGGTTAAAAGGATTGATGGGTGGGTTTTATGAATTTGTAAAGCGCTAAATAAATATTATGTTCATTTATTCATTCATTCATTCATTTTCAACAAACATATTGCTGGGTCAACTGAAAAAAAGGTAATGTTGCTGTAGCACTTAGCTTTGTAAGTAAATTATGGAAATTCACAGCCAATATTAACCCTGCTGAATTTGTTGAAATTCATTCCTTCAGCTCTGACTGGCTCCCCAATAGTCCGAGGTGTTGCCCTAATTGGCCAACAGGTGGCAGCAATGCTGCTGAAACGAGTGCACCACTCACGACGGGACTGGAAGGGCTTGTTTGCTCAGGTTTTGTTGCCTGTGCTGTTTGTCATTGCGGCCATGGGCTTGGGCTCCATCAAGAGCAACCTGCAGTACTTCCCTGAGTTGGAGCTCTCACCTGTCCTCTATAGCTCAAGCCAGCAGCAGTACAGTTTCTTCAGGTCAACCATTACAAAACCATTCATATATACATACACACACACACACACACATACACACACACACACACACACACATAAGTTTGTAATTTTATCTTTGTGAGGACTCTCCAATCCTTTCTATGGGGAGAACTCTAATACCAACATGACAACCTTAACCCCTACCTAGCTCCGACCTTAACATCATAAGTAACCAAACAAAATACAAAACTTTTGGCTTTTTAGTTTTTTGATTGATTGGACTCACAGATCTTTGGGGGGACCTGAAAAATGGAAGGTTGTTATCACATTGTGGGGAACATTTCATCCCCACAATGTAATATAAACCAAATTCACACGCACACACACACACATACACACACATTTTTAACATGTAATGTGGAAATTAAACTAATTAAATTACATCAATAATATGTATTATGTGACAGGTTAATTAAATGAGTTTATTGCAGTATACTACAGTATGCGTTATACCTTTTTGTATTATCGATTGAGACATGTTTTCTTGTTAACAGCAATGAGAATCCTAACTCAAGTTACCTTGTAGACACAATGTTGTCTTTCCCTGGAATTGATAACAGATGCCTATCCAATCCTGCTGACCCGTATGTATTTTGTTGTCCTGGAAATCTTTTAATATATTTCTGATACTTGCTGCCTTATGAACAAATTAAGGTTTACAAAAGTCTTCTAAAGAACAAATACCAAAAACAACAACAAAAAATGGTACTGGCATTAGAGCATTCAATTTGCTTTTTAAATTATTTAACAGAGTTTAACAGATAACATTTAGTACATAGTTAACTATACTGAGCGTCACCTAATACTGAATGAATGACTGGGAGATAATAAGCACTGGCATGCCATGTGTGATAGTTGTTGTAATGATTACAATGATTTGTATTCAGTCAATATCACTCCTTCTGTGAATGTCTCCTCAGGTCTTGTGTAAAAACCAATACGTATTGGACTAATTCCTGGACTACAAATGGAAATACATCAAATGCTTTGCAGTCATGCCGGTGTTCCAAAACAGCACAGGTGAGGGACGAGCTGTTTAATAACAATAATAATAGTAATGCCTAAGGGCTCTTCCATACCCAAAATGCATGCTGTTTCTTTTGAACCAGTCACTCTAAATTTCCCTTATTGTTTTAAAGGGCTGTGCAAATTTCAGAATTTATGAATTGTACCCCATCCCATTCATGAATGAATTGGAATTTGAATTGAATTGGCCAAACTCTACAGGATGTTGAACGGGAGTTTGAATTGGAATGATGGAAAAAATAATTTAATTCATATCAGTTCAAAGAAATTCAATGCAACCACCCAATATAAGAATGTAATTATAGCAAAACAAATATATATTTTCAGTTCAAATTCACAAATTGAATTGGAATTTCAGGGTCATTCTCAAATCAATTATGAATGGTACACAACCCTACTGTATAACTATGTGAATGTATGTTAGCGTTTGAATGTGTATGTGCTGTGTTGTACTGTGATGAGTGGCATAGCATCCTTGTTGTGTAATGTTACAGGGTTGCCAACTCTCACACATCAGTTGTGACACTCATGCTTTCTAACTCTCACGCTAACACAAGAAATCTTATGGCAAATTTATATTATTCTCTTATAAATCTAAAATAAGTTATATCAAAAGTGTTGGGGTAGTTTGCAAACCCTACAGCCTATATATAAGGTAATAAAGCCGTTATATATGTGTAAATGCATGTGCATGTGTGTGCAGACTGGTCTCAAGTTTAAAATCTCACTCTAGCCAGCTGACCAAAGTTGGAAACCCTGCTGTTATTGTCAGAAAGCTTAATTAGCATATACTAATATGTGGGAACTATGATGTAAAGTGAATGTGAGGTGCATTTGTTTACCTTTGTTCCTTAGGTCTGTTCCTTCGCCTACAATGCACCCGGTAAAAGAATCCCTTCATCCCAGATAATTTACAACTTAACAGGAATTGACACGGAGAACTACTTGCTGACTACCACTAACAAATACGTTCGGGACAGGTAAATCATTTTCGCATTGTCCCCCATGCTGCATGAAAAACTGCATTTGACATACAAATACAAATTCAATTGCGGTCAAAGTACTGAAACAAATCCAGGGATGTTTTAAGGGCCTGTTTAAAAGGGGTGATAAGAACATTAAAATTCTGGAGAGGTAAATCTAAATTGGAAATCCTTCCTTAGGTATGGTGGATGGGACTTCGGACAGCCACTTCCCACTGATCTTAAACTGGACTTGAATGACGTGCCTCAAAACAGAACTCTAACAAAGGTATCTTTTGATTTTTTTTTTGTGATCACACAACTTATTTACTGGAAAGTCATGCTGACAATAGTTTTTGCCCTTGTCCCTGCACATATATAACAATAACAAATATTGTATATTCTGTATCTGTGTTTGTGCTTTTTTAGGTGTGGTACAATCCTGAGGGTTACCACACTATGCCAGCTTACCTCAACAGCCTCAACAACTTCATTCTGAGGTCCAATCTCCCATCATACAAGAACCCAGAGCAATATGGTGAGCAAAAGATACATAATTTGTCTTTATTCATAGTTAAGGACTTAATTGCCAGCCTTAATTGAACAGTATCACATACCCTTCAGTTGAAATCCACATTTCAAGTAAAGTTAATTTATTCCACAGAGAAGCAGAAATGTAAAGTGGGGTTTATATAAAAATATATAAAAATTATATAAAATTTATAATTGATATTGCTACAGCTACATTTTACAAGCAACGATTAAAATGCAAGAGTCACCTCAGTGATTTATTTGCATTGCATACATACAGTGAATTGAGGGCTTTGAATGTGGTTTGCAATATCTTTTTGTATAAAGGACACAGTATTAATTAGGATTGTGATTATTTTTATTTATTCCCTCTAGAAATATCTGTGTCCAGCTATCCTTACCCCGGCCAGGTTCTAAGTGAAGATGTGATGTAAGGAAAACAAACATTTTGTCTATTTTACTGTGTCTTTGTCATGAATTATTTCTTCACAAATTTTCTTTGAATAGGAAGCTTTTTTAAAATGTCTGTTAATGAGATGCTTGAGAAATTGAAAGATAATCAGAAGAGGTTGGGAAATAATAATGTCAATTGAAAATACCCTGAAATACTCACAGCAATGATTACAAAAGCAAAGAAAAATAGAAATGTTTTTTCTATACAGAGACAATGTGAATTTCTGGGCTGAAACGGTTCACTTCTGTTGATACAATTACTGGTCTGCTGTTTGAGCAGGCTTGTAAATGAATCACCTTTTTCTGTTGAAGTATTTTTTGTGCTAAAATTTCTTGTGCCAGTTCAGAATTTTATTACTGATAATAACTCCTTATTTTTTGCCAGGGTACGGAGTCTGGTCAGCATCCTGGTGGTCCTTTGTATTCTTACAGGTTACTCTATCATGTCAGCAAGCTTTGCTATCTATGAGGTCCAAGAACATCAAACTGGGTCCAAGAGGCTACAACACATCTCTGGCATTGGAGAGCCCATGTACTGGATTATTAACTTCTTGTATGACATGGTGAGTTCTCAGTACACCACTGAAAATCCTATCCATCTCTTCTTCACTCCTTAAAATATGTTGTAGTTCTTTATATTTGTATAATGGCAGTTTGCCTGATGGATTTTGATTGTAAAATTAGAAATAAGTAGGAAATAAAATTAGACTGTAGATCAGGGGTCACCAACTTTTTTGAGAGCTACTTCACAGGTACTGAGCCATACAAAGTGGTACCGGTTTAAAACACCCTCCTAAACTTCATATATAATAAACATGTTTTAAATGCTTTTATTTAGATATTGTCATTTTCAAATCTATATAAATGCAAATGTGAATAAAGAAGAATAGCAACAGGATAAAATTACATTTTAGATGCTGCTCACTGGTGAATTGTGCTATTTTTAGAACAGGTCCACTGGCGACTTATGTGGCCCTTGGGGGCATCCTGGTGCCCATGGGCACCATGTTGGTGACCCCTGCTGTAGATAATGCCTTAATATGACACAGGAGATCAGGTCACCCCTTTGTAAGGCTAATAATTAATAATGACACAATACCAAGACAGTTTCTTTTCTTAATTCAGTATAATGCTTTTTTACATTGTATGATGCATTGTAGGGGAAAATAAAATCCTGCTTGTTGATGAGAGGATGGTGTGGTGTTTTTCCACAGACTCTGTACCTGATCCCTGTGGTACTGTCCATTGCCGTGATTGCTGCCTTCCAGATTTCTGCATTCACTGCTGGACAGAATCTGGCTGCTGTCACACTATTACTGTTTCTCTTTGGGTATGTATGGGCCAAAAAGCATATAGATTTCAAACCCTATCAGTCCATAGCACTGAAAAAACAGCTTGAAATGTGAGTAAAACTGGTTAAGTCAACAAATTACAGACAGACTTAGGGAACAGATCTCATCTGTAATTTGGGGAATGCCTGTATGTCAATACAGTGGTACCTCAGAACTTGAATTTAATCCGTTCAGAACTCCGGGTCGAATCCTAAAAAGTTCGAGTTGTGATCGGCCCCAAAAAATTACACCTAAATATGTTTTTTTTTTTTTTTTTTTTTAACATTTATCACATTTATCAAAACAGTAATTTGTAAAGTAAGAAAATAAATGTGTCCAAACAATGTGTAAAGTTAAAAAAAGTGTCCTGCCCCGATCGTCTGCTCCTTCCGTGTGCCATGCCCCCTCGTTAACCCCGTGTGGAATCCCCGTGTCATCAGCTGTTTCTGTTTGTTGTCACTAGTCCTCTGTATTTAGTCCACATTTCAGTTTGTCTGCGTTTTGCCTGCCTTACCAGTAATTAAACCCCGTATTCCCCGATACCCTGACATCTGTGCCTTTGTCTCCGTTCCATCCCTGCTGGGCAAGACAATTTTTATTTTTTATTTAATGGTTTATTATTAATATTAAAATAATGAATAAAAAATCTATTTTTAAATGTATTTTATTATATAATAATTACTGTTACTGTCTATCTGTCTAAATGTATTTTTACTGTCTAAATATATGTATTCAGCTAGTGTAAACATGCACGATGCTATCACAGCGCATGC
>JAODJW010000001.1:32494278-32507246 GCA_026777045.1 Hyperopisus bebe | reverse complement strand
TTTTTTTCCGAACTGGTTGGTTCGACTTTTAAGAAATTCGAGTTCTAATGAGTTTGAGAACTGAGGTACCACTGTATTTCAAAACAAAATCTTACTGGCTATGCTTTAATATTGACATTCTGGGCATTATTACATGTTATGTGTATTTTAAATAAGGATTCACCAAAAAAAATGAAGAAATTGGATTGTTAGAAACCATCTTGGTATTTAAATCTGTTTTTATCAATTTTAAACCAAAAATGAATGAATGAATGATAGGCTCTTTCATGACCTTTACCTTCTCACCTTCGTTATCCTTCAGCTTTGCAACTTTCCCTTGGATGTATCTGCTGTCAGGGATATGCAAAGATGCAGAAATGGCTCTCATCACTTACATTTGCATCAACCTCTTTATCAGCATCAATACCATCATTTCCTCCTCTGTAGTCTATTTCCTGTGGAATTTTAACAACCAAGCTGATCAGGTGAGAGAGAGTAATTAAGAATTACTTAATTGTGTACCTTCTGTATAATGGTTATTTGCACATATTTCCTTTTTATAAGTACAATTATAATTTATTACTTCATACATATTTCTACATACATTTAAAATGAAGACCTTTTAAATAGGTAGCTTAATTGATATTATTTTCACAATGCTGATTCTCATAAAAAATAATTTAATACAAAATACTTGATTTGAATGATTTATAAATCCATGACTCCTTTTCCCCAAACTGTTTTTTCTCCTACAGAGTGTCTATGCAGTGTATCAGATCCTCAGCTACGTCTTCCTCATCTTCCCCCAATTCAGCTTTGGTAATGGGCTTATGGATCTGGCACGGATGGATATGCAGGTGCAAGTCCTGGGTGCCTTTGGTGTGGACGCCTACCAAAGCCCCTTACGCATGAGTTCACTGGGCTGGAACTTCATCTCCCTGTTCCTGCAAGGCAGTATTTTCTTTGCCCTTCGCTTGCTGCTTAATACTTCTTTCTTACGTTATATTAGGTAAGCACAAAAGTAGTGGAACAATAATAACTGAAGTTGTTTTTCCTATGTCCCTATATCAATATGCTAAAACATGGCATTGAAGATTTTGAGGAGATTAAGCAGTTCAGCTTAAGAACACCAACCTTCTCAATCTCCTCCCCCATAGAGGACTCATATCTACTAAGAAGTCTGTGCCAGATGCTAGCTTGAACGAGGATGATGATGTCATGGCTGAGTCTGAACGTGTAGCCAGTGGAGCAGCAAGTAATGACTTGTTGCAGATAAACCACCTGAGCAAGGTCTACCAGCACATGCGCAAGAAAGTGCATGCAGTGAAGAAGCTGTCTGTGGGCATTCCTGCTGGAGAGGTCAGTTTGGCATCCTCTTCCACCATTTATCAGGGAGGAATTTGAGACAGAATGCTTGAACAGCCTAGACTTAGAATACTGCAGCTAATGGGTATCTGCTTCAGTCTGTTAAATCCTCTTGTTAGATTGCACATGTTAAATGTTTCTGAATACTTCTTGTGCAAAACATGGTACATGATGTTTTCGTTCTAAGGAGGACATATGTAACGCTAAACATGACTATTTTTAGTGCTTTGGGCTACTGGGGGTGAATGGAGCAGGGAAAACAACCACCTTTAAGATGTTGACCGGTGACATCAACCCCACAGATGGGACAGCACAGATCCGTAACTGGGATGGGTAAGTAATCTACTCCAATTGTGCAATAATAAAAAGACATGGAAAAATAAATATAGACGCTCCTCTACTTACGAACTTTCAACTTACGAACTTTAAGACATATGAACGAGGAGGACTGTAAGTCCAAATTGTGTTCCTTGGGCTGCTGTTTCCTGTCTGCAACATCAATTTTTTTTTCTTCACGCCAGTTTCACCTAGTATGACTTCTGGCTGCTACTCCCACTGCGCAGCAGCGTAGCGTGCGTACTCCCAGCATCCTAGTTCTTAGTACTTGCGTATATACCCTTTAAAATGATGTTGAATAATGAATTACGAACATTTCAAGATACGAATGGCCATTTGGAATGTAACTCATTTGTACTGTAAGTAGAGGAGCGTCTGTAAATATTTTGGGATATCTTGAATAAAATTAAAGCAATTTTACCCCTTTGAGCAAGCTTAATAACATAATATCCATAAATGCAAAACGTTTCCACCATGGATGGTGTGCAGCTTAGAAAAGTAGGGATTGTGTGCTTGTGACTGTAAGAAAGCAGGTTTGCATCCTGTGGCTGGCAAAGTAATTAGATCGGTGTTTGGCCCTTAATCCCAATGTTAATGTAATTGGTTGAGGGTATTAATATTACTGGATGCATATGAAGCACTGGGACTATATATACTATATAGACAAAAATATTGGGACACATCTCTTAATTGTTGAATTCCGATTGCCACAGATGTATAAAATCAAGCCCTTAGCCTTGCACTCGGGTTTACAAACACTTGTGAAAGAATGGTTCATTTTGAAGAGCTCAATAAATTCAAGTGTGGATGGACTGTCATACGATACTAGATATTCCACAGTCAACTGGAAGTAGTATTATTGCAAAGTGGAAGCGTTTAGGAACAACAGAAACTCAGCCAAGTGGCTCAATGATGGGAATAAATAGTCCTTTTCTGAAGGCATCTTTGCTGTTAACATGTGTTTGTTGTTCAAGTATAGATGTCAAAAGACTATCATGTAGTCTGTTTGAGGTGTGCTTGGTTGTCTTTGGTTTGACAATGGTAGAAATGTGGCAATCAGTGCATATTTCAACACTATCTTCCCTTTGTGATATTCTTCAAAGGTCTGTCTGAGGGTTTCAGTAAGGTCGGCTGCTTTGGTAAGATCAAGCTTGGGTGACTGGAGCATGTCTGAGAAAAAGTTTGTTTGACCTAGCACCTTTCTGAACACTACAAGGAGCCCTAAGAAATTCAAGTCAATTTGAGACTGCAGTCCTCTTGCCTCAACCTCACTCTGTGGATTGGTATCATCTGAAATTTCATCTAGCACTCTTATTAGAACACTCATCCTATCCAAAAGGTTTCTACATGCAGCATAGCAGCAGACCCATCTAGTTTCACTAAGTGGGTTTTTGTCTGCATGCAAAGCAGTATGCTGCATCGTTGGACTAGGAATATTCATGGCCACAAATTGTACCACTCACTGTGGAAGCTTCTTCTTGTTGCTCGAGGTTCTTGGGGGACCTGAGATTGCATTTACAGTTTGATTTCTCTCCATGTATTGTTTGATCTACAGTAGAGGGGGCAGCTACCCTCACTTGCTCTCCATGTAGATCAGCCCCTAGATCAGCTGGATGTGAGCATCACATCAGCAAGTGCACTGCCAAGCATTGGATAAAAAGGTCTAAAGCACACGTTACTGTACTCTGGGGCAGTTGAAATGTATCTGTGAAGTGATGACTCACGCTTCTCTGTCTGACAGTCTGAGGGATGAGTCTGGGTTTGGTGGATGCCAAGAGAATGTTACCTATCTGAATGCATTGTGCCAACCGTGAAGCTTGGTGGAGGAGGGATAATGGTATGAGGTTGTTTTTCAGGGGTTGGGCTAGGCCCCTTAGTTCCAGTGAAGGGAGCTCTTAATGCTTTAGCATACCAAGACATTTTCGACAGTTCTATGATTCCAACTTTGAGGAAACCGTTTGGGGAAGGACCTTTTCTGTTCTAGGAAGATTGTGCCCCAGCGCAAAAAGCAAGGTCCATAAAGACATGGTTGGTGCATTTGGTTGGGAAGAACTTGACTGGCCCGCACAGAGCCCTAACCTCAGCCCCATAAAACATCTTAAGGATGAAGTAAAGCGGAGATTGCTAGCTGGGCCTTCACATACATCATCAGTGACTGACCTCATAAGTGCTCTTCTAATGAATAAGCAAAAATTCCCACAGAAACACTCTAAAATCTTGTGGAACGCCTTCCCAGAAGAGTGGCAGCTGTTATTGGTGCAAAGGGGGGACTGAGAATGAGATGTCATAAAGGTTTCTATAGTTATAATGGCCAGGTAGCACAATACTTTTGTTCATATAGTGTAAGTGCATAAAAACCATTAGGCAGGGATAGAAACTTGTGGACATTTGTGCCTCTTGGTATCTTATTGTGCTTTATTTTATTGTTTGATCCTCTCAGTAAACTACCTCCTAATATAAGATACTGATAGATCAATGATATATTTATAATATGCTGCCAGCTACCTCTTTATACTATGTTTGAATTGTTATTCAAGTTGCTCTGTTTTTGTAGAAAACATGGGATGGCATTTGTATAACAATATTAAATGTTAACTATTCAGCCTATCTATCTTGTTTTCCCCATGTCACCTCAAGGAGTATGGCGGACATGATAGACTGCTACAGAAGAGGAATCCAAATTGGCTACTGTCCTCAAGTAGATGCACTGGATGACTTACTGACAGCTGAGGAGCATTTGTACTTCTATGCCTGCATCCGTGGCATTGCCAGGAGGGAGATGGACCAAGTAGGTTCTTGTTTACTGTGGATTTTTTTTGTATGGATATATAGCCAACTAGCCTTTCACCTTTTCATTTTAACATGGAACTAACTCCGAAACATTTTATTACCTATAACTGCTCATCATACAGACCATTTGGAGAAGCTGATGGGTTGTAATGTGTGAATGAAATTCCAACATAAAGACCTTTTACAATCATGTGATGTTAAATATAAAACTTGCAGACAACCTGACAGAATAATTACACTTCATTGTTCAGTGGTGGCTTTCACATGGAGCAACTGAAGTCCTTAACGTCTGTTTTTGCTGAGCATGTTTTTGACAGGCAAGGAGGCATAGTAGAAAAGGTTGTCAAGAAATACCCACAATGGATTACATTTACAGTACAGGCCAAAAGTTTGGACACACCTTCTCATTCAATTGAATAAGAAGATGTGTCCAAACTTTTGGCCTGTGCTGTATTTAGGAACAAGGGGGGAAATAGATGAGGGGATTTATCCTCTGCCAGTTTGAGGGTCAGAGGACAGCAGTCCTCTCGGAGTGGTCCCTGTCCAAGCTATCTGTCAATAAGAATGAGAAACTATAAGTAGCTCTCTCACTGATCTGTCATTCTCTGTCATTCTCAACAATGCACCTTGGTAGATGATTGCGCCTTCCTCTCCTGCCGGGTTACTGGTCACCAGCCATGCCCAGTTTGCATTTTTCTATGGCCTGTGAAAGAACTGCAGTTACTGTCCAGCTGTCTGGTTCTGAATACTGATTCTGATGACTGTTGCATCATATGTTGCTATTCTTTGCAGACTATACTCTGCAATACACATTGTAAATCTCATCTGCACACAATGTTTCACGTTTCCAGCTGTCCAGCTTTTAAAGTGAATGATTTCAGGTCAATGGTAACTGTCAAAATGTTGTACATATTATGACTAGCTTTTCTGATCTTCCCCCAGTTCAGCTTTGGTAATGGACTTATGGATCTGTAACAGTAAAGCATAAAGAAATGTGCTGAAGATAATAAATTGCTGATAGCTGTAACTGTTTTTGTGAGTATGCTGTATATGCCAGGATCCAGTGGTTATATACATGTGATAAGTTTTGTTCCTGGTCTTTCTAGGAGGTGAACCACCTACTGAGAAGGCTGGAGCTTAACTACCACAAGAAAAAGACCAGTGGCAGTTATAGCTGCGGTACCCGTAGGAAGCTGTCCACTGCCATAGCCCTCATTGGGCACCCTCAGATCCTGCTTCTGGTGAGGATGACAACCTTCAATCAGTTTGTGCAGTAGCCTTGCACAAGCCTCTATTTGAGCAGTAAAACAATGATGCCAAATGTCATGTGTAGGTACAGGGCTGTCACTCTCAGGGTAACACTGCTGTCACTTACAGTACCATTTTTCCCCAACTCCAGGATGAACCCAGTTCGGGAATGGATCCACGCTCCAAACGCCACCTTTGGAAGGTCATCTCGGAGGAGGTGAAGGGCAAGTGTGCTGTGGTACTTACCTCACACAGGTACCCTGTTTTCTTGTCACCTTTTTTTGTGACAATTTGAATCTTATGTATATAAATTTTGTGTGCACTATATGAACATTATTTTTGCCCACAATTCAATAAGCAGATTAGTAGTATTCCTAAAAACATTAATGAGGTACATACTAAGATGCCCAAATCTGTATCAATTTTATGATCTTAAGCCTTTTAGAAATTATAATGGTAATTTTTATTTTAATAATTAAAAAACAATGCATGTGGGTATATATTTGACATAATTACTGTATATATGTTAGCCAGTGGAATCTATGGCTGGTGATTACAGTACCATACATCAGAGTGTTGACTGTATTTCTGTCTATACGGTATTAGTTTTTCGAAGCCAAGCATATCAAACTGAGCCACATTTTTACCTTGCAGCATGGAGGAGTGTGAGGCTCTGTGTACACGACTGGCAATAATGGTTAATGGACAATTCAGATGCCTAGGCTCCTTACAGCACATCAAGCACAGGTAAGAGCGCTCTGCAGCACTACCTTAAGCAATAATATAAATAATAAGGTATCAAGGGCTAATAAAAGTCTTTTTTTTTCTTTATCTGTCAGATTTGGCAGTGGATTCACAGTTAAAATGTACCTGGCACTGGCCTCTAGCAATGTGGAATTCATCACCAACTTCATGCAGCTCCATTTCCCCAGCACATATCTGAAGGTGAGATCAGTAATTATAGGATTTCAACCTATGTAAATATTTAGTGTGTCCGAACAACTTTCTAGGAGCTTACAAATTTCCATTGTGGTGCTTTCAGTTTAAAAATCTTTACATTCTGTGGAGCTTGTACAGCTAACAATGTAGTCTATGAGTGTGTCATCATGCATTGTGTGTCTACGCTCTCCCCAAAAAGGACCAGCACTCTACCATGGTGGAGTACCATGTGCCAGTAGCCCCTGGAGGTGTGGCTTACATTTTTGACCAGTTGGAGTCCAACAAGATTGCCCTACAAATCAAGCACTTCTCTGTCAGTCAGACCACTCTGGATGAGGTGAGAAAAGTCTACAGTAAACATCTCATCATAAAATTAATCTCAGATTAGTATTAAGATTCATTTACCAACACATTATAAAATGACGGTAGAGGACTTCATGGGCTTGCTTATTTGATTGTTTATATGTTGCATATTTATTTTGTTAATTTTTGTCTGTGTCACACAAAAATAAATACTATTCATAAAATAAAATGAAGCCATTAGCCTAAGTTAAAAAATACTAAGGAAGTCCTGTTATCAGTCACAACACAGGAAGTAGGGCTGCCACTACTGACTATTTTGCTTTTTATTATGAGTGGGGAAGTAGCTCATGGATATTGGGTTTCATTAGTTTTTCCTGGTGATGTCATTGTCTCTCTAGGTCTTCATAAATTTTGCTCTGGGAAAGGTGGGCATGGAATCAATTCCAATCCACAGTGAAGGGTCAGATGCTGACAGCCTGGACTCCACAGAAGATCTTGAGAACTAGAGAGGAAATACCTGTGCATTTTTTTGTACCTGTCCACTATATTAGCATTGTCTTCACACATTACAGAAGAAGGCATCTATGAAATTCTTTAAAGCAATCATGTTATTTGTGTTTGACAAATCATCTGTGGTAAATGTTTTATTGCATTTTAATTTAGACACATTAGAATTTTATGTAAAATCAGCACTATTGATTTAATGTCACAAACCATATATTCAGATTAGTTGTCACTACAATAATGGAAGACTAATGACTGAACACCTACACAGTTGTAACCAGTTGTAAGTGATATTTTTTTAAATATAAATTGCTTATTATATGATGAAAATATTTGGAAAACATAGACTTTTCATGAATTTTGCAGTTAAGCATCTTGATAGTATGAGCTCATTAAAGAAATTCAATTAAAGAACTCTAAACAGAAATGTCACTGAATAATATTAATTCACCTGTTCAGAATCAACCTATCAACTGGCAGATACTTTTCAGTCACAACTCATTATTTCTAAGGACTTCATTAGATAGATTTCAGAGATTCTTTAAAACACATAAAACACAAATGTATTTCACTAAGGATCACAAACATCCAACAATTATATATCTTGGACAGAAAGTATTTAATAATTAAAATGTGAAGACTATGTACTTATGAAGAAATTAAACAGCAAGCAAGTACTTAAACCAGTCATACCTTATATCAGGAGATCAAGCTATCAGGTGTCATGAGATGGACCTCCAGAACCCAAAAACTACCTCTATCCTAGCTGCCAAAAGACAGGGGACTGAAGATTACTTTATTGCAACTGCTGACTCAAGCCTGCCAGACAATGCCACCCTTCTGCAATTCCCACTTTCACTCAACCCTTGTAACTGTGATTTTCTAATAAATGTTGCCTTCCTGGGGTGAAACTCGAAACCCTTGCTTGCTTGTGTGCCTCTGTTCCTGCAGAACACCAAAAACGGTTCTATGAAATATTAGGTACTTCTTGTGGATGTACTTATTAGGGTACATCCATATGGTATAATATTACAAAACTGCTTCTCAGTCAGGTTTCCTTATTTACCTCCTATGGCAAAAAAATGTCAATCTACCAATAACAAGGTATTTAAAGAAATACCAGATTGTATTTCCAAAGTTGATACACCAGGTGGTGGTAAAGAGCCATCCATATTATATGAATAAATGAATCAATAAACAGATGCCTATCCAATAGAATAACTTGATGTCAACATTTTCAAAAATGTATTACAAACTTTTTATATGTAAACAACTTTAATGTTATTCTTGTCTCAAGTATACGACACCTATCACACTACAGCTCACACTGATCCATCTGTGAGGGGAGGTTCTATCACACAGTGATCCTTATTTTTCCTGTATTGCTCTTGAAAAAAAATTAAAAATTAACATATGTGTTGAGCAAACATCAGACAACAAATTGATCTACTATCCATGGAGACTGCATTAAGACAAATCTGCTTATGGTTACTTCATTGAGAGAGATAAAGACCTGCTTGCAGAAATGTGCAGTTACAGAGTATTGATTGGAACAAACAAATACACACTCTGAAAAGCATGATACTGTACATAAGCTTAACGGTATGTTGTACAGGAATATTGCCTAAATATTCATGAAAATATAAAACTGCTGCCTTATAAACAGCTATTAAACATTATCTTTGCATTACTAGCACAGGAATTTAGTTCTTTAAAAAGAACTCGTTCTTCACTGCCAACAAATAAACCAAACCGATGAGAATTTCCTAAATACTACTGCAATGCCCAAAAGACCTATGCTCCAGAAAAGTAGAGAAAGGGCAAAGTAGCATTGTAAAAGAAAAGAGACTTATTAATAGTCCTTAAAGGAACTCACACAGTAGATCTTACATCAAGAAGACTGCTCTCTCTCTCCTACACTTGCAAACACAGGGAGGTCCCATGATACATGACAGGTCACAGGCATGGTGGGAACACATGGAACAGGGCACGGTTATTGACACTACCAAATACATAGGGCTATTTACGCCAGCAGCACAAGCATGATGGGAAATTGGCTCCCGCTAGAGGAAGGCAGCTCACCAATGCTTCACTATGCAGTATAATTTTTATATGGTCATCTTCATGTGAACACACTAACATGTCTTGCTGTTTTATTACATTAAACTGTATCATTTATTCATTTTTATAGTATTTGTAGTATAATCACTACCCAGCAAACAGCAATACATCTTTAGGCCGTCCTCAGGACATCCTCTTTTGGTCTGGATGTCGTCCTCATAGGAGTTCCTCTGGACATCCTAGTGGAACATTAGAAAGTAAAGAAATGCTTAAGATACATTTATATATTTTTTAATGCTATTCCAGAAAGCTGTCATAAAAATGTGTTTTTTGAAGTATTTGTTTATTTTTCATAGTACTTAACATGATTATACTAAAGCCGTTCCCAGTTAATGGACGTGTTGGATCCTCTGGCCCTTAATTGCTGGGTAATAACCTTACAAGACAATGTACATGTAACCAAACTGCATACAATAATGGTGAAATGATTAAAGAACAGGGCTGGTGAAAACAACGTACTGTAACATTTTGAATATCCTTGAAGGTTCCCAATGCTGTACAAAATAACAAACCTTTTTTTCTTCAGGAAATGTTCAGCATTTATTTAAAAAAAGTACATAATTAATACAATTATCAATGTTACCCAAAAAGACTGCAAGCAAATTAAAAGATGATTGTGTTCAGAGAATGATTTATATACCACAATAAGAAACCAAAATGGTCTTCCTGGAACATGAATGCTGTGCTGCCATTTTTAAAATTCAAACCAGCAAACTTAACCATTTCCTTCCAGACTCTTTTGCATACTGTGGTGAGTTTCATGATTTACTATAAACTTTGTGAGATCTGGCAGACTGCAGCTGTTTGCTGTTTCAGCTCCCTGGCACTGACATGCTTTCGAGTTTAGTCAGAATCGAAGCTTGGTGAAGGGAACTTTATGGTGCCCAGGTAAATGTTTTCCCACACTGAAATGTACTGTGTTTGTCATAGTGTGCAAATGCTTATATGAACAAAAACAAGTATTTTAGTTTGTTCCATTATGAATAAAAACCTTCATACGTATGATAAAAGTGAACTATATATCCCATTAGATAAAAGGTTTCAATATAGAATTTTTTTGTTCAAATGAACCATGTATGGTATAGTTTATGGTTAATTGGCAAACTCAAAACTCATTTTAATTACTTACCCAACAAAGTGCAAGAAACCCCTCTTTGTCTCACTTCACTGGCTCACTGTTGATGCTCACATCAAGTTCAAGTCCTTCATGCTGGCTTACAGATCCATCAATGGACAGGCACCCATATCCATCAAACGGCTACTCAAGACCTAAACTATATGGACCAAAGTATTGGGACACATGGCCATTACACCTACAGGAACTTTGACATCTCATTTCAAATTCATAGGCATCATTATAGAATTGGTTCTGCCTTTGAAGCCACAACAGCTGCCACTCTTCTGGGAAGGCTTACTACAAGATTTTGGAGAGTATCTGTGGGAATTTTTGCCCATTCATTCAGAGGATCATTTCTGAGGTCAGGCATTTATGTTGGACATGAAGGTCTGGCTTGCAGTCTCCATTCTAGTTCATCTCAAAGGTGTTTGATTTGGTTAGAGGTCAGAGCTCTGTGTTGGCCAGTCAAGTTCTTCCAGACCAAACTCATCCAATCATGTCTTCATGGACCTTGCTTTGTGCACTGGGGCACAGTGCTAATGGTACAGAAAAGGGCCTTCCCCAAACTGTTTCCACAAAGTTGGAATCATAGAACATGAGAACATGTCTTGGTATACTAAAGGATTAAGAGTTCCTTCACTGGAACTGAGGCATCTAGCACAACTCCTGCAAAACAATCTCACACCATTATCCCTCCTCCACCAAACTTCACAGCTGGCACAATGCTTTCAGGCAGGTAATAGTCTCCTGGCATTTGCAAAACCCAGACTCATTTGTCAGACTTCCAGACAGAGAAGCATGATTTATCATTCCACAGTACACGTTTCCACTGCTCCAGAGTTCAGTGGCAGCATGCTTTATACCACTTATGTGGTCTGCCACTTTGTAGAATATCTAACAGGGATGAAATTTCACAAACTGATTTATTGCATAGGTGGCCTCCTATGACAGTATCATGTTTGAATTCACTGAGCTCTTCAGAACAACCCATTCTTTCAGAAAACCTGACTGCAATTTCTATGACTTGTAGGTCTGGCGACGGCTGGAAGGCCAAAGATGTACCACCACCCTGGTGATTTGAGTCTGGTGCAAGTTGGGGCCTCTAGGTGGTCTGGGCTTTGCTGGGGTACAGTCTTGTGTAGTACAGACAAGAGAGTGGACAAAGAAGGCTGGTGATTCCAAAAGCCACACACACACACACACACACACACACACACAGACACATACACACATGTCAGGTAAACATACCTTCATGTTTCATTTCTATGGGAAAAAAATGCTAACGCTAACTATGACAACCTTATCTGCAGTCACAGATTTTTATTCAATTGAGTTTTCCCGGGTATTCATCACGTTGTGGGGGCATTGTGTCCCCATAAGGTAAGGTATACCCGCTCACACACACACAAGTTGGTCTTTTTATCTAAATGGGGACCGTCCATTCATTTCTATGGGAAAAACCATAATCCAAATCATGACACCCTTAACCTCTACCCATCCCTAACCTTAACCCTAAGTAACCAACCCAAATACAAAACTTTTGACATTTTTACTTTTTGATTGCATGCACAGATTTTTATAAAACTGAGGTTATTCAAATGGAGACCTCAAAACATGTCCCCAAAAGTAGGGAATTTTCAGGTTTTGTGTGTGTGTGTGTGTGCTGTATTTTATGACTTCACTTGATGGTGCTCTCTGTTCAAAATAGGGCTCAATGCATGCCTTAAAGCAAACCAAGACCACCATCTAGTGGGGTCAAAAAATACAACAAATGGTTCATGAAGCTTCATTTGGCCATCACTAGTATACACACAATGTATGTAGGGGGGTAAGCCTCTGTGCCTGTAATCAGGAGGTTGCCGGTTTAGGTCCGGCATCTATATATATATATACCTTAACCCCTACCCAGCCCTAACCTTAACCATAAGTAGCCAATCAAAATACAGTACTTTTGGCATTTTTAGTTTTTTGATTGCATTTATAGATTTTTTAAAAATTGAGGTTATCCAAATGGGGACCTGAAAATGCCCAGCGTGTCCTGGATCAGGTTCTATCACAATTTGGGGAAACCCACAATTTATGCAAACCCACGCTCACACACATACACACACACACACACACACACAAGCTCACACAACGTTAAAATAACAGGTTTTTTTTTTCTTTTTCTTTTTTTATTCCCTCCACCACCCCCCCTCTGCGGAGGACTGCTTTATTTCTACTTAAATATTTATTTATTTTTATTTACTTCCTCAATTGAAGGAGA
>JAODJW010000001.1:32435202-32450011 GCA_026777045.1 Hyperopisus bebe | reverse complement strand
GCCACAAATGAGAAGTAGTGCTTAAACAGTATAAAACTACAACTTTCCCTTCTGTTGATAAAAGGTGCAGCCATCTCGGATTCTTCTGTGTTATATGTATTACAAGTCTCATCAGTCCAAATGACATTCTCCCAGAATCTTTGGCTTGTCAACATGTATTTTTGTGAATTCCACTCTGCCAACAGTGGAGCCCTCCTGGGTCTTCTTCCATGGAGTCCATTATTGTTCAAAATGTGATGGATGGTGCAATCAGAAAGTGACGTACCTTGACTTTTGAGCTTTGGATGGTTTCCTTGGCTATATTTCTACCATCCACACTATCCATCTGATCAACCTGGGGTTGCATTTCCTCTTGCGTCCACATCCTGGGAGGTTGGCTACAGTCCCATGAACCTTATACTTTTTAATAATACTGCCAGCTGTGGTCACAGGAACATGAAGCTGCTTGGAGATGGTCTTATAGCCTTTACCTTTAACATCTATAATTTTCTTTCTGATACCAAACAACACAGTAGCACGTTTCTTCCCTTTAAATAGGCTGAATGGCTGATGAAAAGCGTGAAGGCACCTGTGATACTAATTAAGGTTAAACACTTAGCTTTAAACATGACTATAATGCAAGGATAAATAGTCTCTTTAGGGGTACCAACAAATCTGTCCATACTATTTTAGCGTATCTTTGTAAAATAAACCAGAAATGTTTTTTTTTTTTTGCAGTTTTATTGGTTTACTCTATCACATACTAAAGGCATGTAGGTATACATTACACAACTGCTTTTAATTGAATCACTTTTCAGGATAAATTAAGCACTGTATCAATGAGCTGTATGGGTACCAACAAATTTGTCCACATCTGTAAATTGTGTCTCATATTGGTTAAAAATGGGACACAACATTTTATTCTTCACTAAAAGACAGGTGACAACTCTACAAAACCCATTCCCTGGAACAAGCAGTGAGGCAGTCAGAGAAAAAAAACCTAGGAACAAACCATAGTGTCAGTGTTTTCTAGTATTACACTTTACAACAATAAAGTTCTTTTTTGTATGATTTATTTATTTGTTAAAATTAGTTTTCAGTTTGCAGTTTATTCAAATTGTCAGTTTTTTTCAAGTACTGAATTTGTGAAAGGCCAATTCTAATGGAATTTTCAACAAAAGCGGAGCCTTGAAGAAATAATGATATCAAGTAGGCTGTATTGTGATGATCAATAGCAACTAGTGCTGTGAAAAGTAACGCAGTAATCGTCACTATCAATTTCACATACTTAACGTGTTAAAATTAATGCAGTTAACGAGAATAACAATGTCATCACACAGTGCATTATAGGGCAGCCATATAAACTATATAAACGATTGCAAGGGACACTTTTTTATACTGCTGTCATTCATGACCTACTACATTGTTATATCTGAAATATATATCATTCGTGATTATTCTACGTTAATTTGGTGATTGATTCTCCATATAAATATGCATTATAGCTTTAATCTTGAAAGTCATTAATCACAATTAATTCATTGCAAATTGTGTAATGTATTACTTATTCTTTTTTAATCAATTTACAGCCCCCACAGCAACTGATATGAAAACAACCCCCCCCCCCCCATTTACCTGGGAAAGGTTAAGAAAACCTAGTGTAATACAATACATAAATAAAGGTTACAGTTAATTTGTTTTTACTCCATTTCCATTGTTGTAATTTTTTTAGCGGGAAAACCATATAACTGCAACTTCTGTGGGAAAAGCTATAAACAGCGTTCATCATTGGAGGAACACAAGGAGCGCTGTCATAACTATGTGGAAACTATCAACACAAACATCTTGGCCACAGAGGAAGGTAACGATTAAAGACCAAATATAATAGCATGTTATTTTTAGGGATATAAGGTGGTAATGAACAGCACTGATGCCTCTCATCTCTACAGTTGGTGGTTTATGTTCCATCTCTGGCTCTGTATGTGTGGAGTTTGTGCATGTTTTCCACTGGTGCCTACTTTCCGGTCAGTGTGTCATTGTGAGTCCTGCAAGTTGTGTCATTGTGAGTCCTGTTTAAGGAATCCCCTTGCATTGTGCCTTGTGCTTTCTAGGATTAGCTCAAGGGTTATTGTGACCCTGTACAGGATATCTAATAATGAGTGTTGAAAGGATTGTTATTATATTCCTGGTAAATTTCATTGTGAATGAATGCATACACACACAAATGAAAAATTGTATGCATATAAAAACTTTGGATTTATAAAACCTGGTATATGCACATATGTACACAATTTCCCCTTAATAAATCATAACTATCTTAGAAATATGCATATGTTCACAAGCTTGAGTTCCTGCCTAGTTTCCCCAGGGATCTCATTTATCAAAGTTGCGTTTGTACAAAAAGAGGCCCGAAATGCAACTTTTCACAATAAAACCTGGGATTTATCAAACAAAAAATGATGGGAAAAAATATATATTTTTGAAAACTCGGGGCCAGGTGTATGAAAAATTTTTGTCAAATTGGGAAAAGATGACACTCATTGTAAAGCAGGGAACTGCAGATTAATCAGCTAAGTACCATGAACATGCCAGCAACTCGTGTCACCAATGCTGAGCTTTGACGTGACAAACATTAAATCTAATTAAGTTAAGTGGGATTAATTGATTTTTCCGTTTACTTGCATAAGCCAAAGACTATGTATTTGCCTTGAACACTTTACAGACAACCCTTCTGCATAGCAATATTTCCCCATAGTTTTGGTATATCACTGAAAATGTTTCAGGATTTTTTGAGATGTCACGTGAAGACCAGGATATGGCAAACAAAAAGCTTAGTAACTCATAAATGCATAAAATTTCTGTGCAGTGCTGATGGATGGTAAATATGTTTACAGCAGCCTCTTATGTGGTATCTTGCAGTGACGTCAGTGATCTTTGTATCTTACCTTTCTTGTACGTTTTAGCTTCGCTTTGCTTTGCTCATTGGGGGACCAAAAAATTTGGTGCGGTTTTTCCGGATGGTGGGGGGCTTGCACCTTTAACCCCCACAATGTGGAAGGATCAACTCTAATTTGTTGTCTTCATATTTCTTTTCAACTCATCCCATGAATTGAAAAGGTTTCTCATTGTCGCTAGTTACACTAAGTGTGAATTAGGCATCAAAACATTCACATCATGGATCCACGTATAGCCTATAGTCAAAAGAATGCTTTATGGCATAATGGATTTTTTAACTACATAATGGAAGGATTAGAAGGGAATGAGTTTTCAAGAAGCACTAATTATTATTTTTCACTTATTTGTTTACTCTTTGCACTATGTGTAATGTTTTTGCCCTTTGTCTGTTTCGCAGTAAATTAGCTTTCCTAATGTAATCAGTGTGCCTGAGTGCCCTGACATTGCGACAGAATTGCTCCAAGACCACACGGGTAGCCTGGCTTCCAACGTAAATTACAAGTAGAAATTAATTAACAGATGTATCAGTGTAAATTAATTTTATTTTCAATTAAAAATTTAACCTATCTTGCTGATTGAACCACAGCACTGATCATTTTACAAAATTTGCTTTCAACAACATATACATAAATTTACCCTTTGCAACCAGGATAAATACAGCTCCCAAGCGTTCATTAACACAGAGTGCTTATTCATGAATATGCTTTGATTATGTGTTTTCGGACCCCGCCTGGACACCAGGCTTCACTAGGAGTCTATGGCTTTGTCACTGTCCAGGGCCCTTTGCGGGACATGGTCAGCATAGCTTTTGTAGCACAATGAATCTCTGTATATGTTGGACAGTGAAGGACCCATCGGATGGATCCTTCATAGCCAGGGAAAGGAAGGACATATTTCTAGCTGCATTTGAAGGAGATTTTCAAAACAGCCTTGTTGTGCCACTGTGATACATTTGGTGGGACTTGGCTAAAGAGAGTTTCATGCATAGTTTTTGCTTAGGCAATTCGTATTGAACACATAGATTTGCAGTCAGATATTTTAGATCTGCCTGGATTCTCTGCACAAGACAGGATTAACTACCATTAACATTAATGATCATGACTTTCACATGGTGTCAGCAGTATTGGCTTGCAGTATTCTTTCATTCTGTTGCATGCGAGTGCAGAGAAACATTTTGTTGAAACCCAAAGTAGCACTTTATCATTTCATATGTCATCTTTAGCCATTGGCATTTGTAAATATTGTAAAGTCGTGAGTTTTGAGTTTGATTGTTTGTTTAATTTTCAATTTCTATAATTTTTATTATACTAGTTTGGTAGTTAGTTTGCTAAATCAGTTGTGTGTGTATAAAAGCTGAGATAGAGGCTTTGAAAATGGGAGACACTGCAGCTACACAACTGACCACAGCGTGCTTCCCCCATTTTAAAAATCATCATCTGCCACTGCATTGTGATAATGTTCAAAAGTCAAAAGTGGGTTTATCAAATGCACAGCAGTACAGAATACAGAAATAGATGCCTCTGCGTCACACTGTTTAAAACTCCTCTTCTTGGTTTTATATTTAGAGTCGCTATCATTGGACTCAGCAATCATAAAGATCTTATTTGCATATTATATGAAGTTGCAGTTCATTTGCATCAATAATTATGATTTGTGAGCGGCAACTGGGCAGGATCTCACGTTGGTGTATGTACACAAATTTACAAGACAGTTCTAATTTATCAAAGGGAAATTGCATACATATGCGCATACACCAGGTCTGACAAATCCATTTTTAAATTTTTTTTATGATGAAATTTGATGAAGTTAAAGATAAATGAAACCCTATACCTGTATATGTCAGGCTGTTCCTAAAAATGGAATGTTATACTGTACCTTAGCAGACATAGCAGTGATCTGCATGCCTAAATATTGATCTATTTGAATTGGTAAATATGGGAAATACTTCCATGCGGAACAATTGATTCTTGTAACTGTGTTCCAATTTTGGCTAATTTGACTCTTGGACACTTTGTCCTACTTACCTCTCTTTTAATGCATGTTCTTAACACAGTGGAAGGTAGCACAGAGAAGACATCTTTGTTAGAAGCTGTTTCCTTGGTGCCTTTCAACCAGCCACCAGTAACTGAACGACTGCCAAGCACTGTAGGGAAAAGGAAAAGCACTGTACCACAAAAGTTTGTAGGTAAGTGTAGTAGTACTTGGAAATGGAAGCATACACTGAGTACAAAATTACTGAATGAAGATTCTTAATGAGTGTGGAAATTAGCATCAGTTTGAAATAAAATCTAATTGTTTTATCTCTGTTAATTTGTCTGTATTCAGTCAATATTTTAAAGAACTTGGGTAGGATTGGGCTAATCTGTTTTCTGCATTGTGGTTTGTTGCATTGCTGTTGATGTCATTCAAAGCAAAATGACTCAGCCCACACAATGCCTTATATGAATGTCACTGTAATATTTCAATGGTGCTTCCCAGCATTATATGCCCATTAAAATGCCTATGTCCATTAAGTATGTTTGAAAACCGTTGGCAAAAAAAACTGATACTATTTCCAATCGACATCTTCTTCATAATACATTACAAAGTGGGCAGTGGTGGCTTGATGGTTAGAGAAGCGCCCTTGTAATTGAAAGATTGCAGGTTCAAATCCCCCACCAGCAAATCACCACTGAGGTACCCTGAGCAAGGTACCGCCCCTGAGCACTGCTCCCCGGGCGCTGAATTAACTGCCCCCTGCTATGTCACGAAAGTCACATATGGGTCAAATGCAGAGGACAAATTTTGTTGTTGCACACTGTGTGCTGTGGTGTGTTGACAATGATCACTGATCACTAAATTCAAATGACTAACTGATTACTAAGATGTTCTCTCTGATTATGGAAGTAAATTAATGACAAAAGTCGTTGATGAAAAAATTAGAAGTTGAAGTGTAATTCAACGTTTTTTTTCATTAACGACTTTTGCCATTAATTTACTTCCATATTTGCAAGCTCTCGCAATTAGGGATTTAACCTATGGTGTGTTTGTATTCTCCACAGATGAAAAGCTGGCGTACTACAGCTACCAAGCCAGCCTTAAATATGAGAAGGAGGCAGAGCTACTGCAAGCTCACATAATGGACCATGCTATTAACAATGCTATCTCTTATTTGGGCACCAATGCATTAAGGCCACTTGTCCATCACCCAACACTTTCAGTGACAGACATTGTGCCTATAGCCAACCCTCTCTATACACATATGTATCAACTAGGGCCCCAAATGGAGCAGGCTAACAGGCAGACTGTTTTATCTCAACCATCCATTCAGTTAGATTCCCCTTCCTCCATCAACAGCTCTTTGTCCCTCATTCGGCCTAAGAATAGTCTGACTAACCAGGAGGAGTTCCCCTGTAACAGTGGCATTGAATCTGCTAGCTTCAATTGCAGCAGTCTACAGGACAGGCCTAGCAGCTCCTCTAATCATGTTCCCTACTTCAGGTATAGCACGACGGTTGGTAAAGAAGAGGTGCAGGAGGTGGGGCCAGGTTGCATGGATGCCTCTTCTGACCATTGTATCACCAGAAATGTTTACCGCGTCTTTAGCAGGGAAGGCAAGGAGATGAGAACCTTTAAGTGTGAGCATTGCCACGTGCTCTTTCTTGACCATGTCATGTACACTATCCACATGGGCTGCCATGGATACCGAAACCCTTTGGAGTGCAACATATGTGGTCGCTGCAGCCAAGATCGCTATGAATTTTCCTCGCACATTGTACGTGGAGAGCATATCTTTCACTAGAGAGGTGAATTTCCATGTACTGTTTGAGAAGTATTCCTGGAGGACGTCTGCATATTTTCACCCTCCAAGTAAATGCTGCCTAGGAGGACATACTGTATGTGCATTTATAGCAATTCTTATTAAGCCCATTTAAATCTACAGTAACAAAGATGACACCTTTTGGAATCAAAGATTCTGTTTTATTGGAATGCGTAGAGTAGAATAATCAACTGTATGAAGGTTTAAATGTCATGACTACCATTCATTTGTGGGTGGTTATTAGTCTAATGCTTCTTTCTCTAGAATGGTATACCGTTGAGCATTTGAACACTTTCATAGAGCATCCACATAAATGGTTTTAAGATAAATTCCTAAATTTGCATATATTGACAGTGATAAAAAGTCATGTCATTTGTCACTTTAACTGAAACTTTGCACTCATGGAACTAGTAAGTTGGAGCCAAACATGGCTACCTCTGTTTTCATAGGCTTTGGTTTTTGAGCAAGCCTCAATATTTAAGTTTTAAATGTCTTTTCATCATTTAAATGTATGATAATTATTTATAAAACCACTATACTATATAAAACAACTCAGTGGTCTAATTTTTAAGTTGTATGACAAATGTTTCTAGATTTTATTTATTCTTCTTATTATTTTCTTAAGAAAGAATCAGAATTACAGTACACTCCCATCCTGTGTGTAAGGAATTTGTATGTCCTCTCCATATGTGTGTTTCTTACTGCAGACGAAAGACATTCAATAGGGTGAACTGGTATCGCAAAATTGCCCATAGTACTGCTTGTGTGTGTGTGTGCCCTGTTTTGGACTGACATCCTATCCACAATTTACCCGCAGCCTCGCACTGGTGCTACTTGGGATAGACTGCAGGTTCCAATGACCCTGGTCTGCATAAGTATTTGGAATGTGTGAGGTTTGGAATTTATAACTGTTACCAAAAGACAGCTGGCACTCTATATTTACTTTTCTGATACTTTTTGTGAACAATCTGTGAAAGATGCTTCTATTTTTATCACCTTGTGTGTATGTAAGTAGGGTTTACTTAATCGTTGAAATTAAAATAAAAACTTTTCTTGGTGCACATTTTTGGTTCTGGGGCTTACCAGTAGTGCCTTATAATTATGCTATTGTATATTGGCCACAATTCTTTAGGCTTTATTATATAATTATAATTTTGTTTTCAATAGTTGTTCAATTTTCACATTGAATGTGTATATTTTATTTACATACATTACAATTCTTTCAATTTCTTTTATTCATTTTTCACAGTCATATTTTGATACATAAATGTAAAACTATCAATCACAAAACAATTCCTTAACTGATTTTGTTTAAACATGCCAAACTGTAGTAATATATATGTCCTATTGGATTTGTAGCAAGACTAATTATGTAATGTGGTTACATAATATTCATGTTTCTCTTCATATTGATTTTTTACTTAGGAAAAACTATAAAAATGTCAGTAAAGTTAATGAAATGTGGGACTTTAAACATTTTGCTAGCATTGCATGGATTCTGTACTGTATAATTTACATGTTGCTAATAATCTGTGAACCAGCTGAAGTTCATTTGCTTTTCGCTGTGCTGCAGTTATGCAACTGAAGATGGAATATGCTAGTTTTCTTTAAAAAATGTACATCTCTTTACAGTAAACCTTCTTAAAATGAATACATTGTGAATTGCTGAACATAATGGAAAAAGTAGAAGCAAATATACTTGACCTGGAGTCTGTGGCACAAGTTGTACCTTTTACATGAATCATGTAACACATTTTTCTTTCCAAACAATGACAAAATGCAAAATAATGTTCTCTTTCTTTTTCAAATGAAGCCATTTTATGATTATTTTTGATTAAGTTTATTTCTAACCAATGTCATGGATGAATATATATGCATCTCTTGAAAAAGAATTAAGAGTATTTTTAAAAATCTGCTTTTTAAAATCCTGGGTTAATCCTGGTTCTGCTGGCTGAAGGCTAAACTGTGAGGCAGCCTGCTTCCAGGCTCAAAATTTCTAAGACAGCAGTACACAAGAATAAGGTGAAGCAGGAGACACTGGAAATAACCAAAAATGAAGCAGATAAAGTGCAGAAGCAACTTTCTAATGCCAGAGATGACCGTCAAGTTATCCAGCAGTGCCTCATAAAAGATGACCTCAAGTGACTTTAACATTAAGTGGTGTGAAGTGCACTGCTAGGACTATTCAAATCGGCTCCAAGAAGCAGGACTGAAGACCCATAAAGCAGGGAAGAAGCCCCTGAATTGAGAAATAACTGGGGGAGAAAATTATACTGTTATATATAATAATATATGGATTCATGTGTATTACATTACATATATACAGAATTTATATATACTGCCAAACAATAGAAGCTGCTTAACTGGTCTGATGATCTGAGTGGCACACTTTTATAAAGTAACAGTGTTTTTGCAAACTGTCAGAATCCCGCCAGTTGTTTGAAATGAGCAAGTATCTGTGTGCTTTTGTGGGCGGGTGACTCACGCTGCATGTGCCACACTGTGGTAACGGCACTGCCAGAGTGTCATTCAAACGTGTGAGTGAGGAAGCTTCCGTTTTATCTTATCCAGATGCCCCTTTCTTCCATAACATAAAGTCAGGCTCTGTTAGAAAACACCCCTCCCCCACCGGCACCCACAACCACCATTCTCTACATCTGGCCCTGAGAAAACAAAGTTAGCGGGGTTGAGGGGAAACAAAAATACTGTTATTGAAAGCTCTTAATAATACATTTAGTTTAATGCTTGATGATGTATCAAGCTGACAAAGCTGGAGAGATATAAAACATAACATAACATACACATCCTACATTTAGGGAAAAGCTAAAATGTAGAACAAAATAAAGAAACTACATACATTACTTCAGCAGAAAAAGTTCCCTAGTTACCATCAAAGCAATGCATTACAAAGAATATAGCAAGACCCTAATATGATTCTGATGACCAGAAGTGGGTGGGTAGCTTATTCCACCATCAAGGAACTACACGCAAGGAATGTCTAGAGCGAGACCTTCTATCATGGTGGAGGAATCTTCTGACTGAAAAGGGCAAGGGGAGATTTAGGTTTCAATGTGCGACTTTATGGAGACAGGTGGAGTCTCCATAAATGTCTCTGAAAACCAGCACCAAGGACATGCAAGTGCCTTTAGGAAGTTAATGAAGAAAGACAAGGAGGGTTGTAACATGACAGCATTTTAGTTGATTGAATACCAGATATTCTGCCAGATTTTAAATCATCTGCATTGCTTTGACAGCACGAGCTGGAGCTGTAGTAGTCTTGTCACAAAATGACACATGCTTTGACTGGAACTTCAGCTGCATATTCTGACAAATAAGGCCTGATTTTCCTGATGTTATAGAATAGTAGAAGACCTCAAGCTGCTATTTATACAGGAAAGAATATCTGACAACTTATTATGCAAACCTTGATAGAGGCAGGGAAAAGCTTGGTTTTAGAGATGTTCTGCGATGCTAGCAAGTTAGATTAGAGAAGAGACTGGTATCCAGAGGAGGGAAGGTCAGGTATAGCTGGATGTCATGAATACAGCAGTGATAGGAGAAGTCATGTGACTGGATGATCAGAATCCGGAGAGGTGGTGTTCAAATTGAAGAGGAGAGTACCAAGAACTCAGCCTTGGGGGACACTAATTGTTACCTGCTATGACCTCTACTTTTTGGCCATAACTCACTGGTTTTAATGCAACCTCAAAACGCTTTCTCCATTTATTATTATTATTATTATTATTATTATTAATAATAATAATAATAACAATAATAATAATGATAATTATTATTATAATAATTTGTTATTGTCAGTCTTTTCATGTAGTGTTTATATATCATTTTTTAATTTCGTTTTTTAATTTAAATTTTCTTGTTCTTAACCATAAGATTAATGGGGAAAAAATCCTTTTGTCAACAGAAGAGCAAACCAATACCCCAACTATCTTAGGTACGCAGGACTTTTATCAACAGTTCTCATATTTTAGTCAACTTTGATCACTTTCTGGATGACTGAAGCTTAAAATTACATGACATGCGACAGAAACAGATAAAGAGGGCAAAAAATGAGGCAACTTGTGGTCTCTCTATCTGTCTGGTTTTCTGCTTATGTTAAAGCTTCAGTCCTTTTCCTCCCCAATGTAAATGTCAGCAGTTTCATTTTCCTTTAGCCGCTTTGCTAAACTCTTCCACTTTGCTGTTGATTGATATGCCAGCATTAAAACTGTTAGCAATCATATGCAGGGCTGGAACATCCAAGTTTTTACTGCTATCCAACTGAGTAGTTCAACAAAAATAAATGTCCGAAACGTAGTTTTATTTACTAGTCAGCTTTTAGTACTTGCCCTTTGTCTAAATTACTCACCTCAGGCAAGTGGGTGAGTTTACCTTCCAGGCCTGTGCATATGTTTTATTAAATACATTTACTACATCCTAATAAAGTGTGTGTTCTGGTCCACAATACCTAGAAAGTAAAAGAAAATAAAATCAGTTACAAATACTATGTCTAATATGGCATGCATACAATTGTAATGGCTAGAAGACTTCACTAAGTTCCATGCTTTGTTAATTTTAGCAAAGAACGCAAATGACATCGTAAATAGTTGTATTATGAATTATATACCTGTAATACTGCAATATCTTTGTCATTGATGTTTAAAACAGTGGTTCTTATGGCAATGCATTACATGCAAATGAAATAGATATAATATGATAATATGCAAATTAAGTCTTCAAATAAAAAAATGAATTAGCAAAGCTGAATGATTTTTTTTTGTTACCCTTGATCATTTCAAGGTTTAGAAAAGATATTATTACAGAATGACAATCGTTCCATCCATTCATCGTCTAATCTCTGAGTGAATGGAAACCTATTCTGGGCAGCCGAAGACTGGGTTCCAAGCTGGTTGGGACTCCATTCCATAACAGAGCACATTCATTTGCTATAAGTAATTTAGAGACACCAGTTAGCCTTCGGAAGGAAACTTGCGTGATGCAAGGAGAACTCCACAGACAAGGCAGCGGTGTGAGGCAACCCAGTGGTCCACCATGCCACTCATTCATCACCCCAGTACTTATTATAATTAATTACAAGTATAATTAAACTATGTGACTATCAAAGATTTCAATAGATTGCAGAAGAGTCCATCTTTCACACATAATTGGAGTCAAGGTAGGTCTGCTGTTGTAGTATGTTTTACATTATATGGACAATTATATGGACGTCTTTATGGACCTTGCTTTGTGCACTGGGGTACAGTCTTGCTGGAACAGAAAAGGGCCTTCCCCAAACTGTTCCCACAAAGTTGGAAGTATAGAAATGTCCTAAATGTCTTAGCATGCTGAAGCATTAAGAGTGCCCTTCACTGGAACTAACAGGTCTATCCCAGCGCCTGAAAAACAACCCCATACCATTGTCCCTCCTCCACCAAACATTACTGCTTGAAAAATGCAGTCAGGCAGGTAATATTCTCCTGGCCAAACCCAGATTTGTCCATCAGACTACCAGACAGAGAAGCGTGATTTTGGCGCTCCACAGAACACATTTCCACTGCTCCAGAGTCCTGTGGTGGCGTGCTTTAAACTATTCCATTCAAGATTCAAGATTCAAGATTCTTTATTTGTCATATGTAGTTATAGCTGGTACAACATACAGTGAAATGTTTTTCCCTGGCTGAAAAAGTACTCTCCGACTGTGCTAGACATACTAAAAAATGAGAGATAAGAAATAAGTACTCAACAAAAAGTGGGCAATGCTTGCCATTGTCTATGAGAGTCTTGCATGCAGCTGCTTGGCCATGAAAGCCCATTCCATGAAGCTCTCAGCGCAGGTTTTATGCTGGGGTTAAAGCCAGAGGAGGTCTGGAACTCTGCAGTTACTGAGTCAACAGAGTGTTGGCGACTTTTACGCACTATGCACCTCAGTACTCGGTGACCTCGCTCTGTTTTTTTTACGTGGTCTGACACTTTGTGGCTGAGATTCTCTTGTTCCTAAATGCTTCCAATTGGCAACAATACCACTCGCAGTTGACCATGAAATGTCTAACAGGGAAGAAAATTCACGAACTGACTTATTGCAAAGGTGGCATCTTATGACAGTATGACACTTGAATTTACTGAGCTCTTCAGAATGACCCATTCTTTCATAAATGTCTTTAAACCTTACTACATGGCTAGATGCTTGATATAATACACTGGTGGCAATGGGTCTGAATAAACCACCTGAATTCAATGAATGAGAGGTGTGTTCCAATACTTTTGTTCATATAATGGAGTTGGAAACCACAAACTAGACACCAACTTGGAAAAAGGCTTTTGTTTCTTTGTAACCCATTGTTCAAGTTCTGCATGTATGCTGCCCAGTTTATTGAAATACAACACTGAAATGCGTGAAGCGGGCAAATATTGTGTAAAACTGTACATTTTATATTAGCAATAGAAGGTCAAACTGCTTTGATTTATTTCAATTAGGAAAACATTATTTATTTATTAGGAAAAACTTTGAGTAACCCGTTCAGATGTTTTCTTTATGCCTGCCAACCTAAAACAGACTGTATCACATTGACAATGACACAGTGTGACCACAACATTTTACTAAAGATTCTACATCCTGTCATCAGTCTAACTGTAAATGTTGGGCGTAATTGTACATTTTCCCAGCATAATCTATGAAGAGGCAGTCTTATAAACACTAGGTAACTTTTCCTTACTTAATCTCATACATTCTTTGTGCAGGCTGACATTAACATAAAATGTGGGTGTATTCCCACCTTTATGTAAATATTGTGAGAGGTGCACTCATCAGTCAAACCTTGGGCGATTTTTCCGAGAGGTGATCTTACATCACAATGGAAGTGGGTTTGAAAGAAAGAGAAATACAGTATAAAGTGGGTTAGAAGCAGTTTAACAGCCACTGTTGTAGTGGAAATAGTCATTTGGAGTGGAATGCATCCTGTCATCTTGAAACTAAAAAAACCCCACATGGTACAATGTTGTAGGCAATCAGAGGAATCTCCATTTGAGCTCTAACATGATTTCAAATTGACACATCTGCACAGATATGTTAAAAGAATATATGCACACTGTACAATTTCAAACAAGCAAGAATACAAAACTAGTATACCCAGATATATACTCATAGACAAGCAGAACACATTTATAGGATGAGAAGAACATAAATGTTTACCGGTATGCTTAAAGATTTCATTCCTGTTTTTATACATTTTCACTATCCCTTCCCACCATTTAAGAAATACTTAGACGTATTTTTTCATTTTATTTTTATGCAAGGCTCCAGCCCTAGGAAAAATTCTCACAGTCATTATTTGAATATGTTATCTAAAGGCTACACTGAAGACTCCAGAGAAGAGGTATTAATTCATTTTGGCATCCAAAATGTTACCTTCATGAATGTAGACAATATCTCAAAAAACGTCATTGTAGAATGATGAGGCCGTTTATGTAACATGATACGAGAAAAGACACGGCCAAAACTATTTAAATTCATAGTTGTATACTGACATCTAGCGTTCATTATATTTATAGCCATTATTATACATTCTCGAAACTATACGTAATCCAATGTATCCCCTCAATTAGGGAAAACACAAACGGTCCTAATGTGTAAGTCAATAACTAAATATTATATTTATATTCATAACAATGTGTATTGTTGATATTACTGACATTATGGGAACATTTGGTTCCCACAATGTGATATTTTGACGTTGTACGGACCACTTTTTCCGGGCCCCACAAAGGAAAACTCAATTTTATACAAATCTGTGACTGCAATCAAAAAAATAAAAATGCCAAACGAACTTTGTGTGGATCTTAATAGTTAAGGTTACTGCTGGGTAGGGGTTAAAACTGTCAAAATTTGGAGATAATCATCTAAATAAATAAATGAGTTACTTCGGTGGATACTGCCATCACTGTACAGGAAACTAATTTGCAACTTTATTTAATCTATCTATCTATCTATCTATCTATCTATCTCTCTATCTATCTATCTATCTGAATGCTGGCATTTGGTGGTTATGTCTTGCATACATTGTACTGTATGCCCTTGGAAGA
>JAODJW010000001.1:32416885-32427169 GCA_026777045.1 Hyperopisus bebe | reverse complement strand
TTTTGATAAATGTGCTTAGATGTGTTTAGTACAGTATATGCTCTTCTTGTTTTATCCGGTTCATTTTGTGTTTAAATTCTAAAAAAAAAAAAAAAAAAAGACAAAAAACATATTTAGGTGTAATTTTTTGGGGCCAGGAACCAATTAATTGGTTTTCCATTATTTCTTACGGGGAAAATTCGATCATTCGATCAGAACTCGAACTTTTTAGAATTCGATCCGGGGTTCTGAACGGATTAAGTTTGAGAACTGAGGTACCACTGTAATGTCAATGAAATTATTTCTAAAACGAAAACGCAAACTTATTCCGGTAGCTTAAATTTTAAATTAATTAAAAGTTTTTCTAGTTGTAGGTATGCTTTGGTAACAGCTTCTTTCATTTTTTTTTAGCTTGTAATTATGAAATATTCTAATTATTTACATTGAACCGCCCAGTATGTGCATGATTTGCCAAAGTCATTTGCTGTTTAAATGTAACATAAATCTTACTCTTTGTTTAGAGTATTGGTACTTCCCAATACTGCCTCTGATAAAGCTGTTTGCTCTGCGAGGTTCAAATTACTAAGGGTATTCTACTGCTTGTGAGGGACTCCTTCTGCCATTTCCTGAGCTTCATTCTGACTTCCCTGTCTGGAAAAAGACTATCGGTCTTGATTTGTGCAACTGGGATGTTTACATTTTAACAAATTACCCACGATAAGTGTTCAAAGAGTTGGAATTCAGATCCTTTCTACCCTTATTGTGTGTATTCAGATGGAAGGCACTTGTATATGCAATTGTGGCCTAGGTATATGCAAATCTGGCAGGTATAAACTGCAGTGTTAATTATAAGTAAATACTTCTTATTTATGGTATGAAATAGGAACAAGAGTCCAGGCTTGATAGATCCCTTCTTGGTAAATTTTGATTTGGTAGATTTTGCCAACCGGGGAGCAGAAGCTTTTTTTATGGGGCAGGGTTCAAACCCATTGTTTTACTGTGTGGCTGTGTGCCTGCAAGAGGCTTGTATGTCTTAACAGGCTTATCTCACGAAACAGGTTACTTGTCTGAGAACTGCTTCTGTATGTGTGGTACCTTTACATGCCTCTCTATATGTATTGAATGTGTTTGTGTATCTGTACATACAGTGTACAATTATGTTTGTGTGCATACCGATAACACACATATAAGTAACCTTATTATACTGTATAAGCCACACTAAAGACAGAGTCCTGGCGCTGTGTGATCAGAACTGTCAATACCACAGACACACATAAAGGGCTCACACTAATCTGAAAAGCCTCTATGTTGTAGTGAAAGCATAGAGCAGCTTGGTATCTGTACCCTGCAAATGCCTGTCTGGGCCTGACTCTACACTCTGCTTTAGCTTAGTATTAATATGTAGCTGTTTAGTAGCAAATGATTTTAGTCGCACAGCTTACAGTTTTACACTTAGACTTAAGTAATTTAGTTTCCAGCTCTATTAATAACAGTTACTTAAAATTACTTGCAAGTTCCCATTGTGAATGTGGGATTCATTTCGTAAAGGGAGATTTATGCACTAAGGCAGTCTCCCAGTTACTAGCATTTAGACAGCTTATAAACATTCAGAGCTTTACCAAAAAGAACAATCACAGCTGAAACTTGTTAATGGCATATGGAGATCTTCTGCTTAATATGTTGTATTCTGTCTTTGGATTTCTCATAAGGAATATAGTGTCTGTAATTAACGAAGAAGTAATTCTATATTCAGAAATGCTCATATGCATTTTTAGGATATAACTCTGTTTTGGGAAGAAGCCAGCTCTGTAAGCACTTAGTATAAATACTCTTCTGGGACAAGAACCTATAACATTTTGGTTACATGCACATGGCTCATTCTGAAAGCTTTCTTAAATTATAACTTTTATATCTTATGATGGGTTTGCATTGCTTGTTCAACACTTTGATTCATAGATTTGAACTTATTGGTGTTGTTAAATGTCAAATTTTACCCATGTGGCATATTTAGATATCTGCCAAAATCTAAATTAGGTATAAATACACAAGACCACACCATCTGTTGTCTACGTTTGTTGTTGTTGTTTTGGGGGAATGGTATCTATATTGTAAGATATTTTATTAATACTAGAGAGGCAACCAGCATCAAAATGTGAGCAGAGTTGAGCTTTCCTGTGATTGACAGCATCACTCCCATAACTGTGAACACACCAGTTTACTGATTCATCTGCTTTGAATACTTGAACTTTTCTCCTTCTCAAAGTTCTTATTTTTCTTTGAGGGAGCAACAAAGGAATGCTGTAGTATGACAATGAAATTTGTCTAACCTCCACAATGGCTCATTCAGTACTGCAATATAAAGAATTAAATACAAGATAACTGTGTCAGCAGCTGACAAGTGTAAGTGATTTGTTTTATTTTCCTTCTCCATACAGAGTAAATGAATGAACAAATGAAAGAATAATCATAGCTTGGCAACTCGGGTAGAAAGGCATCCTGTCACATCATAAAAATGTTTCTTGTGCTTTGTACAGTACTAGTTGTATTGGTGACTTTAAAATATGCATAGCTAAACTGCAGTTAGTTCAATACAATGTGCAATGGACTTATTCCAGCCCTGATGTTCTATGTTTGTGAAATAGGCTTTAACAACATTAGTTTCCTGCATTACATTGTGTTACATGCACCTAAGCAATCTTTTACAGAGATCTTTAGGCAATTGCAAACAGGATCAATAAGTATGGTGCAAAAGATTTTCAGTGTGTCACATTGACATTAGCAGTTGATAGCAGATGCTTAGTTGTGGACCTTGGTGCCCCACACAGCACAATGAATGTTGGGATATTTTGTCCTTTAATGCTCCTTTTGCACTGTTGACCTGTAATAAAGAACCCTGCACTGAATAGTGGCAGCTGTGAAGTGAGGGCAGCGAAGTTCTGTGTGTGAAGAAGAAATGGTGCACTCTGCTCACATGTATGTGTGCACGCATGACTGTTGCATGGACGGTCTCATTAATGGGCTGCCCTATGATGTGGCTTTCAGCATCCCAGTGGTAGGGGGCCATCAGAGGAACTCACAGTGTGTGAGGTCACCTTGCAGCTGGGAAAGAGTAATACAGCTGTAAGGTCACTTAAAATGCTTGCATATGAGGGTGTATACCCTCAGAATGTAATGGCCAGACTGGGTAGAACCAGAAACACATGTGATATACACAAAGAAGGAAATTAAGTATTGTATACTGTTGGCATCATGCTGTATGTTAATACTTACCAGTGTAGAATAGTGGTACTTTATTCATTCCCATGGGTAATTGTGTCCTTGCCTAATGCATCTTGATATTCATGAGATACTGTACACACACAGATGAGAGCAAGTTTGGGGCATGGTCGCAGAGCATGGTCAGTCAGCATCCAGAACCACTGGAGCAATTGGTGTTATGGGCGGCTTTACTGTGCCAGCCAATGGATTGAACTTTCCATTTATGGAAGAGCCATACACCATCTTAAGTTTATCGACACAGACTGCTATCTCAAAATCTAAATCTAAAATTTCCTTGACTGTCCATTTAAAATTTGCACCAGTGTCCTGCTGATGAGTATAGTGCTGTAGCAGGAGTTTACATTTGACAGTGACGCATCACCTACTCACTTGCTGTGAGTATGTGGGGGAACAAACTCCAGTGAAAAAGTGCTGCCACCACCATTCAGGGAGAAAAATGAACTGAAGCACAATGCTCTACTAAGGGTTTAATGACCACTACTGCTGGGAGGAAGACAAGGGCCACAAGCACAGAGCCTGCTGTTCCCTTAACACTGCACTCTCCAGCTCTAATCCTTCATGTTGTGCCTCTTTGTACAGACACAATATTTCCCCTGGCAAGGTGAGACATTGTTGCTGCTGCATGATGGTTGGTAATATACACAAGGGGCAAGTGAAGAGAGAGAAAGGCATACATTTCTGGGGATAACTCAAGGGTAACTGGGAGGTTTTACTTGGCATGTGGAATCGGTGGGCAGGAAGGGACAGGAAGAGGTTCTATAGTGTGGGTGCGAGTGCCAATATTATAGTACATTCCACTTGCAAACCCAATTTATTACTTCCCCACACCCCCAGAACTAGTGTCAGTGACAGGGACATTTTACAGTACCGTGCAACATGACGCTGAGCCTGTCCTCATTTTCAAAAATGAGGAGGAGGTGTGCCTCCCCCTTGCCTCAAGGAAGCCTTGATTTTAAATGACTGTGACTGTTAGCTGGGCACTCAGACTTCTGTCCATATATTATGATAGCAGAATGAACCTTTTCGCAGATATTGACCACCCACACTGTTGAAAGAAAATATTTCCCTCACCATAAGAACTGGAAGTGATTCTAGAATGTTGGACAAAGAAAGTATCACCAGCAGAGTTACAACTACAAGATGAACAGTATCAGTAAGCATGTTAAAAATCACTGGGCTTCACTTCACCCTGAATTCCTGCATTTTTGGGTCTGATACTTTACAAGACAGAGCAGGACATAAAATTTGTTTTTTCGTTTTAAAGTAGGGATTAAAATTTTAACTTGGCCTATTACCATGATGTAGTATGTTCCAGGCGCCCCTGGCTCCACTGGGTAAGAAGATAGAGTGGGTTCAATGTCCTTTCAGCGCCAAGCAATACTCCCTGCCTTGTTACTGCACAAACTGTTGAGTTCAACAATGGTTCTTTGCTGGTTATAAGAAAGTCCCTTAGACAAAGGGGATCTTTGATTGAACTGTGCCTCAAATAATGCTTGGCTGCATACAGTAGAGTAACTGTTTTAATTGCCACCCTACTTTGTAACAGACCAAACTTGTGGAATTCAAGAAATACAACTACGCTTGAGTGACTTTAACCCCTGACAAATCCATTATTGGGAACTTGGCTTGAGGATGTGCACTTTATGTTTTGGAGAATTGTTTTTAACTGCTTACATAGAGTTCAGCGGTACTATTTTACTTGACAGGCCACATATAATTCAGTATTATGCTATTGCTTATGTTTTAATTAACCAAAAACTAAGTCTTAGGTACATATCATTTTCAAGCTATTTAATGATTAGCTAATCATGATGTGTTTTATGAAGCTGTTGTTATATTCCTTACTGTATGTTAATTATGTCAATCTTTATGAATTACTGAAAGAACTAGTGAAGGAACAAGTCATGAATAACACAAGTTAAATATTGATCTTATATTTGTTCATTATAAATGAATCATGATGCAAATTTTTTTTTCCAAAGCAGTTACTGAATTTGTTGCTATATCTGTAAATTCTTTAAACCTTTGTCACGTCCAGAACAGGAAATAGGTGAAGGGAGCCGCGGAGACGAATGAACGGGGTTTATTCTGGGCTGACACACTCCAAAACACACTAACTTTAGGAACATCAATGACCAGACTGGGGAAAGCATACCTAAGACCAGACTTAAATACACTGGACTAATGACGGCAACAAGAAACAGCTGGTAAACACGGGGATTCTACACTGGGTATATGAGGGGGCGTGGCACACTGGAGGATCAGAGGAGCCGGGCATGACACCTTTGTGAACTACTGAAGGGACATAATGAATAACACAAGTGAAATACTGATCTCCAGTTTGTTTATCATTAATGAATCGTGACGCATCTTTTACCTCAAGTAGCGAATATATTTGTTCAGTAGTGAGTATTGGTGCCTCCTAATTTAAAATAAACATGCTTCAGTTTGCACTAAAATGCCGTTCAGCCTGCCAACCTTGAAGATTTTTATTTATGGCCCTAATTTCATTTGTGCTCACAATTTGACCCTGGAATAAAATATTTTATGATCAGCCATTTTTAGGTGTCCAGAATGTCAGTGTCATTTACTGGATGACACAGCCTCTCAGAGATTTTGTGTCTAAATTTGCATTCAAGATAGAATCCTGGTTGTGATTTTTAAAAATGCTGACTATTCATATTCAGCACATAGCTGCCCTCTAGGGCGTGGAAACTTTACTCAAACTCCTAAACAGTACCTGTCTTCCCATTTGTAGACATTGGGCCTCATTCACTAATATTTTCTTGAGAATCCTCTTAAATTGGTTCCTACGAAATATGTTAAGAACAAATTACGTCGGATTCATGACGTGTTCTTAGGTAGCAGAATTGTCCGCAGCTTTGTTCTTAAGAATGGTGAATCCCACGTCTTCGTAACTGAAAGCGCGTGCCAGTTTGTCCTAATTAGCATAGGGAAACACCCTGCAATTTCCCATAAAAGGGCATGAGACTGTAGGGCCGTGTGCAAGGAATGGGGAAGAGACGCGCCGGCTGAGAGCCGCTTGGCACTAAGAGGAAAAAAGTAGAAGTATTAATACAGTAAAATCCTGTTATAGTGGACTCGCTTATAACTGAATAACGGACGAGGTCCCGGCCGTGCGCCTTTAACAACATGCAGAAAAAGCACCGGATACAGGAGACTCGCGTAACGGAATTTCGCTTATAACGGACAAACATCTTGGTCCCCAGGGGCGCTTTTAGCTGTAGTTTTGTTTTGCTATAACGGACATACAGGCTCCACCTACAAGGCGCATGGCATGCCGGTGATATCCAGCGCAGATACATCGTCGGGATTATTAATAGTCACGCATGTGGTCAGGTAAAGTTGGATTACTGCATTTACAATATAATAATCTATACCACACGTGTGTCTGCTGGGGTGTCGCATGAGTAAATGGTGTCCTGTAGTTGTGTTCTGGGCATACAGCAACTGGATATAACGGACTGTTTTGCCAAGTCCCTTGAAGTCCGTTATAACTGATTTTTACTGTATGGGGAGGTAAATGCAAATAGACACGATATTTAGTAGCGTAACCAGTGCATATAAAGCCCCCAAGAAAGCTGATACATGGAAAGATATCACCTTCTCTGTGAGCGCCGTGTGCCTAATAAATCTAATCGATCTTCAAACATGCGTTCCCTTCTCAGAGCACGATTAGCAAGCTTTTCAAGAAGTAACAGAAATGCCATTTTGATAGCAAGGCCAATGCGCAGAAACAGACCTGTTTATAATCCGCATGATCGCCATTACTACCATGAAAATAATTTTCACACTTTAAAATAATTTTTTATATTTTACTTTTATAAATTATTCAAATACTCTCATTTTATGAACTGTAGAATGAACAAAACTGCTATAACCGATTATTTTGAACAAACTATCATTACTCAAATGTGCGTACGAATGGTCTTGAGTGTGCGTAGATTCTGTTCTTAGCTAAGAACAAATTCGGATAAAACATTGGTGAATGTCAGAATCTTCGTAAAAAACTGCGTACGTTTAGTTTAAGAATAAATTTGTTCGTATGAACGGTTGGTGAATGAGGCCCATTGTTTTAAGGGCACATTCCATCTCACATTTAATTATAACACTGTCTCGTTTCATTTAAATGTTTCTTCATGATTGCGGATTTCCACTGTGACCAGTTATAGCCATATTTGTGCAAGGTAAAAGCCTGGCTGCTCCCTCGACCATTTCTGAAATGTAGACCGTTGCTGGTCCCCTTTCATTAGCATTTAATTACCCAGGTTCTTCAATTGCAGTTGTTGGAATTCTTTTAATTAGTGCAACATGGTGCTAACTTAAAGGGGCACAAGTGCCAGTTTCTATCAGCTTAATGGCAGCTCATAAGACAAACCTCCATGGTAGTACAGGTTGCACTGGTGCTCTGACCAATGTTGCCAACTATTTTCAATGTAAAGTAGCTAAAGTCTGCTCGAAAAGTCGCCAATGTCGCTAGATAACGTCATGCGTATATTTGCATATCGATGACGTATTTACGTCGCATTTGCATTCTGCGTTTTTTCCCCAATCCTTCGTCACGTGTCCAATATAAAACCGTTATCAATTACGTTACATATTGCACATGCGCAGCTCATTCACATCTATGTCAGCTGCCGTGCGGTCACGGGAATATGCTGCTCCTTTCAGCCGGAGCTAGCGCTCACTGATCAGAGCAGACACAGGGAGATGAGTAACTGTACCGGGAAAGCAAGACCTCGCGCTTACAGGACAGTACTGGCGACATTTGGAAAGTTGCTAAGGTTTGTCTAAAAGTCGCTAGATTTGTCGCTAGGCGCTTAAAAAAAAAAAAAAAATCATCAAGGGGGTCTGAAAAGTCGCTAAGTTGGCAACACTGGCTCCGACAAGCCAGTGTGCTTATGCCAATGCCTGTGTAATACACAGTTTGGATCTCTGTATGGGTCTGTGCTAAGATTGCAGGAATACATCATATGCCATTGATTTGTATACATGAATGACTGAAGGTAACCATCATTCTACAACAAATGAATAATATAGTAAAAACCAAAAACATTTACTTATTCGTTTTGCAGCAGTCTATAAAATAATTTTATTATTGCAGGTAACTGTAAAAGTAATTTAATTTATCATATTCAGTCACGTGTGTGTGTGTGTGTGTGTGTGGATCAGGTGTATATTACATTGTAAGGACCAAATGTTCCCTGCAATGAGAGAAAAACCTGTTGATGTTTTGGGGACCATTTTTCAGGTCCCCACAGAGATCTGTGAATGCAATCAAACCTGAAAATGTCAAAAGTCTTGTATTTTGTTTGGGTACCTACGGTTAAGGTTAAGGCTGGGTAGGGGAAAAGGTTGTCATGGTGGGATTAGAGTTTTGCCTATAGAGATGAATGGAAAGTCCCCACAAAGACACAAAAATATAATTACAAGCCTGAGTGTTTGTGTGTGTTGATATGGTGAATAACATAGACATTATTGTCATTTGCAATATTATTTATAAAAAAAAATTTTGTAGCTGGTAATGTAGGTTTGCTTGCTTTATCACAACAAATATTTATTGATCATATTTTTATATAATGTAGGCAGGGTCAGATCTGTGTAAACAGTTTTGTCATTCCATCATTTCACATTCTGTCTTAGAGTTTTTCTATATACCCTTTATTCAGTGTTTCTCCATAATGACTCCATGCTGTAAATTCTACTATAAACATTGCAATAAAAATACAAATGCACAATGGACTCAATTTTTATTTTGTGTATTGATTGCAATTTACTCTCACCACTTTGATGGAGGCAAGCATGGAGGTAGACAGTTGAACCTGGAAAATCAGGCAATCAAAGGGCTAAGGTCTGATTGTCCTGCACTTTTACCTAGTTCCAGTAGTTCTTGATGTTGCTGTAGTTGTGTTGATAGATGCACCTGATCAAGTTGTTGCAGCCCTTTATAAGATGAGTCAGGACAGTAACACATTCACACACATCCTTACAAGGGATCTCTAAAGCTGTGATTCACATTTTTATTTGATTTATGTTTAATAATGAATGATTGTTTATGTTTAATATTGATTACTTTTGGAAGGAACAACACTAGGTCACACCATTTTCTTTTTTTCAATTACCCAGCTTGCCATCATACTGAAAAGACAGGTATCACATTGTGGTTTTGGGATAGTATTGCACATTATTCATGCACGACATTGTTCTATTGTAATTTCCTCTCAGTCGGAAAGGTTCCTGATGCTTATTTGACGTATTCCTGTTTGATTTATCTATTTGGAGTACAATAACTTTGTTGCTGTAGCTGAATTATTGTGTAAAGCACATCTGCTTAGGATTAAACGGTCATATTTTTCATTAAATTATTATTTATTATATCATGTTTTTTGGTTCATTTACTAATAAATTATGTAATTTCAGTGGGTAGTGCTTAGGTCAGTTATAACCATTAGAAGGACAAATTTATTTTTACCCATTTGCTTGAGTGTACATATTTATATGTATATTATCTGTGTGTGTATATATATCACAAAATGAATGAAACTGAAATGCATCCAACATGGAGTCTGATCAGCAATATTTTAATAATTAATTTGCTGCTTATCCTGTTTGTTTTCAATGGATGTATTCTGATCTCATCTCATCCATAGAAGTGAGTATCTATTAATGTAGTGTCGATGCATGAGTGAGTAAGGTTCCTGCTGGGGACTTGGTAGGACCTTGGAGTTCAGTGCATGACTAATCCCCACACAGGCATCTGAAAGTGATTACCTGGCCTTGTAAACCTCTGTGTTTCCATGCCAAATAGAGGATTTCCCATAGTGACGGGGAAAGTCCCTATGTGTTTTTGTCCAAAAATGTATAATGGTTTTTCCTTTTTATTTTTATCATATTGTATCTAGAGTATGTAAAAAATCAACATGTAATGTACACTCACCTAAAGGATTATTAGGAACACCTGTTCAATTTCTCATTAATACAATTATCTAATCAACCAATCACATG
>JAODJW010000001.1:32397622-32415423 GCA_026777045.1 Hyperopisus bebe | reverse complement strand
GATGTTGCATAAGCTTGTGGAAACAATGCCATGACAAATGTGCGCCATAATCAAAGCTAAAGGCTGTCCAACGAAAACTTCAAATGGCGACTTTTTTTTTGGCCGGACAGTGTAGATGCTACCCTGAACTTCATAGTCATGGTAGCAGGATTGCCAGTTTTGGTCAACTGGAATGAGATTTTAATTTGACACAAGTCTGCACACACATTAACATGCATTTACATGTAACAGTCTTATTACCTTGTAAATAGTCCATAGAGTTTGCAAACTACCCCAGTGCTTTGATGTAGCTAATTAAAGGTTTATAATGGAATGAAATACATTTCTCATAAAATTCCTTGCATGAGCATGAGAATCTGAAAGTGTGAGTGTCGTGCCAGATACGTGAGAGTTAGAAACCCTGTGGCGTGGCTTTTTGAATGAACAGGTAAATATTCCAGGTACATATTTGTTGGACCCACTGTGTTGTCCCATGGAAGGCCACTTCAAAAGGTTGAAGAAGAGTTATCCTTATAATATAGAAATAAAAAGGTACAGACTGAATAAGTGAATAGATTTAAAATAGTCATTCTTAGGGCAAGGATCATTATAATGCAAGATACCTGTGTACCATTGGTACTGGTTAATCAATATGGAGCTGGCTAATATATTGAACTATAAAGTGAGCAATACCAAGTTGACTGTATTGCTCAGATTTTACAGAATCCCTCTCTCACCCTAACCCACTGTACTGTTCTCACTCATTGACAGGATTTCTGGCTAAAAGGTCTTAATTTTTTCCTGTGGTTTGTGACAGCTGTAATTCACATCAGCTCAAGTCTGGGGTTTTAATTCTGGCAGTGGTTGTTTGATTGCCTCAAGGATATCTTTAGCACTTTATTGCAGGGATTTATACTGATTCCAGGGAATGTGAACGAATAGGCACTTAGCTACCAGCATGCAAAGCGGGCGGGATTTGTTTTCGGTTAAGGCATTACACTTTGTTTAATTTGCTTAAGTGCCGTGTGTTTCTTGGCTTAATCAGAGGTGTGGGTACACAAATGCTCTTCTTTCGGGTTGTTATTTATGGCCATAATACTTTGGAGGTCTCCCTGTATTAACTGCTGCTTTTAAGGAGAAGCCATTCCAGTCATAGTGAGCAGATGTCAAAAAAGTGGGTTGTGTGAATCATTATAGTTAAAATAAAGCCATGTGCTTATACATGTTTTGATGCACATACACTTAAATTGATAAATGTATTTTCAAAAAATGGACATCTGGCATCCTTCCCTGAAATACCTGGGATAGGCCCCAGGCCCCTCTATGACCCTAGACAGGATAAATTATTCGAGCATGGATGGATGGATGGATGGGTGGGTGGGTGGGTAGGTGGATGGATTTGTGTAATCAGTTTTTGTAAAATCATTTTGCTTTTGGGAGTTTTTATATTCAGGTGTCTTTTCTTTTTTGATTCACAGTCTGCACATAATCATTTTCAGTTATGGGGATCCCCAACAATCCCTCACGATCATGTGAATTTCCTCTGTGTCACTTACCCTAGTGAAAGTGAATAAACCTAACCCTTCGAAAGTGTCTCTTTTAGAGCAGGGGGATTCTGCTTTTCATAAAACGAGGACCCCATCTAAGTCCTAGGGTTGGGGGGGGGGGGTTGGCTGTCTTAGAATTTCTTTTTTCCATGGGGATCCCCCTTAATATTTTTGTTTGTACTAATTATTTTTATCTCAGTCTCTATGTTTATAATTCCCTTTCTAACACTTCTCGACGAAAAACTTGAATTATTCCTTTTTTATTCATGTTTAAACTCAAAATATCTGAATTATATCACATCGAGTATGTTGTTTTAGGGCAGGGGTGGCCAATCTTATCCGCAAAGGGCCTGTGTGTGTGCAGGTTTTTGCTGCAACTCCCTAATTAGATTACTAATTAGATGAGTGATTGGCTGAAGAGTCCTCACACCTGGATTTGAACAGCAGACCTACTGGTTATCCCAAAAACCTGCATACACACCGGCCCTTTGTGGATGTTTTAGGGGTTGAGCATGATTATATTGCACAAAAGTATCACTGTCTGTGAAATGAATTGTACTGTGAAATAGAATGGAGTTAGCAGGTGAACAGTAAAATGTTCATTAGTGAATGCCTGGCTATATGAATAAGTCCCACTAGTTCTTATTTTTAAACCACAATCAAAATGACAGTTTGGGTGGCTGGGCAGTTGAGACAGGGGCACCATTTGCTTGAGGATAAATGGCAGCAGTGCTTCATAACAAGATGGCAGTACAGTGTGATGGACTTCATTGATCAGATTTCTTATGATGAAATGAAAAGCCCGAGAACTTAATTCTCCAGCTTTATAAATAAAAAATCAAGGTATCAGGGAATGGTAATATTGGACAGATATTAGCAACCCTGGAGAGTAATAAAATTCATTGCGGTTGGTAATGAAACATTGCACCAAAGTTATATGAATTCTGTTATACTACATTATGATGGACTTCACTGGCTTTTTTGATAGAAAGATATAAATATGGAAGTTAAAGCATTGTATACATATATGAGGCCTCGCCTATAAATTCTGATACCACTCCTTCACTTTAACACGATTCCTCTCAAAATCTAGTTTGTAACATTGTAACATTTATTTTTAAGTTGAACTAGTCAATACCATAAATCAATTAAGAAATACTATTTGATTACATACAATTATATATCTTTCCCTCCTGAATGTTTAGATTATTGATGAGACTGTGGATTGACTCAAATCAGGCTCGACTCTTTGATTATCTTCCATTACACTTAGGCCATTGTTGATTGCAATCTACAACTGTGGCCTGTATTTCATTTGTCATTGCTCTGTGTCTTTGCTGCCTTCTGTACTGTGACCCCCCTCAACCCCTTACCTAATCACTCCATATAGTAACATTCTCGGGGGGGCATATTCACAGAAACATAAGGCACAGGACAAGGGTACCCCAGATCAGTGGATGCAGTGAATGATCGGTGGATAGAGTATACATGTATACATGAATGTGATTTTGAGGATAGTGACACTTTTTTGATGGTAATCATAGGCTGTTCCTATTAAAACCTTGTTCATCTCATAATGTCCAATTGCTTAGTAGATGAGACTCACTATTTCAGGATGAAAATTAAAAAAAAATAATAATAAGATAGCACAGTCTTTTAAACAGGGATTAGCTGTAACCTTTACTGACTTTCTGTTCAATACAGCCTTGCTACAGCAATCACTTTAATTACTTTAAGGACTAGTTTCATTTCTTGCACTCTGTCCACTTAATTTTCTCCTCTCCCTAACTCCTTTTATCCTTCCATTAACTTGTCCTTGCATTCTTATACTTCCAGGATATTCCCAGGGTATTTTTCTTTCCTGTTTTTTATTACTTCAATTTTTTTTTCATTACAAAAATAAATTTATGAAGACTTTTTTTATTGTTATTCTTATCTTTACAAGGCTAGTCACACAGACTTACTCAAAGCAATTTGACTCAAAGCAATTTGACTCAAAGCACTGTACCTAGACCAAAGGGTATAGTCCTTAAGAAGCAATAATCTTCTTTATTTTTTTCAAATAAATTCACTTTTTAAATAACACCTAGACTTTTCAGTGCTTCATGTTTTGTTTGTTTATGCCTGTCCATTTTATCACAGTCCAACATGTAGGCTATAGTTTCAATTATTGAGCTACATGTTGGAACAGAGAAGAGTGCTGTTCTTGTAGAAGACTATTCACGTAGTAGTATCTATAGATATGGAAGGTATATATAAGTTTCTCTGAAGAGAATGGTTTGCTAAGTAATCATGCAATGACTTTCCTTGTCAGTAAAACACTAGAGAACACGTAACAGAAATTTAAAGTCATATGTAATACATGTCATCAATTAACCATGCTGTGTTTTATGCCTCAGTGTTTTAAATTGGTAAAATTTGTAGTGTCCTGTGATTCTGTCCCATGTTACTGTGAAGATGCTATTAAATTTCCAGCTTGCTAAAAACCCTGGTAAGTTTCTGCACAGTCTAGTGTTTTGGCACATTTTGGTATAGGGGGTGGGGTTTGCTGTCCACCTGTTTTGGAAGCTTCGGTGCATGACCACCTAATGCTTTACTCTCTGTTACTTTGATGTCAGCGAATCAATTAATCCCCTTGGTCGTAATCCATGCCTTTGAATGTCATTTAATTAAATCTATAGTGGCTTGTTTATTGAGCCCATGAACCCATTGCATTTTGAATTGTTTAATGGCATTGTGATTCGCTGTGTGGTCAGGGAAAACCACACATCTTCCTTCAGTGAAGGATCCCCTTTTTCCGATGATGAAAAGTGAACTAATGGAGGTCTATTGTGGCCACAACTCTTAAATACTTTAGAATTGTATGCTGAAAGCCAAGATTTGTTGTTCTAGGGTTTTGTTTTGTGCGGCAACAAAGAGTATGACAGTACTGCTCTAAGGTAAATCATTGAAATTGTAAGCTGCTTCGGAAAAAATTATTGTGTACATTGAAACATAACTTTTGTTTTGTTAGTAAACATTTGTACAGTCTCATTGAGAAAATAGATGCTTTTGTGCTGTCATTCTGTGCAAGCTGTGCCACCAGCCTTGGCAATATTCTAATTGTGATACACTGAAAAAATAATAAACAGGATTTACTTTAAAAAGTAAAAATTTTGTATTTGTAAAATAAATCTGTAGTTTTAAGTAAAATGTATTAGTGTAAGAATTAACTGTAAGACTGATAAAACAAGCCAGTTAAACCTATATTGATGTTCTTTTCATTTTCTATATAAAAAGATCTGTATGTATTCAGAACTTATTTTTACAAAATAAATCTTAGCTCAAACAAAAAAACATGTAATGGAAATACATATAAATTTCTTTTTATAATTTAAACTAACAAGGAAATGTCCCTTTGGCTGAACAATCTGCACAAATATAGCAGCAGTCACCTTTTCTCAGTCACAAATGCTTCACCTACAATGAAGAGCAGCTATGACATCTTGAAAGACATGCTTCAAGAAAACAGTACAAACTTTAAATGTTTCTCCCTTCAAAATATAACCAATTATCCAAAATAGTCATGTCTTTTCTATCAACAATATTACCCAAATGGTGTTGATAGACAGGTGACAATAGCATCTTACAGTCAAGTAAGATACTTTATTAATGACTGTACAAGCACAGGTGCTTAAAAATTTTGCAGCTGTCACCTATTCTGTCTTGTTTTCCTATGAGATGCGTACATGAGCACACACACACAGGTTTGTAATTGTATCTTTGTGGCAACTCTTGATTAATTTCTATTGGGAAAACATGAACACCTTAACCCCTACTCAGCCCTAACTTTAACTTTAAATAACCAAACAAACTAAGAGACTTTTTGTATTTTTAGTTTTTCATTGGAATTAATAAATATTTGTGGATACCTGAAAAAAGGTTCCCACAACATCAAAATAACGAGTTTTTATCACATTGTGGGGGATGGATACACACACACACACACACACACACACACACACACACACACACACTCACACACACACACACAAAGACATGAGAGCAAAGCTTGCCGACAGAGTGCAGGGTCAGCCATTTTTCTGGAGCACCTGGAGTAGTTTGTGGGGTTAAGGACCTTGCTCAAGGGCCCAAAAGTGATATGATCACTGTGCTGGCCAAGGGATATGACCCAGGAACTGTCAGGACAAGGGCACAGACTCCTAACCCAAAGAACCACAGTCTGCCCTAAAATGCAAACTGTACAAACAGAAGCTTACTCAGAGCCAGGGGCAAGATTCAAGCCAATGGTCTTGGGGGCATAAGGCCACAGTGCTACATGCTGAGGCACCACACCACCTATAGAAGTATGAAGTTTGTTCTGCAAAGCTGGCACTTTCAGCATCATATTCATTGAGTCTAGCTTAAGGAAAAATTAAGTTTTCTAAAATTAAATCAAAAGTTTAGAATACTTCAAAAGGACACAAGTGGCTTAGATTCAAGCTTGAACAAGTCCTATGTCCTTGGCAACATTCTTGCCCCCTACCAATACTCTGCCCTTGGTAACAATGAAAACTGTAGTGGGACTTTCACTGCTGACAGCTGGACTCATTGCAGTGATCTTCTGAAACATAGATGAAGCATGTTGAGCATAGTTGTTTTTATGTAATCCTTGCTGACATCATGCAGCAAGTTTATAGCAAATACACTGAAAGGCAGTAAAATTAGTCTACTAAACATAGTTTTAAACACCAGGAATGTATTTCGGTTTAAACAAGACAGGGCTCAGGAGGTTCTAACATGGCAGATTTTTAGATGCAAAAGCTCAATTACCTACCATTTAGTTCTTTCTATTGGATATGGTAATTTCTCTTCTGTTTGGAATTCAAAACAAAATCATGAACTGAGCATGACGTGTATTGGTAGTCTTGTTCTTTGTACAATTAACTGCAGCTGCATATTTAACTTTGTACAATTAAGTGAAGTAAGCTTCGATACACTAAGGACAGGTACAGTGAGTACAAAGGTATAAAGGTAACTTTCCTTCTCTGTGGCATTGCTTGCTGCCTCTTCCTTAGTTGCTGTTACTGAAACATTAATACATGCTTTCATCACTATTCACCTTGACTATTGTAATAAATTGATGATTGACCTCACTTCTAAGTATCTTCACAAATACAGTACGTTGAAAATTCTGCTGCCAGTTTACTGACGTATACTAAAAATCCACCCACATAACCCTGTTCTTCATGATTTACATTGGCTGACAGTTACTTTCAGAATCAAATATAAAGTAATACTTAACTACAAAGCTCTTCATGGACTTGCCCCTTCTTATCTGTCTTACCATCTTCCCTATAAGCAGGCTCAGACATTAAGAACATTAAAGCTCCAATTTCCTCGTGGTACTAGCTTAATATGTGGGGGGAAAAGTGATTCAGGGGTTTAGTAAATGTGTCAAAATATAAACCCATGGTTTTTACACATTTTTACAAATTATCAGAATTCCCTTGTACCCTGCTACAGGCTTACTATACAGTTCTGTATGTTCCCCTATTTCCTCTGAAAATTAGTTTAGTTTTTTAGCAACAAAATAGAAAACACCGCATGCAGTCATTTGCTTGATCAAGGTGTTGCCAGTATAGCAAATTATTCTCTGCAATTAAATATTAAAAAGTGAGATTTAGATCTCAATAGCCTAAATGTTTTGTATTGACTTAATTCATAATTATTTATTCAATAAATTTGTTTTTACCATCTGTCCACTTTTAGAAAACAATGATACTATTTAATTAACTACAAAAAGGTGGGAGCTGTGTTTAAGAAAATAATTTGAAAGAAGTTGTCTGGAGTAAGTCAAATAGACAGCTATGCATGTATAACTTTTTCATTATTTCTCCCAAAACACGTCTGAGCTTTAGAGCTGAGGGATTTATTCTTTGTCTGTTGTATCCTTTGGATTGAGTTTGAAGTGAACGTTCGTCTTTTATCAAAAGAAGTTTATTTTAATTAGCCTGCATACCTATCCTGGTATTCGCTCGTTGCTCAGGACAGGTTATGTGAAAAACTTTTATGCCTCTCAGGAGGAAGTATTACTTAATGAGCCTTTAAATTACGTTACACAACTGAATCAAATTCACTGTCAAATATTGAAAATGCAGTATGGTGACTGAACTGCATGGCCATGAAGAGCTTGTAGCTTAGTTTGATAAGTTTGGGAAGTTCTTCGCTGCTGTATACTGGGGGGACGGGGGATAATGTTTAGGCAAAGATGGCGGATAGACTGAACAAGTTTTAGAGGAAGGCTTGATGTGTTATAGGACAAAGTCTAGACTCCTTAGAAGTGATGGTGGAGAGGGAAATGGTGTTTGAACTGTACCCTATATTTGAAAGAAGAACCCCATCCTGTCAAAAGAGAGCTGATTCAAGATGAGGAGTCATCTTATCTCATCTTGTCCTACCTCATCTTATGTCATCTTATTTAGTCTTATCTGTCTTGGATCTTCTTGATTTGCAAATTTATAAAACACTTTGTATAACTTTTTGCTTTTACTGATAGATAGATAGATAGATATGCTTCAATTACTAGATAAATAGTGCATGCTTTATGGATACTGTAACCTTTTTGATATTAATTAAGTCAATATTGACTTTGGTCACACTGAAATGCATTTCAGTGCTATGTAATTATTTTTAGAAGGCAATGAGATCGGTTCTTGTAATTCAGTTATTGTCTCACAATAACGTTTACAATTTTTCTCAACTGATAAAACATTTAATGAATTGTGGAATGCACTTAATCTTAGCACAACAGAAATATGCAAATGTGTTAACTTATTGCTTTCACTAATTTTTACATGCAGTTTAAAGACAATTAATAAAGATGTCACAGAAAAGTACAAAAACTTCACTGGAAAACTAAACCAAACATACTGGAATCACTCTGGGAAAGTCAATTACAGTATATTTAACCAACGCTCTTATCCAACTTACAGTATAGGGAAGAGTTAGGGATTTTAACCTTAGCACAATGCTCTACTTGTTGGAAGCTATAGTTGTTTTCTCATAAATATAAATACCAAAAGGTTCATGGGAGAAACGGCATGTGCATCATTCTTATCGATCCATAACAGATATAAAACAGCATCGGTTACTATCTAAAGTTGTCAGATGACTGCTGTTACAATGCCAGCGGTGCTAAGATGTGGCTGGTGTCCATTGTCATATACAAACCACTGGCCCTTGTGACACAGACCAATGATGAACTGTATAAAACATCAGTCCTAGCAGGAGAGAGTGGGCTGTTCAGGCCTGGCATGTCTCAGTTGGTCATAACTGTGGACAGTGTTGCTCTCCATTAGGCTCAAATTTGTCAATGAGTGGTTTTCAGTGTATTTGTATATTTTGTTGCAGTTTCTCCCTGCCTATTCTCCTCTTTCGAATCCAGTTGGGGAATTCTTATCTGCTTGGAAAGGGTATTATCTTATATAATGGAAAGGGTATTATCACCAGCCCTATGACCAAATGTCTCTGTGCAGAAAACTGCCAGGAATGAATATGCCATGCAAGATGATATTTCCCTAGAGGGATTGTAAGGGAAGACATCCAGCGTGAAGACGATGAAAATAAGATGCCTCGTTGTAAGGATCAAATACAAATTCAGTCAGTATTTGCTTAAGACAATGGAAAAAAACTAAAAAAAAAATTTTGGTTTTGGGTGTGAAAAGCTTTTTTTTTAAGTGGGGAGTACAGTACACATTAGGGCTGTTGCATAATGGGAACAGACTGACTTCAATAAAGAGAAAACGTTTGGAGACTTCCTTACTGCATTATAAAAATTACAGATTGGTATTCCCAAAAAGAATTGCAGAGTTGCAAAGTGCAAAAGTGCAGCGGGGTTGGTTATCTCTAGTGCAGTGGGGTTGGTTATCTCTAGTAAACCCACCAAAGGAGTTTACAATCCAAGCTGTACGTTTCAGTGCACAGAGAAAGCTTATAATACCAATAATGGCTGAACAGGTTCAAGGTGAAATGCAGAAATTGCATTTTCTTGGCCGTTGTTTAGTGATGGAGTGAAATTTACTTTATGATAAATTGTTTTAGGCCTATTGTTTGAAAGAAAAATTTGCTTCGGTGGCATGTAATGTTTTGTAAGGTTTAGAGCATTTTGCAAACAAAATGTCAGTTTGGCAATCTGACTTCTATTTTGGACTTTGCATTCATTGTTTTGAAACTGAGACTTCTAAATGGATAAAAATGTTTAAGTGAATGGGAAAAACATAGCGAGAACACAAACTTTACAGCTGTCTGATGGCAAATAACGCTCAATATTTGTTTTGTTAAATTCTATTTTAGCAGTTTTTAAATATGAATCCAGTGTTTTTACGGCCAAAATATTTTTACAGCAATATTTTCTTTATAAGAAATCCGAATTATATTTTGTCCAGAAAAAGCATCCTTTTATACCCATATAAATGCCTGTAGCAATAAGATGATATTGCTGTTTTTCTTAATTGTTTAAACACGTTTTCTGAAACACTGTTATCATTTCCAAAACTTTAGGTGCAGTCACCATATCAGTTTATTACTGTGCTGCATAAATTGCATCAATAGTTGATTTTCATGTGAAAACAGTGAGAAATGCTTGTAATACTGTGAACAGATGCAATTTTTATGCAGAGTTTTAAGCGTAGTATTCAAAGAACAATGACTGTCATTCAAGGATTTTGCTTTAAGCAATTATGATAAATTGTACCTCTCAAAGACAGGAACAACACATGGAGCTTTGTGTGTTTCATGACCAGACAAGCACCAAAAAATGAAGTGAGAAACGTTCAGTCCCTCTTTCTCAACTGTTCAAATTATCTGAGTGACATACTAACACATACACATAACAAAAACAACAACATGGCTTCCCAGTTAAATGAGCTGTGGAAGCCAAGCTGTTCAAAATAGCAGCAGCCTCCTGTTGAACATAGCATGAACAGGACCTAAAATAGCAATTCTGACACAGCATGAGATTCATGACGCACTCTTGGCTGGTAGGCTTCTAGAACCATTTTGTCATTTTATTAGAGAGTGTACTTTTCATAACATATTTGCACTTGATTCTCCAGTACAAAAGAGATATTATTTTTTAAAAGGTTTGCTTCACTGACAGTTTTTCTTAATTGTTTAAGCATCTTTTCCCAAAACACAGTTTCATTTATCATTGGTTGCTATAACGTGAGAAGAGTAACTTATTAGTTATGAAAAGATACATTTGTTGTAAGTACTTCAAAACTGTATCAATGTCAGATTACTTCAAGGCAGAGACATAATACTCCTACAGTTGCATAAATTTGTTCTACAGTTTAGTATTGTGTGAACTAAATGGAAAATCCTTACCAGCTGTGAATAAATACAATGAGGGGAATTACACATTGTGCTTAAAGAACAATGTCATAAGAGGATTGTGCATAAGCAATTGAGAAAAAGTGCAATGGTTACCACAGGAAGAGAACAAAAAGAAATTTGACTGGACAGAGAAAATAGAATTAATCTACATTATTATAATTTATCAATAAATGGTTTCACTGCCTTCACTGAACATGTCAATGGCTGTGGCTCTTGTGGAATTAACTTTTAATTTTGAAAGTCTAAAAGTGCGTGAGTCTGTGTGGTCCAAAGCAATAATTCCCTTTTTCCATAAAAATCATTCCTGTCCATTCCCCTTAACTGCTGATTTTACTGTATGATTAATTTATGAAAACCACCTATAACAGAACAAAAAAAGCTGAAGCAGACAAATCTGACATTTGTTTTTTGTTCTTTACATCACCACGCCTTTTTGGCTGTGTCCTTACAACTGGCCTGCAGTTTTTATGAACACACAACTTCTTTGCTTATAAAATGTTTAGTAAGCTTTTGGGACTATTAAGAACACATGCAGGTATAAGCCAGGAAATACTTGTTGACCCTGCACAGGGTTTTATATTCTGATTGTGACAGACTGAGAAATGTCTTGGGGAGATGAGTTGGCCAGCAGGTTCCACTTGTTCTAGTGATATACAAAAAGTTGAACACATATGAAGGAAGAAAGGGATTCCATCAATGGGGCCAAAGTGTCCTTTTCTCCTCATTTTTCAGAGGGAGGTACCTTGGAGACTGGGTTTAGACCACTGAAGGGAGTGGCACTGAAGGGACCTGTCTTGCCCGTGAGGCAAAGTGAATATCTCTAGCGTGTCTAGGCTGCGTATGATAATTGATTGGCTACATTTAAATTTATGGGTGAATATTTATGTGTCTTTATTCATGTTGTGCCCATAACAAATTATTGGCCATTATGTATGCAGAGATACCAGTTAACGTGCCATCCCCCAGCCAAGAGGGTGTTCCCTTTGAATATAGGAGAAGAGTGCTGGTGAATGAGCCCATAGTCAGGTAGACAGAGAAGGGAGGAGGTAGCTCTTGTGGCTTCAAGCAGCTCTGCAATCTGTTTCACAGATAGCATGTTCCCATCCCATGAGGTTGGTGCACCTCATGGCCAGAAACATGGTATATTCTGTCTCCCATGAATATGCCTGGTTTTCATGCTACATGTGTTGACAAGATATTATGCCTTTGCCATATTGAGAAAAGATTACCTTAGATCATGCTGTGCCAATCAAGAAGGCCTCTTACCGACAATGACATGGAATGGCAGATGTCCTCAGAAGCTTTAAATATCTGAGCCACAATGATCACTCAGGTGGTTTTATGATGTGAAGTCAGGTTGTGAGTTACTTTTGATCAGTCTTCTTATATTAAGGAAAAGGATGAGTTTGGTACTTAATCATAGTTTTCTCTTTTCTGTAGTACTTTAATCATTTAAGTCACAGAGGTTAAAATTTGTAAAACAAAAAGTAGAATGCAATAATTTAAGCATTTAACCTCTTGATTCGTTTTGTGGGGCCGGAAGATAGATTGATTGGAAAACAGAGCCTTGAAACTACATTCTAATAAAGCTGTTTGGTTATCTAGACAGTAGTAGAAATATGATAGGCTACTATTGCATGAGCTACAGTGAGTTACATTTTACTGAGCCACACTGTTATCATTTCATATTGGTGTTTATCCTCCAACAAATGATTTGGAATCTTAACAACTTGATTTGTCTTTGGAGCACCATAGACTACACAAGGCTACATATTAAACTGGCAGTGTCTGCTCTTCCTGTTTGCTGCATTTCTGGTCCCCCTCCTTGTACCACCTGTCACAGTTGGGGGAGGATGACCAAGATCCAAGAGGGTGCCAGAGCACAGTGCCCAGCTTCTCCATCCAGTGTAACTGATAATATTTTATTTTCATTTTGCCACTGAATTATCTTTGAAAGTTTGTAGTCCAGAAACGTGTAGTTAGGCAAATAGGTATCTTAGAATTTTATGCATGTGTGTCTCCATTCACTGGGGTTCCCTCCCGGGTGTTCCAGAGTTTTGTTCCTCAATCCCCCTCAGCCTGCTTGAGTTGCTTGTTTTCAGGTGTTGTTTTATGAAACTGAATTCTTCAAATCGTTTACCCATTTGGGTAACACTTTACTTAAGGTCATGTTTTTTTTTTATTTATAAACATTCATAATGCATTATAAGGCATTCACAGAGCATCTCACGGCTGTAAATATTTATAAAAAGTCATAACAAGAGCCTTGTTCATTATGGATTAAGACTGCCTTATGAAGCTCTCATCTCTAATGCACTATAGAATGCAGAGTACAAACCACCTTTAATGCTTACAGTATACCGACCATTATAATGCATTATAAAGGCATCTATAGATGAGAGCTTCATGAAGCATTCCTAATTCATAAGCATGGTAATAATGTTATGCCTTTTAATAAATATTTATAACCATGTTTAAAATGCTTTGTGAGTGCATTATTATTTGTTATCAATGTATTTATAAATTACTAAAAACAGGACCTTAAGTAAAGTGTTACCAGGATTTCATTCAGTGTCTGTTTGCACCTAATGCCTCTTGTGGATGTACGAATTATGTCAATGAAGTGTAGAAAAAGTGCTTATACTGCATTGCATTGCAAAATATTGTCATTCACAATCAGACATGTAAATTGAGTGAAATACTGTCGAAAATGGATTTTCAAAAATTCTTTTTCAGTGCTTTTTGATGGCACAAAAAATGTAATGCAGGTGTAAATCATCCACAAATGAGGGCCACCACATCCACTAATTTTTCCTAATCATACTCTTTCATAAAGTAAAATGATTTTAAGAAATTAATTATGTGGTGGTGTTTCAGAATGTGGAAGCAGCTTCATGTAATGGAAAATTACCTTTACTTTTACTGCTAACAGATCTATATGTTCCTTTCTTGCTTTTGAACCCAAATGAAAAGGTAAACTTTGATGGAATGCTTCAACCTTACTTACTTAGCCGTCACTGCTTTTCCTAGTAAGGCCAGACTTTCCTAATCTCTCTGTAAAAAAATAGAGGGTATCACCCCCATTTACCAGTTCAGAGATTTCTGCCTTCCATGCAACACTAAAGAGGTGCATCAACCAAGTCACCCAAACAAAATCCACTTCAACATCTCTGAACAGAATTCAAGTACCCCTGCTGGCCTTTCTATCATGGAAGCATTTGACAATCATAGCAGATCCAGCTGCAGTAATATATTACGGCAGAAGTTTCTGACAATGCCTCCAGATAAGAGGGCATATCTACTGGGTTGATGAGTTCCTCAAAGTTATCTTTTCGCATGGAGTTGATCAGACCATCTGCACTCCAGCTGCACCTAGCCTGGGCAAAGTCCTATCTCCCCCTCCTGGAGTCTGCTATGCGTGAGCTTCCCCCTTCATGATTGCCTTCATTGGTCTATCTGTACTGTTAACCTGTCTTAGGAGACCCTTGAGCAAGGATTTCCCTGAAGGCCTCCTTCTTTAGCTTGACAGTTTCTCTGACCACTGGTGTCCACCAGCAAGTCTGAGGTTACTGATATGACCGACATCAGCTGTCTTCTGCCCACAGCTCTTTGCTGCTGCACCAATGACTGACGCCTTGAACATGGTTTATTCAGACTCAATGTTCCAGGCCTCACACAAATAGGAAAAGTATTTCTGGAGCTGTGAGTTGAATTTACAGTTCAAGGAAAGCCTGACTGCTGCTCTGGGTTGTCTGGCCTCTACCCCATACACTGAATCCAACTCACCTAAATATAGGCAGATTTTTCTCGCTAATGGAATGAACCACCCAAAATAAATAATTAAAGGACAATATATAGCCATGAAAAACAATTCCTTTTACTGTTTGTAATAAACACCTGAGATTTATTGCAATGGATATACTGTCAGCACATACAAAAAAGCATGTGTTCTCCTCATTCACTAACATACAAATAAGATGCCACAGGATAACTCATTAACACATTGCCTTGGAGCTCTACCACTTGATAGTCCATTGATTTGCTTGATTTACTCTAGACTTCCCAGTTGATAGTGCCAGGTGAGAAAAACATGCAAAAGAGCAGCTATGACATCTCATGTTGCAAAAAGCCTGCAGGTTTTCTGTACTACCCATGATTTTTTTTTTTGTTTTTTTTTTTCCCAACCTAAACAGACCTCAGCTTAGTTAATGAGAATCTTTGTTACATTATAGTTTATGTAGAAGAGCATCGCGTGTTCTACTTTTCTTTTTTCTGACAGACACATTTGTACTTCTTTTCAATCAGCTGATAAAACTTAAACCATCTCTGCCAGAGGCACATCAAATAGTGTTTTATTGTCTGCAATATGATGCCAACATGTGAGAGATCCTTTTTTGTATATAAGTAATTGTGTTCACCTTTGTTTTGAACTTGCTTAATTCTCTTTATCTGGTTTCATAATCAAATCACCACTACATTTATAATATAAATTTTCTGAATAATTCTGCTAAACATGTAATAATAATGAGTCTTGAAAATAATCTAAACTGGTCCCACTTGCCACACAGAAAATTGGTGGTTATCTGGAGCAGCAAGCCTAAATCCAAGCGCCCCCTAAGTAGAAAGGGAATCTCATTCTTAGCCCAGACCAATTATCTTCAAGTACCATATGTGACCTGGAAATTAATCAGAGATTTTTTTTTATTACCTACACTGCGTTCAATGATGTGCTATTCCTGGCATCAACAGTGTCTAGGAGTTGCAGTGGTTTTAGATCTTATAGCCCACAGTCACCTGACTAGCAAGGTTCCTCATCACGGCATAGAGAGTCGGTGGGCAATGGCAGAAACATCTCTCTATTTTTTGACTAATATAGATTTATGGTGAATGACAGAAACAGATACATGCACTGGTTACCATTACTGGATCACTCCCACAATCTAATCTAAGATGTCATAATGTAATCAGGAAAATAAAACATTCATAACCCTTTTATAAGCATCACGTTTAAATACCATATACATAAACATTCATAAATCCATATTTACACAGCCATATTCATATATAAAGTCTTACTTTTTATGAAAGCCCTATCATAAATCATAATAATACTTTGAAGTCTTTCATAGGCATTCAGTATCCTCTTATAAATAGTGCATCTAATGAGGGATTAGAAAGTTCTCCTGCAGGGCTTTTCATTAAAAGTGCTTCTAATGACGCTGACTTAGCTATTCAGACTTACTGTTATGGTTATGTCATGGTCTACAGTCTACCTAACAAAATGTGTATTCATGTTTCTCTTAACTGCTCCTGTAAGTTGGAAGATGTGGGGGATGCAACAAAGGAGGCAAACACAGAACTTGTTCAGCTGCTTTCTGAAACTTTCAGAAAACTTGTGGGATACTTATGCATTTAGTTATATGGAGTATATTACTGGCTTTATTACTTCAAACAGCAGGTAGCAAAACTGTAGATCTCTGACATTCCAGCTGAAGCCTTATCTAGCGATTTGATTTATTTTCCTAGAATCCTCCCTGATAAGGGCCGTAGTGCCCCTACTGCACCCTCCTTGGTGATTCAGAGCACGGCTTCCCAAAGTGAGGATCGTCCGGAATAATTATAAGGATAGACATAGATTGCGTCATAGGATAAATGTTTAATATGTTATTGCCATGGTATGCCATTGTTGGAGTCATCCTGTTTTAAAATGACAATGTATAAAGTTGGGAATTACATTTTTTTTATTTAAGGCTTGATGCAGGCTGAAATAACTAACACCTTGTAGAAAATGTTAACATTAAGATGGTTAGCAAGGCTTCAACTTTCTGGGTGCTGTAGTCTCAGTGAACCTGATTAATTGTGCATTACTTGTCTTGTAACAATTTATTTAGGGTTTCCTCCGGTATGCCTCCATCTTTCAAAGCAGTAATGAGCGGATACATGCTGCAGCTTAATGAATAAAACATGTAGCTTTTGCTGCCCCATGATTCCATCCATCCATTTTCTGCCCTAAGCATGGTTGAGGGGTTTATCCTGAAAGCTATGGGTGCAAGGAAGGGTATAACCCAGGATGGGGTGCCAACCCATCGCACGGCACATACACTGTTTGTATGTATGGACAATTTGTATGGAATTTGTATGTTCATGGGAAAAACATGCAAATTCCATACATGAAGAGCTGGAGCAGAGACGTAAACCCTGGTCCCAGAGGTATGAGGCAGTAGTAATTACCACTGTGCCACCCCAATAAATTAATCCATTATTACAAAAAACAACATTAGTTTTACAGAGATCATGAGAAAATTATTCTGTTATCATAAGAGAACAGTTAAAAAACAGATATTTCATGGCCTTTCTCAGCTTCCATACTTTTTCACCTTTCCTATTAAGTTAAGAAAAAAATGGTGGACAAGCAATTAATACCTGGAGGACAGCTAGGTCATAACACACTTTTAGACAAAGAATGCCAGATTTTTAATAAAATGCACCTATGACTTATCACATATAGTTTGAGGCTGGATCCGATTGTGCGTGAGTGTTTATCGAGTATCATCCATATACACTGCTCAAAAAAATTAAAGGAACACTTTTTTTTTTTATTTAAACCTTTATTTTACCAGGCAAAGCATTAAGAACAAATTCTTATTTACAATGCTAGCCTGGCAAGTGCCCAAGAGCCCAACTTTGAAAACACATCAGATCTCAACTGAAAAAAAAACATGCTGGATTTCTATTCTGATATGGACAACATGATGTGTTAGGGATGGAAGGATGCCACATTGTTTGATGGAAATGAAAATGATAAACCATACAGAGGGCTAATTTCAAAGACACCCCGAAAATCAAAGTGAAAAAATGATGCGGCAGGCTAGTCCATTTTGCCGAAATTTCATTGCAGCA
>JAODJW010000001.1:32374018-32395185 GCA_026777045.1 Hyperopisus bebe | reverse complement strand
CAGGGAACAACCCTGGACGGGGGGGCCAGCCCATCGCAGGGCACACTCACACACCAGTCACTCACACATGCACACCTGTGGGCAATTTAATTATTATTATTATTATTATTATTATTATTATTATTATTATTATTGTTGTTGTTGTTGTTGTTGTTGTGTTTTTTTTTTTTTAACTGATCTGTATATGCTTATTTTGGACAATTCCATACTTTTAAATGTCTGTGAAGGACTTTGGATACCCTGTGGTTAAAACAGTGCTGTACAAAGAGATTGATTGAAATACTAAATAAGTTTGTTGTGTTTAGAGCTGATCATGGGTGTGGCCTATGATCTGCTGCCTGACATAGACCTGCATGCAGAACTAGCTTACTGATGGAATCTGATTATGATCACAGGTTACCCCTTGTTTTTATTAAAGTAGGCTCTTCTTCCTAATATTCTAGTGTTAGCATGCCCAGGGAGGTTGGGCTGTCAGTTGACCTTAGACCCCTGAAGTTTTTTTTCACCCTACTCGAGAGTTTTTGTTTCCTCTCCTCCATTGTTTCATACACCATTTTGTATAACTGAGTTGAATAGAATAGTGCTGCAGCACAGTCATTAGAATTGTTAATTATTTTCCTCATTCTGCATTCAGATAATACGTTTCTTAAGAGCTGTAAATCAGTCATCAATGTACACTGAGTGGCAGTACCCTGCAAACAGATTGCATAGTTACAGTCTTGGGGCCCTATCAATAATCAAGTGACATGTCATAAAGCATTGCAAGGTATCACTGGACCCTTTACTTTTCTTGCATGCTTACTTTTACTGTCAATTCAATTAAAAAACTCCATGAATTCTGTGATATTATATCACATTTGATATGAAATATGGATATGATGGTATTAATCTAACAAGCAGTTACATGTAAAATGCTAGCATGAATTCTGACAGATCATCATATGACCATAAGCTGCACTGCTATTTTTTGATATACCTACACAGTAATCTCACCTCTTGTGAGAAACACTTGCCATTTTAATTTGCATTACACTGAGCATTCCCCCTTTTCCTCACTAAATAACTATTTAAATATTGATGCCCTATATTAATAACTTTTACTATGCATGTATAACATACTAACTCCTTGCTTCAAGTACTCCTAGGCCATAATACAGAAGGATGCAGTGTTCACAGGCAGGGATTCAGAGGCATTTAGGAACATGTTCTACAAAGGCTTTACCCCCTAACCCTTGGCACCCCAAGAGTCCTGGCTACTACACTTACCTTTCAACAGGATTGGAATTGCTGATGCAGAAGATGAGCATGCCACCTCCCCACCATGCGCAGGTTGCATAACCGTTGGTGTTCCCAAACAGGTCTGTCCTGAACAGGCAGTGGGTGTGTGGGGCCACGGTGAGCGAGGGCTATGGGCGGGTGAATGCAGTCTTGCTGAAAGATAGAAGACAGAACTTGTTTTTCAACTTCAGTCAGGGGTTTCTTAATATGGCTCATTATCACACAAGTACAAACTTCACCAAAGTACAACTAAGGGGAGACTGGTTAACTCACCTTCACATCAACACAGTCGTGTCCTTACTTCATGTTTTTCATTTTGAACAAATCTTTAAGTATAAGATGATATTCTACAGCTGAGTTTAATGTTCTTGTTGCTGTTAGCTGTCCAGTTCATAATTGATTTAATTTATGATTAAAAGAATGTAGACTTTCATTGGAGGGTGTTGTGTGGTTCAGTGGATTAAGCTGCTGTGCTTATGAGTGGAAGGCTGCTGGTTAAAATCCTGTGGCCATTGTTGGGCCCCTGAGCAAGCCCCTTAACCCCTGCTGCTCCAAGGATTGTCGAACTCTGTTCTCACAAAAATATTTGTTGTTTTGGCCAAAGGCATCTGCGAAGACAAATAAATGCCTTCTTGTTTTTTAATTCTACAATATTGGACCTTATCAGTACAGCGTATATGATATCTGAAAGTCTTTTGAGTATGTTGTTTTCATTATGTGATTTGTCACTTTCAGTACAGTAGCAATCAGAGTAAACAATAGGTGTGTGACTTAAAGGAAATTTTCTATGAGACAACAGTGACGTGCATAGTTGCTTCATTCTCTCACCACTCCCATTGTTCTCGCCATGGTGCGGGTCCTGAAATCCAGGGAATGTATGACTGCGCCTGCCGAGCCTGATGGCTGCTGTATCTGAGAGGCGTAGGGTTTGGGGTAGTTTGGCACCACAGAGGTGTGCTGTTCAGTTCGTGAATGCTGCAGCATCTTTGTCTCATTTAGACTTTAACCTTCCTAGTGCCATCCACCAGGAAGGAAGCTAAACATCTCCCTAAGTAATTACTTGGTTAAATGTCTACCGAGTGATCTAATTTATTCATTAAATAATAGCAGGAAACTGAAATACTGCTTTTGGGGGAAGTTGTGGGAGTGCAGATTTTCAAGTACATTTTAACGAATGATAAATATGATTGATGATCTGACTTAGAGAGGCAGATGTAAAGAGAGAAGAAGAGAGGACTAAGTACAGGGCCTTGGGGAACACCGGATGTTAACTGATGTGATTTTAACACCTCTGTATCCCAAGCCACTTGGAATGATCTGACAGGTATGAGTCAAACCAGTGCAGAGGAGTCCTTGTGATGCCAAGTTGAGAAATTATGGTCAAGAGGTTTGGGTTATTAACGGTTTCAAAAGCTTCAGTAAGGTCTGGTAAGATCAGGACTGGGATGTCGCTCTTGTGGCTCTGAGTGTCCACAACAGCAAGGTGGGCAGTCTCAGTCAGGTGTCCAAGTCTGAAACCAGACTCAAGAGGGTCCAGATAGTTGTTCTTAGTCAGAAATTCAGAGATTTTACTGAGGATGGCATGTTCAAGAGTTTTGAACAAGAATGGGAGACTGGCTGATAGTTCGCAATCCATAATCCTTGAATGTGGCTGGGAATGAGCTGAGAAGGAGGGATTATATAATCAACTGGGTAAGTGCAAGGGTAAGTTTAACAGAGATGGTCTGGAAGAGATCAGAGGGGATAGGATCCAGGGCGGAAGTGGCAGATCAATGGCTGACTAAGTCAGAAGCATCCTGGCTGGAGACAATGGAGAATAAGGAAGACCCATGACTGAGGGATTTGAGTGGGTGGTAGGTATGGAGAACGAGGTGTCAATGGCTTCCGCCTTCTTGTGGAAGAAAGTGGCAAAGTCAACAGCAGACAAGGTGGTGGGTGCAAAGGGGAGGAAGACATTTAAGGAGGGTACTAAAAGTGGAGAATAATTTGGGAGTGTCAGTAGGGGTGGAAATGAAGAACTGAACAAAGAAGCAACCAGAAACATGCAAATGGGGTGACAAGCAGGTTTGTAAGGAATACAGTTCAGCGTACAAACGAAGTCCAGTTTGTGTCCAGCCTTATGGGTAATAGGAATGCAGAACTGTGTCAGGCTATATGAGTACAATAGGGCCAGTACCCTGGGGTTTTACAAGGTGGATGTTCAAGTCCCTGAGGATGACAAGTGGCGAACCGTCATCCAGAATGGCTGACAGAAGCAAATCTAATTCTTCAGTGAAGTTGCTTAGTGGGTCAGGTGGGAGATAAATAACAACAATATGCAGTCTGGCAGCATTGATGATGATAAGAGTACTGTTTTAAAATGTACACTATATGGAAGAGAGAGAGGGGTAAACTTCCAAGTACTGGAAATCAACAAACCTATCCCCGCTCCCCACCCAGTGAGGTGAGGAATATGGGAGAAAGAGAAGTCAACAGTGTGGTATGAGTGCCAGTATACTGCGGGCAAATCTAGGTGCTAGCTAGAGCCAAGATGTGAAGTCCTGAATGCGTAGCAAGAGCATGGATGATGTCAGCCTTGTTCACAATGTCCTGGCAGTTTCACAACCCATTGTTGAGGGAATTGGTGCCAGTGGTTGTAGGGACATGTGTAGCGTAGGTTATGAGGTTTGCATGTCCTACATGTACAATGCCAAGAAAAGCTCAGAGAGCAGACAACAGGGATATACTAGAAATATATATTGAAAAGTAATGAGGGAGAGGGGCAATGTTACCCATGTAACACCTAAGTAACACCTATCCGTCTTGTTTCCTCACTCAGTGGATTTGTGCTGACGTTATGGTGCATTCGATTATCTCTCGGAACTCGGAAATTCCGAGGTGAGTGACATCATGTCCGACAATCTCCCGTTCGAGCTACCACATCTCAGAACAAACATGGCTGCCTCCATGAGCATGCTGTTATGTGTTGTTGCTTTATATCTTAGCAGATTTGGAGTGAGATTCTTTTCATACGAACTCCAACAGTCCTACAAACAAGAAACACAAACTAGTCAAATCACAATAAAATCTTTTTAAAATATTTTAGTACATTAATAGTGATATTCTTTTTTGAGAGGCAAACAAACTACAAACAAACAAAATACACTAACAAGTCTGGTAAAAATCTGATATTGCATGCTAGGATACTGTTTACAGTCATTATATGGTGTTCTCTAAATCGAACACGTGCAATTACATTTATAACTATTAATACATTTAACAAAATAAATATTTTTAAATATTTATAAAATAGATTTACTGTAGACTGTGTAAGCCGCCATGTTGAAGTGACGTCACAGGGGAAACTCGGACAACAAAATTCTGTCCGACATCAACGTCATAAAAGAGGCATTTCCGACGAGATGTGACTTTTTCGTGACGTTTTTATCCGAGTTCCGACCAGGAGAGAGAGAAATGAACGCTGGATTATAGCATGGCTGTGGTTCTGATAATGTGCCTCGCTAAGTGCTCAGAGCTGAGAGCAGCAGCTTAATTACCAAGACAAAGGCAGAGGGCGTGGCCTCAGAGTACCAGAAACTACACACAAATTACACCTGAATACAGGTGCTAACTGCTCTTCCTGAAACAGAAACTCCCAAATTCCTCCCACTAAGTTAATACACATCACCAGACACAATGTAAAAACAGCTATTAAGGGAACACTTACCAACTTGATGAAGACACCAAAGAGTACAGATGCCTTTGACCACACAGGGAAATATTTCTTTCACTTTCTAACTTTCTGCAGTGCACTTTTAATGCCAATGACTCCAACATAAATAACAATAACTTAATAATGGCATATGGGTCTGATAAATAATGTGAGACAAAAGTAACAAGGTCAAAAAGCAGAAAAGGATGTGTCTGCAGCCACATGTTTGCATGTTTCCTCTGTTTACTTGGTAAAGCACGATGGATCATTAGCAAACATCCATCCATCCAGCCATCACCGTAACTGCTTAATCCCAACCAGGGTCACGAGGGGGACCTGAGCCCATCCCAGGAACAATGGACGCAGGCAGGAACCAACCCTTGGCAGGCACCAACACACCGCAAAAATTTACATAATAAAGAATAAATGGAGTGAATTTTCACTACTGGATCACAGCATGCTCAGAGGCATCAGAGGACAGGGCCTCTTACTGTACTCCTGCTACAATCTACCTTAAACTTTCTTAATGATTTCTTATTAAACTTACTCGCTAGCTGACATTGCTAATAATACACAGACCAACTGAGAGATCTAAGCATTACATTAATCAACATATTAATGTAAATTGGTCATAGATTTACATGTTGCTGACACTTGTACTTTTTAAAGCTTAATTATGAGTCTTACAAATTACTCAAATGAAACAGAATATTTTCAGTTGTGAGTCTGTTACATGTCAGTGCCAAGATTTCTTGTGGTTTGATTAAGGGCACAAGTAATTTAGCGCATCCAGAAGGACTATTGGCTGTTGTAAATCTACTATATTGGGTGGCGGGGGTTATCTTCAGTGTTTTTGGTTTACTAGGCACCTCTCATTCATGTATTGTTATGATGAAGAATAAGGCCAGCAGGCGTCTTTATCATGTTTATCTTTTTTTAATATTTTTGAGTCACACAAAGACAAGGTGGGGAAAGCACTCCATCCCAGGCATAATCTCAACTCAATTAGCAGGCAAAGCTGGTTAGTTTGGTTTTTTTCCCTTTGCTTCTATGGCAGGTCATCAAAAACTGTGTTAAAGAGAAAGGGCATGACATACAAGCCCAGTAAAGTACACCATGACTACCCCGCCTATTAGGCAATATCTTTCAGTTCACAGCATTTAGTTGTTAAGGTATTTAAATGAATTATTATAATGGCTGAAAACCTTTTGAAAGCTGGAGTGTTTTTGGTGTGAGAATGGACCCTCCATTTTTGTGTTTTTGGTGATTGAGCTGGCACATCACCATGCTGTGGCACCTCCAAACAAAATTCCAAACAGGAATTTAACAATTTCTGTACAGCATGCCCAGTGTTATGGCTCAGTAACAATTCAGATCTCCAGATAAAGTGTGGTGAGAATCACATAAGCCCCCAAACTCCATTAGCTCCAGGAGACTGGCACTCATCTTGTATTTATGATTGATAACCACTGTGCCTGACTAAAAAATACCTCGAGACTATTATAAAAGATGCATGTTATGAGTCTTGCATACTTCTATTTTTGTGAGATGATTCAAACTGAATCCTCAGTAATATGTTACTGGCTCTGTTAAGCATATGTCAGAGAGCAGCACAGCTGTTGTCACTGTTTTGGTAGGACTAGCCTGGAAGTCAAGCCTGAGTAGTGTGTTGTTAAACATTTACATAGCAACTTCACCTTCCTTTAACCTCCTCCCCATTTTTTCTTTTATTCTAAAATAAAATGACACATTATTTGCCATTTGTAGAGGTAAGAATTCTTACATTTTTGCATATCCCTTCTTGCTCTCCTTTGAGAGATACACAAGTGAGTGCAAAGCTTGCAGATGGAGCACAGAAACAGTCATTCATCCAGCATCACTGGGGCCTTTCCTTGGGGTTAAGGGCTTGGTCGAGGGCCCAACAGTGATGCAACTACTCAGCTGACTGCTGGATTTGAACCAGTGACCTGATCACAGGCACAGAGACCTAACCCACAGTGCTACACACTGCCTCAGGGCACATGCCGCCCCCATAAATTCCAGTAATAGAATTAACTTTGTCATCACTGGGTCACTGGAGTTGCACATTCAGCATAGTCCTTTTCTTTTCTGTGAACCTTTGGATCTCCTCAACAAGTTTTACTTCCACCACACTGAAAGGGCGTCCAAACCTGACCAATAGGTATGGTGAATGGGTGAACTGGCGAGACTTTTAATGTTAATCACTAAGTCAGGTGAATTATATCAGTTTTTCAAGAATGGCATTGACAGCGTTCCTTAAGTGGAAACAGTATCCTGTTATAACAATATTCTGGAATAAGCTTGCTGTGAAGGACTTTTAATGATAAATATTTATTATTATGCCTTGGGTGTTCAGACTTTTCATTTGTCCTTTGGATGTTCAGACAACCATTTAAAATCAGTCATATTATCTTAAAGCAAAACAGTACACCTGACAACAAAGAAAACATTAGAAAACATGTGATGCATGGGGTAAACATTTTTGATATATTTTTTAAAATATTTTTTTATTATTAGAAATATTTCAATTTTTTTCAAGAGTACTCTACCCACACTGTGTGTGCCTGTTGCAAGATGCCTGTTGCATCTGTTGTGTTGCAGTACACATAAAATGTGTTTGTTAACAGCAATTGAAGAAAAGCATCACATCCTGGGCTGTAATTCCCAAGATCCACAGGGTGTTTGAGCCTATAACTCTTGCTTCTAAGCTGCTACCTGCTGGTACGTCTTTGCTCCTGCTGTGATGCAAAAATATACTGTTCTGTTAAATGTGCTGCTCAGAACATCCAGATGGACAGAAAGCCGCCTTGGCCATGGCCATTCTTCACAACAAACAGTAGTGTTGGAATCATGTCAAAGATGGAGCAGAGCCACAGCTAAATCTAAACACCCCCCCAAAAATAATTAAATAAATAACTTGTTCATAGTCTCTTCAAGTTTTTGCTTTCTAAGTGCCAACAAACAGAGACAAGGCAAAAACACTGTTGGGGATTGGTGTTTTTAGGACAGTGCTTTCGGGATGGATTGCAACTAACATCAGTTTTTGCCTTGCAAACAACCAAGGGCTCAAACTCAATCAATTCAGTGTGGTTAGTTTAAGCAGATTACAGTCTTATTCTAATTGCATTGCTGGAATATGTTGTGTTATATATGCAATATGTTAACTTATTAAATCAAGCAATTAAAATATTGCGGAAAAGTCACGTGGCATGCAGTGTTTTAAGGGCCAGGGATCAGAATGCGGGACACAAGGCATCAGACTGCTATAGTCTTGGGATCACTGTTTCTATGGTCATGGTGTGTGGAGGTGTCAATAAGCTACCATGAAAAAAAACTTCCTGATGTGGAATCTTCCCATTGTTTCTATGGACACTATGGTTCTAAAATATAACCTGTACATAGCTGCTTAGGGTAGATTATAACCACCCTCATGAGCATAATGTGCAGTGTGTGTCAAGGTCATGATTTTTGCTACTAATACATAATCTTTAAACAGGTAAAAGGAAAATGACTTTCAGTATTACTCCATTTAGTCACCTCAGCACTGATTGGCACATCAGCCACTGACAATCTGTCAAACTCAAACAGCAGAAACAAGTAAATAACATGATCTCTCACAACTGTCAAACATGACCAGATTTAAAGCACATTGTCTGTACATTGTCTTCACAAAAGAACCTTACAAATGATGTGTGTTTACATTAAAAAATTACTTGCATTCCTAAATTTGTGTGGTGTAATACAATATTTCCACTCTTTTACATTACTTATTCAATTCGTCACCTTTTTTGTTTTTCACTCTTGTGGGACCTGCTTTTGACTTAGGGAGTTAATTGTAATGTATTGTCTTATTTGGTAATTACACCAGACAGTTTGTACGTTAGTTAGATTTCTTTGTTTATTGTATTAGTGAAATCCACGCCCAACACTATTTATCTGTCTCTCGTGTTGCACATGTCTGACTGATGTAAATAAAACTCATGATGAACAGAATTCCCCTTAGGCCTTACCATATATAACTACACAAGCATTCTGTCATGGCTCAAACCTAGACTGTATCATGACACTTACTAGTAATCTCTGAGAGTGGTAAATTAGGATGCAGGTAGTATAATTTCTCACCATTTCTTCCAGTGAGAGAGCTCCTTTTCTCTTCATAAATTTGTGGAACCTTATTACTGTTCAATTATATCGGCCACCATATATACTGGTCCAACCGTAGTTTGCACTAAGCACATCTATTTGCGTACACTTCAGTCACCTTGATAGGGTGTTTTCAAGTTGTTGATAAGTTTGAATAATTTATTGCCTTTTGAATCATTTTACTTGCCTCCCATCGAAGAGTTAAAATCTCTAGCCAAGCCTGCATAGCTATAAATAGTAAGATTGTAATTAGTCCTTATTGCCAACTCAAATATGCAACTTGTCTGTCTGGTAAAGAAAGTTAAAATGAAAGGCCCTCCCTGGTGGATCGGCTTCTGTTCAACTGTAGTCAGGACTTTAACCCATTCATACCATAGAAAAGTTCACATTGGCCTCACTATAAACCATTAGTACAGCAGGAAATCATAATTTGTCACAAACCTTTTGGATAGAAATGATGAGCATAACATTATATATCTTATCCTAGCTTGGTCACTCTTTTTTCTTTTCCAGGTAATGCATCTCTTAATCCTCTCCTTCACCTCACTTTGCTGTCCCATGAACATGTCTGATGAACTGATAAGTAAAATATGGCCCATACCAGTAGTATAGCTGCCAGTGATGAATTTAAATATATGTTTGCATACAAGACAATGGTCTTCTGTTTTGAAGAACTCACCTGCAGACTCCAAATTGCTGCAGTTCAATAGCCAATAGGATACCTTCTTCCTACAGTAGCTAGGTGAGCCATGGAGTAATCACTACAATATTCAAGGGATACCTGAACATGTTTGCACAGGTATGTCAGTGGATTGCATTGCATGGGAGGTACATGTGACTCCCTGAGCACTGAGAAGGAAGTGAGGGTGCCATGTTTTGTTTCACCCCCAGATAACAGTTTGTGACAGTCTAACCAAGAATTTGTAACCTGCAAAAAAATCAAAGGACTAATCCTAGACAGAAACGTGCAAATGATTGACATGTTTTTGTCTCACCCAGGTTTAAATTAAATTTTAGTTCTTAAATGACACTTTGACTGCACAGTATTATTAGGTAATACTCACAGTTCAACAGTTGGCCTTGTTGGTTCACTTAATTCCTGCTAAAAGGGTTTACCTGACCTGCAGGTCAACTCATGCACACACCTGCCCTCACACCTACCTCTGCCAGAGAGATAAGACTGTGCACACAAGACCGCACACAAACACAGCTTGCTGATAATCAGTTTTTACGTTTCTCTTTATGCTGCAGGCTTATGAAAACCTTTGGGTATACAGGTCACTAAAGTTTGAATAAAGAGACTCAAATCCCAGCAGTGAGAAACTGCTATCCATATTTAAAGATAGTTTTACACAGTCATCAGTCTTAATATACTTTCCCCATTACAAACCTTGTATCATATCTGCCAACTTGTAATGTAGAGCGACCGATTATGTGGCACTTACCGGTGTCACACAAACTTCCATCCATCCATCTTCCAAGTATTTATCCTGGTCAGGATTGTGAAGGTTCCTGGAGCCTATCTCACACAATACAGGGCACAATGTTGGGATACATCCTGGTTGAAATGGCTGTCCATTGCATCACACATAAATGTACACACTCACAGCCACCCACATGACATGGAGAGATGCAAACTCAACAAATAGTGAGTGGAGGCATTAACTCTCAACGCCTGAGGCATGAAACATCAGTGCTACCTACTGAACCCCCAAGCTGCACCACATATAAAAATGTTTTATGTGTGTTGTGCGTCATTGGTTATTGTTATACTGAAAAATTATTTGACCCAAATGAGCCATAGAATTTTGCTGTATCCTTGTCAGTCTTGACATGCAACTCCAGTTGCCGGCATTTCATAACATACAATAGTGCACACACTCACACTCATTTACACTATAAATGTAAATGTTGCTATATGCCACAAAAGGCAGAACCATGGTAATAGATCAATCTCAATTCATTGTCATTTGTTATATTTCGATGTGTCGAGCAGTGTTTGCTAGTAAGAGGATGGCAATTTAATCTAATTACTATCAGCTCTACTGAAACACTGACCTAGGATCTGTATAATTCTCTGGCTCCAGTCTAAGTGTTTTGTTGGCAGACAACCCAGCTTGTTAAGGACCTGTTACACAAGTTAAACATTAGAGCAGGGCTATTAGTTCATTGCAGAATGCCATAAAAGTGTCAGTGCAGCAGCAAAGCATTGTGGTGTGTTGCTAAAGCTACCAGGCAACCTCCCAAAAAAACGTTGTAAATTTCAACAAGTGCATAGGTATTTGGAAAGCAAAACAAACAAAACCAACAAGTGGTGCAGCCAGCTTCAAGGTTTAAGAAAAACAAATCAGCTGAGCGCGTATCTCAAGCCAGTTACTCTTTACACTGAAGGCTTTGTTATTTTTAATTCTAGCAAACTACTTTTAAATCATGGTTTGTGATTGATTTCTGTACTCCAAAGCAATAAATACCAAGTCTAAAGTTAAATGTATCTATGCATTTATTCACACCCACATATACCATATATACATAAAATTTTTGTATTGAGTGTAAGATATAAATATATATGGTGTACAGAATCATGAGGCATAATGGCCTATCTCATCTTGTGTTTGCCAGAAGGTTATTAATTTTTGATAAATGTTTGGTGGAGATATAGTTCTAAAATCTGTTGGGGGCAGGGAGGGGGCAATGATGATTTGAAAAAGGGAATAGGCTCCAATACAAATGAATCCTGCAGGATTGGTAGCAAAATCTGCCTGTGACTGACAGAGGTGTAAAAGTGTTTGTGGTTGCTTGTAAAGACCTGAAAAGCAAAGACATATTTAGATTTCTCATGCATATTGCCCCCTGCTGGCTGCCTTGGACTTTTGATTGACAGTGAAGGAGGCTGAGAGAGGGGTAAAGAGGTCATTAAAATGTTGATTAATATTTAGTGATTTATATACAGTATATATATTTAGAACAAGAATATTTGCATTTTTGGAGACAGCTATGTAGATCCCTCACACTTGTGGGCAATGGTGGCTTAATGGTTAGGGAAGTACTTGTAATTGAAAGATTGCAGGTTCAAATCCCCAACCAGCAGGGTGCCACTGGGGTACCCTGAGCAAAGTACCGCCCCCAAGCACTGCTCCCCGGGCACTGAATTAGCTGCCCCCTGCTATGTCATGATGTCACATATAGGTTAAATGCAGAGGACACATTTTGTTGTTGTGTCATTTGAATCTACTGAAGACAAAAATTAAACAGATTTAACAATGAGAAAATAAATATTAGTTGTTGTTTCTTTTTTGTTTTAAATGGATTAATCACAACAACATGGGAAATGGGTTAAATTACAACAACAGTCACGTTTTCTGATTTAGGATCAGAAACTGTAGTAATTAGGGAGGTTGCAGGGCTTAGTCATAATAAAATTGTACTGATTAGACAGGGAGAGGATCCAAGTGTCAGAACTTCAGGTTTATTTCCAGGCTTGTTGCCTAAGGGCAGACAGATGGTCGAAAACAAGGTAGAAGGGAGCAAAGGCAAACAAATCCAAATTGTAATCTGAATCATAATCCAAATAATCATTCAAGCACAGGAAAAAGTCAACATAAGGCAATACAGGGCAAATAATCAGATAAAATGTGTTAGAGAAAGAGCAAGAAAATCAGGAAAGCAAACAAGAATCATGTACAGAAATCCAATGATGAAACAAATGCCCAGTATCATAAGATACTGAATACCTCACAAAGGGTGGTTTTAACTTGTGATAATTGATTAGTTTGATACGTTACAGGTGTGTCTGGTATTCATGGGAGGCTAGGTGTGGCTGGCTGGTTGTTTGATTTGGTGCTGCTGTTACAGAATTATTTTTAGACACTTCAAAACACATGACAATAGTGAACACATTAATGATCAACCACAAGACGAAATTACAAAACTTTGTTGACAATTAATGTTAACGGTTAGCAGAAGTTGAAGTGTTGCATGAAAAAGAAAAATAAATGACAGGAAGTTGAGGGATACTTTTCATTCATTTTCAGTGACTGGGTGTTTATATGTCAAATAGCATTACTTGGAAGCTGTAACACTGATTTGTAGTTAAAAGATTGCAAACTCTCTGGAATAATCTGATATATTGCATTTTTCACTTTTAAATTGTGATCTGGTCTTCACGTCATAATAAGTGAACACAGTATAATTCAACAAATAAACAACATGATTTTCTTGTCCTTGCATTTTTTTTAATCTATTGAATACTTTTATTTCTTCCAAAATGTTTAACATTTACTCATCTGTCTTACAAGCAGTGTTCTCGTATCATGAAACAAACACTTAGTCAAACTTAAGATAGGCAATGGTATTTTTGGAGAGTAAATGTAACAATGGCACAGATTTTTTTTTCCATTTGTGAAGTCTGCCTTTTCAGTGTTGCTTTGGCCCTTTCTTGCCATAAGAGTGTGAAATGAAACAACTCTTTTGATATCCTCTGAAATCTCTATTTCACTTCAGTGTCTCTCTACTGTAAAGAGCTGACTTAGTAAAATAAATAAATAAATAAAGGGCAAATTTTGTATGGGGCATGACCCGAATATTATGCCTTGGGCTCCAATTATACTCTTGTATAGAATTCATTATCCTAGAGGTTCACATACCTTGAATTTTGAAACAATGAACTTGAAATTGATATTAGAAAATATATATTTTTTCAATGTTATTAGTTTAATCAGATTATTAGGTGTGACACCTGTTTACCTATTACTATGGAAAACACCGCATTTCAGGTAATGCAACAATCAGATAATTCTAAAGTTTTCATGTGTTTTTATCCAAAATATGTATGATAGAATGTGCTGGTAGAATGCGGGACCATCACAGCATATTTACACCCTGACTGGCACATGCTATTTGCAGATTAGACAGCAGCAGTATATATAGAACTGTAGCTGTATGATTCTGCAGTTTCGGGTTTGGTTCCTGTCCCTGGCTTTGTGTATATGGAGTTTACATGTTTTCCCAAAGTAAGTTTTTTCTCTGGGTTCTCTGGCCTGGTTTACTCCCACAGTCCAAGTAGGATGCAGATGCAGATGCACTTTATCAGTACTGATCTACTGCTGTGGCTATGTACATACCCTTTCCCATTACACCACCTGTTTATGTCATTTTTATTGTCACTTTGTCTCTTATTGCCCTGCTGTTTTTACTGTATTGCAGTTTGTCTGATTGCCACCCCCTCTCCAAGCCATTGTCTTCCTTTGAACACATGTGACTTAAAAATTTGAACCTTGATCTTGAAATTGGTGACTTGGAATCTCTAAGCTAACCAATGTGTGTGAGTATGTTCCATGTGGTGGATTTACATTCCTGCAGGGTCCTGTTGCTTCATGCCCTGTACTTCCTGGCATTACTCCAGGCTTACCGTAACCCTGTACTGGGTAAGTGATTATAGAAAATTTGTGGATAGTTGGCTTAACTTGTGGAACTAAAACCGTATATTTAGAGATTTGTTTGTGTTTATTGTTTTTTTTATTCCAAATAATGTTTTGTATTAATAATTCATAAACACAGAAATAACATAATGAGGCAAAAACACTATCTACGTTAAATAATTCATCCTTGCATTTAATTCCATAATTGCTTAATTAATTTTTCTACAGTAATTTGTACAGTTGTGTTTGTGAGAAAAGCTTCAAGGTAAATGAATTAAGTTAAGAAAAAATGCATACCCCTTTTAAGGTGGGCACAATATAACATATTGAAAACACTCGTAATTGAAAATTTCACTATGGTTCTCTCAATAAAATACTAAAAAGTCATTTTGCTTGAAAAAATAAAACATACATATTACTGTTTTTATGACTCGCCAACCCAGACTTAGATAAGGATTAGAAAAGGAGGGTGGAACAGATGGATGGATGGATGGATGTTTTTAATAAGTCAATGACAATATTCATGTACTCATACAGTCTACAAAAGCTGCACATGCATAGCAAAGAATTCTTTATTAAAGAAATATTTGCACAATTACCATATATATTACTAGAGAAGGTTTCTTTCTTTTCATGAGAATTATTGGACAAAATTAAATATTACTTCAGTGTTTAGCTGTGTTCTGCCTATAAGTTTTGTTGCAAAACAAAGTATTTCAAATGGCAAATTGCTTGTGACACAGCACTGCTCCTTTTACGAACTGTTTTGAGTTGATATTCTGTGAGGGAGTACAAGGATAAACACAATTGAAAGTTTATGATATTCTTGACAGCTGGGAATGACTAGATATATTAAGACATAAGGGTTTAGAAGCTGCTAGGGTTCTGTGGGGGTGTCCTGGGGTGCGGATGGGGCTGGAGGTGCTTTAATTGGTGCCAGGCTTGTCCATGGCAAGAAAGTTCACCAAAAGTAGTGGGAACAGAGAAATTGTGGAGAAGGGACTAATCCATTCCCTAGTCCCAAGCCCTTGTCCTGCCCTTCTGATTAGCAGCTAGTAGATAACCATGTTGCCCAGATGGTTGCTGGTCTGTTCTTCCTTGCACAACCACCGCCTTTTACGCCTGGTAGTCCTCTCTCGCGTGATCCTTGGCTGCATCAGTTGCAGGCAGCCATCGATGGTTATCAGCAGAAACGTGGGGCCAGCTGTCCACAGCACTGGTGCTGAATTTTGACAGGTGGTCGCTGTCCCTGGTGCTGCAGCTCATACAGGGCCACCTGTCAGACGGTCAGTGGGCTACAAAAGCAGGAGTCCCACTGGTGCTGTCGTGACGATGCATGTACATGAACTGTCGGTTTGTTATTAACATTGCATTTATAGGCGTAAAGTCCACTGCTTGTGATAAATATTTAGACAAAAAATTTAAAGCCTGGAAAACATATTGACAGCATTTCTCCAAAACAATATCTTCTATCTGAGTATTCAGGCTTCCCAGTGGTCAGAGACTTGGGGATAAAGCATCTTGCTGCTGATCATTTTCTTTTTCGTCTAATTTTCTTCCCAGCATAACTCTGCCAAGCCAGTCTGTATATTTTGATCACCTATACATTTAATCTATAACCTGTATGTTGTCACATCATCACTAAATTCATCTACTGTTCCTATAGATAAATCTTTCTTCTGTTTTATTCAGTTGTAAACTATTCTAATCTTCTTCTGTCAATTCCCTTAAATGTGCCTTCAGATCTTAATTTTACACAGTCCAGCTTCACTCATTGTATGATTTGCATATGCTTCATTTACCTTGGGAAGAGATGGCACCAGTATGCACTATGGGGAGAAAGCAAGTTATCAGAGGCAGTGTGATGCTATGGGCAATGTTCTGCCTAGAATTCTTTGGTGCTGCCATTCATGTGGATGCTACTTTGACACCTACAACCTACCTAAACATTTTTGCAGATGAAGTACATGCCTTAATGACCACGGTATTACCTAGTGGCGGTATTCTCTTTCAGCAGGATAATACGCCCTGCCAAACTGCAAAAAATTGTTCAAGAATGGAGGGAGGAACACTGAAAAAGAGTTCATGGTGTTGACTTGGCCACCAAATTCTCCAAATCTCAATCTGATTGAGCAACTGTGGAATGTGCTGGACAAAAAAGTCCTATCCATGGAGGCCCCACCTTGCAACTTACAGGACTTAAGGGATCTGCTGCTAATTTGTTGGTGCCATATACCATGGGAAACTTTCAGAGTGCTTGTGGAGTCCATCCCTCAACAGGTCTGAACTGTTTTAGTGGCACAACGGATGCCTACACAAAATTATGCAGATGATTTTACTGTTAAGGCTGATCTGTGTACATTTTCCATGAAGGTTTTACTGTACCACAAATCACAGGTAGGAATTGGTTGGAATGAGTGACAAGGTTGAAGGCAGATACCACCTGAGAAGCAAGGCTTACTTAGGGAAAATAGGTTGTGGCAAAAGATGGGCTGTGGTCACCAATTCTCTGGGAAGCACTTCTTCCTCCAAACAGACAAGTAAGGGTCTTTTAGGACAGATGGGGTTTGTTTGAACAGTCCCTTCATAGTGGTCATCCTCCAAGCTGTATTTTGGAGCCTGGGGAAACATGCAGAACTTGCTCACATAACTTAATTTTCTCCCTGACCCTTCTTCCCAACATGGTCTTTAAGTTCTGCTGGGGAACAATGCTCTGCCCCTTAGTTGGGGCAGTTATTGGCTACCACAATTAGCATGGAGCTAATCCCCCCCCTGCTGGTGTGAGGAGAATTCCTGGTGGACTGTTCCATCACAACATGTCCAGTCAGTTCTTTTACTTTTGTTTTATATCCAGTCTTGCCAATGGATATTGGATATGTTGTTTATATTAAACAACAGACTCATTATAATTTCATGATATAATTTCTAACTGAAGCTGCATATAATTGTTAAGATTATCATTTAGCCAGGGCTTTACCAGGGAATTATCTGGTTTTATGCATTTATCTTCTGTATTTTTTAGGACATACAGGTAATAATTTCATGTCATTTTTGGTAAATGTTTCCCATAATGAGCTTTATTATTAAACAATTTCTTTCTGTGTTTAGGGAGATAAGGTATGTTGTGCATTAATAGCTGTAGTAAGATGATCCCTGTGATGTTGAATCGAGTTTTGTAGGATAATTAATGCAACCTTAAACATTCTCATGACAAAACAATGGCTTCATATCCAATCATGTGACAGAGTTGCCATGACATACACCAAACTTTGACAGAGGTCTAAGCATTAGCTTGCTTGTTTAATTTCATTAGCTTGCTTGTTTATTGATAAGGCTGTTGTATGTGTGAAAATGTGTTCGATACAGACCATAGGGTTACTATGGCTTGCCCACTTTGTTGTGGCTAGTAATGTTTTGCTGAATAAAATAAAAAATAAATATAAGATAATCCATCCATCAGCTGCATCACAAAATTCAGCAGCAAAGAGAGGCTTGGAGCCTATTCAGACAGGGTACAGGGAATGGTGATGCCTTGGATAAGATGACAGGTCATATGCCAGTGGTTCTCAGTCCTGTTCCTGGAGGACTCCCTGCCAAAATGTTTTCATTCCAACTCTACCTTAACCTGGCTCAGATGGTTCTTAATAGGCTCATAATGAATGTGGCAGGTTCAAAACAGTGTGGGTTGCAATGAAAACATTCTGGCAGGGGGTCCTCCAGGAACAGGATTGTGAACCACTAGCACACAATTATAGCACACACACACACACACACACACACACACACACACACACACAGAGGTTTGTAATTCTATATTTGTGGGGACTCTTCATGTTTTTCCGTGTGGAAATCCCAACATGAAGACCTTAACCCCTACCTAGCCCTAACTTTAACCTTAAGTACCCAAAGAAAATACGAGACTTTCGGAATTTTTATTTATTTGATTACAGTCACAGATATTCTTGGGAATGGGAAAAATGGTCCCCACAATGTAATATAAACCTAATCCACACACACACGCACACACACCATTGCAAATTTAGATGAACCAGTTTACCTAATTGTATGTCTTTGGATTATGGGAGGAAACCTATATACTCAGAGGAGATCTGTGCATTACACAGAGAACATGGACTTTCTAAACATAGATGAAAGCCAAGAAAGTTATGACAAAGATGCAGACAAATAAAAAAAGATCTTTAGAAATTTCTTCTAGGGAGAGGGTTTTTTCAGATTTTTTTATTGTGTTTTGGTTAGTTTGATAGGAGGATTTTCCTCAGAAATACAATTTAATTTCCAGAGGAAGTGTTCTGAGCATAAAGGGTTTAATACAAAGATGTAATGGAGTTGGAAACAAGGGGTGTCACAATATTACCAGATAGGTCTGCAAGGAGTATGATAAATTATTCTGTTTGTTGTTTTAATTGATTTGCTAAGGATGTCCAAATTCATCGTGCTGCTTTTATAGCCTCAGAAGTTTGCATCCTATTTTATTATTGTTATGAATATATTTTTGAGTTCATGCATGGCTTTTAGTAGATATGTAATGAATCTGTAGGCTTTCAAGAGGTAAATCTCTTCACCTTGGCTTTTGGTGCGTGTTGTCTTGATGTTTTTTTTATTGTTTTTTAATGTGCACAGTATGATATGGTTTTCTCTGTTTTTGTGGTTTCCCATAGTGTGGTTGTTATCCTTTGCTGATGTGAGTATGATCAGAGAATACCGTGTAGACCCATTCATTCAGATCTATGGTTCATACAGTGCTTCTTATGCCTCCACTTATTGAGTATGCCCACCCTAAGGTTTCTTTGCAGGCTTGTACTTTATAGCATGCTCATAAATAGTTCACAATATATATTAGCCAGCTGGGTAATGACCACAGAAAAGTCCTTTCAAATTTCTTTGTGCAACTGGTCACAGTTGTTTTGGTTGGAAAATGGTGGACTATATTACTATAGGGCTCCAACTACAATGGACTTTTACAGTTCCTGGTTCCTCCGCATTTCTTAGATGCTACTGTGAACACAGTGGGACTGGGTACAGCAGAGAGATATAAAAACAGATAATTATGGCTGTTTTGTGCTAGAGAATGAAATTGCATAACAAAAGCCAAGCCACTTAAGCTTATAAGAACGTTGGGGTTTTATAATCAGTTTTGCAAGCTTCTGGACAATGTACAAGTAGGGTTAGTTTTAAAGCTAGGGGGGTTATTAAACACAAAAGGGGAATGGCTGAGGGAACAGCTGCTGTTAAAGAATCATGGGTGTTGAATAATTCTCTACACAAAAAAGAAAAAATGCTGAAAAGAAGCTCTTTACCTGGTAGAATTAAGCAAAAAGTATTGCACCCTTTGACATGATTCATATCAGAATATTAGTAGAAAAATTTGCATATTCAGTTATATTATTAAAAATAATTTAACAAAAAACAGACACTCAAAGCCAATTCTAAACTTTTTAGATGTAGAATCTGGTGGAGAAAGATATTTTGAGTTTATAAATATCATTAGCTCAATTGAATTAGCTGTAAATCACAGCATACATGGCAGTTTGAATATAATTAAATGACAAAGAAGCAGTATTCACAGATTTAAATGGGAGTTTTTTAGTATTTGTACATCAGTAGACATATTTAGCAGAGGATAGGACAAAATCAAAGGGAGTTGTTTTTTCATCTAATTTCACTGTAAAAGCTAAGTGATATTTCTCATTTGATTTACTTTTGGTTTATAGGTAATTTGCAGTTTTGCTAAATGTGTGAGAATAAGGAGCTGGAGGTACTTGACACCTTGGCCTGATCAAAAGAAGCACATTGGTCATCTGGGTAGCATGCCAATAGGCAGCCTTATAGCATAGGATGAATAAGTCACTAAAACAACAAATATTATAGTAGGAGGCAAAACAAAGTGGTGTATTATGATTAAATCTCCCCCACCCCTGTGTGACACAGCCCTGCCATTTAAAATAAGTTGCACAAACAGTGCTTTTCTCTTATATATACATACATATTCCCAATTATTTAATTTGGTAGAGGTGCATTACTTTGCCAGCAGGGCACACAACTGCCCTTAACACAAATTCAGAGTGCTCCCTGGGCAGCAAGGTGACTGAAACACATTTGAGCTGACTGCCAGGTGGGCCACAGTGGGCGCCAGCATGCCCAAATTTTGGCATGGCCAGAACATAGCAGCTCCTGCTGTCACCCAAGCTGGTCCTCTTGGACCTAAGCATCCATCGGACATAAACATGGAGACTCATCTATGAGAGTGATGGTTCTGCTTGCAGCCGAGGTAACTGATGTTCCTCAAAACCACCCACAACTAAATGCACACTTTTATGGAAATACATGTAGAAAACAGTCAGGCCAAAACGTACTGTTGTACTTCCTACTATTTCATTTTGTACCACTATCTAGCAAAATGAGAATAATTCAATGGTGTCTTATTAAAATATATGTGTGTTTATTATTTCAATTAGTATTAAATAAAAGCATTGTATATAAACAAAACTTCTTTGTTACTCTTATTTATTTCCATTGAGAACTACACTCACCTAAAGGATTATTAGGAACACCTGTTCAATTTCTCATTAATGCAATTATCTAATCAACCAATCACA
>JAODJW010000001.1:32339381-32359686 GCA_026777045.1 Hyperopisus bebe | reverse complement strand
TGATTATCTGTATCAGGTATGTTAAATTAGGGCTGTACCTAAGCTCTGCAGGGTGGTAGCTCTCCAGGAGCAGGATTGGGCACCCCTGCCCTAGATTATCACCACTGCCTTTGATGACATTTGCGTTTATTACAAGCCAGATCATACTCAAAGTAAATCAAAATCTAAAAGTTTTCAGCCAGCTTGTCTTTCCATTTATAGTAGTAGATCAGTAGTAGAGTAGTGCCTTGGCTAGATTATAACCCTTACTTAGGACATCACCACTTAGGACATCACCACTCTCATTTACAATATTTCCTCCAAAATTCTATGTCTTTGCTGTGTTGTGTGCATTTGGTAATGATCACTGACTTAGCCAACAAGTTACCTCTCCAATGGGAAAGGATACCTGCAGTATTATGAGATATCATGGTATCAGCTAGATATAACTGACCTCCATGCATTGTCTAGATTCTGGAGCCGAACCTCGTAATCAGTCTCTCCTTCGCTGCAGTCGGTCATGGTGAAAGATCTCACAAGTCCCAGGCTGAGAGTGGGGCAGCTTGAGTTTTTTTCAGCAGACAAGAGGGCTATCTCTATATGAGGACAGCTGAGGTTAGGTGTTTGATAAGGAACCTCTAACAATTTTGCAGTCCTACTGGGAGACTTCAGTGTTCATGTGGAGAATGACAAAGATGCCTCGAGACGCAAGATTGGGAAGAATGACCTCCAAGCTCTAAAGTTGACTGGTGAACTTTTTTGGACGTCTATGCATGCTATGGATTGTCCATCACAAACTCTAAATTGGAATACAAGGATGATCCTAAGTCAACATGGTACCAGAGTACCATAGACCCCAAATATAAAAAAGCTAATTGAAGGATTTTTGTACTCCAGTACGCATGGTGACTTTGCTTTTGCTTGGTTTAACAAAACATTCTTGGAAGCATTTCTTTTGGGGCAGCGTGTGGCTCAGTGGGCTAAGCCTGTGTGCCTCTAATCAGAAGGTCACCAGTTTGAACCCAGCCTCAGCAAGTCTGCAGGTCCTTGAGCAAGGCCCTTAACCCCCAGCCCCCTGGGTGCTGCTATGAGTGGCTGCCCTTCGCAGACAGCTTACTCTACAAAAAAGAGCAGGATGAGGGAACCATAAAGACAGTTCCCCCACAGGGATCAATAAAGTATCTATTATTATTTGTTCCCAGTTTTAGAAAAAACACAAAGGATAAACTTTATTTTTATGTAAAATAATTTAGTAAGAGGGCCAAATGCTTGCTTGGTAACTTCTCCTAGGAAAATATGAAGCACACCACATATCAAGACTGGTAAATAAACCTGACCAGTTCCTTAGTGTTGTGACCAGGAACTCCTCTTTCCCATGTCACATCATTCCAGAATGCGTGCTATTAATCAGGTAGGGTTTTATTGGTGGCTAACACACAACACATGCAAAGTTGAGCTTTAATGTTCTTTAGATTGCTAACTATCCCTTGTGATACATTTTCTGTCTTTCATGGTTCACCAATCTCGAGTCACTTAACATTTGTCACCTGGAGTGTGAGGCTATCAGAGAATACATGGCAACCAGTCCGACCCAAGTCATCCATCCTTACACTTACCCAGTAGGATGGGGTGCCCTGCTTCTCCTGAAGACTAAGCATCAGTCAATTGTCTACAGGGGAAAATCCTTTGGTATACTCTGGAACATACCTGGGCATTATCAGGGGCGGATTGACAATAAGGCCAGAGTAGGCAACCACCTAGGACCTCCAAATACCAGGGGTCTCCATGAAGACAAAATTTCCACAAGATACATTTAAGAATATAACATAATATGATCATATTATCAAATTATATCTACATGTCTGTTATTTGCATTTTAAGTGACAGTGTTCAGAATAGATGACGCTGACCCCATCCCAGCTGTAATGGGTTATTCCATTGAGACTTTGTGTTTTCCAGCTTTCTTTGAACACTGGAGTCTACCGGTTATTTCACTGCCAAGTGAAATGGCCCAAAGTAGCCGAACAGAAGAAGAAAATGGTGCAAAGACACAAGACTAACATTACTTGTCTCATGTCTTTGATACTATCCCACTAGAGTTGTAAACAGACATGGTGAGAACACAATTAAACAAGCATATGCAAAAAGTCAAGGCTAACCTTAGCAAAAGAGGGAACGGTTAATCTTTCGCTGATCAATCCACTGGCACGTTAGTTACTTTATTATGGTTAGTTTATAAATGGAAGACCTGGGGAAAAAATGTGAAATGTAAAGAAAGAACTATCGTATAGAGACATCACTCACAAGCTACTTTGCGCAGTAACTGCTTCTCAAATACCATGCAGGTACTCTCAGCATTTACAGTACTTTGTTTAATCCTGTAATTATTATTTCTCATGGTAACTGGATAGAAGGTCAATTTTCTTATACATTTTCTAGAGCCATTACCAAATTAAAAATATTTGGTGGAACTTGCTTTAACAACACTAACAAACTTATGACTACTCTCCTCAACACCAGGCATTTGCACAACTGCTTATTGCCTTTCACATACATGCTTATTTCAGCCTCATCTTCTGTCTGGCTTATCCTCAGCTATTTCTTGGCTAATTACAATTTTACTTTGCCAACATAAGCAACAGGTTTTTGCACAACTGAGCACAGAGAGACATGTTTCAAACTGAGTTTCTCTATATTTAGGGAGACTAGCTTGGTTATGAATATGTCACATTTGGTTTATTGGTGAATCTGAGGAAAAATATGAGGAAAACTGGGATACTACAACACTAAAATGTGCCATATCATGCTACATGGTCACATATTGCTGGCTTTAGTGTTTGAAATTTGTAACATTACAAAAAACAAACTTCTGAATTGTTAAAAGTTGCTGAAGATTCCTTTTGAACCTTTCAGACCAGTCAGGTTGAAAAGTTTTGTACGTATACCACTAAGTAACAGTTGAGCAGTGGTAGCATCATTAAGGCAGCAGTATTCAGCTGGCACCATAAGGCTTAAGTAACCTGTGCAGGAGGGAAGCCCGCAAGCTTGTCTGTCAGGGGATTTTGGCAGTCTTCATCATCGTTGCAAATTCAAGCTTTTCTGGGATGAGAGATCAGGCACATGGACCAGTGGGTCTACTGTCACAATGAGGTGCTCCTCCTCGTGTCTGGTTCCCACATTAGAAAAAGTTTGGTGACATCAAGAAACTCTCTAAGTAGGTGGGTGAACATGCAATAGTAAGTGCACTAGAGTTGTGGGAAAGCCACTAAACGTGCAGGGAAAAGAGTCTAGTTTCTTGTGTTAATGTTCACCACAAGGTCATTAGCACGCAGAAAATATGTGTCAGAAATGTCAAAAGGGAAACTCTTGCTAGCATGAAATCCAGGGTAGAATGTTGTCCATTGAAAGACAGTTCTACCTGTCAATTTCTGTATGTCCGTATCTTGCTTGCCCTCGTCAACCTTGAGCAGAAGGGCATTATGCCACACACAAACACTGCTCAGTGATGCCAGTAACATGCTCACCTGTGTGCCAGTATTTCAGTGGAAATCTGGTCCAGACACAGCATGTCTGATGAACAGTACCCCAGTTATGTAGCCACAGCTATGGCATTTATAGACCACTGGTGCCCTGAGTTGTCTTTTTTTCTGTGTGCATTATAAAAAGCCGTGTCATTTTTTGACACTCTGCTATGGGCATTGGATGCACAGTGACTTTGCTAATTGGGGTAATAGCAGCTAAAGGTACTGGCACTCTGGCTTAGTGTGGCCTGTCTGTTCTTATAAATAATGTCCGGAAGTCTTTAATGGGCATGTTTGCTAGAGTAGAATGCATTTGCTCTGCTGTCCACTGTATTCTCCTTTAAAAATTAAGCAATGTTAATGAGTTCTCAAAAGTGTCCACATGTGATTTATCAATTCAGAGGATTTCTAAAGATGGGCAAAGAGACCAACTGGCAGGTACATTTAGATTCCGACTGTCCAAAACTCTCTAATAATTAAATTTTTCGAGTGACATATTTATTATTATCTGGCAGATTTTTGATTAGCTACCAAGTGAAGAAAAAGCATCAAAATACATGGCGTTGTTGGTGCTGATACCTTGCAGGGCAAATTGAGCTACTGCTTGCACAGTCCACACTGCAGCGATTCATTCCCAAAACTCACATATTTCTAAGGCAACATGTTGAAAGAAAAGAACATTGGGGTTCCGGTGTGCATGAAGAAAAACACAGAGAGGATACTTTGCCAGAAGAACAGCACAATGCCAACCACTTGCATTTTCCTGTCATCAATTTACACCAAGCATCTTAAAAAGAATGAAAATACTACTGTCTGTATATGAATTATGTAACTACAAATATATACATTTAAATGTTATTTAGAATTTGCTTCTAGACTAGGCAAAATACCCAAATAATGTGGTTTTTTGTTTGTTTCATGGATGTGTGAACTAATTAACAATTAATTGTAGATTCAAAGCTGAGGACACTGAAGTTGTGATCTCTTTTTAAAAGATCTTATTAGAATGCCTTTGCATGCCATGGGTTTTCTCATGTGGTGACACTTATAACAGGGGATGTTAGACCCCCTATTACAAATAAGGAATAAATACTAAGGAAATTTAAATATAAATTCTGTGTGCATGGTGTTAATGCCTCAGAGTATAGCCTTATGGACCCACTGCTCACCGGCTGTGGATTTGATTCTTGACTCTTCTCGACTTCTTCTGCAGCATTTTCATGATTCTGTTACAAGTTTAAGGACCAGGTGGATTGTAGCATTTGTGTCATTGTAAACCACTATGCTGTATGCATTTCTGCTGTATAGAGGAAGACAAGCTATGCAAGTCATTTTGAATAAAAGTATCTAGTAAGTAAAAATATTTATCTAGTATATAGATTGTAGTTCGTTGATTATCCATACATCCCTAGATGTATTTACCTAATACTGTTCTTTTCCTTGTACAATGTCAAGCATATAAACTGTAATAGATTACCGTTAGGATTTGCTGTATGCTTCCATAAGTGAATTCTGCCACTACCCATCTTCTTCTTTCTTCTCATGAAAAGGCTTTCAATTAGGTTGATGGCAAAAACAAGGTGGTGTGGTAATGGACAGAGAGTGGGAGGATTATAGCTAATGGGCCGTGAGAATGGGGCATGCGGTCTTCTTCACACCCCAATGGATATTATGACCAGAGCATTTTAGTAGCCAGGAGTATCAGCAAGCGTCAGAAACTAACATAATCATCCCAACCTTCAGAGGATGACACACTTTATTTTTCAAACTCCAGATAACCAGCTGAGCATTGACCTAGGTGTATGGTGATGCAGAACAGAGCACATGGGGCACATAAATTGTTTGAAGAGTTTTTCTCAAGACCACTCTGCCAAATGTGAGCATCTTTATCTTTGACAACTCAATTTAGACATTCAAAATACCCATATCCACATCAAACACGCACATCATTTAGCCTTTAAGACAGGTGGTCAGCTGCTTCTGTGAGTTGTTCAGTCTAAAGGGTCTAACTGAATGTCATGTTCTCCTCAAGCTTTGCTTCAGATGAATTTTGCTGTCACATTATATGAGTGTTAGCTTTTTAGAGCAGAAACTTTTATTAAACTCTTTTTGTTGGTGTATGTTTTTCACCTGTTTGTAACTAGGCTCTGCTGAGCTGCCCCAGTGTTAGGACTAGTGCAACCATTTTCATCTCTGGTGGAAAGGGATAGCAAAGTTGCTGCATATATATCATGCACTGTACCACACTTAGTCCTCAGCCAGATCAGTCTTATTCTGTCATAGGTATGTGAAATGCTCTTTATGACAAATATGAATGTAAATGAATGAGATTTTTATAGTGGAGATGAAGAATCATCCTTTGGGATTAACTCAAATAACACACTGACCTTCTGGTGTAGCTTACTGTATGTAAATGAAGGGGTCTGTATGTGGTCAAACAAAAAAATTTGGATTTTTCTGCTAGTTATGTAATAATAAGGCGGTCAAAGGAGCCTGATGTGCAAGAAATATGTCACTCTGACAAATGCAGACAGGGGATATTAACAATAATATGAAATTGCAAACATTGTCCGGATATTTTAGTATTTTTCCAACTTGTGAACTTCATTTGAAAAACATAGAAAATGAGTTTCTGTCACATGCATAAAATAATTAGATTTTTTTGTAATATTAGTATATACCTGTAATATGTAGAAAAATATATTGTAAACTTCTGTCATGTATAATGCATTATAGATAACTTCATATTGCTTTATAATGATCAGTATAAGAATGAATAAAGCATCATAGTATCATTTTTGACAGTCATAAGGCATTATAGTGATGAGTTTAATACTTCTTAAGCTCAATGAATGCCATGTCTATAAGAATCTATGAAAACATCAATAACACAGTAAAATGCATTCATAATGCACAATGAATATGGCTGTAATTATTATAAATATTTATAGTCATGCTTTTTGAATGCATTATAATGTGTTATTGATGTTTTCGTATACTTTTATAGACATGGCATTCATCAAGAGTGTTACTGAAAAAATATTTTCAAGAAGGAGCTTTAACAACCTTTCCCACTTTTTTGCATATAATCATGTTATAATGTTTTACATCAGCATATAAATGCTGAAATGACTTTAAAGAAACTAATTTTGTTAACATCACAATTAGACAGGCAAGCAAGTACTAGTATAAATACCAGTACAAATTGCATTCCCTGATTAAACACTTTATGTTTAAGCTTTTTTCCTTCAATCCATTATGTTTGAATTAAATATTGAAAGAATTATTTGATCACCTTGCCACTGACAAGTAACCTAAGCCCAAAACAAACATATCACTCCCTATCACACATCCTCCACAACATAAGAATGATCACTGAGGCCAGAGAAGTCCTTTGTATGAGTAAGCTGACAGTGCTTCCTGCAATATAAATGAGTTCTACCAAGCACCAGGCTCCTATTTTAAAGTGACACCACACTATATAGTCTGCTTCTTGTCCCCCTTGGCAAAAGCTTCTCAAAGGAATCCCCCATGATCAGGCAGACACATTGTTGCAATAGAGCAGTTTAACTGCAGCTGTTTAGAGCTGCTAGTACAGGGGTTCCCTTATAGTGCCCTGGCACCCCTACAGCATAAGGGCGGACATTTACAAGACTACTGCATTATTATGGTTGTGGAAGAATTGCTTCTTGATTCCCTTGCTAGACCTCCCTCACTGCCTACTCACAAGTCACAAGTCTGATTAACAAGCCTTCCCATATTGGAATCCAAAGAACATCAGCTTAGCTTCCAACTGACATCAAGTGGTGATGCTTTTGGGGCTTTTACTCTAAATGTATAATGTCCGGCTGCTTTGGCTTTGGATGGCTGCCTGTTCCAATCACAAAAGGTGCTTCCATGATTTTCTTGCCTCCATGGGAAGAATGGCTACTGGAATGCAATGCTTGTCATAGGCAGCATTATATTATAAAGTTCTCTTTTCCCAAGACTGCATGGCCTTCCGGCTGCTCTATATTTTGTACAAACAACACCCTAACCTAATAAATAGATATTGGTATTGCCAACACTGTATAAACTGAATATCTGTCCAACCAGTACATGCTATGCATTACTGACATGGATCATGTGTCTCAGTGTTTTATTTGTACTAACTTTCCTGCTCACAGTGAAATGTATGAAAACAATGTATCATGTGCCATTTTTGTCCAAGTTACCCACCAGCATATTTTTCATTTTCTGCAGGGATGTAGAAAAAGATCAATAGAGTGAGATACAGAATGTCAGTGTGATAATGACAGTGATGATCTGGTAATGATCAAATATGCTTGTTATTGGCAGCCATTTATACTGTAGTTTTGTGACTACAAACAAGATAATCTGCAATTTGAGCTGTCACATTATAATGGCTGCAACTATATTCTATTTCTTGAAGGGAAATGTGCTTATGTGTTGAATTGTGTGAGTGCAAGCTAATACCACATACTGTACACCTACTGCTGTGAAATAATTACTTGAGCACAGCCAACTGTAATGAAAAAAATGTATAAACATCTATGGAGTACACATCAAGCACTTCACTTAAAGTAGGTATTGAAAAGTTTCTATTTCTCTGTATATGAATACAAGGTCCTGTGGTCATGGTAGGCTGATTGGAGCATATGGCTTGTGTCTGGGCTGCCGTAAGTGTACGAATTGAGGCAGTGTCTGTGCTTTAATTACTTGTCACGTTGGCTGCCTGGGTTCGTGCTAAAGGGGGTTTGTCTTCTCCCACAGCAGGGGCTCCAGGCCTCTGCACATCTGCCAGATGGTGCCATGCACTATACCTACCTTTTACAATTCACAGAGCATTGACTGACATGTTCACTCATGCTGACCTGTTCCTGCAAGCCATATTTGAGAATAGCATACATGATAGAGACACTGGGTTCAACTGGTATCAGAGCAACATGATTCTAGCCACTCATTCTCAGCTGATTCTGTATAGAGCATTATGGTTATGTGAAGTTGGGATGAATCAGACTATTAATGTTTATGAACTCCAAAATTTAATCATAAAAATGTTTAACTTACATACCCTATGTATTAAATAATAATAAAAATTATTATTATTATTATTATTATTATACTTGTTACTTTTCTTTTGGTTAATATGTGTGTATTCTTTAGTTATATATTCTTCAGTGTTATTCCTTTAACACAGAACAGCTGTTTCTTTTTTGTTTGGCAGGTAATGGCATGTCTGTAATGCTAGCCTACTGATTAACAGAAAAAGGGAGGGTGTAATACCTGAATAATTGGTGCTGGTTTCTCTGCAGACTATCACTAACAGTGTCACTCATTGTGCTGTCCTTACAGTATGCACTGGTACTGAAAACAAGCTGAGCACGCTGTCGGATCTGGAGCAGCAGTACCGCACCCTGCGCAAGTATTACGAGAACTGCGAAGTTGTAATGGGTAACCTGGAGATCACTAGCATCGACCGAAAGCGTGACCTCTCCTTTCTAACGGTGAGATTTAGTATCATCATCCTCAAATCCTCCCACCCTGCATGACATTCTCTGCACTCTACTGCATCTCAGTAAAAGATGAGACAATTACTTGGCTTGCCATCTTATGCTGCTTTTACATATCTTCTGCAGCCAGGATGAGCTGTGCTCTAAAACAGATGGAAACACATCTTTCAGTCCCCACCCCCCTCTGATTATTGAGGATAATATTAGACATCCCTGTTTTCTGTTTTTCTAGAATGGTTCCTCCTATAATAGCCAACAGATTGGTTAGAACTGAACATGTTCAATAATCCTATCTATAATATTAATCCCACCCTCTTAAAGTCCCCCCGTTACTGTATGTGATCTTAAAGGAATGCAAGAAATTTTTAACAAAATGTGAAAATTCAGTTATTTTTTGTCAGCTATTTTTCAGTAGTGTTCATGTTAATTAGAGGGTATGTAATGTGCTCTGCAGAAATTATGTAAACTGGCACCAAAGCATTGTGGGTCACCTTGTGGGTAGCGCTGCCACCAGACACATCCTGGGCTTCAGGTTGAATCCCATGTCTGCTCTGGGTGTGTAAAGTGTTCATGTCCTCCCCATATTATATAGTGGTGATTTAAAAACTTCTGTCATTAATTAAATGTCACATTAAATATGAGTCCATTCTGAAAGGTAAGCAATGAATCCCATGGATGGGATGCTAGTCAGTTTCAAGGTACTTTTAAATGCTCACATTCCAGTGTTAATTTACAGTTGCTGACCTACTTCCTTTTGGAATTTTGAGGCTTAGCTGAACATCCTCAAACAGAGCAGTTTAGAAATAACGTAAAATAAATTTGATAAAATTTTCAGGGTAAATATAACTATAAAACAGTTCTCCGAAACTAGTTTCAGTGAATTTTAATCCTGAAACAGAAATAAATTACTAGGGTAGCTGTCTATTTGAGCTAGGGTGACATCCAGCATGACTCTGAATAGGATCACACCTGTATCCAAAAAGGAGGACTAAGGCTCAAAATGGAGGATACCCATGAAAAGTTGCTTAGTGTATATATTGGGGGGGTGGTGCAATATCATACATATACTAGGGAAGTAGGGAATGGTATACCTATTACAATAATTATCTTGCCTTTCTATGTCTGTTTGTGCATGGGTTTCATGATTTTTTTTTTTGCGCCGCGTTCAAGGATTGGAGAGAGCAGCCCCAGTTGTTGATGGGGAGGTGGGTAGGAGTGAGGGATAAAGGAGAACAAGGGGGCTAGATGGAGGACTCCCTCTGGTCAGAGGGCTGGAGCATAAGACTGTCCAGACGACATCCAGATGAGTGGTCACCTTAGTCTGACCACTACACAAATGAGAGCTTCATAGACAAGCAAACATGGACGTAATTCACACACCACACTCTGAAAAACCTATGTCCTCTGAATGTAACCAGCCATTGCTCTGATCCCCATCTTCTACTTTATTCCTGTAATATTTCACAGACTAATGTGCTGTTAATTACGTCGCTATTATTTGCAAACATAAAATATAAACATTTCCACAAGGCATCATTGGCTGAACAATTAGGCAATGGGGAGGTTGATAAGGAATATTGCAGATATGACATTGCGGACTCTCTCTTTCTCCTCTCTCACGTTCCCTCCTAAAATATAATTATAACTCATTTGTTTACTACCCTTTGATTCTTAGGTGCTTCACTATAATTTGGTTTGACTGTTCTGACAAAAGTTTTTTTTCATTTTTTCAATTCTATCATCATGAATGATGTTTAAGATAAAACCAAGATTTGGAAATCTGGCCAAGAAGTGATTTACATGAATTCCAATGGCCTCATCGACACTCTTGCCAGCTGATAGCAATTTTTCACAATACTGCTCTGCTCCTCACGTAGACTTAATAAATAAATCAGCTGGTGTAGACTGAAGTGGCCAAACTGCATTCAAATGAAGACCCATGCTGGCAGGAAATATAGTCTTTACGTTAACATAACATGAATGTTACACTAAATATGTAAATGGGAATAATTGTGTTGGATAGGGTAAATGGTTAGAAAAGAGACTTGTGGATAAGTATCTATACGATACTGGTTTATGAAACATGATATAGAGTCAGTTATAAAACAAAATAACATGCTATTAGAATGTAAATCTTTTTCTCACTTAAATCTTTGGGATGGGCCATTAGTGAATAGTTATAGGCAGTTATAGGCAATGGTTATAGTGAACAGCTATAGGCAATGGTTAGAGTGAACAGTTACAGGCAGTTATAGGCAATGGTTAGAGTGAACAGTTACAGTATAGGCAGTTATAGGCGATGGTTATAGGCATAAGTGGACTGTCATGAGGATAAGTACAAGTGCTTAAGCACTGTATCAGTATCAATGCATGTTGGAACATACTAGAGCAAGTTGATGCATATTCAATACAGCCAGTTTTAAGAGACCTTTCAGAATTTGCATGAAAATGCAGAAACATCTTTGCCACAGTATGATTTTACCATTTAAAATATATACACATATGAAAAAAACTAAATCTTAGAACAAATATGTAACAGTATGGGAAGAGTCAAGACACCCAGCAGTAACCAGTCCAATGGATGAGCACTCAAAGCACGTCTTTGCATGACCTGCCATGTAGTGAGTTTTGCAAAGAGGAAGGATGTTAGGTCTGAGTGAAATTTCAGCCAGACAGTGGCTCATCTGTGTGCCCTAGTGTTAAAATTCCTCCCAGCACTCTCTACAACTAACATCTCTTTCTAAAGGAAACATGATTAATGGACCTGATCAGTGTACAATAGGTGTGAGAGTGTGTGTAATTCTGAAAGGGTTATGTGGATAAGAGAGTCTACAAGACTTAGTATGACCTGACAGACTAATGCCCTTTTTCTTTCTTGTACTTTTTACCCAAAGCCTTCTCTTTATATATTGATCAGGGCCAGTTTCACCTCATTTCCACTCTCCTGCCCATAAGCTGGAAAACTCTTGACTTCCAACCATTCCAAAGCATTGTTCCAGAACCATTAATCAAGGTGTTTAGATTTTTTTGACTAATCATGTCCCAAGGCCTCTGTCTATGAAATTCAGTGAATTTTTGAAACCACCATCAGGTCTTTGCTGTACCTGCAACAGTTTATCATAATTTAACACTGCAAAATTCGTTTATGAAACATGTTTATTCAACATTCAGCATCCATCCATCCATAGGCACAAACACTGGGCACAAGGCTGCAATATATCCTAGATAGGCTGAGATCATTTCATATAGAATGAAGATAGAAGCTTTACCTGTTGGTCAATGTTTTGTATGTGAGAGTCACTGAAACTCTTTATTTCTCTGTTGTGGGTTATGAAAAGCATGCTGGTGATGCCTGACTGTAATTATGGCATTGTGTCTTCTCTAATTACTCTGAAATGAGGAGGCTGTAGATTGTTTTAATGGGAAATTTTAACCTGTCTTCTTCTGTGGATATCATCTGAAACTAGTTCCAAATTATCATGAAAACAGGTATGAAGGGAAACACAGCATCTACAGACCCTCCATGTGGAATATATAATCTATTTCTAAACGATATGGACAAAGAACTATTTGTGCCATTCTTTACTAGAAGCCACTTTGTTGCGTCCCAATTCCATGCAACTCTTCACCCCCCTCCCATTTGTTCATAACTTGTCACAATCTGAAAAAGGTCTCATTATAATTACAAATCCATTTAGCTCAATGACATTTGACATAATTATACCATTCATCAATTCTGGCAGAATAACACATTCAGAGATGCTAAATGTTGATTAGTTCTTTAGCTGATTTAACCTCCAGATGATAATAATAGAGAAGCTGCCGGGCAAGGAGAAACTGTTCTCTGAAACGGCCGGTGAGGGTATTGACCTGTGAAAGCAAGACCTACTTTTGGAAAACACATTAATGCTTGAATGGTCCAGCATTTTGCATTGCCACTGGAACATTTCTGCCTTATTTGGTTTCAAAGCACATTTCCAAGCTCATGCATTAAAGCCAGCAATTCAGTGTAAAGTTTGCATTTTTCCACAGATTTGCCTTCGTAATGACCCCCCTGAAACCCAATTGCCTGCTGCTAATTACAGTTTTGCCTGGACTGGGAGCCATTAATCATACCCATTGATATATGTGTGCAGTGATATTTAAATTGGTGGCGAAGCAAACAGGGAATCTTCCCAGCAACTGGTCACCTGCAAAGTCACCTGCTGCCTAACTTTCACCACCTTTCAGTGTTCTATCTTTTCTTCATTTTTATTGTGTTCTTCCAGTTTCTGTTTAATTTCCACCCATTTATATTTAGTTTCTATGAAGCCCAGGAGGGGACATGGGTTAAAAAACAAATTGCGCAATCTAGCAAAACATTAATAGCTGTGCTGTGTCCGTTTGAAATACAAAAGATGGAATTTTGCCTATTTATTGACTAATAAGTATAAACCTAAGTGATACAGACATGACCTGTTAATTGTGCTTTAAGCATTAAACTATGGGGGACAATGCATACTACCATGTATTCATATTATGTGTTTTTATACTCATTTATTTATACTTATTCACCGCCTGTGACTTTAAGCAACCGTAAGTTTCTGCCCTCAGCATCATTTTTATATTTCTCTTTACATTTCTTGTCTCTCAGCATTCATAATTTATGCAAATGACATCTTTTTGTTTAATATGCACATGGCTTGCTTTAGAAGATACTGTTTTAACCATCTGTTACTTTCAAGAAATAAGCTACCAGCCTCCCATTATCATTCACAGCAATTAAATGGGATGTTCTCTGTTTGACTTTGCTTCTGGATTCTTTACTGTTCAGCCAATGCTGTGTATTTCATCTGGGAAATGTCTTCCTTGAAAAATGCTTTTCAAGTATTTTAAGATAAAGACAAGCAATTAAAAGCATTTGAGCATATAAGCATATAGCATATGAGGCAAAATAATTTGTTTCTTATTAGTTATAAATGCTGCTGTATAATGTTAGTATTGTGTACCCTGGCAGTATGACAGATTACAGGGAAAGATGGTCTCAGGGTGGGAATAGCAGAAGGCGCGAAACTGATAGAGTAATTATGGTTCCTTGCTTTAAGATTAGAGCATTGTTAGCAGTAGCTCCATCTGAAGCCTGCCCTGGCATTGTAACTATAACACCAAAGTGTATGAATGGATAATTATATTCTTTGTCTTGTTTTTCCATGAGTGACAAATATAAAGCACATATTTCATCCCCATAACATAAATAATAATAATAAAGGTGCAGTCACATTTCAAATTTTGTTTGCATCGGCACCATATGGTAGTTCATTATGTGATCCCATACCACTGCAATCTAGGATTGTGATATATGCATTTGGCAAGTGTATAACCCACTGTCACCCTCTGGTCATTTGATTCACGAAAATAATTAATGCATTAATGAACAGTTCAGTGGATATGGTAAGGTAGGGACCTCCTGTGTTTTACTACAGAACTGATCTCTCAAGGAATAATAAACTCAGTGATGGCTCTTGAATGGGATGCAGCACTCCTATTTAGAGAAATGTCAGGTCCATTAAATTTTATTAGGTAAATGTGCCACTTCATCCATTAAACAGGTTGTGCAGAGTCTCCTGGTTAACAATCATAACATAACGGTAATAGAGGCTTGCAGCACCCTCAGCCATTGCTTCCGTTTAAGTTTACATGTCTGCAAAAGGCAGTCAGGCGGTTCTTTAGCTAACTGAGCAGTGTTACTTGACTGTTACAACTGTACTGAGCAGGAAACTGGAGTTTAAATTGTTAAAGGCACATTTACCCTTTAGCTGTGGTCATGTTGGCACTGCAGTATGGGGAGCTTGCAGTTACGCACTCTAGAGCAGGTGAGGTGTTGTTTCTAAGGGCTGATGGACTGATTGCTGATTTGCAGCTGGTTGGCTTGAAACAAGCAAATGAAATGTGGTAGAATGATTCATTGGTACGTAATTGGTAGCAACTACTTTGAAATTCACAACTGGTAGTTTTTTTTTTGGCGTATTCAGAAATGGGCTAATTTAAAATGTATTGAATGTAATGAATTAACTAGAGTATAGGATTGACAAAACAGTACAGGAATTACTAAGCCAGAAAGTCAAACTGTTATACCAATATACAGGAAAGCCAAAAATATACCCTGAGATTGATTTAGAGGGAATGGGGAGTTGAAAATGAGAATATAACTACTTACCTGAGCAATCATTTGTCATCATTCAACACCCATGAGTGTGTGTGGGTGTAGCTGCTGGTAATTGCCCATTTGAAATTTATCCTTAATTAACATCCATTAAGGGAAAGTCAAGTGCAGGCTAGTGCCAGTTTATATGGTGATATACTGGTCCATGTCATTAGCGGAATAAGAGCTGCAAGTGATTTAACTAAGCTCTGCAAAAGCAGAACAAGACACTTTAAATATACCCCCTATATACTATATGGACAAAAGTATTACGACACCTGGCCATTACACCTACAGGAACCTTTATAACATCCCATTCTAAATCCATAGGCATCATTATTGAATTACCCCCCCCCCTCTTTGCAGCTATAACAGCTGCCACTCTTCTGAGAAGATTTTGGAGTGTGCCTATACAAATTTTTGCCCATTCATCTATAGCATTTGTAAGGTCTGGCACTGATGTTGGACATGGAGGCTTGGTTCGCAGTTTCCGTTCAGTTTGATGGGACTGAGGTCAGGTTTCTCTGTGGTACACTCTTCTACACTAAACCAAACCATGTCTTTATGGACCTTGCTTTGTGCACTGGGGTACAGTCATGCTGGAACAGATAAAGGCCTTACCCAAACTGTTTCTACAAACTTTGAAGCATAGAATTGTCCAAAATGTCTTGGTATGCTGAAGCATTAAGAATTCCTTTTACTGGAACCAATGGACCTGGCCCAACCCCTGAAAAATAACCCCATACCATTATCCCACCTCCACTAAACTTTACAGTCAGGGAGGTAAGTTGCTCCTAGCATTCGCCAAACCCAGACTCGTCTATCAGTCTGCCAGACAGAAAACTGTGATTTGTCACTCCACCGAGTGGAGTTTCTCCTGCTCCAAAGTTAAGTGACAGCGTGCTTTACACCACTCCATCTGACACTTGGCATTGTACTTGGTGATGTGAGGCTTGAATGCAGTTGCTTGGGCATGGAAACTCATTCCATTAAGTTTCCAGCCCACAGTTCTTCTGCTGGGGTAAATGCCAGAGGGAGTTTGGAACTCTGCGGTTTTTGAGTCAACAGAGCGTTGATGACTTTTACGCACTATGCACCTCAGCACTCAGCGACCTTGCTCTGTTTATGTGGTCTGCCACTTCGTAGCTAAGATTCTGTTGTTCCTAAATGTTTCCAACTGGCAACAAGACCACTTGCAGTTGACCGTGGAATGTCTAACGCAAGAAATTTCACAAACTAACTTATTGCAAAGGTGGCATCCTATGACAGTACCATACTTGAATTCACTGAGCTCTTCAGAATGACCCATTCTTTCACAAATGTTTGTAAACCTGGCTAAATGGCTAGGTGCATAATTTTCATAATTGTGGCAATGGGTGTGAATGAACCACCTGAATTCAGTGATTAAGAGGTGTGTCACAGTACTTTTGTCCATATAGTATAGGTCTAATATGAATACATCACTTTCATTCTGTTATTATTTGCTCAGTGGTCACACCCGTGCTGTATTAGGAGCAATTCTGAAATAGTGTATTAAAATATTATGTATTTACATTATTGCAGTATTATTAGAGATTTACAATTATATTTGCTGAAGCCAGATGTTTTACAACCTACTTTCTTCGAACAATCCTATTAATGCAGAAAGAAAAATCATGACACTTATAGCTAATCCTTGTTTACCAAAGATCTACAGTAAGTGGGGAATTGCAATGGACATACTGTAACCATTTATTTTTTGTCAAGGCTTGGGTAGTTGTGCTGTTAATTTAGTTAGTTTTTCACAATTTGATTTTCCTTCAGTATAACTCTTGAACCATAAACCTTTACTTGATTCTCTTCTCACAGACATCTTTAGAGTTTTAATACTGGACACGCCAGGGCATGCTTTGGGTAATTGGGAAAGGTAGGGCAAGGGAGCTTGGCCTTTCTGGCAGTCTGCCGCACTCATATTTGAGAGGACAGAGTGCTGTTTTCATTGTATGGCTAAGCCCTTGCCCTTAATGGCTGAAGATTTTCAAGCCCACATTTTAATTAGCACCTGGTGCTTAAAACACAAGCTGAGAAGATTTACTGTGCAGCAAAAAAAATAAAAGCTAAGCTACTGACTCCCTAGTAAATTTAATTGTGCCACACCTTGCTTTAAAACTTTTTGTAACTGAATCTGCTTTTACTGGTAAAGGACTATACAGACTGTTCCCAGGAATTTGCTTTTCATTCTTTTAACTGTACCTGAATAATCACCAATGAAAAAACCCTGATAAAAAATTACATAACAAAGCTGAAGCTACCTGTAAAGAAAACATAGTAAACTAATTAATCAACTGAGTACTTGAGAATCCTAAACAGATATTTCACATTATTTTTTATGCACTTAATGTTTAATAATACGGTATAAACAAACTTCAGTATGCCTCTAGTCAAAGCTATGAATGTACATGCTGGTATATGCAGGTGGATTTTACAGTCAAACAACTTCTTAGTCTGTATTAACATAGCCCTTTGCAAATTAGATTGAATAAAGATTAAATTAATATTCAAAGCAAGTCAAAGGGCAGACAGATCTCAGAACAGAGACGTTCTTCCATATCAGTTATTACACTTCATCCAGACTAGTTGCAAACAGCCAATGCCCTCCCACATGCTGATTTGACAGCTACCTGTACCTGTGGTCACCTATGGAAATCACTTGCATCCATTTACCACAGGCTCTGCCAGCTTTGACATTTCCTATCACACTGTTGTTAAAACTTAATGGAAGCATCTATTGCCAGTAGCGTTTATCTTCCTTGCTTAAAGAGTGACACATTTTGAGGGTAGCCAGAAACAATGCTCCAGTTTGGGGTATGTTAGATGTCATACATCTTCAGCTCTCTCAGCATGTCAGTACCTGAGCATGTGGATGGGTGACACAGCTGGATAATCTGTCTTCTTGATGTAGCCCTTTTCTTCTTTGTGGTGGGCTGGAATTGTATGGGTCTTATATGTATACATGCAGATGTTTGTATCTCTGAGGGAGTCAAATCTGTCTTCTTCAGTGACTCAAGGAATATTTGGTAAAATATATTTGCAAAGTTACCTGTCACACTGTCCATTACACTGAAATGCTGAAGAATGAATATTTCATGCAAAAACATACATATACACACTGGCCACATTATAAGGAATACCTGTGCACATGCTCGTTCATGCCAATATCTAATGAAGCTCTGTGCATAAAAGCATGTAGGCACAGGTCGAGAGTTGTAGTAATGGTCAGATCAAGCAATAGAATAGGATAAACTTTAAGTGTCTTTGACTGTAGTTAGGCTGTTTGTGCCAGATAGGGGTGGTCTGAGTATTTCAGAACCTACTGATCCCCTGGGATTTTCACACACAACAATCTCCAGAGCTTGTACTGAATGGTGCAAAAAACAACAAAAAAAGAAAACATTCAGTGAGTGGCAGTTCTGCAGGTGGAAGCATCTTCTTGATGAGAGAGGTCAGAGGAGAATGACCAGATGGCCAGACTAGTTTGAGTCGACAGGACAGTGGTCGCAACTACAATAGCAGAAGACCATATCAGGTTCCAACTAATCTGCATCAGTGATACAATCATGTCAACATGGAACAGAATCTTTAAGGATTGTTTCTAATACCTTGTTGAGTCAATGCCATGGAGATTTCAGACTGAATGGAGAGCAAGACAGAAGTCCTACCTTGTCTTCCTAATAATGTGGCTGGTGAGTACATATACACAGCATTTGATGTGTAGCTGTTACTAAAACTACCATTTAAAGATATTTTCCATGACACAACTATTAAAAAATACCATGTTTTCAGCAGGGATTGTCTGCTCTATACTGTATGTCTTCCATCTATTGTTGTATACTCTATTTTTGGGGTTGTTGTTCGTAAATGTTCCCTGACAGGAAATGTACCTCTGAGGACATTCACATGCCAAGACTGGTCTTGCTGTCTAGTGCCATGAAAATCAACTCTCTCTTGTGCTGTACCCTTGACTGTGTCATTTCAAAGTCATCTGAGAGAGTCTCTGTGTGTATGTGTGTGTATGGATATGTGTCTTCCACAAGAGTCATGGGGTTATTTTCCATCTGTTTATTTACATACCAATTATTTGAATGCTTTCATGATGGAGAAGCAGCAAGAAGCAGTTGGACTTTTGATCAAAAAACTTTGCTGTCAATTATGCATCCATCTTCTTTAACCAGCATGCAATGGGCAATTCTGAATGGGATGACAGCCTGACATAACACTCACATCCACACACACACTCACTATTACACAAAGGGCATATTAATTAAACATTAGCCACATGTTTTTGAATCGTGGGAGGAAACCCACACAAATGCAGAGAGGACATCCAAACTGCACACATATTTAGCCAGAGGTGGGATTTCCCCCTGGAGGAATACTTACTATTAAGGCATCATGGCACCATGATACATTTTTTGTGAAAATAATGCTAGCTTTTAATTAAAATAACAGTAGAATTAACTTTGAGTAATTCGATTTATGAAAAGGGTCATTACTTAGTAAAAACAGCGTACACATTTAATGCTGTGTCAAAAAATACGCTAAAGCAAGCCTTTAAAACCCCAGTCTCCAGGGTCCTCCGTGTGTATGCAGATGAATGATAATTGAATCAAAACATTAGCCACATCTCCCACGTGGTTAACAGGTGGAGTATTAATTATGCATTAAAATGTACAGAGGCCCTCCATGTTCCACTTCTCCCAAAAGGACATTCTTTCTTCTTTGATTCTTTAATTTTATTATGAAAAGATCAAGATTGTAACATTGGGCACGTTTCTGAAACGGAGACACATGTTATTTTGGAAGGATACAGAAATTGTTTTCATTTGAAAAACCTGATACATCATATTTATCAAATTCCCAAATAAAATTGTTAAAAATCAGCTATTTTCTTTATCTTGCATTTATCTGTATTTCTATCATTTGATTATTGCATGTTAAAGTATCATCATTTTAAAGTATAAAAGATAGGCATGTACAGTGGTACCTCGGTTCTCTAACTCACTAGAACTCAAATTTCTTGAAAGTCGAACAAACCAGTTTGACCTAGAACTCGATCTGAATATCAGAAGTCG
>JAODJW010000001.1:32297591-32307854 GCA_026777045.1 Hyperopisus bebe | reverse complement strand
GGCTGGGCTCTCCCTTAGAGATAGGGTAAGGAGCTCGGTCATTCGGGAGGGACTTGGAGTAGAGCCGCTGCTCCTCCGTATTGAGAGGAGCCAGATGAGGTGGCTCGGGCATCTGATTGGGATGCCTCCTGGATGCCTCCCTGGTGAGGTGTTCCGGGCATGTCCCATTGGGAGGAGGCCCCGGGGAAGATCCAGGACACGCTGGAGGGACTATGTCTCTCGGCTGGCCTATGAATGCCTCGGGATTCCCCCAGAGGAGCTGGATGAAATGGCTGGGGAGAAGGAAGTCTGGGTTTCCCTGCTGAGACTGCTGCCCCCGCGACCCGACCTCGGATAAGCAGGAGACAATGGATGGATGGATGGATGGATGGATAATTGTATATATAATGCTATTTATTGTCCACCTGTCAAACAAAGTGTTACCTAATATCTTTTTATTGGCAGGGATGTAGCTTGCATGTTTACAAATTATTTTGAAAAATTTCACAGAAAATGTTTAGAAAACAAAGCTGTCATCCTATCATATGCTCTTGATAATGATATCTGTGGTAAATTGGTTATGACGTGTCAGCCACAGGCCCCTCTGCTGTGCTTGTTCCTGGGGTTGAGCCATGGTTCTTTCCGTTGTTTTGGAAATTCCTGTTTGCTACAGGTACATTGACAAATGTAGCAAATATGGCTAGTACTCTTGGCGACACACACAAGTTTATGATATTGTTATAAAAATGATAAAATTATTGGTTTAAGTACATCGCTATATTGGATATCACCCAAAAAGTAAATCAGTTCAGGAAGTATAAAGGCTGCAAGTAGCAGAGTGGGAACAAGCATAACCTTATAACTTAAGACTTATGGGTTGAATTCCCAATCCCTGCTTGGTGGGTGTTCTGGGTAAAGTACAAACATTGGTTTGATCAGGTGTCTACAAGTTTGTGTCTTGGGATGGACTGGAATTTTGCCTGGTGTGTCTCATACATGCTCTGTGCTTTCTCTCATAAGGATCACCCTGACCCTGTGTTGAAGGTATATTTAGTCGGTATAACATCAAGTAATACTTGTGCAATAAAAATTCTGCAATAAATGTGGAATTGTGATTCTGCTTTCAATGAGGAATCATACTAAATGTCTACGTTCTTTCTAACACAATCCATGGTGTATGATATTACGTGTATCATCTAACAGACCTGATGTGTGGAACTGTAATGGCTTCTTATTGTCTGTGATTGGTCACCTGGATTCCTTGATGAACTAATTTGTCATTGTATGACAACGAGTTAAACTAATTACTTTTTAAATTGGAAGTCATTGAATTTTAGTAAGAGCATGCTTGTGTTCCTCATATTTTGCGGAAGAATGTGCTTGGGTGACCTGGATCTTCCAATAATCCCACTGAAATTATGTATAATATTGGGAATTCAGAGACAAATGCTACTTAATGAAATGCCAATTCTGAGATTGTATAATTACAGTTATAACATATAGGTCATGATCACAGTCTAGTACAGTAATTATATTCAGTTATAAAAGTCTAAACTCATTGTACAGAAATATGATCATGCATTTTTTCTTTTCTTTCGCACTGTACTCTTCCAGCTTTGAGAAGAGATGTTGTCTTATTGGGAACCCAGTGATAAAACCCAGGGTGTAAAGCACGTCCTCATAACTTGGTAGAGGACGGCTCTTATTTAGCAAGTGGCAGCTTACTGGCAGGGTCCTTGCCTCACTCTGCAGGTGCTCTGCTAGAGCCGACAGCACCACAGGTACCAGAGCCATCGGGCTGAAGGACTTAGAACTGCCAAAGCTGCTGGCAGGAACCAGGAAGAACAGGAGTGGTGCACAATCTGTAGCCTTCAGCCTTCTGGACATCCCCTGTAACCAGACCAATACATTTTGCCTGGTCCAAGAGTGGCATCTTATAGAAACTTTGCTATCACAGAAGCTAGTACACCTACTGTTAGAAACTCATAGACAATACTAGTACAGAATGCATTCCAAAATGCTTGTGATTCTTAAAGTTACTTTAGAAAACCAACAATCTACTTCTGTGAGAAGTCCACCTGCAGAATGTTAGGCATTTGCTCCTGAGAATGTGATTGTACTTTATTAATTTGTCAATTACCTGTTATTATTTTCAGATTTTATGTTTTACTCACATTCATGTTCATGTTTTATTTTAATTCCTCTTTTTGAGAAATCAAGGACTACCAGTCTATGCAGCAATTGTGATTAAGGGTCTTACTCAAAGGCCCAGTGATGGAATCACACTGCTGCTCCCAGGATTTGAACTAGCAACCATCTGATCACAAGCACAGTTGAACCACACACCACCTCTACTTATTAGAGTTTTTGGACTAGTCAAGTGAATTGAACTATGGTCCTATTCTGCTCAATGTCCTTAACAAAAAATACAATGGATAAGCTTTAAGGTCAGATACTGAACATGCTTTTTTAGGCACAGAGAACAATTTCTAAGGAAGCGAAATGAAAACCTAAAGCGAATCAATCTACTGCTCCAATGCCAGGCTGCCTCTTCGACACTCCTGCAGTAAAACCTGTATCTATGGCTGGTTGGGTTTGAGCAGAACTAGTGAATGAAAGCGAGGAAGTGATAGAAAACATAAGTGTGTAACGGTAAGTGGGGGTTCTTTCTGAAGTAAGAAGTCCACTATGTGTTATGAGAAATTGAGTTTTACGGGTATTCAGACACAGAAGATAGTACAAAATTAACAATCAAAACCAGAGTACCTAAACAAACCCTGAATTAGCAATGATGAGCAATGCAAGATTCAGAAGTACTAGAAAAAGGGACAAACGTCTGTGGTTAGGGCTCACGTTCAATCTCTGTTTATAATGAGAGTGATTTAAAATACCCACCTTTTAACTTTGAATGTTGCTATTTTGTAGCCTTTGAGAAAAGTACTTAACCAGACTTGCTAAAGTAAAATATCCAGGTAGTTAACTAGTTTCAAGTTCTACTAAACAACCATTAAATATTGTTTTGCTGTAAAAGTAAGTAATGTTTTACTAGATCCCCACACATATGTTTGTTTGTGATAAGACTGCTGTAGAAAGAATTAGGATAACGGTGCCCCCCACTGCCAGTGGCTGCCCAAGTCACATCTGGAGCTCCAATGATAAGGTCACACCCACCCCCCTGACTCCTCATTCTTGCCAACATGGCGACACCTGCTCCAGATACTGGCATGCTGGCTGCCAATTCTGCTAGTAGGGAAGTGGGTCAGGCTGCCTGTGTGGTGCCAAATGCCGATCCAGATCCCAGCATGCTGAGCTAGATGTAGAGAGTAGTTATGGGATAGGGACCATGCACACAGACCTGGCAGACAGACACCTGCTGGTGTGTGGGAGTGGTAATCCCACTCATTTCTCTCTGTTAGAAGAAGAAACTAAATACATTGTCTTCTACAAACTGTTCAGGTTTCACTGTAAGAGATTCCAAATTAGCCTATCCAAAATCCTTTGTTTCAGTAATATACTGTGCAAAAAGTTAATGAAAACAGAATGGCCTGTCATATATTTAGTCTTCACATATTTTAGATGTAATAAAAAAAAAGCTTAATGCAGCTGTTTGCTTGAGTTTTGCTTTCTGCAGCATCACTGAAGACTTACTGTACCATACATTCCACTTTATTTACTGTGATAAATAAAATATTGTAAAATCATATTAAAGATGTATCTCTTTCTTCCTGCTCTTGCTTATTGCTTAGGGTTTCAGGGACATGGGGAATTTTTAGAAAATTGCCAATACATCTGAGAGTGGAACTTTCATAAAGTCAATGACAGTTTGAGAGGATAAGAAGCATAACTTATTTTTTTACAACAGTTAATAAATTATATTATTAATTTAATAATATTAAATATATGAATTCAAAATATACAATATAAATCATTACACAAACATAACATTTCACAAATTTAAACAGAAGAATAATTCATACCTTTAACAACTTGCTTATTATACCTCTGGAAAACCATTATTAATTTTTTCCACTTGTCTCTTTGGCAATAAACGGAGAAAACTGGGTCCATATTGGAATCCGTCAATCACAAATGTAATATTGTTGCCTGTAGTTGTTGCTCTGGGTGAGTAGTAAGTGTATATATTTGGTTAAGAAAAATATTTGATGAACAATGACACAATAATAAGTAACAGGAATTTCTTCCATTTTCTAAAGATATCTTATCGATATTTGATATCGATTCGATATCTTATCTTGTTCGATATTACATGAACACCAATTCCTCTCCTCAAGGGCACCCCAACCATTCCATGTACCAGCTCAATTAATCAATTAACTTATTTATAGTTAAATAACTCAATGAGGTACTGTATTGATTAGCCAAACAAGGTGTGCTAATGACTGAGTCAAAAAATACATGGGTATATTGAATGGTAACTGCAAATTCTAGTATGGCTTCAAAAGAGGTTTTGAAATGGCTAGGCTTGCACACTTTAGCAGACATATAATCATAGTTTAACACCAACATAAAGATTGTTTCAACAATTGTGCTAAAATTGCCAGCTCCTTTATTTGATTATATTTGAATATCAGTATGGGGGATATCAGTATGATCTCTTGATATGTCACGTGGTATGTGAATCCCCCCATTAATTACCGGGTTGGTTTTTGGCGCTTTTCTGCCTTGTTTTTCGGTCTCTCTCCTTTTCTCTTACACAGTGCAGATGGAAAGTGTCCGCCGTCTGTAGGTTTGTTAGCTGTATTGCTTTGGGTTAATAAACTTCTGGCTAACTAATCCACCTGTGTGCTCTAATTGGCGCCCTGCTGAGATCATCTCCAGGTTTAATTAAATCAATCTCCACCATGAACATTTCTGCCCATTTTTACAAATTGTCTTTGACAGTCTAAACCTGTGCAGTACTGTATATTCATAAATATTATTAACTCTATATTTGGTGCGTGGGAGGAGTGCTTTCACACGCATACAGTACCATTCTCACCAGGGGCACTCTGTGATCTCCCACAACAAGGGCAGCAACTCTACCTAAAGCAACAGGGACAAAGGCTCAAAGCCGGACCCTTAGGATGACTGTTCAAAACCAGTAGCAGGATCATGGATGTAGACTCGCAGTAAAACATTTTTTTAAATAGAGCTTTTCATGGCTGACAGGCATGTTATTTATTCAAACCTATTATAAGCTTCTATTTGGATTTTGCCATGATGTAATACAGTACGACTTTCTAAGAACATTTGTATCATAATAACAAACCTGACCCCAGCATGCAAACTGTAGCGTTATTTCCAGGGGATAGGCTCCAGAACCACATGTTGTATAGATCTGAATAAATGAATGAATTATTTGTAATTCTTTGTTTTTTTATTGATGTTATAATCACAGGGGCTGTACTTGAAGGATTGAGAGATTGTAGTATTTCTTACTACAGTTAAGACAGACAGAAATAATAAACAAATACTGATTTAAATAATGCAGTGTAAATCATTTACATTTTACAAATTTAAACAGAAGGATTATCTATTTATTGATAATAATGCAGCCGAAGCTCAAATCCAGAATTTAGATGTGGCAAGGATTAGAATTAGGAAGCTATTTATATTTTTAGATTTAAACATCTGAAAAATCAAATGAATGACAGGTCTGTGTGTTGGTTTTTATCTTTTATCTAGCTATTACTTGGGTCAGGTTAATGCCAGTTCTATATTAATTAATTTTCTGTAGCCACTGATAAATGTCTACAAATGCAGGTCAAGAGTCAAATTCAAGATGACTACTGTTTGGATGGATTCAATATCACCTTGACATTGGAACAAGTAAACTGTAAAAATTGTAATAGCAGCTGCCTTTTTCATCCCACAGAGATCCTTAATGGTGGCATCTATGTGGACCAAAACAAGTTCCTGTGCCATGCTGACACCATTCACTGGCAAGACATCGTCAAGAACTACCGCTCTGAGCTGCTGGTGGTGCCTGCAAACAGCAGTGCGGGATGTGAGTAACCCTTGTGCTTCACTCAAGAGCTGCCCATCAGTTTAGCCACTTTGGATGATTTAATTAGCTTCAGGTTACAGCAAATACTTTATCTTGTATTTACTAGTTAGTAAACAGATGCAGAAGAAAGGAATGTGCACTTTATCAGTGGCATTTTATTTGTATTCATTTAATTTTAAAAACAAGGTCACAAAATAAATTGCAAAGTTCATTATTTTTTCATAAAAATATTTTCACAAAATTATGGGCACCTGAGAACTAAAATTTAACTGGGCAACCATTGCAAGGACAGTTGCCTCTTAACTGATCTTTATAAGAATGTCAAAATACCCAGACAACCACTTCATTCCCTTACTGTAAATGAAAAAATATGCCTACTGCTTTAGAGGTTAGTAATAGGAAAATAACATTATTAAACAGGTTTGCTGGCTGGATTACAGCTATGTAGTGTTGAGAAAGTGCTCATGGCAATATAAGTATAAGGTCAAACTAGCTTTACCATATAATCCTTTATATATAGTCTAGTGTATATGAATCTTTCTTTCCCAATGTTATAGATTTTTTCTGCAGTTCATTATGATAGTTGCAGAATATTCTTTGGTGTCCAGATAACTGCCAAACTGATACCATATTACAGGGTCCTCAGTGATGTTAGTGAAAGTCCTTTGATGTGTTTCAGTCAGCAGGAAAGCTTTGATCTGCCTCCTCACTCACTATCTAGAGGTAAAGACATGTCCAAATGATATTACTGTGGTAACTTACTATGCCCCTTCCTGGGAGAAACAGTCATGGAAGGTTTGTAAAATAACTATTTTTTCTATTGTAATTAAGTTACATTATTATTACCAGTTCATTTACTAGACATTCATATTAAGTTGTCCTCTTTTTTTAATTTCTGTGTTTTACAGTATAAACACCTCATGCATGAACACTAAAATAATAAGGCTAAAAGATCCGATGTTCCTCCTAAGTAGCTTAGTATGTTGGCTTATAAAAGTATCCCTAATGATGGTGCCAATATATTGCAATCTGTAGACAACAATCTGCAGTCGTAAATTTAAAATACAGGACCAGGCAGTGGCTTGGTTACCCTTGTTACAAAGTAGGAATCTTAATGTTTTACATTATATATTTCCCAGTACCTACTTAGAAAAAAAATAAAAATGCATTTTAAAGTATAAATGGCAACACATAAATTGTAAGCAGTGCTCAAGAAAACTGGAAATTCCCTCTTGGATTCCTCTCCTGAGGCATGTTTTGGATTATTATCTTGCTGAAGAATGAACAACCACCAAATCAGTCTTCAGCTGGGCAAGCCTTTGATATATGCGGCGATGGTGGTGCTACCTTTCGGCAACCGGAGGGTTGCAGCTTCGAGCCCCGGGTCCTCCTGTCCCCATCGAAGTGTCCTTGAGCAAGACACTGAACCCTGAATTGCTCCTGGTGAGCTGGTTGGTGCCCTCCGTGGTAGCCTCCGCCACCGGAGTATGAGTGTGTGTATGAACGGGTGAATGTGAGGCATGATTTGTAAAGTGCTTTGGAAAAAAGCGCTATATAAATGCAGTCCATTTACATATGCAATGATAATTGGGTGGAGATGAATTTGGTAAATAACACTTCTAGTAAATCTAGATAGTTCTAGACCATGATACTGCTCATCTTCTCTGGATTTCCACCTGGTCAGCTTCCAAGGGAGCAGTTCGGACTATGTCCCACTGGCAGGCCCCAGGACATACTGGAGGGACAATACTGTACAGTATGTCTCCTAGCTATCCTGGGGATGCCCAGAAGGTCCCGGAAACACAGCTATCCAACGTTTTCTGTGTTTCCTTGCATGAACAGTAGCTTTATTGGTGAGGTACTGAAGATGAGGAAGAGGAAGGAAGGAAAGAGACAGTAATAATTATTAAATAAATAATACTGAATAGCAAATAAATAGTGTCGTAAACATTTGCCAACGGTGCAAAATGGAATTGAGCAATACTAGGTTAAATGCAAATGAGAGTGAGTGGTGTGTAGATCAGTGTTAAGAGATGCAGCCCATCTGGAACTTCCGGTTTTTTAACAATCTGATAGCACAGGCACAGAAACTTCCATCCAGGTTTCCAGTTGTAGACTGGAAGCTGCAATAAAGGTAAACAGTCCATGCCTGGGATGACTGGGGTCTTTGATGTTTCTGTGGGCTTTCTGCAAAAACTTCTCTTTTTTTAAATGTCCTCTAGAGCTGGGAGCCTGCCCCCAGTGATAGTCTGAGGTTCTTTCAGCACCTTACGGTCCCTGGTGGTACAGCTGCTATACCAGATGGTCAGTGTACCTGTGAAAGCTAGTGCGAATCTCAGAAGCAATGACAAAGTTTTTAAGCTTCTTGAGGAAGGAAAGGTGTGCCCTTTTTATCAAAATGTCATTGTACAGTCCAATCTGTCAGTGGTGTGCATGCACTCTGATGAACTTAATGACCCTCTCCAGCTCAGCTCCCTGGATACTAGTGACCCCCAATTTCTTCCTGTATTCCATGATCGTCCCCTTAATTTTGCAAATATTGATTATGATCTGTAGAGAGTTTCATTATTGTTAGTGTTGTGTTGATGAGCACACACTTCTGAAAGGTTCCTGTGTTGAGAATCAGGCGGGTAGAAAGGTCCAAGATTCATTCGCAGATGGAGTTGTTCAGTCCCAAATTCCTGATTCTTATCACAGGCTTTGAGGGCACTATGTTGTTGAATAAATAATGAACAGCATCCGCTCATTGTAATGTAGAGCAAATGCTGAAGTAGGTAAGACAAATGATATTATAAATGTACAATATATGTGTGACTTTTAATAACTCATATTTGAGAATTATTGTGTTTAGGCTTCCTATCTCTGACTAATACATAATATAGTTTACCAGGCTGCTTGATGTATCCATAGGTGGACGGTGCCACAGAACATGTAACGGCCGCTGCTGGGGCCCCCGGGAGGACCAGTGCCAGACATGTGAGTGTTATGCATGGGATACATTCCAAATCTATCCATACACTCCACTTTAGCAGCAATACACTGACACACTACACTCTAGTTACTCATGCATGGACATTAAATACACGTAGAGCACCTGGGAAGGACATTGTAGAGAAGAAGACGTACAGGAACAAAGAAGAGGCAGGTGTAACTCAAGTCTCTTCAGTTCAGAACCTCTTTAATGGAAGGTGAGCTGTTGTACCCTTGACAATTGACTCATAAGAACACTTTTGCAATTTTTAATGACTTTTATTAGGTTACATAATGCCCAGGTTTGGGTGTTTGGCAGATAGTAGGCCTTCGTCGATCAAAGATTCATGCTTTCTATTATAACTATCATTAGAGTTTTTTGTTTATTACACTCCATTTCCATTTTGACATATAACTTCCCAAAAGAATTACTGTAATGTGCATGTATGATGTTCTAATGGCTAAGACCTTCGTAATCTATGTACCTCCAAATCCATTTATCCATCTTACGTATCCTGGATGGACCTACAGCCTTTCCAGGGGAACAAAGCACGCAAGCCAGGAAAGCACCCTGGATAGGATATTCGCCCATAACATGGCCCACGCACACACACTCTGGACAACTTAGAGACACCGATTCACCTAAACCACATGTCTTTTGACTGTGAGAAGCAGTATCTGGAGAAAGCCAATGTGAACATTGGGAGAATATGCATTGGCCATGCGCAGCCATGACCTGCAGCTCTGGAAATGTGATTTCACAGTATGAAGCTGCCAAGCTGCTGTTAAGACACTATGTCATGCTATAAAAATAATACATGTATACTATAAAAATAATGCATGTATACACAAACACATCCACACAATCCAATTTACTTTGATTACTCTATTTGTGGATATTGAAAATATATGAACAGATGGATCAGTTACCATGTAGGAAGCTATTCTGATTTTTTTAGGTTCTCTCCCTTTAAATCCACCCAGTAGTATTGCTGACTAGGATTCCTTGTAGGAGTTTAGGAAGAGAAGAAAATAATTTTCTCTTATAAAAGTCTTTACACCCCTAAGGGACATCACTGTTACATGCAAAGGACACACGATCTTTACCCCGTAGCCTACAATGATTTTATTTTTAAATTTTTAAATGGTACATAATTGTGCATTCCCCCTCCAATGGGCTCACCACCTGTAGGAGGGGCCATAGGGGTCGGGTGCAGAGTGAGTTGGGCGGTGGCCGAAGGCGGGGACCTTGGCGATCCAATCCTCGGCTGCAGAAGCTAGCTCTAGGGACATGGAATGTCACCTCT
>JAODJW010000001.1:32274171-32297491 GCA_026777045.1 Hyperopisus bebe | reverse complement strand
TGTCTCTCGGCTGGCCTGGGAACGCCTCGGGATTCCCCCAGAGGAGCTGGAGGAAGTGGCCAGGGAGAGGGAAGTCTAGGTTTCCCGGCTGAGACTGCTGCCCCCGCGACCCGACCTCGGATAAGCGGGAGAAAATAGATGGATGGATGGATAATTGTGCATTCTCAAAAGCAATGTAATCGCATCACTGCATAACCAATGACCAGCAAATTTATTTTTGAAATAGTGAATTAAATTGCAAATATGATTAATCCAAGCTCAGATGGAATTTCTGTGTTTTCTAGGGAATAAGTTGCTCCCTAAGTAGTGCGTCTCCTACTGTGGTGTCCCTACAGGGCTGTAGGGATGTTTTATATGCCTTATTTGTTGTCTTCTTTTTAATATTCTCCCTCACCCAAATTTCAAAGCTTATAAACCTTATAAAATTTTATACTTTTTCTTTCACTTTTATACAGTTTATACAAATGTCACTGCTTTAACAAAGGCCTCTGTGCAGACTGATCTGATCTTTTAAATAATTTACTAAAATTATCAGATATTTTTAAAGGCTCTATCCTTATACTCTACAAGCATTTAAATCAGACCGTGAGGCATCAAGACATACAATAACATGCTTTAACACAATATAAATTGCTCTATGGAATGTTTTTTAATTCAAAGAATCTAGCAAAGAATGTTTTTCTTTTTCATTGTAATGTACACTAGAATCATCTTTTCTTTAAACTGTATCAGGTTATGAATTTTCCAATGCAAATGTAAGGTGTCCAGCATACTTTATGACATTGATTTTTTTCCACCCTGCTAGTTTGGATATTTAAGTAAATGTCAAATAGTAAATAGATCTGACTGCTGCAGTTTCCTGGTAATTTGTTTGATGACATGTCATTTCTTTTTAAGTGGTCCATTTCATTTCTATGCACAATGATGGAATTCATTGATGTTCTGTCAGCTGAGATGACGGGCCCACATTGCAGTCTGAGCACTGTGGTGATTGATCACCCTTGATGGTTCTGACCTATTGCTGCTAGTAAAACAGAATTTTCTCCCCACCTAGATTTGAAAACAATGACAAAAACCAACTAGCTGAAATGCTTCCCAGGTTTTCCCCAGGTCATACATGAATCTTTCTATCTATCTATAAGTCCACCCATCTGTCTGCTTTTCTATCTATTACAACAAATGACCAAAACAAACCAAAATACTGCATATACATACAGGTACTGATGTTGGATGTGAAGGCCTGGCTCGCAATCTGAATTCTAGTTCATCCCAAAGGTGTTTGTTGGATTGAGGTCAGGGCTTTGTGAGGGCCAATTAAGTTCTTCCACCTTGCTTTGTGCACTGTGGCACAGTCATGCAGGAACAGAAAAAAATGCATACCAAGACATTTTGGACAATTCTATGCTTCCAACCTTGTAGGAACAGTTTGAGGAAGGTCCTTTTCTGTTCCACCATGACTAGAATGGAAATTGCGTGCCAGGCCTTCACCACCTGTCCTCACAAATGTTCTTTTGAATGAATGGGCAAAATTTCCCACAGACACACCCCAAAATCTTGTGGAAAGCCTTCCAAGGAGAGTGGCAGCTGTTATAGCTGCAAAGGGGGACCAACTCCGTAATGATGTCATAAAACTTCCTGTGGGTGTAATGACCAGGCATCCCAATATTTATGTCCATATAGTGTATCTTTGAGCAGGGTTTTAAACTCTTTTACACTCTTAAAAGGGAGCTGATGAGAGGATGGGATTCCAAAAAACATTTCAGTTCATTGCCGAGCTACATTGGCTGCAGTTGCAGGTGAAAGGCCAGTGGCCTGTAAAAAAAGCAGGATTTTTTGCTTAGCCTAAAAACTTGTTGGATTTAAGGTACCCCAGTTTAAATGGACTTTATCTTTGTTCACTTACATCATTACTGTTTCTCAATCCAGTCCTCAAGGACCCACAGACAGTCCAAATTTTGCTCCCTCCCAGCTTCCTACCAGACTATCCCTGAGGACCAGTTTGAGAAACAGTGACTTACATTAGCCCAGACTACCTTAAACAAATTATCGGCTAAGCAAAAAATCCAGCTTTGTGATACAGGCCCCAGGTCTATGTGCTTTATAGGGCTTTTGCTTCTCCATAGTCACACCTACCATTTGGACTCAGATAGGCGAAGCAGGTGTGATGAGACATGATACACTGGAAAGATTAGAAAATGTCAACAAATCAAGTTTCAGGTTTTATTTTCACCATCATATATGGCAGACCCTGACAGCTAGTCTCTCTCCACAGTGACGAAGATGATATGTGCTGAGCAGTGTGATGGCCGCTGCTTTGGCCCTTACGTCAGTGATTGCTGCCACAGGGAGTGTGCTGGTGGCTGTTCTGGCCCCAAAGACACTGACTGCTTTGTGAGTAAAGACTGCATCCCATGCCATATCCAAAGCCAACTCAGTTATAGCAGTCAGTACAGTGACTGATTATTCACTGCTGGATAAGTGACAGCTCTCACACTGTTAGCACACTGTCAGCAGATTCCCCGTAATAGCACATGTACAGTCAATCAGTGCAGCATCAGTCCCCATGCACAGTCAGTGTCCTCTCCAGATTCATACTGTTGTATTGCTGATTGACATTGTTGTTGATTGTCTTATAATACTTTGTTAACATAGAACTCAATTATATGTGCAGTAAGGATTTTTTCCACAAAAATATTAGGTTGTACAGTAAATGGCACTTTAATAGCACCCTTCAATTTTTTGTTATATTCAAAAATTTTTTGTTTAGATATGGGTGTTATTAAGTGCATTTCATGTATATATATTTTCTTATTAACCTAACTAAACTTACTGGATTTGATATTACAAGCATTACAAATGCATCTTCTGAATTTAGGCATATTTTTTAATCCCCATTCTAATCACACACATGCAGTGAGATATAGAAAATAAACAATGCAGGTGGTAATAAATGTTACAGTTACTGGCAAAGCATGCATGAAATGCATGGTTTATATATACCCACAGTACCTCCACCATTTATCTTCGCTAAAATCTCTTAAAGGAGCATTTCACAATTTGCCGTTTGTCTAAGCACCATCATCCTATGTCCACAGGCCTGCACAAACTTCAATGACAGCGGTGCCTGTGTCACCCAGTGCCCCCAGCCTTTTGTCTACAACCCCACAACTTTCCAACTGGAGCACAACCCCAAGGCAAAATACACCTACGGGGCATTCTGTGTCAAAAAATGTCCGCGTGAGTGCTGCCACTCCTGTTTCAAATTTTACTGCCATGGAGGAAAGTGAACTTCACTATCCAAATTGGAAAACTGCATTTTGATTATTTTTTGAGTGCATTGTGTAAAGCAGGGGTCACCAACCTTTTTGAAACTGAGAGCTACATCATGGGTACTGAGCCATACGAAGGGCTACCAGTTTGATGCACCCTTCTTAAATCATGTACAATGAACATGTTTTAAATGCTTTTTTTTAAGATATTGTCACTTTTAAATCCATATACATGCAAATGTGATTAAAGAAGAATAGCAAGAGGATAACATTAAATTTTAGACACTACTCACTATTGAGTTGTGCTATTTTTAGAACAGGTCCACGGGCAACTCATGTGGTCCTTGGGGGCACCCTGATGCCCACAGGCACTATGTTGATGACCCATGTTGGTTTAAAGTCTAACCTTACATTTAACAGTTTAACCTGCAGTTATGGACATGGTAATGATAATAAGGTTTACTGGCACACATGCCAAGCAGTGACTAGAGGACACACAGCAAGATGCTTCTTGCACTTAGTAACCTGGAGAACAATGCTTACACTGCCTGAGTGCCTGCTATCTATCTTCTGCACCTTTCTTTTAAAGCATGCCTGAACCATTTTTTGGCAAAATAAAAATTCAAAGCAGGAGTTACATTACAATGTAAGAACTGATTTCTGGAGATTAATCTGGTTTATTCACTATTAACAAGCATTAAAATCAAAGTAACCAGGTTTCTCTTTATTTAACATGCGTCATGTTGATCTATGGATGCATCCTGCTTTTGCTGTGTTACAGATAACTTTGTTGTAGACCACAGTTCCTGTGTGCGTGCCTGTCCCAGCAATAAAATGGAGGTGGAAGAAAACCACATCAAAATGTGCATTCCCTGCACTGATATATGCCCAAAAGGTACCCATTTTTTCATAATTATGCTTCAGTTTGAGTGGTTTTCATTCAGTATGTACTATCTGAATCATGCTATTTTTTGAGTGCTGCTTTCAGAGAGGTGGATATATTTATATAACTATGTAGGTTGTATTTTAAATTAGAATTGGCTAGGGGATCTTACAAAGGTTTCTGGAAGTTGGCAAATGCTGAGCACACCTCAATTGTTTGTCAGGAACTTATTAATAAAGACTGTCTATGTTTGATTGATTGTAAAAAAAATGTATGAATCTTAATTGAAAATGGCTTTTATTTAGTTAACTGTACATTATGAAATACGATTGCGTGTCACACAACTTCTGAATGTTTTTATCAGGCAAGTGTAATGCACGGTTTCTTACATTACCTTATTGCTTTACAGCTATCAAACTGTATGAAAACATTATTTTTGTCTGTATTCTAGCATGTGATGGCATAGGAACTGCCAGCCTACAGACAGCACAGACCGTGGATTCAAGCAACATCGATAAGTTTCTCAACTGCACTAAGATCAACGGCAACCTAGTCTTTCTCATCACTGGCATCAAAGGGTGAGAATCCTTCCCTCTCACCTCTTTATGGGAGCTTCTGAGCTTCCGAGGAGCCCCCCCTCACATTACAATGCCTCCACATTAATATGTGTGGCAGCGATGTTATAGGGCCACACAAGATTGTGCTAAACCCAGTCTTGACTGTTGCGAGCAGGATATCACAGTTTCCCCAGCCCCTATGCACATATACCTTTTTCTGTTGGTTAATTCTAGCATCTTGCCCCAATGAGAGTCATTTAATCTGACGAGGGACTCATTTCTAACTGCATTGTCTCCACACAGGGGATAGGAGGTTTTTGTTGGGTTTGAAATGTGTGAGATTCTCAGAATGAATTTCACCTTCCGACCCCTCGGTTGCTGGAGTTGGATTGGCTTTGATTTCCTTGCTTGACCCAATGCATTTTGTAGACTTTAATTAACATACTCATAGTTTTTTTAATGGTGGCATTTATTTAGTCTTGAGTTTGTATTTGGGGCAGTCAAATTGAAATATTTTATGTATAGGCAGAAAACCAGGCCTCTCTCTGATTAAATAGTAGAACTGTAACAAGTTGTATGGATGAGTTCTTATAAACATGATATAAATTCTCATTTGAATTGCTCGCCAAAAGTGAAGGAAAGTGAACTTCATTCTGTGTTCAAGTAGTATATAGTATACAGTAGTAGTATATAGTATTCATTATGTACTATAAAGCACAGCAAAGCAGTGTTCCTTTAGGATCACGGTTCAAAATACATACAAAACAGATCATACACAATGATACTCTTGAAAACATTATGTGGCTTCAGTGGTCAGTCGGCTCGAGGTACAGTACAGTACCATATATATAGTTACTTTAATTATTACTGTATTATTGTTGTTACTGTATTATTAGTAGTATTATGTACTGTATTATTGTTGTTCCGAATTCAACTTAAAGATAGACTTAAAGATGGAATGCATCTTGTTCAATACCTGGGGGCTGCCTATATATGTAAACATGGGGGGACAGCCACACTGTACAGAGGAGCCATTTATGGAGAGTCATTAGCATTGCACTTCCTGAAATCGAAAATCATATATCATACACATTCAGGGATTTTTGCACCAGACCACTAGCTACTCCACCCCAACTCTGTACACTAAATCTGTAAACTATTTTTGCGATTGAGGCCCAGCATCAATAGCAGTGAAATAATGGTGCATGAACATACTGTTGTTATTTTCCATGTGTCACCTCTTTTTTTAATTCCCAGGGATGTGTATCATGGCATTGGGGCACTGGATCCAGAAAAGCTCAATGTGTTTCGCACAGTCAGGGAGATCACAGGTGAGAGATGATCTAAAATTTTCTCTTGCCATCTTTGAAAAAGGAAATGGACCCCCTAGTCATAGTTGGAACTGTGGCAGAGAGGCAAAACTGCATTTAACCTTTGAGTGACTTTTGTGGGTAGTGGAGTGTACAGAAATTACTGAATCCGACCTTCATCACTAAGTTACATTATACTTTCTAACAAACACTAATCACGGTGGTTCTAATGTTACTGTTGTATACAACTCTGAGTGAACCAGTATCCATGGCAGTCCACCATGCATTTCACTGCAGTTGATAGTCTGACTGTATACCTTGCATGTGACAACTATAATCCTTGAATCGCATTTGCTGTGAGATGTATGTCATTCTGCTATAGACCTTCTTTTCCTAATGCCTGGATTACAATGAACTCTTGGTACTGAATGACCATATTAGGAAGTAATCAGCTTTTCAGCTTATGACATTAATTATGACTTACGATTTAGTCGTGTAGTATTAATCATGCATTGCTATGACTGATCTTTGTAGTTATTGCAAGCATATTAATCATATTAGTTTCAGTGCTCAGTGTCCTTTGGCTTGTACAGCTGACCTGCCCGGTCCAACATACCCTATGACAGATGTAAGTTAAATGAATTAGAAAAGGGTTTTCATGATTGTAACCATGGTTGCAGCTCAAAGGACTCACTCAGTTATTTCAAGTAAATTACTTTTTTCCAGGTGTATAATTGCATGTATAAAGATGATTAATAGCTTCCATTTACATGACAAGGCAAAAGTAATTTCTATTCATTTATATTAATTATATTTCTGTTATTATTAAATGTGATTCTGTACATAATACATTGAAACCATAACTTATGTGTTTGGTTTGGTTGCCATTGATCTTGGATGGACTGCAATAACAAACCAGTGAGCTTACACCTGTCCCCTTTCCTAGGTTTTTTGAATATCCAGTCCTGGCCAGAGAACATGACAGATCTCAGTGTGTTCTCCAACCTGGCCATCATAGGAGGAAGGGCTGTATATAGGTACAACATTAATGTACCATCATATATTCCCTCAATTAGTAGGCCAAAGAATGCAACAACTATTGGCATGATCATTGTCAGAAATATGAAAGCAAGCAACTGTAAATTACCAAGGTCTTACGGGAAAAAAATCACTACACATCATAATATCATTATGTGTCCTCAGACATAAGAAATAATTAACCATAATTTAATGTTAGGTCAGGGTATTAAGTTACAGTTTGGCACAGTCTGGTTCACACTGCCTCTCTCCCATAAAGCAGACTTAGAAGCAAATGAATGGCTGGCAGCTTTAGTTAATATCCATTTCTCTATGAAGGATATCTATCATCGCTCATGAACCTTACATAGTTGTTATCCACATTACTACCCTAGACTTCATTATGCCTTTTGCAAAAAAATCATTTGATATAATATAATTGCTGACAGACTGAATAATCTCATCTCTTGATTTCTCGCATCCTATCACCTTTGCCTCTTATTCTATTTTTCCACTACTGTATTTTGTGGCTCCTACCTTTTTCTACGATTTTTTTGCATCACCTTCCTCACTTTACATCCCCCCTTTTCTATATTTCTCTCTCTATGTTCTCACTCATTTTCTCTTTCCCTTTACATTGTTTACCAATTCCACCCTTTTCAACCATCCCCCATATTATTCCACTCTCTCCATATTTTCCTACATCCTACTTCCCACCTTCCTCATATTTTATGCACCTTTCCAACCCCCTACCTTGTTCCCCTACCCTTATCTTACTCTTGTTGCCCTCTTGCCCCCTTTCAGTGGAATCTCCCTGTTGATCCTCAAGCAGCAGTGGATCTCCTCCCTCCAGCTACAGTCCCTGAGTGAGATCAGTGCGGGAAATGTCTACATTACCAACAACAGTCAGCTCTGCTATTACAACACAGTAAATTGGACCCGCCTGTTTCGAACTGGCAGCCAGAAGGCCTTGATACGCAACAACCGTGACCCAAAGGAATGTGGTAAGTATACCAGCTTTAGCTTACTGTAATTTCACAACTACTGATAAATTCTGGTTTTTGGTGTGTTCTAACTGGAAAGGTCTTCCTTTTCATACAGCCCAGGACCAGATGGTGTGTGACCCACTGTGCTCTGATGCCGGCTGCTGGGGTCCTGGGCCAGCCCAGTGCCTGTCCTGCCGATTTTTCAAGAGGGGTCGCCAATGTGTGGAATTCTGCAATCTGTATGAGGGGTGAGCATGCTACATTATACAACACATAACCACCAGGAGCAGAAACATCAGCAGCAGTATATTTCATTATCTGAATATATTAGAGCAAAAGCGATGTTGGTCATAGTGGCAGCTGACTAATAACAATAAATCCTGTTAATAAGCCAATTAATATTATGAAAATGCTTCGACCATAATTGAAACAGATATGCCAATAGGGTACAAAGTCCTACGAACAATACACAGAAAAATACTTGGGTTTACTTAAGGCTTCAACACCAAAACACTAGGACAACAGAAGAGAAGAGATTTATCTTATAAAACAGACAAGAATGTACAGCAAATTAACCAGAAATCTCATTTTTTTTTAAATGCGGTAGTGGCATGGTCATAAAATTACTAATTAACTACAAGCCCTGTCAAACAGGCTCAGCTTGGGTGGAGAACATGTGGAAGGAGGAGCTATTTAAGAAAAAAAATAAAATTATAATTTTATTTAAGGGGGAGCACAAATCAAAGGCAGCAAGTATTCCTTAGAACAGAAGCCATGCAAATATATTTAAAACAAAGTCATCTAAATGTTACAAAACTGATAATAATACTGTAATATTGTTGAGGTGAAATACTGCTCAAAGGAACTGGTGTTGTGCATTGTATTGTTAAATGCCAGACTGAGCATGTCTAGTCTTGTGTATCTGTGGCAATGTTTTTTTTTTTTTTTTTGCTGTTTTCAACATGCTCTAATACTCTTCAAGAGGAGGAAGGTAACCAGCAGAACAGGAAAAAAGGGCAAAAAAATGATTTCATTTCTTGGCTTCCAAAGTGATCCTTTTTAATTAAAAAGGGGACAACATCACAAGCGCAGTGTGCCCTTGTGTGAGCTTGGATGATAATCGTGATGTTGGAGCCAGGCATGTGGGGGTGTTATCACAGTCCAGCCAGCTGAGCCTGGGGGGGTGGGGCACAGCAAACACGGTCATACATGTATAGCCCTACTATGAACCTTACCATGGGATGTCCTTAATGTAGCTTCTACAATATCTTAGTTACAAAAATTAAAATATCTCATTTATTTCAAATAGCTAATGTTTCAGCAATTTCAATTTCTTTCAGCATAAAAAAACAAATAAAAGACTGCTATAAAAAGAGTGCTATAGTAATTCCATTACGTGGAATTATTCATTGTTATTATCTTTTCCTTTGTCACTCAGTACGTAGTCAAAAAAAAGTCTAATTTTCCTGCTGGCAAAGACCTTGGCTTCTTTGAGCAGGCTCGAACAATGGGACCCATTCAACAACACATAAACTATTTTTTCTACTTTACCTTGTTACTCTTTGTTTTTATGGATAATCCATTTCAATAATTCTTTTATTCTTATCCCCAATCCATTACAAAACCAAGCATATTTATAGTTTAATTGTCAATTAATTATAGCACTTAGTTTGTGCATGTCCTTGTTGCAGAATTGACCAAGGTGCAGGTTTTATTTACAGGCTTCCTGTCGCTGTTGTTGTTCAGCTTTTTATAGTTAATTTATTTTTTCAGATGGGAATGTTTCTTGTTATAAAATATCAGGGAAAATGTAACACCCCAGAGAAGACGGGAAGATAGGATGATAGACATGACTTAAATACGTATGCCACTTGAATAAACTACTTCACTGATTGGTTTAATTTAAAGCACATTGATCACTGAAATAAATAATTTATTTTGTGAAGTCAGTCAGTCAGAATACTTTCAACTTAGTAAGAGAGCCAAGAAGCAACTGGTCCTACACGATTTAGTATAATACACCAGTCAGTTCATCATTATTAATTTGCATAGGATCCCACGGCAGAAAAAGCAGTATGATTCTATTTCACTTTCTCTGTTACCAGGGATGTCCGTGAGTTTGCCAACGGTTCTGTGTGTGTGGAGTGTGACAGCCAGTGTGAAAAGGCTGAGGACAACGCATTGACCTGCCACGGCCCGGTAAAAATCACCACATTTGAACCAACATCTCAACCTAACTGAAGGTGGTCATGTTGTCTTTCCTGGCCATTACAAATTATGCATATCAAGTATCCATCCAATTCTGCTTTAGGATAATGAAACAACATTCCACCCATACCTATTTATATACTGTTCATCATTTCAAGAAAACCATCCATTTCCAATAATCTCTGATCCAGTACAGTACAGGGTCCTGTTGAGCCTGAAATCTATGACAGAATACACAGGATGTGAAGCAGAATACACCCAGGATGGGTTGCCAGTCCATCACAAGGCACACACATTCACTACTTTGCGCAGTTTAGTCAAACCTGTTCACAGTACCTTGTATGTACCCAGTGGTATCCCTGCGGAAATATAGCAGATGTGAGGCTACAGTGTAAACTACTGAGCCCCTGAGAAAAGCACTGTATCATTTCTGAACCACTCTTGCTTTGTCATCATGTATGCAGCATTGGTTGAAAACGGTCATTATTTCGATGTCCTATTAAAAACATTTTTTTCTTTAGTCTCATTGTGATAGAAATATTATTTGCAGATTATTCTGAATCTCTAATACTGTATTCACATTGGATTATGGTGTAAAATATGGCTATTATGGATATTAAACACATTACAGAATAGACCCCCCACTTTAATTAATATAAAGAAACACACAAACAAACAAAATATACACAATTTTATAATACAGCCAGCTCATGACTTGTAATAGTGACTCACATAAATCTGGACTTCTGAAAAACATATCCAAGATACATGAGAGTTTATGGAAGCATGAATGCAAAAAGGCAGCAAACACTGAAAATATATATTTTTTTATTTATTTAATATGCATTCTTTAATACATATTACTAGTATGTTTTTGGCTTAAATGTTTTGTATGGAATCATAGGAGTTCCATAAAAAAGAATAAATCTGTAAAAGAATAAGTACAAATAAAAATAAGATAATAAGGAAAATCAAAGATAAAGGAATAAGAAAATTTATGATTTTATTTAATGTGTTTGCTTTTTCTTTGCTTTTAATTTTACTGTTTTGCTTTTATATTTACTGTATTACTTTTAATTTTAGCATATTGCTTTTGCCATATTGTTTTTACTTTACTTTTATCATATTGCTCTTCATTTAGCCAAACTGCTTTTATTTTTACCGTATTGCTTTTGCTTTTTCCTTATTGCCTTTCACCTCCCCAGTAGTTTGTGTTTGAAGGAAAACTACCTAGCCTGGAGTAGGTACTCAAAAGTGTTCCGGAACTGCCGCTAAGGAACTACAATTGTGCCGAGTTCCTATAGTGTGAACATGACAAAAGTCTCTGGTTCCAGAAAAAGATTCTGGTTCCAGAAAAAGTTTCTGCGGTGTGAAAGCGCCTTTAGTACAACGTGCCCAAGTTTCAACATATCGTGGGATGGAATTGATGAAACGTGACCACAATTTAAGTGTTTTCCACAAGTAACTTGTCACATACGAGGGTAACACCTCTTGTGCCAGATGAAAAAAGAAAAAAAAAAACAGAATGTGTGCGCTTGTTATCCATTTTTGTTTTGAGCACAAGAATGGAAATTGGAAAACAAGTCGAAAGCAGAATTCATGTGTGCTGGAATTAGGGGGCGCCATAATTGGGGAGGGGTTAGGATGATTCCAAGGGCCCTGAGTGACAGGGGCCCTAAAAAATTTGGAAAATAACTGGATTGGTCTGGACTGAGGCCCCAATATGATATGCTTTCATGGGGCCCAAAATCTCTAGCAAGGACCCTGACTGGAATTTACTACTCAGACTGGGCCTGATGAAGCCTATGAAGCCTATGAAGGCATGCCTAAAGCCAGTTGATTGATAGCTTGTCCCTTTATTAAAAGCAATACCACAGACCTAAAAGCAGCACAGTAAAAGTAAAAGTAATCTGGTAAAATTAAAAGCTAAATGGCAAAAGCAAAACGGCAAAATGGTTAAAGTAAAAGCAAAATCAATAAACACATTCATTTTCTCATTCTTTTTTAAAAAATTATTTTCTCATTTTATTTTTGTTTGTATTTGTCGTTCTTCAACATTTATTTCTTTATTCTTTTACAGATTTATCCTTTTTTATGGCCTTCCTATGATATAGTTTTGTGCTATCAGGTGTCTTTAATGGTATTGGTGGAACTGCAATTATATAAATCTTTAGAATTTTAGTGATGTGTTTACAAAGTAATCCTGAAAGTCACCCAGGCTGGGGAAATAATAACAAATGGCATGCATTTAAAGACACACTTTCCATTTTTTGGCATGAGAGCTCCAAGGTTATGCCAGACTGAATAGAAACGACAAAACAGTTAGGACAGTGGTATATTTCTGAATAAGCCAGTGATGCATCAGCCAGGCCTGGAGTTTTTTTTCTTTCTTTTTTATTTTGAGAGGCAGTTAAAGTCCTGTCTGTGGAGGCTGACACCTATATAAATAACCACTACAGCAGCTCAACAGTTCAGGATTTTATGGAGTTTTCCAAGAACAGGCTATATATTCTCCTGCATTCATGTGAGAGACATCAACCTACTTCTGAAATCTCAAGGCCTCACATAGCAAAATGCTTTAGTGATATCAGCTGCCTTCAAAATGCTTATCTAGATTCACTTCAGTCTTGCACAAGAATGCATATCCATGCTGAAAAAAAATCAAATGTTTTTAGTAAGTGGCAACTCACTTCCTTTATTCTACATTCACTTCCTATTGCTTTCTCTGCCCACCCACGTTACAGGGCCCTGACCATTGTGTAAAATGTGCACACTTCAAAGATGGTCCCAACTGCGTAGAGAAATGCCCAGATGGTCTACAGGGTGCAAGCAGCTTTATCTTTAAGTACGCTGAAGCCAACAAAGAGTGCCGCCCCTGTCACTCCAACTGTACCCAGGGGTAAGGGACTCGGCGTGTGACAGGCTTTAGTGACCATGCGTGGTTTGTACTCATGTGGTTGTACTCATGTGATGAAATCATGAATTATGAAGAACGTTAATGTGCAACGATCTACCTGAATTTGTCAACTCTCTCTCTCTCTCTCTCTATATATATATATATATATATATATATATATTATCAAAAGAACTGTTAAGTGACACATTAATTATACGAAGTATTCTTTATTGAGGATTACCAAAGTTAGTTACGCCTTTTATTCCCACCCAGCACAGTCTGATTCACAGTTTTAATAGAGTTTAGTAATCTGTATTTTGGAGACAAAATCAACTGGTGTTCTTATATTGCATTGAAACCCTCGGACTGGCACAAGCCAGGGACATTGCTGTTGGGCAGAGTAACCTCAAAGTGCAAGATCAAACTGCTGACACCTCACTCTCCTAAACCACATCTGTGCCAAAATCAAAGTGACACACTGGACTCACCTTTGATGCATCCATCTCTTTGCCAGTGACTATATCTGATCACTGGAGTGAAGTGGCCCTCTAATCAGCTGAACTACTAATCCAGGGTGCTGCATTGCAAATCTGTATCTGCTGATCTGAAATTGAAACGTGGACTAGGAAAGAATCATTTCTTCATTTGTGAGCGGGAGGATGACTAGGTATCCTGAAGGGAAGGCATGTACTCATGGAAGATTGTGATAACCAATTTTTCTCAGGGCTTTTTCCAACAGGTTCTAATCCTGAAATTGATCAATAGGCCACAATCACATCAGTCAAATATAAATTATTTTATTTAGCCAATCTATTTACAAGAAAATTGCTCTTCCCTTTCTGTTAATTTATTCACTCTGTCAAAAGGCCAGCATAACAAATTGATACAGTAAAATCCATGTAGATTTGTGGCTGACAGTCCAACTATGACTATACTATTTAATTACATCCTTTGATGCATAAATCAATTTCAAAGTAAATTAAAATTTAAATAGATCATATCTAGCAGACTCAGATCAGGCAAATTAAAATGCTCTACTAATAAGGGTTCTACTGTATATATGTTTATGTTCTTGCATATGATAATAATACCAATTTCATAATGCAGCTCTAAGGATCTTACTGCGATTCACTTTCATAATGACAGAACCAAAATTGTTTTATGGTAAATCAATAGTATACAAAAAGAGTCTTGGCAAATACTTTACATAGAAAATGGAGACTGATATTGTTCATCCCCATTTAATAAATCAATTGAACAGAGAGTTGCATGTGTGCAATATATAGGTAGACAAACTGTCAGCAACAAAAGGGTAGATAGACACTTTATATTACACTTTGAAGCTGTATAATGTGGAGGTCATTTTAATGAAATTGTTTTTTTTCTTCTTTGGAACTGAGCAAAACACCCCCTGTTTGTATTCTTTCAACATATCGTGGGATGAAAAGCAGGTTGATTTTATTTTAGGTTGGTTAGCTATATAAACTAAGAAGTTATGTATTAGGGCCAAGGCTGCAGGGATGTCAGGTGACTGGGTGTGTGTCATTATTGCAACATACTTTTTAAAATAACATTTTTCTCTTTTTTCATATGGCCCCCTAAGTTAACTTATCGTGACATCTGCTCTGCCACCCACAAGCTAGTTTTTGCTTTTCTAAGTTATGCTCAGAGTCTCATTTTCTCCTTTACAGTCAATGGTATTTATTGTACTGGTCCCATCTCAGGCCCATTAAAAAAAAAAAAAAAAAAAAGATAATTCTATGTTCCCATCCCCATCACACATAACTGTGTCATGCATGCAATTTATGGTTCACATGCACCATTTTAGGCTGTTATTTCTCATTACTTACCAGTCCCATAGTAATGTCATAACAATTGGGATATCATAAAAGTTGCTGAATTTCTGAACATGTGAAACAGTGGAATCTTTTTGCAAGTAACGTAGGCCCTCTGTATCCGCGGGGGATTGGTTCCAAGAACCCCCACAGATACCAAAATCCATGGATGCTCAGGTCCCTTATATAAAATGTCATAATATTTTCATATAACCTACGCACATCCTCCCATATACTTCATATCTGGATTGTATATAATATCTAATACAATGTAAATGCTATATAAATTATTCTTATACTTATGGGAATAATAACAATGGGAATAAGTCAGTACGCAACCATTGTAGTGCATATAAAAAACATAAATAGAGAAAAAAATTCATTCTCTTTCTACCTACACATCACTACATTCACATGGATTTACCATACTGTTTGGCATGTGGCAAATTCAGGATTTGCTTTTTGGAATTTTCTGGACATTCCCCCCCGACTGTATAAGGTCTGAACGTCAAATCATACCGTTAGATAGATTCATGCTTCGTTTAAATTTTATCTGCTTCACACATATTTTGTGGTTTTTACTCTTTGCTTAGGATTATCCCTCTAAATGTTCAAATTCTAATGAGTAGAAAGATCCAGTGTACCTCCAAGCATGATCATTAGCGCTGAATCTACTTCAATCCAAACTTCATTGTCATTGTACTTTCTCTGGTGGCCTTCTGGGGCTCTCCACAAACTGTGAACTTATTGATGTCTTTGTTGATGGAAGGTACACAGATGCAGTTGGTTTCAATCAAAAAGTCTCTTTTTTCACTGTCAGGTGCCTTGGGCCACGGATCCAAGACTGTGTGGGGATGATGGACAGGTACTTGTCATTATTTGACCATCTTGTTATCCTTTCCCCTGGTACATTACTGTCATTGATGGTTTTTTTTAACAGTTTCTGTGTTGTTCTGCTTTGCTTCACATTTTATTTTATGGACTATAAACATGACTGGAATAGTGAACTTCATTTTGTGCATTTTTGATGGGCTGTTCACAATGGGTGCTTGTTTTTCTACTAACAGTAACTCACATAGACAAATTGAGATTATAAATTTCCTGTAACTTAGTTCTGCAATCAGTTCAACGTTGCTTACTGACCAACTAACATGGCATAGGGTAACACTGTGCCACTATTTTTTTTTATTTGCAATGTTTTATAGATTATTGGTCCTGACAGGTAGTGAGGGGCCTAGATGATTATTTCAGTCAATAGTATCATTTGAAAGATGTTCATGGTGACAAAGGGGAGTTCACTATAGACATTTGTCTGTGCATCTCCTTTACAAACTTTCATTCTGCCTCCCTCTATAATTTATTTCTGTATATCTTCTAATTTTGCATTATCCACATATCCGGTAATTTTTGCCTGCATCAGCCTTTGTCTCAAAAAATGTATTGCATACCACAAATAGCAGGGAACCAGCTGAATGAGAGTTTTTCTGTGTTTGATACTAATGCATTTGAGTAGAAGAATATATTGTTGAAGCGGTAAGTCTAATCTCGCAAGTATCACACTTTGAAAACAGTGCTTGCTTATATTTTTAATACTGAGCTCAAATGTTTTTATTGTATGGATACATTAATGTACTGTCCTGTCCTATAAAGGCAACTCACAAAAACTATGCAATCACCTGAAGCCTATTCTGAGAAAAATGGCTTCAAATTTTTTGACTGTCCATCCATATGTCTAGTACTGTATATAGGTAAATGATTGTGTTTTCTTCAAAAATGAGTATACCTGAGCTAAGATATTTTGTTACAAGATAAAATAGAGCTTAAGACACCCAATCTTTGTCATAACTCAATTTTGCAGTTATGGTATTTTGCCTTTGTACAACGGTGTAGCAAGTATCAGCCTACATTTATTGGATGACTGATTGCAAAACCTTAATGGGCATTGACACAATTATGCACTCTCCCAAGTCAGCATGCAAGGACAGTTGAAATATCATCATAGATTCCACCCATGATTCTACCCAAATTTCTAGAACTGAACAAATTTTAATGGATAATATATACACATTTGTCCCAGCTGCCATTTATACTTAAGCTATAAATTGTGTCCCATCTCTTTTTATAGTATTTTGTTTGTCCAAACTATAATCTTTCCCTGTCCTGTTACGATGACATCTGTATTTACAAATGTATATATGGTTTCTTACTTTCTGGGCTTCTGGGGTAAAAGTATTATGCTTAAAGATAAATGATTTGCTTTTGCAATTTTTTAAATTTGAGTTATGATAACTGTGTCTAAAGTGTTGCATGGTTTTTATTTTGGTTTAGCAATACCTATAAAGACAATGTCCTCCTGAGATCCACCAATTCATTTTTGTCCTCTGTAGAGGACATTACATTTTTCTCATATCTTTCATACTATAAATGCTACTCTTTTAGGTCCTGTTGTTCCTTAAAGATGACAATTAGGGCTTTGAGATGACATCACATATGTGGGGGTATGCCTTTCACCATCCCAACACTTAATTTATGTAAAAATAAAAATTAAAATTGAAAAACCTTTTCTTGCCTTGGATCTCAGGAGGATATGTACTTTTACTGTCTTACACTGCCTCTCTTCATTGCAGGACCCCCCTTATCGCAGCTGGGGTGATCGGGGGTTTGTTTGTGGTAGTAATATTAGCCCTGAGTATGGCCGTCTATGTTCGGCGCAAGAGCATCAAGAAGAAGAGGGCCCTGAGACGCTTTCTTGAGACAGAGGTCAGAAACTCATGTCAGTGCTTAGTAGACAATGCCTTGCCTATAGGGAATGTGATTAGAATCTAAAATGATCATCACACAGGTACATTCTCAGTCACTTGTCACAACAAATTCTATCAAATTCATCATTGTGAGTTTTCATTAAAACAATGGAGAGAAAGAACTCATTATGTGTTCTGGAAAGTGGTGGAAACAGCATTAGCCTGAGGAGGTGATGGAAGCATACTGTTAGCAAGTTGTAGCAGAAGAAATACATATGCATACATTTCAGCTTTACTTGGGATGTTATTTTCATGGAGGTGGATGGTGTAACATTAGTTGAGAGTGACACTTGAGAGCAGCATGTTGCTGGGGTGTAATAGTAGAAGGTCTCCTATTACTGGAATACATCATTAGAGAGCATTCTATTAATGGGGTGTAGTGGTTAGGAACAGAATGCTAGACTGAGCATTAAGAGTGATCCTTCATCCAAGATAATGAAAGAATTGCTTTACAAAGGGATAGGTATTATTATTGTGTGAAGAATTTGTTTTCAAGTTCAAATAAGACCATAAAGAAGTAAGAACTTCAGCCATCCATCTTCCAAGCACTTATCCTAGTTAGGGTCAATGGGGCCGGGGGGACCCTATCCCAGGCAGCATAGGACACAAGGCAAGGGGACACCAAGAACGTAATATCAGGGCATACCGAAACCCTAACTGTATGTTTTAGTCTGCAGTATTAAACCCACATGACGCTGACAAAACATGCAAACTACACAAACACATCATAGCCAGGGTTCAAAACCTCGACTTTGCAAACAGTGCTACCCACCACTGGTGTTGTGCCAATCAATTTAGGTAGGCATGTACCTATTAAATATTTTGTGAAAATGTAACGTACCATATAAATGAATTATTCAGTCAACCAATAACATGCCAACTTTGACTGTGAATAACACATTGTTAGACTTGCAGTAAACTTGCAGTCAGGGTAATCTGACCAATGAGCAAACTTCCCCTGTCAGATTGCATCCCATAATACCCTCCCCCATTCCCATCTTCTACCAATATTCCAATAACTCTACATATCATCAATGAGTAGTCATGTCACGTCATTCACTTTTCTTTCAGACATTCACAATCTCAGCAGCAAGGCTATCTATGATTAGCTTTTTACAACTGCAAACTGCAAACAATAAATGTGCAACTGCAAGTATAAGAAGGCAACTGAATCTCTATATCACATATTTTGAACACAACTTACAAACTATTTTCTGGCTGACATTAGCTATGCTTTTTGGGCATTAGCAGATAGGAGATAAGTAGTGGTTGTCATTTGCCGGACATGTTTGAATGTATGATAGTAACATGCCGTTTCAGGCACAATAATAATCTGTGCATGTGTATTTTTTATGTCTCGTGTGAGGTTTTCAAATGGTGCCGACCCACAAATAACCTCCCAACTATACCACCCAATAACTTCATTGCCATGATAATACACTGCAAAATGAATTCTCAAAGCAAAAGAAGTTCAAAAAACTTTCTTTAATTTTTGGGTTTGGGACAGGGGATTGTGCCAAGGAACTTTAACCACTTTCTGTAGGGCAGTGTGTGGTCCTCATGCTCGTGTGTCCATGACAGGAAGGTCACCGGTTTAAATCCCATCACTGATAGAGTACATTTGCATTACAAATTCATTCTGTTCAGCTGTGCTATAGTACTTTTTTAAGTAGGGGGAAATTTTCAAATTCCAAGTAATCGAGAATGCATCAATACATTGCAATGTGAGATACTAATAAAAATGAATACTATATAGAATATGCTGTGTTTTCCCTCAGATAATCCATGCATATCAATGCAAATCAATGGTATCTCCATGCATCTTAACCAGTCAGATGGTGGTGACACAACCAGCTCTGTTTAGTCATGCTTTCACACATACTAGTAAGCAGGGCCATATCAGCACTGGTATGAATGGGGTTCGGCTCCGTTTTTAGTGGCATTGGAAAAGCACCAACAGTTTTTCTATGGCAAAATTCTATACCTCACATATCCCAGTGGCTCTGTGAGTAGCACTACTGTATTGCAGCTATAGGATGTTCCACCTCTGCCCTGTGCATGTGGAGTTTGCCAATTAGGTTCCTAATGCCGATGTTCCTAATTTGCCTGGACCAGGGGTGGATTAATGTATATGTGGGCCCAAGGCTGATATCAGCATGCACAGGTAGATCATGTGTAGACATATATTAAGGTTACAGACTCGTCACCATTGCAATTTAAACATCTAAACAGTTTAAAACAATGAGAGTTTAGACAATATACCGGGAGTAATTGTAGCAGGTTGTGTACATAAATAAAAATGCAATAAGTAAATAAAATAAATTCCATTATTTTTTGTAATTGATACTTCTCTGAGCCTACTGTTCTCAGCTGCATGTACAGTCACGCAGAGGTAAGTGAAACAATAAAAACATAAAATTAAACTTTTCCTGAATAAAATTCTATTTGTAAGGATTGCTGCTTGGTTAGTTCAGTCTGTTTTTTCTGCTGGTAAATGGGTGGAATGGGCAGCTCATTCTGTTCCACTCCTCATTCTCACACCCCGATGTAACAACCATATTCGATCAGAATGGACAATCTGTCATAATACAATTTACACGCTCTCACTTCTCCCTTCTGACTTCCCCACTCTGGGATACATTTAATGAAAATGGTTTTAACCTCGCATCTATATCTATTCATGGATGAGATTAAAAAAGTGTAGTGTGAGTCACAGCTCATAGGTGAACCTGTGCTTCTAACAGTATACAGTTTAGCAGGCCAGGCGTTTCACTATTATCTGTCTTTCTGCACCCCCACATCGACAAACCAGAGAGACCCCATCTCTGTTCCAGACCTGTCTGCGCCAGCAGGTTTGGCATTGTAGCTGAACTGCCTGTCTGAATGTATTTTTAACTTATTGTGGGACATTGTGGTCCAGAAACACAGCTGCATATCAACACATACACAGGCGCATACACATTGCAGATGTCAAGGCATAATTCATATGGTTTTCAGTGATACTCCTGCTGTCGTCATTTGCTATTAAAATCACAATCCACTTTATTGCATAGCCATTCATAATTTTTTGTTGACAATGTACCATCTGCAGTCCTTGGACTGTTACTTAGCACCTCAGCTGTGGATAGCTCTTGGTCAGGATTGGTTACTCAATCAGCCACAATCAGTGCCTTTTACAGTCTCATCTACAATTTCATCTTTTACAGTTTCCTATTTAAAACTGTAGTTAAATGGAGAAGTGGCAACAGTCCCAGTTTGTGTTTTAGCCCTGCTTATTACCTCTTGACTCATAATGAAAGAAAATGAGCTAGTACTTTACTTAATCTGCTGCCATTATCTTCTCTCTGGCTTTTCTTCTGTATGAGAATCACCAATTATTCACTGGTGTTACCTGAGGTGTCTACAAGCTAAAGTTTCGTTTACATGCAATACCCCTCACTCATTCATTGAATATAGGTGCACGGAATATGTGGAAAGTATTGTTTCATAAGGAAAGGAACAGTTTTGTGGAAAACTCTCTTTACTTGCCGTTCAAGAGTACTAGGAAGCTTCAATCTGTAAATATGTTTGTACAGTATTATTTTATAATATTGTTGTATTACTTTGCCATGCTTTGCTTAATAATTCTGCAATATATCTTGATGTGGCATGCATTACTGGTCAGTTGTGTGACTGATCAATAGGATTGTTTTCCAATTTCTCACACAGCTGGTGGAGCCCCTCACACCAAGCGGAACAGCCCCAAACCAAGCTCAACTACGCATACTGAAGGAGACAGAGTTAAAGCGGCTGAAAGTGTTGGGGGCAGGGGCCTTCGGCATTGTCTATAAGGTGACCTGATTTCCCATTTAACTAAAAAATAAAAGTTCAACTTTTTTTGCTTGGAAGTTTCTGGAAGACTGAGGAAAAAATAAAAAGATCCTATAGCTGTTGGTCATATTTGCTTTGACACTTATAATAATATATATTTGCTGATTTCATCCATGCGCAGGGGCCACGGCTTTGGGACTGGTCCACTGCACACCTTCTCTTTGACGTGATAACTCAAAAAATATTTGACAGATCTTTATCAAACTTTGAGCACACAATAGACAATGTTTGGGTGAACGACTGGGACTGATCTAAGTTTTAGACAAATTACCAAATTAACTGAAACAACACTGCTTAGTAACAGCAAAGGGAAGGGTGAAAGCAGATGACATTTGACAATGTGATTGTAATAAATCAAAAAGTATTTGATGGATTTTAAAAATGTTGCACAGACGAAGATATACATCTGATTTCATTTTGAGACAAATTGCCCCAGAAATGAAGCATCAGTGTTGTGTGGTAGCAAAGTTAAAAGGGGGAGTGTAGAAGACACTTGGTCTTGTGAACAAAGTAAATCTAAATGTATTTATTTGATCTTTTTCAAACTTGCAGATACATTGCATAGGGGAAGGTCTGGAAGTGACCAACTTTAAACATTAAAATTAAAGTAGTGCAACACAGAGAAAGCAAAGAGAAGGACAACCTCAAACACTTGAGCTTGTTTGTCTTGACCATTTAGATATTTTGCTTTATTATGCAAAAAATATCATTCCACTCAGATACATTCTGTGTATGCATGAGTTTGTTCTTGATCAAGTTTAAGGCATACATGTTGCTTTTGCTCACTGCTTGTGTCACACACAGGGTATCTGGGTGCCAGAGGGGGAAACAGTAAAGATTCCTGTTGCAATAAAGATACTAAATGAGACAACGGGACCCAAGGCCAATGTGGAGTTCATGGACGTAAGTATGCCCATGAAAGGACAGTTTTTTCAGTGATAACAAGTGGTTAATAAACAGAAAATTGAGTGAAACAGTGTATAATTTAAGGTATATGCATGAATTTATGTGGTTTTTCATTGGCTTTTTACGTTTTGTTCAAGGTGTCTGATTCCAATTAAAGACACCACTGACATTCCAAGTCTGGTGTCACTTTTTACGACAGTACAGAAATTACGACTGAGCCATTTTAGCTCATCTTTGCGTCACACAAGTGTAGAGGTTTGTGTCATTGTACCTGTGTAGGGGAGAAAGAGGAAGCTAGTAGGCCTGATGAGCAATCTCCCTGTCAGATTTTCTGAGCTGCAGTTAGTGAAGGGAAGGTTTATAAGCAGATGAGATAGAAGGCCCTCCATAACTGGTCCTCTATTTAGTGAAATCCGTGTACCGTGATTCTATGTTACCATTTTAAAACAGAGGCATCTGGGTTGGCTTGCACTAATTGGATACAGACTGCCTTGTAGTGCCTGTCAAAAGAAAGGGCCCAAGTGCTCATTAACATACATTTCAGCAGTGTCATCTGCATTTTTATTGCATGTAATGTTTCCTCATTTCTAGTCATGCTGCTATTTTATGTCCCCACATATGAGGGATGCTCCTGTTAAAGATTTCAGTATAGAACAAAAATGTCCTTTATTGTAAATCACTGTTGAAATAATTGTGTTTCTGTGAAACACAGGGCACCGTTTCATTCGCATTAGTCCTATTAGCGAAATTGTTTTGAGAGTTTTTAATATTTCAGCCAGTAC
>JAODJW010000001.1:32260929-32274071 GCA_026777045.1 Hyperopisus bebe | reverse complement strand
AACACAGGGCACCGTTTCATTCGCATTAGTCCTATTAGCGAAATTGTTTTGAGAGTTTTTAATATTTCAGCCAGTACTTAGTTTTTTGATGTTTTTGTGGTATCTCAAGTAATATGAGAGACTATATGTATTTTATCATCAGCATATGGGGCCCATCAGCATGCATACAGTAACACAATCACCACTCCATACACTGACAGTTTTCGATGCTTGTCCTTATTTGTCTATGTGCATGCACACACACACATACATATACAGTACAAACACATCTAAACCAGCACATTTTAAATGAATCCACTATTAAAAAACTGAAAAGTTTCTCCAAAGCAACATGTAAGTGTGGAGTCATCTAGGCCGCTGAACAAACTGGGGATACAAGCCTTCCTCAATGGCCCAACAGTATCATCACTCGGCTAGGCACAGGAGTCCTAACCCATGGAGCCACACACAGCCTGCTTATTTTATGCCATCACAGGCTGTACATAAAAACAGATATTTTTGGTTGATGTATTTAGCTTTTTTTTGTGGCCAGTATTTTTTTTACCATTGTGTTATACACTGGCATAGCACACTAAAACCTAACCCTAACTGCCCCTTTCTGCATAATCGATAAAAGGCACAATGAATTTAACACTACTTAAATAATGTAGTTTAACCTGCTGTATACCCATGTCACATATGCGTTAAATGCAGAGGACACATTTCGTTGTTGTGCACTTTATGCTGTGGTGTGTCAACAATAACCACTGATCACCAAATTCTAAATTTTTTTAATAAAAACTCCTTATTTTTTTTTTACATTTTTTAATTTGTGAAATATCTCTGACAAGACTTTATTCATCTATATTACACAGCATTGGTGAGGTTCCTGCCTCTCCATATCTAAATTTAAAGGTACTTCATCTATTTCTGAGGTAGTCTCTTAAAATATCTCTTCTTTGCTGGAGACATGATCTCCGTGCTGACAGTCACAGTATATTCTGGAGGCATCAGCATCTCCTGCTATAGGCTGACACACAAGGGCACCCACAAATTCATATCTGGTAACACTTTACCTGATAGGGCACAAACAATATAGCATTACACTATTCCTTGTGTATTAATTAGCTACAAACTAAGTCTTCGTTACATACTGATCACATGCTAATTCATCATTAATAAATCGTGATGCATGTTATATCTCAAGCAGTTACTATATTTGTTACTATCTGTTAATTCTGCAAGCTGTTGTGAAAAACTGAAGGGACTACCAAAGGAAGAAGTAATGAATAATACAAGATAAATACTGATCTCATATTTGTTCATCATTAATGAATCCTTACGCATTTATCTCAAGTAGCAACTGTGTTTGTTCATAATTTGTACTTCAGTAGTAACTGAGTTATTACTAAGAATTCGTGCCCCATCAAGTAGTGTTACCATATATCCCAACCCAAAGTGGCATACACAGAGAAAGCCAAACCTCACTCCTCATGGGTAGATTGACAGATAGGCACACACATACTAGAAAAGACACACAAGCAATAATCGCCATTTATTTCTCTTGTGTCTCAGCATTAGAGAGAACTCAAGCATAAAACTATATTTTATGAAAAAGGTCATGGACTTGATAGACAAACCAAAACATATACCAATAAATCATCAAATTAACAGTTTAAATCAGAATTTGGCCATGCCCGGCAATTACAGTATCTCCACAAAGGAAGGTTTAATTGCTGTTTATTAGGAGTGGTTTAAGGGCAGGCCTGATTATTAGCTGTCACACACTGATTCCTGAGCTACTTCTATCCTGGCCTGCTGTTTGGAGCAATGCTCATGTTTTTTCTTAGTATAAGGGATCATTGTTATTACACTCTGGGAGAAGAGGTTACTTTAGGTTGTATGCAATATCAATGCTGGCACTCTTTACCAGTCCTGGAAGCATTCCATTTGGATACAAAAAAAGATGTTTTTTTTTCCTTCATATTTCTTCGTTTTATTTTTTTAAACAGATTATCAGACTCTAGTCAGAATTTAATATTTGGCCCCTGTGAATAACTAATCCCCACACGACTCTAAGTAAATGCCTAACCTTACAAGCAATTACTGCAAATAAACACCTTCTGTATATATTGATCAATCTCTGGCAATGGAGGAATTTTGGCCCTCTACTTCAAACAGGAGAACCCAGAACCATTTGTTGGTTTGCAAACATGAACTGCTGTGGGCAATTTGGCCATAAATGAGGTTTAAGTGTAGATGTTGACTATACAAGCTTACAGTGTGTTTCAGTTCATTGTACTGTAATATTGCAATAATTCAGATATAGATTTGTAAGATAAGATAAGATATACCTTGCTGGTTCCAGGGAAAATTAGTTATATTACTTAAATGTAACATATGGTGTTTTTTCCCAGACTTAATAGGATATGTCACTTAAAAACACTTCGGAGCTTCCTGCATTTGTTTAATGTGATTCTGATTGAGGAACAGGGTACTAGGTGTCAAAATTTCTGTTTGCAGCAGGTCTGATAACTTAATTCTGATGTGAAGCCTGCCTAGGGCTCCACATGGGCATCAACCAACACTGGCCGAGAAAGTGTTAGCATCATGTTTTACATGAAATCATTTTGTCTCTGCTCACCCCCAGGAGGCCCTGATCATGGCCAGCATGGACCATCCTCACCTGGTGCGACTTCTGGGTGTCTGCCTGAGTCCCACAATCCAGCTGGTAACACAGCTCATGCCCCATGGTTGCCTACTGGACTATGTGCATGAGCATAAGGACCATATTGGCTCCCAGCTGCTACTTAACTGGTGTGTCCAGATTGCCAAGGTAGGCCTCAGATGCGTCCACACCATATAATGCTAAGGATATGACATTTTAAGATTAAGCTTAAGATCATAGGGAGGAGGTCTCATGCATACAGTAGCAAGAAAATAGTGCACAGACAAAAAGGCAAGGGGCAAAGATAATGCATATATAAGCAAATATTTAAAGATAATAATAATAATGTGCATATTTTTACCAGTTAAAGCAAAATAAAAGGACACCCTACATTAAACTGTAATGATGTATTCTTGATACAAAACATTATTCAGAAGCTGTCCTACTTTTAAAGAAAGCATAGTAGAAAGAATAACAAGTATATCCTCTCCCTCCCACCCCTACACAAACAAGGAATTGAAGTAGGAGTGATGAAAATCACAGTGCCTGACAGCAAGTTTACTTAATTTTAATGCCCTTCAAAAATACCTTTATGTAAGCTGTCAGTGATGCTGTTTCTTGCACTTTGTCCCTACACCTAAAATAGCACCAGACAAAAGAACAGACATGTTGATGACTTCTGACTTCAAATGTTCTACTTTCAAATAATTTTTAATGATGTTTGCCAAAGATTGTTCTTGAAATATTGTCGAACACCGCAATAAAATTTATTGAGAAGGACCTAGACAGAAATAGAATTATTAATAAAATACTGTAACTTTTGATAACACAGCCGCAAGTGAATATGACACGTTCTTCTTGAACTTCAAGAATTGCCAGGAAAAGGACACCAATCTTATTTTAGGACCTGAATGAAGTTGGGGTCTCATACATTTTAGAATTTAACCAAACCAATCTGAATTGTTTGTGCTGCATTTGTGCCACTGAAATTTTCATTTGCGCTGCTTTAGTTTCTGAGATATAAATGCTTGTTTACATGGTGATGTCACCATTATGGAGTTGGACCCCTATTTGCATACAATTTGAACCAAATCCATCTCAGTCATTCGATGCTGCATTTGTGCCAGTTTGTGCCATTGAAATTTTCATTTGTGCTGCTTTAGTTTATGCTCTATAGCCCTATTATTCAAATCACGGTCCTTGAGGTCCGAGCACTGCTGGTTTTCCAGCCTTCCTTTACCTGTGAGCCAGATGTGAAGCCTCTGACCAATCAGAATCAGTAAATATTAAACTAACTAACGGGGAGAACTGAAAACAAGGCCTGGATTTGGAATTGAGGTCCAGATTTAAAGAGCCCTGCTCTAACACAACATGTTCTATTGATCACTACCATGTTTTCCACTCCATAGCTACATGTTCCCCTAACTAGTATGATTTTAACAATTATTAATCAATATTTAACAATTATTAATCAATATTAATCAATAATGTTAGGGATTTAGCTTTAAAGATATACATATTATTGCAGACCTAATTATGTTACACATAATCCAGACACACTTCTTTCAAAAATTTGTAAACGTATTTTATTAATGTAAACACATGCTGCCACTATGGAGCTGAATATACATTAATCTAATAAAACATGTCAGACATACTAGCAAAGGAAGTGATTTTCTATAAAAATTATTAAAACAAGCTTTTTAAAAAACATGTGTACATATATTTTATATACGGTACACATGTCACTATGAAGGTGCAGTGTTAGCAGTGATGCCTCACACTCTGGAATTACCAAATAGCCCATTGGTGAGTGGCCCTGCGATGGGCTGGTGCCCCATCCAGGGTTGTTCCCTGCCTTGTGCCTGTAGTCTCTGGGATAGGCTCCAGACTCCCCATGACCCTGAATAGGATAAGCAGTTTCAGAAAATAGATGGATGTCACTATGTAACTAAATATACATAATTAATAAGAGATGTCAGTGAAGCAATTTTTATCAATCTAAATATACAGTTATAATCGCTGAAACATCACTATCGAGCTGCATATACATTGACAATGTAATAAAACCTGTCAGTTATACTATCAAGCTAAAATGATTTTTATTATAATTCAAATAAACACAGCTTTTTAAAATATGAACAATTTTATTGATGGGAACCCTTGCAGCAGAAAGGGTGAACTTGAAACTCACAGGGTAACTTGAAACTGTATCATCAACCAAACAGCTGAGCAACACGTTACAAGGGGATGGAATTTGGACGGGGACACACGGCAGTGATGTCACCATGTAAACAAACATTTATATCTCAGAAACCAAAGCAGCGCAAGTGAAAATTTCAATGGTACAAACTCGTACAAAAGCAGCACAGACGATTGAAACCAGTTTGGTTGAAATCGGATGAAATGGGGGTCAACTTCCTGGTGGTGTCACGTGACCATGGAAACAAACATTTAAATCTCAGAACATATAAACTCGGACCAAGCTGGAATTTGAACCATCAGCTGAAAAGGGGCAAAATAACACAGTATACCCAATGAACCACCCTTAGTAGGAAGATAAATTATGAATAAATAAAATAAAACCTGAAGTACTGAAGCCTTTTGCATGTCTACATCTATTCAAGGAGTTCAGTCAAAGTCAATTCCATTATGAGTTCTGGAAGCATTTTATTTTGTAACCTGGATAAATGAAAACAAATAGAAGCCACATTTCTGTGGCCCACTTAATTTGAAATAGCCATAATAAAACACTGCCTGATGGTACACTGCTGAGTCTAGAGCGGCCCAAAAATAAGTACCTACTTAAACTGAATGTAGCATGCTGTTGCAGGTGGCATATTAAGGGATTTATGTGTTAAATCTGTTATCCTCCAGAACAATCATCACTCAGGGAATTTGGAAGTAAAGGGCAAAAAATGAAGAAACAAGTGGCATTAAACTCAAAGCCTGAGTAATCTGGTCTTTCTGGGACAAACCTTAGAATAAAGAACACTTGATCCCAGTTATATTCATTGTTTTGAAATATGTGATCCTATGCAGCAGGCAAAGTGCAACAATATTCTGGTTTCTGAGAATGGTGGACTGCCTAATAGTCTGCTGCTACAGATGCTACCTGGAATTAATTTGAGTGGCATACTTACAACGGCATCTGACACAGTCTTAGCAGAGTAATTGTATGCAGATGGGAAAAAAAACATTAAATGTTGTACTAGGACAAACCAAAAATCCTTAATAACACTGTCATAAGCATACATCCTAACATCTATGACAGCAGTCATTATACATATGGTAAATGTCATGATGCGTTATGAAGTAAATTTTTTGCTGCCATGCTTAAGACAGCAAAAGCCTATGACACCTGTCATCCACCATTTAAAGCTGCAATCTGTGGTATCCTATAAATTCTGGACACCACCAAAATTTAACAAAATTTAACCTTGGGTCTCCCCGCCCAATGTTACGTATAACTTTAGTGATTCAAGGGCCCTTGTCAAGTGCTGTGCCCCCGGAACCTGCCAGTGTATCCATACCCCTATGTTGACGATTAGGTCCTGATATAAACCTTTGGGTTTCCTGGCTCATTTTAGGGAATGTCATTGGGCACCTACATATCTTCTTCAGGGTTACTGTGGATGCCTCAAAATCTAAATAATCTTAAAGTAGATTTTAATAATTTAAGTTCATAAAATGCTTGATTTTTCCCCACTATTAGTTCTAAGATGTTGCTTAAAGACCAATTGAGTAATCACACCTATTTTGGTATGACACTCCCTACTCACTGCTATTCAGAAGGGCATGACACAAATAGGGGACAAATTTGAAGAGTGCTGGCCTTTAGGAAGCATTTTTGAAAATCTCTAAAAACTGAAAATAATAATAGGAAAAGGTCCAGTTCTACTAATCTCTTACCAGCTTTACCTACCTAGCAGTAAATCAAGAAAGCATTACATCCTTCCTCCTTTTTTCCTTTGTTTTTTGTATTTTGTTCACAACTTTCTGCTTCTGAGCATCTTGTACTGCTTTAAACTTAACTGGAGAGCAGGCCACCCCTTCATTTGAAACTGAAATTCCTGAAATGTCTCTATCTTAGAATCTTCCACAATTTTATTCAGTTAAAAAAAAAAAAACTTTTTAAATTTTTAAATTTTATATTAAAGCAATATTCCTCAAACCAGTCCTCGAGGACCCTCAGACGATCCAGGTTTTGCTTACTCCCAGCTCTGTGAGAGTTGAGAGGAACCAAAAATGTGGACTGTCTGGCAGGGAGATGGGAGGGAGCAAAAACATGATAGTCCCTGAAGAACAGGTTGAGAAATACTGAATTAAAGACAGAAAAATGGCAAAATCTCACAGGTGGTACAACCTACAGAGATGTGGCACATGACTGTCTTGAGACCCTGCAATTTTCTTGTAGTGTTTCCATTAAAATTGTGTCCCAGAATGGTGTCACCAAAAATATATATTTATGCAAGTGCAAAATGCCTATGTCGCACAGTTTTACTCTTCTGGGTTTCTATGATTTTTTTGAAAAGTAGGACTTGAGATCTGAGCAGTTCTTTGCTCAGCTTTACAATGGTGCCATGCAGAATGTAATATAATGACTTGTCTGTGTCAAATGGTGCCATGAATGTGTGTCAACACAGTTCTGTAGCAGCCGACTTCACAGAATGATCACAAATTTTGAGATACCTTTCTGTGAGGGTTACCGGTCCCAACACATATTCATCTTGTTCTTCTCAATGTTAAAGAAGTGCTACAGTGAGGGCAGAAACTCCAGTCATGTTGTATTAGCCGTTCCCTACTGTTTGATGGGATGAATCAGACAAATGGGTGGTATGGGATAGCTATAGTTAGTATATTGATCAGTGAAGAGTGGGAGTTGAGGAGCTGGGCTTTGTCATATCCTATTTGTACATGTGTTTTGGGGAATGAAGATGAATATAAAAAAAGAAGAGGTAAAATTCCCAAGATTCTTGTTGCATCTACTAAATGATGTTTTCATTTAACTTCCTATCCTAACCCACTATTTGTCATCCATGTATGGAAATGAAGATATATTGGGCCCTTGCTGTAGGCACTTTGTATATATTACTGGTTGGCTATGACCCTTTTGGAAATCTGTTCTTTTATGCACATGCTGTTTTAATGTGTATTTAATTCAATTCAAAAATGTATTTAGTGAAAGAAGGAAGAATGTTTTTCTGTAACTGCCATGACCTTCTACATCCCCATGTTATTATTGTGTGTTTACCCATCCATCATGGGTGATGGTGGCACAGTGGGCAGCTCTCTTGCATCACACCTCAGGCACTGGTGGTTTGAATCCCGCTTCCGCTCTCTGTGGAGTTTCCACATTTTTCTTGTGTCATGTATGTTTCATTCTGCAGTCCAGAGACACGCAGTCGAGCTAATTGGGCTCTAAATTGCCTGTGGTGAGAGTGGATACATGGACAGGCATCCCATCCGGACTGTACCCCTTCCTGGTGCCCTTTGCTGCCAGAAATTGGCTGCAGGCCCTCCTGTGACCCTGAACGGAATAAACAGTTAGAAAATGGATGACACCCATCGCTCCTATTGTATACCACTCCAGTAGTCAGCCTAGGGCATGTCCCAGGAAGCACAGGACACAAGGCCAGAGACACTCTTTACAGGACACATGTTCATTGTAGGGCGTACATATATAAAGGATCTGAGAAGAACAGGTCCTCAATGTGCTAAAGAGGACCAAGTTCAGGAGAAAAATGAGCTGAAGGTAGAACTTTTTTCTGGTGCTCAAACCTGTAAGGTATGTTGTTAAAAAGTATTAAATTACTTTGTCTAGTTTTCAGCACATCTTTCAATAATTATATTAGCATGCTAGCTAAAGTAGCTATCCTGTGGCACAACTGCTAGACTTCAAAAGAAATTGTGGTCTGCTTCAGCGTCATATACACAATATAAGAAAGATATATAGCAATATATTCAGCCTGGCATGCTGTTTTATCTCAACAATCTGTTAAAATTAAAATGTTTGAGCATCAGCTACCCTTGAGCGAGAAATAACACTATATATTAATAATTATGAAATATAACCATATAAAAATTATAAGTTGAGCAGCTAATGATATGTTTCAATGCATAGTTGTGATTAAATATGTATATTGTTCTGCTGTATTAGCAACGGCAGGCCACTTATCAGTGTACAATAACATTTGTGGTTTCAGAGTAATATCAGTTCATTCATCCATTTTCCAGAGAATGACTGATCCCAGCGGGGTGGGGCAACATAAGTGGCCGTCTAGGGTGCCAGCTCCTGTGGGGGGGGCTGACTTGCCAGCCAATTTCACTCTGCCTCAGACAGGGGGTGCTGCTGACGATGCTCGCCTGGAGCACCACATCGATTAGGACCAGTACTGGATGCCAGTGTGCTGGAAAGGAAAATAGTTGGACCTATTAATACTGATATAAGTTTATCGCCTGTGAGTAATATGGTGCCCACATCCATTTGGTCAAGGTATGTTACAGACAAGCTAAACCTAGCCTGCAGAATATTTGTACTTGATGGGCCTGTTTGTATCAGTTTCATTGACTGTCAATCCAGTTTTCTTACAGCAGGGCTGTCATATCAAACAAAAGGCCCGCAACAGTAATATATTCCAAAAAAAATCTCTCAGTGCTATCTGCCCTGGAATTTGTGACACAAATCAGTGACTGCTGCTTTACCAGTTTCAGCTTCTTTTACAGTGAATGTCTGGGTATTCTGATACGTTTCTTTTCTGGAAGTGCACACAGGTGAACAGTGGGATAAGTGTTTGTCTTTTCTTCTGTGGTTTCTCCATTAGATGAACCTTGTTAGTAAAACAGTGATGCATGAAGATAAATTCAGTTGTATATTCTGGATTTACAAATTTTGGGGATTGTAAGGTAGTCAGGTCAAATACTTACTAAAAGCTTGACATTCCCTGACAAATCTGAAATATTTTCTGGAAAACTATCCACAGCTGGAGCTGCAGTGGATTTCTGTACTAGCTGGTAACTAGATACAAAAGTGTGCTGTGGCAGGTTCATGAGATGGGAGGTCAGACATTAGAATTTACAGCCTTGCTATAACGGATTAAAAGGGCTATTTAATTATCAATAATGCCTTCCCACCAGGCAACACAAATTACCAGAACTGATTTCCCAATGTCATTGAGGATACTTACTGCGGCAGTCATGCAAGTATTTAATTGATGATGTTGCTATAGCTTAGGTAAAGATGACATATTCATCTGCCTCTAAGACTTCTTAAGTACTACAGGCTTTTTTGTAGTACTACAATTATGTGTATGCATGCTTTTTAGTTGGTCCGATTGCTTAAAAAGTGAACTTGGAAAAGTTCAGATAAACTAATAAATGACTATTATTGTAAGTAGTTTGTTATCATAGGTGCATATTTAAATAGGTGCTCCTTTTCTGTTTCAGCATTCAGCTTCCATATCAAGTGAAGTTGGTCTTTTGCCAACTTTGTCCCACAAGAGAGTCATATGGAGACATTACCTTAACCTTCAGTAATGCAGTGATCAAACTCTTCATAAATAGACATAAGCACACAATTGACAAATTGCTTGAAAATATGGGACCAGACCCTCCAGTATGAATTTAAATACTGGATATAGAAACTCACACTCAGGTACTGACCCCAGGGAGCTGACAAGGTTTTTGCTATTACTCACTAATGGTTTGCACATGCTTGTGCATATAATTTAAAGCTTATTCAGAGGATTTCTCAAGTTAAATCAGGAAATACTGGCTACAATAGTGTATCAAGATTTGCTGGACACTACTGGACACTTATGTCATTCATGCTCATCTTTTCAGTTTGTTTACCACTAGCAGGTAACTGGTAAAACTGTCTCCCAACGCCCTCCTGGATTTCTGTCCATGCTTATTTTCCCAGGAGGGAAGGCCTATGTATAACAGAGGACATATTTGCAGAGATATTCTAAGATAATTTTTTCTCATGAATATGATTCCAAGATGTGAAGGCCTTCATGTATCACAGTGCACCATTTTCATTGCTGTTTTGTACTGCAGATAATAAAAAGTCATGGAAAAATTCTAAAGCATGACAGTGACAGGACATGCACTGTATCAAGTCCAGTCACACCCCTATTACAGAATACAGAAAGTGCAATGATGCAATCTTTTTAAATCCAGTTAAATGCTAGAAATCTCATTTATACTCAGTGACTACACTTTACAATATTTTGGATGGGAAAAAAAGCCAATCTGTTGGAAACTGAAACACATCCACTAAACATACTGCTTGCCATCTCCCAGAAGGAGGGGGCTTGAGGGAAGCCAGAAGCATCAATGATGATCTTGGCTGGGCTTTGCTGGCCCATAGAGACTAGAGCTACAGATAAGTGGTTCTCACATGTTCAAAGTACAACTCAAAAAAGGCATGTTCTACAATCACAGAAGAACCAGTAATATGCCCTGGCACCGTGCCATGGTACGGGTTTACAGCTGCCAGTTGTTTTTGGATAAATATATAATAGCACATCCAATTGACTCAGGTGTTGACGGTTTATGTAATTTGTGCAAATTGAAATGGCTAACTTATAATTTCAAACAGGGAAATAATTCAGAAAATGAACACTTTGAGGGAAAGCTGTTCCATTAGGTACCAGAATGTATTTGAAGTTATCATCAAGCCTTAACTTTGTGGTCAACTCATTGGTAACTCAATGGTAACTATGAAAAATTTCTGAAAATCCTGGGCTGCTTAAAACTGTTTGCTGTACTTATTTGGACCTCCCATGGTTGTATGAAAGTCGAGTGTAGTGCCCGTTCATCCTTTTCTCCTGTGCTTTATTGCTAATAATTGGCTTCTCTTTGTTTTTGTTGTCCCCTAGCATACATACTCGAATCCTGACGATTATAGTCAGATTATAGTCCATCCTATGACCCAATTCCTCTGATGTTTTTCTTTGTGTCGAAGTAGCTGCATTTTGTTTTTCATTCCTCTGGATTTGCATATGGTCGCTGACAAAACTGCACAAGTCCACTTTTTGATAAGTGACTTTTTACTTGGAATACACCCATTCTCCTCTGTCTAGTATTTGTCTGTCTCCTAGTATTTGACACCTAATTGACCAATGAAAAGAGGTTTTATGAAGTCAGTCTGTTTTACTAGTATTTACGTTTGTACTGATTACCTTTGTATTCATGATGGTTGTTAGTATGAATTACTTCATGTCGCTAATTTTGACTACAGTACCTAACACTGAAAGCTAGACAGATAGCTAAAGCAAGGTTAGTTTGCATCTTGTTGACACTGATATTATTGCCTCACTAACAACAATTTTTGTCAGTGCATTTAAAACATTAAACTGTTCACTAGCAGCCGTGTCAAGATAGGTTTCTATTTGTGGTGCTATGGGTATCTCATTACGTTGTTTTAGGTTTATTTTGTAATGTAGTTTCAGAAGAAAAAATATTTTTTCCTGCTGCTAAAAATAGTGTTTTTCATGCTGTTCATACATGTCCATTTGACAGCAATGATATACTCCCATCCTCGAGTAAATTCCTCATTTCTTTTTCCCATCTCAATGATCCATCCTGTCTTACACATTCTTTGACAACCATCAGTCACACTTTAGCCATTGATTTGCTCCATTTTTAATAGTTTTGAAAATCAGGAACTACATGTAGCATAGTTCTGGCACGTGAGAGAATTGAGAAGCAGATTCAGTGTCATTGTAATCCATGTCATCAATTCACAGAGGAACGGTCACCAGTTTTTTAGGGAATCAAAAGCTTTTATGCTTATACTTTTGTGGGTCTCATCATAACAGCAGAAATAGTAAGGTAATATATAATCAATGAAATACATGATTCCTAAGAAATACATGTCAAATATAAGCCCTGCTGAGTCCAATTAAGTCACATTAATGAAATGAAAATGTATTCATTTATTGGCGCAGATTCACAGTTCCAATACCAATTACAGACGCTCCTCTACTTACGAATGAGTTACGTTCCGAATGGCCGTTCGTAACTTGAAATGTTTGTAAGTCGTTATTCAACATCATTTTAAGGGTATAAGCAAGTACAAAGAACTAGGATGCTGGGAGTACGCTGCTGCGCAGTGGGAGTAGCAGCCAGAAGTCGTACTAGGTGGGATTGGCACACAGAAAGAAAAAATTGATGTTGCAGAGAGGAAATGGGAGACCAAGGAAGTAAATTCGGAATTACAGTCCTCTTCGTTCATATGTCTAAAAATGTGTAAGTTGAAAGTTCATAAGTAGAGGAGCATCTGTATTTTATAGAATTTTTTGTAACAACAATGCCTTCAATATCTTATTCCTTGGGTAATTTGCATCCACTGGTATTGGACCAACAGCGCACCCTTCTGAGGATCTGAGAAACAAACCAATGTTATTGTGGTTTAACCATTGTAATCTATTCTTTTATAACTTACTCTATATCCAATTTCAATTTGTTACAGCGTAAATTAGCCTGGCTT
>JAODJW010000001.1:32241426-32258592 GCA_026777045.1 Hyperopisus bebe | reverse complement strand
AGGCAACAGGTGATTCCAATTGGGAAGTAACACGAGGTAACGAGGGGGGCGTGGCACACACGAGGATCGGACGAGCCAGGCGTGACACATGTATACAAGGTTTCCGTTAAGTCTGATGTTGCCTTACATGTAAAAGAATGATCATAGTCTCTTTCACGCAGTGAGGCAATAGGCAGGAGCTTATTAAACACTGGTATCGGATAGGTACTCAGTATCAGCCGATACCCAAAGTGCACGTATCGGTATTGGTATCGGGACAGAAAAAGTGGGATTGGTGCATCCCTACTATAAAGGAAACTTCATTTATAAAACTCATATTTTTATGTAGCTTGTTAGTTGGTCACAACTTTCTAATGCTTATGAATAAAAAATCTGCAGTTTATGAAATAAATGGAAAAGTGGTAAAAACCTGTGGTGTGCAAAAAAACTTTTGGCTGGTAGAGTATATATGGAACTGTTCATAGGCCACATCACATTATTTAACTCGCAACAGTTTTCTAAACAGTATTACAGTAAACAGTACTTTGTCCTGTTTCACAGGAGTGACCATATGGGAACTGATGACATTTGGGGGGAAGCCCTATGAAGGGATTCCCACCCGTGAAATACCAGACATCCTTGAGAAAGGGGAGCGGCTACCTCAACCCCCAATCTGCACCATTGATGTCTACATGGTCATGGTCAAATGTGAGACATTTTTGCCTTAACATAAGTTAATGATCTCCTCCACTTTTGCATTTTGTCTTTGGCTGTATGTGCCCATTTTTTTCCTGGCATAAAAAAGAGTATTAACTAATGTATAGTATTAACTATACATTTTAATTCAGTCTAATTACTCTGGTGCTTGTTGTTTATCATTCTACAACAGTATATTTATACCCTTCTTTGTGCATGTTATTAATTTACATGAAGTGAAATGTATTACTTGAACAATTACTCTTCATTTAGATTATGTGCCTTTGCATGTTAGATTGATTATTTGTTTACTGTGTGAAAACGCGTGGACACGGAAAATACGATATAATGAAGTAGTGATACTTTTTCCGTCCCCATGAGGAAACTATGTGTTTCATCTGTCTCATCTTGCTCTCCATGTGACACACAGAGACATATACAGGTGAGAGAATGTTTAGGGGTTCACAGTGCTGGGTTGGTCAGTGTCAGTTTCAGAAAGGCAGTAGATTGGAGAAGGAAAATTTGTTTTTAATGTCCAGATGTTTAGGCTATAGTGGGAGTGAAAATATATATTATTTTTTTCTTTTTGTTCATATTCTCAAGGCTGGATGATTGATGCAGACAGTCGACCAAAGTTCAAGGAACTGGCAGCAGAATTTTGCAGAATGGCTCGAGACCCACAACGCTATCTGGTTATTCAGGTGAGAACCTTCCCATTGTGCTCTCTCTGTGATATTGTTATATTTCAATCATTAGCAGGAAGTTTGTAACTAGTAATGCTTAAATCCCTTAGGGTGATGACCGCATGAAGTTGCCTAGCCCCAATGACAGCAAGTTTTTCCAAAGTCTACTGGTTGAAGGCGAGCTTGATGACCTGATGGATGCTGATGAGTACTTGGTACCACATAACTTTAACGTGCTCCCACCGTCTTGTACATCCCGACCACAAGTCGACACAAATCGGGTAGGCCCACCAAGTCACAAAATGCTCCAGGCATATCATAATATTCTGACACATCTCACCTGTCTCTGACCTCCAGCCTTCATTCTGATCTTTTTTTTAGCATTAAATGATATTATTATATGAAAGACTTTGCAAGTCTTGTTAACAGTATTTGTGTGTGCATGTCTGAGTATTGTATTTGCTGTATTTCTGCATATGTCAGGGCTGCTTTGTTGTACTGGCTTACCTGGACTAAAGCTCAGGGACTTCCGCTAAAAAGGGGACTCAACTAACCTAACAAAATCAAATACCCCAAATGACTAACAAGGATTATTTTTCTTCTTCAACAGAGTTTTGCAAATGGAGACATACAATTCCAGTTTTATTCCTACTTTACCAGGAGTTCACATACAATTTTTTTTACTAATTATATGTGTCTACATTCTTGTAGAACCAGTTTGTAAACCAAGATGGGACCTTTGGTACTGAGGAGATGATAGCCCAACCTCAAGAGGGACCTGCTCCATACAGAGCCTTTACTCAGCAGCATCCAGGGGCCCAGAGCTTGATCCAGGAGGACACACGCTGTAATGGTTCCTTACTCAAACAGACTTCACCTCAGCCTGGGGAAGACAGCAGCCTCCAGCGCTACAGTGCTGACCCCACAGTATTCCTGCAAGAACGGGGGTCACGGAGGGATGCAGGTGTGGATGGCTACATGACTTCAAAGCAAGACAAGGTCTCCTCAGGTACCAAAAATACATCACAACCTCACTTTCATCTGTTTTCTAAATTAATCAACAAATGTTTGTGTTTTACATGACTTTTGTGTTTTAGCCAAGATTAATTTTACTGCCTATAAATAACATTTTGTGTCCTACAGTGGTCTTTTTTTAATCTGCACTTTTTTGTACTGATAATGAAATTCTAAATATCAACTCTTCTATAACATTTAATTGAACTTCATGTGTAACAATGAAGTAATCAATGGGCTGTGTGACTCTGTTTCATTCCAGGAAAATGAAAGTCTTTCTTAACATTCACAGCAGGAGTTTGATAACTGTTGAGGTACTGCAGACATAGATAATGTCCTCACTGATGTTTTTTCTGTTTTCTAAACAGCAGATTATATCAATCCAGTTGAGGAGAATCCCTTTGTGACACGCTGTAAAAATGAAGATATACATGTACTGGATAACATTAGGTACCATGGTGCCCCCAATGGGCAGACTAATGTAGAGGACGAGTATGTCAATGAGCCCCTCTACCTCAATACTTTCCATAACCTGGGACAGCAGAGCCAAGAGACTGTGAATAAAAGTAGGGTTCTTCCTCGTACTGCAGCATCCACTTTGGCTACTAGCCAAGCACCACAGCCTGGTCAGGCTAGTCATCTCCAACCACAGTTAGGCCATGCTCACCACCCCACCCAACCCAGTTACAAAGCTCTGCCGAACCATTCCATCCACAATGGCAACCCCAGTCATCGAAGTCATGGTTTCTACCCAGACCACCTTGGATATACCTTACAGCCAAATTATACTGCCCACCCTACCCGCACTGGCACCATAATGGTGGACAAGAAGCCTAAGAAGACTTTTGACAATCCTGAATACTGGCAACACAGCCTTCCTCCCAAGGCCAGCCTGCACAACCCAGAGTATCTGCAGGAATGCAACACCAAGTTCTTATACAAACAGAACGGCCTGATTAGGCCTGCAGTAGCTGAGAATGCAGAATACCTGACAGAGTTCTCTGTCAAGCCTGGGCCAATGTTGCCACCACCACCCTACCGACAACGGAACACTGTGGTGTAAGAGTTCGGGTAGGAGATTTGACCTCACGCTCTCTTCTTCACTTTTTCTTCCAAAAACACTTGACACTTTAAAAATCCTGCCTCCTCAAAACTGGAGTGACAGTCAACATTATGAATCTCCACCCAACTCAACTGGAAACACACCATCTATAAGAAAGTATTCTCTAAAGGAGTACTATCATAACTAGGGGTCAGGCACTTCCACCTCAATCCCTCTTTTTCCATACAGAAAATACCCTTCATGTATCAGTCAACTACTCCCTCCTTTCAATACTCTTTTGTTTAGAAATGGGCACTTGTCAAATTGTTCTGTCACATACCATTTGCAATTTCCTCATTTAATATTATATTGGTATAAAAGGGATAAAAATCAAAGCAATGTGACAGTTGTGGGGGTGGCGATTTGATATAAGATGCATGTGTTATTACATATGGAAGGTTCAAGGGAACTTTATGATAACCTAGACAGGTTTGTGGATCCTGTCAGCTGAGATGGATTACACTGAGAAAATATTCAGCATCGTGCCATTTAGCATCAATATATTTTAAACATATCCACATTGGTGTTTCTGTTTTTTCTGATGTAATCAAATATGCTTTCATTTGCATCTTATTTAATGTTACTGTTTGTTTTAAATGCAAATAATTTTATTTATGTGTATCTACCATTACAGTCAACATGCTTAATCACAGTGGATATAATGCCTGTTCATGCAGTATGGCTAAATTTTTATATATCCTGTTGTAAACCTACTTGTTATACATTGTCACCTGCAGCATTGTTCCTTGCTTTGTATCATAAATACTTTTCAAAATTTGAAAACACAGGAATATACAGGTTTTACACTTGGGTTGACACTGACATAGGGCCATAGCAGTAGCAATTTCTTTTGATTTTAGGTTAAAAAAAAGCAACGATTCAACAAAAATTGATGAAAGAACACATGTAGGTCATGTTTTCAGAGGATCCTGGTAGCTTCATATCATTCTTATCATTTAATTGACAAATAGAAGCTTGCTTTTTGAAATTGGTTTTGTCTTATTAAAGCAATACAACAACAGACCTACATGGTTCACTGAAATTAAAAAATACACAGACACAAAAGCAGCTGCATTCATATAGTATTTGAATTGAATTGTTCCCTACTTTAAAAAAAGATTATGAAAATGCTTTCAGGAGAGCTTCTGACCATAATATGCACACTGTTTTGAAATACAAGAAGTCTTTTTCTGAGTGTACATGAAGTCAAGACTATTCTGACCCACAAGAGTTGCAGCAGTAGTTCATACTAATGCCTTTGGCTAATCGTCATTAAATAAATAAATGTATAAATTAGAACTTCCCTTAAATGGAAAATCTGAGCTCTTCAGTGGATATGAGAAATATGCAATATGAAATATGAGAAATACAGTAATTTTACAGTGCAATAAAAGATTTAGCTGAGAGTTTTTAACTTAATCTGGATGTAATCCAGGACAATCCCAAAGTTCAGTATTCTTTGTCCTAATCCAGTAGATTTAATTCAACACGGATGACTATTTTATTTTAATTATAAACAATGAGTAGTAATGTATCGATACAGCTTTTAAATAAAATTCCATTGATAAAACAAGAAATATTAATGCAGTCATATGTACACTTTTTATAAACTCTAAAAGAAAAAAGAACTCATGTTGTAGGCTATTAGATTTAATAGATTTACTAGTGTTTGATATTGACAAATCATTTAATTACCACTATATTACCACCACATAATGTGTCATTATATTTATATTTCACCATGTTACACAAAAAGAGGCAACAGAAAACTAATCTTATTCCACTTATTTATAAGATATACTGGCTTCATCAATAGAAAATGTATAAAGAATAAGAGACTACTGAAAAGGTTGATAATTATTTTAAAGTAGATATATCAATGGCATATTCAGAGGAAGCACGTTTTGGTAAACAGTGTCTGTGTGTGTATAATGAGGCCTGAGGAAGAGAGCACCAGATGTCAGAATGTTAAGCATTGTGATTTCAACCTGGTTTTATTTTCAGAGATAAGGATGATCCATAGCACAAAAAGTTGTGAAATCAGGGAACTGATTGACAAATGTACACATTTACTTTACTAAGTGTTTACCAATGGGAAAAAACTACACACAGACAGACATTCCAGGGAGGACCTTTTGGCTGGAACTCAAAATAAGCACCTTCACCTTTTCCAACTTATCATTGGGTGCTGAATAGCCCAGGATGGTGGCTTAATGACCAGGTCAGATGCCTTCTTTCTTTATGTGCAGTTAATAAATGCAATTAAAAGTAACAGCCTAAGTGGATGGTAATTAGATATATTAAATATTAAGAAAAAATGTCTATGGTCGATGTTGATTTTTGGAATTATTATTATTCGTTATTGTATTTAAGAAATGCTTTAAAACTTCATGTTTAATCATATTGTTGTAGACTTAGTCCAAAAAAGAAATATACTGTAGTGTTTGTCACCAGAGCCCCAAGAATGAGTTCCTCAGGTTAAACATACAAACACATACTCCCCCTTCATTTATACTTGGCAGCTAAACAACTATGGATTTATTTTTGCTGTGTAGCAGGGAGATATTTAGTGAGCCTTGTCACCAAGTTGACCATGTTGAACTGTCAGAGAATCTTAACACTAACATTTTCAATGAGAATTCATAAGCATACAGAAAATGTATGTAGCATACTATGTCATGCACTAGGAATTTTGTTGGTTTCAATAGAAAATATTGATCAAGGACCAACATCCCAGCAATTCAGATTCATGAAAAAGTAAGATAAATGTAGGAATAAAGAAAAGACAACTTTAGTTGTAAATTGCATTATTCCACATCAAACGTTCACAGTAACGATTGCCTAATGGGATCTGGCTCCAGTTATTCTGTCAAAATCTTTTTTAACATTGATATTCACTTTATATCGTAGAAATATTTGGATTGTTAGTAAGAACAGATTGTGATTTGTCTTAATCATAACTACAGTTTATAACACTTATTTCTTTCAGTAATGTTGTGGAATGGCAATAGGGTCTTTTTCCCAAAATCGATTCCTGCATATTAGTGGTTTAATTTTGTACTTAAGTTTTTAATTTATAAGTAATAATCAAGTATCAGACAAATTTATATTTAAGGCATAAATGAAAATGATACTTTAATAATTTTACAGTGATTTATTTTTGAATGCTTTTTTGAGTGTAAATTAAAATTGGCTTTTTGTGTTTACTCGATAAATAAGAAAATGATCAAATCTCCAAACATGTACATCCTGGAGAAATAATTGCATATTGTTTATGCCATTGTTTATGATCCTGGCATTTTTTCCCTTTTTTATACAGATATTTGCAATGGTTGTTATGAATGACATTGCTGTATGTTAACAAATGCGAATAATATTTTCATAGAGTGAAGAATCGGCCAAGGGAATTTGTAAATATGAAAAAAATGTTGCTTTTGTATTCCTGTATTGTTGTTCAATTTTTTACCTTTATGCAATTAATTTTAACATAACTCTTGTTTCTGTATATATCTGTAATTTCAGTAGTAGTTTCCTACCCCTCAGCTGCACAAACACAAATGACACATCCTGTGTGTCCCTATAATTTTAACTGTTTGCTTATAGATTCTTTCCTGACTGTTTTTAAATGCTGTTTCACTTTGCGCTTTGCTTGTTTCTATTCCCTCTGTACTGGTAGCACCTGAGCTTTGATCCATGCCTTGAATGCAGTGAAGTACATATACAAGACTTAATGTAGGTACTGGCAGCCAACGCCTATGTTATCAATCTGGTTTTTGGTTAGTGATTGGCATCACATTGTTAAATTTAAATTTGTCTCCCATTACATTTTTCCAGCTACATGAATAAATATCTTCATTTTTATTTTTACATAAGCTTGGAATTAGACACTCCTCATCAGTAAACTGGGGCATTCAAGCAACTTCTAATTTATTATTATGTGCATTATCATAAATAATATCTCTATCCCATGACATCTAGTCTGTTAGCTAACTGACATTGCTAACAACTACAGATAATTTTTCTTGAGTACTTTAGTGAGGATATGTTATGCTTAGCACTGTTTAAGGGAACTGACTAACTAGGGGAAGGTTCATAGTTCCCAGCAGAATTAATTTTTTAGGGGTACTGTTTCCAGTCCCTTTGCGACTTTCTCTAACACCCCTCCAACTTCCCACACCCATCTACTCCCACCTTCCCAACCAGCAGCATTTAAATAATTTTCTAAAATTTTTGCTACTTGACTGTGTCAAAATATATTTTTAATTTAATACAAATAAAGCATAATGCAATATTTACAGAAATGCAAATGCAAGCTTATTATGGTTCACCAACATAACTTTGTGTGGTATAAAGGCCACATGACTAATTTTCCTGTGGATTTAGAGTGCATGTAAACATTGTGATGTCTGTGGTTGCACAATACAATTTTAAGGAGCACTCTTTATTTTTTTATTATACAGTTTGATAGTTGGTTTATGAAAGATCAAAAACATGTCCAGAGAAAAATGGTTGGATTTTAATAAGTGAAGTTTATTCTTCAAAATCAAATGGAAAAGTGATTCCCCCCAAAAAACAATGTGTTTAAATTATTTGCTGTTTGTTCCTGCATCTAATGTGTCTGACTGAACGCACGCTGCCAAGCCCTAAGGATCCATCCAAAAAAATTCAGTAATGAGTATGTGTTGCATTTTGAAAATCATATGAAGGATAAAGCAATATGCAGCCAAAACCTTTCTTTTTACACATGACCTTTTTCAGTTCCAGGGATAACTGGAATAAATTTCACAGGAAAAAAACAACTTAATTTGAAATATATGCAAATTGCTTGCAGTCATAATTTCATTATTACTTGTTTGCACTCTCAAGAATTACATGACAGTGAAAAATTTAAATCAGGGAGCAGGTGCGTTGTTATACTACTTGTGTGGAGAATATAAGGTTCTATTTTCCACCTGCATAAAGCGCAACGCAAACTGGTTTTGCTAGTTTTGTACCAGCAAATTGATGATTTTCACACGATGCACATATGTCGTTAAAATAGTAAATGATTTTGCATCCGCTTTCCGCCAGTAGGAGTGATGTTTTTTAAATGAGGCCTGGCCGGGCGCACCATCGGCACATTGCTATTTTAATACAGCACAAGGTAATTGTGCTTTTGATCCCAAAAAAAAAAAAACACGTCTGAAGTCAGGGGCGCATTGTGCATGGTTAATTTACATACTGTCATTGAGAGGATATCTGGATTGCTGAAAATGCCTTTCAGATATTTAGATAAGTCAGGTGGAACATTACAGTACTGCCCCCAGAAGGTCGCAGCATTCTTTGTCCCATGTTATATGTTGTGTAACATTGCGATAAATGATTGAAGGCCTTTGGACATAATTGAGGACACATTAGAGGACTTCAGAAGGCGTGATGCTGAACTGTATGTGCCAATGCCAGCGAAGGACTGTACACCGGCAAGCAAGGAGAAAACAGTATGGTCTTTAAGGAATCTAAGGTGTGTGCTGTAGAAAAATAACAGCCCTATTCAACGTTATTTGCACTTTATTTATGTTTTGCGAACAGTGGACCCAAAATTAAAATAAAACACACACATACAAGCATAATTAAGTCCCCATTCACAGCGGCTGCTCCTGTTCAGCAACTAGCTTACCTGTTCTTAAACATCATCATACCGAATTCGGCATGGATGATTTGGTGATGCCAGTAAGCGGGGACACACTTGCTGTTACCTCATCCCATACCTGCTTCACCTCCAAAGATTTCGGTGGAACAGTGGTTCTCCCACAGATGACGTGCTCATGCCTTTTTACCTCACGCATGAGCACATTGGTTTCCCCAGTCGAAAAGTGATCTGGCTTGCCAGGCAAACGCGCCATTGTAATGGCGATCCACAGCAGAGTCTGGTTTTTCCGCCATATAAATAGTCAAATGAATTCGGACACATAACTGTTAGTTCTGCTTAGTGCTTTACGGTTTCTGTTAGATTGTCAAAACAGAGCCCAATGAGTTTGATTCAAGGGTCAGATTTACAATAGTTCAGATGATCAAGGGGAAAACAGAGAAACAGAGACGTGGAACTGAGATCCTTCTCTTTTACAAACAGACTTTTTTGTACTCGGGTAATTTTTTTGTTTAATGTTATATATATATATATATATATATATATATATATATATATATATGAAAAACTGAATTTACCAGTGCCCCTAGCTGAAATTAATTAATAATTAATTAATGAGCAACATAATGCAAATGATGTTAGCACTGAGTAGTACATGAAGTGATATATATATTGTGCTTTTACTGTTTATTATCTGTCAACATTAGGATAATGCCAAGGGCCTCTGAGTAAGAGGGGACCTATAAAAGTTATAACATAATGGGATTGGTCTTGCTTGGGGGTCCAATATCATAGGCTTTTATGGGGCCAAAATCTCTAGTGGCCTAATCACTGCTAATGATAAGCTCTGTATGAATTACAGCTCTTATCCCTGCTACCTTAAAAAAATCATAGAATCACCACTTGAGCAGGTCTACTGAAGTTATGAGTATCTTTTTATTTCTTATAGTAGTATTCAGGTTGTCACCCTGCATATCAGATACATATGAATGTCAGTATATCTCAGTCAACTGTCAAGATACCTGTATGTATTGCTTTGAAAATTGTAAAATGGTAAATAGACTGCATTTACAGTATATAGCGCTTTTTTCCAAAGCGCTTTACAAATCATGCCTCACATTCACCCATTCACACACACACTCATACTCCGGTGGCGGAGGCTACCACACAGGGCGCCAACCAGCTCACCGGGAGCAATTTGGGGTTCAGTGTCTTGCTCAAATAAATTTACAAAAAATATTTTTTTATATTTGCAAAAGTAACCTGTAACCCCCCAAAAAAATTCAAATTCAGCTGAAAAGACTCATTTCCAAGGCGAGATGGGAAGCTGTTGAAGAGCTTATAGTGCATGAACCCACACTAAAAACACATTTACAAACTCACTGAGGTTTGTTTCTGCCTTCATAGGAGTCAGACATAGATGGAGTACACTAATGTTCTCAAAGCCCACTAGTCAGCTTTGGGGATTCATGACTGCTACCCCTCATCACTTTTCTCTCCCAGATGCAACTGACGCAGGTCATGAAGAATGGATGCAGAGAGATTCCCATCAAAGTTATTCCCATTCACTGTCACTATTCTGTATCCCTTAGCTCGGTGTGTGTGCAGTGCTTACTCTGAAAGGCCAAGAAGAGCACAATGACAATTTGCACAACTTCAGTTATTTTGGCTTTATGCACTGAATGACATTAACGTCTAATTACATCTCTGAACTAGATGCAAACACTGTTGCCTCACAATCGATGTATGTTTGGATGAACTGGACGTAGTATACAAAGAAAAGAGTATGGTTTGTTCATTTTCCATACACAGTGCAGGGTCACAGCGGTCTGGAGGCTATCCCAGAAACAACAGGCACAAGGCAGGGACTAACTCAAGACAGGGTGCCAACCCAGTGCTGGGCACACACACCACCTACCTTAGCATGCTTTTGGACTGTACAGAGGAAACCTCACAATGGCAGGGAGAACATGCAAACTGCACACACGCAGGAACTGAAACCTGGTCTCCAAAGGTAAGAGGCAACCGTGCTAACCACAGTGTCACTGTGCTGTCCCAGAAAGCACTCTGTGTACTCAGTTCAGTAGCTTTCTATCTCATTTTCCCTCCTAATATGACTTTTCCTCTAAATGTAGAGCAGAACGGGAACAGTCCTCTCATATTGTAATATTATATTGTAAGGAAATCACTGTGCAATTCACTTCATTAGCTATAACTGAACAAAAACTATAAAAATATAGATTTCAGACAGTGGTAATTATGTTTATTATACACAAATATTTAGAGATTAGGGTACACTTAAAAATAAGAGACCAACGCCCCATGACAACAAACAAACATTTATGTACATGCAAATCTGCTATTACATGTGGTTCCAAAATGTGAACTGGCTCATAGGTAAATGGTAAACAATGGAATGTGTGTATGATGAGCATCTCTCATTGCCTTATAGGTGATTTCATCCCCAGCATGTTTATGTTTAGTGTAGCACAGTAACATGTTTGAATGTCTTTTTGGTTAGGTTTTCGGTGATATTATTTCTATCGGGATTCAAAAACACAGTATAAAGCAGACATTTACACAGAACAAGAAGGAAAGAACCAAAAGATAAAAGAACCAAAGATAAAATAAAGCCAAAAAATCTAAACTTGGCACAAGCTGAAAAACTGCATGATGCTTTTTTGGCATAGTATAGTGAATTGTGATATTTTGTAAATTAAGACAAAAGGAAAATGACCAATTATAAAACTAAAGTGCAAGTAAAAAAATCTATCAGTTTTGTGACAGATAAACTAGGTAAGCAGAACAATGTCAGAAATCATATCACAGTATATTTACATTAGAAATTCTCTCATTATATTTTTGCCAATGGCAAGATGTCATGGTTGACACCTATTGTACAATTTGAAGAAAAAAAATGGATAACAGAATTGTGACAATAATAAAGGTATATATTTTTCCAAACAGAAAGGCTTTGAAAGGAATATTGAATATGGGACAAAATACAGAAAAAAACAGAGCACTATACAATACTGAAGAATACAGAGCAGTATACAATACTGAAGAAGTTGCTATGCATGATACTCAATGTCCATGATTCACATACCACTTATAATGGTCACTGTTTCACTAGAATAAATTTACCTTCCTTATAACAGTTTGCATACAAATACATGTGAATGTCTGGGTTTTGAACTGTGCCTTCATCCACGTATGACATTCTGTCCATCACTGCACATTTTACAGGAGTAGGGCTATTTCTCAGTTATGTGACATTTCCTCACAGTCCTACCCTCCCGACTCATCTCAATTTAATTGTCTCCAGTGGGACTTGCAGGTGCTATTTAAACATCCGCTGAGAGAGGATGACACTGTCAGTCACTCACCTGGGCTGACCTTGATAAATAAAGTCCAAAAGCACGTACACCTGATTCACATGGGCTGATATTAGGACCCTCATGCACAAACAATCTGATTTTCTATAGCCAAAAACGAGGCCTTAGATGTTACTGGCCTAAAGCTAAATCCAAAACACAAAAGTCTAACAGCCAGCAAGCCAATGAGATTGCTTTTTAATGATCTTGTTATATCTTTGCCAATGGCAAGAGTTCTTGGTTGATACGTACTCTACATATGTTTATGGAAAGTGTCCACAAAATCATACAAACATCACAAGAAAAGGAATTTAGCTCTGAAGTAACTACATCACACAGCTACAAAGGTTAGCCATATTTGGGTCAAAACCAAAACATGTTTGACCTATAAAAGAGGTCTGACAATCACTTTGATATGCAAGTTGGAAAAGCAGCATGAGACAATGAGTTCCGAACAGGGCAAAGAGTCAGTACCTGGATTAATAAATAGGTGACTCACTCACAAAAATGCAATTTTTTCATATGTCAGGGGGAATTGTCTAAGAAATTTTACAGCATATACCAAATACTGACAAAGTGCACTGGTAGAGAGGAACTGTGATTGCGTGTTGAAGCTCACTGACAGAGTTAGACAGACAATTAGTAGAATATTTTCTAAACACGATGAAAGTATGACTCAAAAAGTATAACTGAATCAGAGTAATAGAAAAAATAATATGGTCTGCGGAGTAATTCTTCACCATTTTCCTGCATCCAGAGACCTTTATGTTTGTATAGAGCAAAATAATACCTTCAACTCCCAATGTCAAGGACTTCATCCAACCATCAGAGGGCGCCATTGAGCAATAGTCTTCTGGAAGTTTCCAGCTCTGCAGACCAACCCAGGAAATTCACCTCTTGACTGTCAACTGCCCCTAAAGGAAAAAAACTGAATATAAAACACAACATACAAAAACAGAAATACTACATATTCTTTCCCAGGGCTGTTCAGTACCACACATTTCACATATTTCATGAAGCACAGGCAGAGCCAGGGGAAACATTCACACATTACAGGTAATTCATATCACTTTTTCAGACTGCAGAAGGACTCCAGTGCAAACATTGTTTTTTTTTTTTTTTAGGAAACAGTTGCACAGTATAGATGCCTCAAAATAAATTTGGGGTTTAAATCAACTCTGATTAGAGTTTTCCATAAAATATTGAGTTCACCAAGGTTTCTACAGGGAACTTTTTCAGTTACACTGTTCTAATTAACTGGAGATTACAAATTGGCCTTAGTTTGTAAATATGTGTATGTAAGCATCCTGCAATAAACTGTTAATCTGTCAGTGGGTTTAGGCTACTTGTAATAAGTCAGAGATAACCTAATCCTAAATGCATAACTATTTAGGATATAATTTATGACAATGGCCTATTTAGTCTCTGCAGTCTGCATTACACATGTACTGGACACTTTATCAAAACACCCACCTCTACAGCATATCCTCTAGAGACAGTGATGGAGATAGATTATGTTTCTATGAATTATGGTGATTTTGACAGCCGCACAAATGTGAAGCTTACAATTCTAGTGCTACAACTGTAAACAAACAAACAAACAAACCAATAAATAAATTAAATACAACTTGAAAAGACACTTAGAACCACTATAAATACTTACTACATCACATTTCGATTACTAATATGCAGTGGTGGGCACAGCTAACTGAAAAGTTAGCTTTGATAACTGTTAATCAACTAACTCCAAAGTTTAATTTGATAACGCTAAACTGATAAGCCACAAACAAATGATGGAAACTAATAATAACTGCAAAGTTTTCTATTATGAATTTAGCTTCGGTTTGGGATTTGACTCTGAAACCCTTAAAACATAAATAGCAAACTTTTTACCTGCTTAACACTTTAGTATCATCTGTTGGGCCAGAGTAATTACCAGGGGATAGGGCAGCGGTGGTTTAATGGTTAGGGAAGTGCACTTGTAATTGAAAGATTGCTTGTTTGAATCCCTGACTAGCAAGGCACCACTGAGGTACCTTGAGCAAGGTACTGCCCCCAAAGACTGATACCCAGGTGCTGAATTAGCTGACTCCTGCTTATGCCACATACATGGGTTAAATGTAGTGGTAACATTTCACTGTGGTGTGTCAACACTGATAACCAAAAAAAGTTTAGGACTTATTGGATCATTGGATTCTGTAGAGTCTCTGAAATAAATCTATGTCAAAACTTTCTTTCTATGATATTCCATTTGTGAGATCCAAGCATTTTTGTGGGAGAAGCCCCATTTCGCAATGGGCCCATGCTGATATTTTGCCCTGTGAAGCTGCTTGGGAACTACAAGCGTGGAACTGTTTGCACGGAACTAGGACGGAGGGTCTCAGCTCTTTATTAGTCTATAGCTGTGTCAATCAGAACCCAGAAAATGCAACTGGGTGCCCCTGTATCATAAACCAGAATTTCTTGCTTAGCTGGATAACTTGTTGTGTTTAAATTAAGATTTTTTTCTATTATTTACCGAATGTCCTTTCCTCAAAAACACATTTGTTAATAATAATGTAATGTTGTTAATTTGAACAGAAATTTCCCTGGTTACCCTGATGACAATACACAGTGAGAAAACATATGGATGGATGGATACATGGATAATGACCTATTTGGAAAAGCACTTATTTGCAATCACAGGGCATTTATAATTCTGTGTACAAGACACCTAGGTGCTTTGAAGTGAAAAACTGAATCATATTGATTTAGCAGGACTATCTACAGTCATTTGTAACTAATAAAGGTAGTTACAATCCAGTATCGGTCTTGTTATACTATAAGAAAAATTTGTGTAGGGTTGTATACATAAATCTTTGTTCATGTCACACAATTTTAGCTAAACGAATCAGAAGCTGCAGATAAGTAGCTAGCTTAAGACGTATGTGACTTTGCCATTAGTTTGGGCAACAAGGTTGACCGTGGCCAAGACACACGAAGAAAACGAAATCGGCAAACACACTGAGGAAGCACAGCAGTGACCCGTACCTCTGCCCACTGCACTGCTCCAATTAACATATATTTGCATGTAGTGAACTTGAAAATGAAAAGTCAAAGTAGGAAATGAAAAGTCAAATTGGAAAATGAAAAGACAAAAATGGTTTTTCGTTTTATTTTTTAATTTTTCACATCTGAGTCATACATGAGTGGAAAATTAAAATGCAAATGGTGCTATTTAATTTTAATTTAAATGTTTTCAGGATTTTTGCACACAGACTTCGGAAACTAAATGGCAAAGTGGAAATTGTATTTTCTTTCTATAATTTTCATTTTATTTTTTGCAGAAAATACCTCCCATACAAAGGGGGTGTATAAATAAGACTTATTAAAAACAAAGAGTTGAAAGTTGTCCCCATTAACGTTGCACTACATCACTGGGAATGTTGAAAGCATTATAAATGGTTGCCTGTTCCCATAGTGGAGACTACCACCATGGTAACAAGTTTAAAATGACAGAGTCCTGGGGAGATAAATAATCTCAGGGAGGAAAAATACTGTTGTCTCTCATGTCTACAAAAGGTTAGTTGAACTCTTTGAGAGAAAGTGACTCAGCACCTGACAGCTCAGTAGGTAACATCTCTCCGGCTGTCTGTCTTGAATGCACTGTAATTTTATTTTGTTTATAAAATTTCTGTTTGGTGTCATGAGTACTAGTGCACATGCAGGGCTGACAGCCCTGACAAGCGATTACTGTAGCTGCTTGCCTGGTGTAGAGGTTCCCAGCACAAAGATTTAAGGGCACAAAGCTTACCTGTGAATATGGGTGAAAGGGGTTCCTGGGATAGGCTGCAGGCTCTCTGTGACCTTGGACAATGGATGGAAGGCTAATAATAATAAAGATATAGAATATGAGGCAGAGAACAAAGCAGATATGAGTAGAACATAGTAAAGTCATGTGAAAAAAGACAGTCAAGGATAGATGCCATGAACAAAGAGAGGAGCGGTAAGAGTAGCACTGATAATCTTTCACACTCCCAGCAATGCATGTTTGAGTCTACTGTGCAAGCTTAAAAGGGGGGCTCTTTGATGCCAGCCATCATGTTGTGAGCGCCAGGGCAGATGGGCAAGCAGCAGGAGGCATTATGGGAGTTTAAAAAAGAATCAGCTGTGTGGCAAACAGACAAAAAGCCATCCCTCAAAAACCATTCTTCTCCACTTTTTTTTTAGTTCACCACTGGCTGCCATAGTATCGCTTGTTTTGAAAAACAGAACGTGTGAAATATTAATTAAGTTGAATTGATACTCATGATTGTGTGCATAGATAGTTACATGTATTTAAAAATATATTCATAAATGAAACTATAGCATGGGGTATATTGCACATGTTAAGTAAATAAATGGTTAGGAAAACATTTATACAGTAAAATCCCATTATAGTGGACTCGCTTATAACGGAATACAGTCTATAAATAACGGACGAGGTCCGCTGGTCCCGGCCGTGTGCCTATAGCAAGCTGTTTTAACATTTAATCAAGTCACACTCTGTGACGGTCATGGAGCGACCGCACAGGGAAGCCCTTTGAGGAGACTGACACATGAGGCACACACAGACTTTCGTGCATGTACATACCTGTTTATTGTGCTTAGGTAGGGGCGCAAACCTGAGCGCAAAGGGGTATTTGTGCATGAGGGGATTACCATCTGTGCAAT
>JAODJW010000001.1:32214266-32229876 GCA_026777045.1 Hyperopisus bebe | reverse complement strand
GAGGGTCATGAGAGCAATATAAGTAATGACACAAACCTGTAGCTTGCATGCTTGCTTTATAAACTGTGATTTCCTTTTGTGAGCTCGATAAAACATTATACCACCTTTTTTCACATTCCTCTGCTGAACGCCTTGTCCAAGGTGACGCGCAGCATTTACAGAACTTGCAATAGCCTCCTAAGCTTTTTTGTCCGTGCTTGTAACAGCTGGGCCAAACTTTCCTCGCACTACCTACTTCCATTTAAGCACCAACTGTGCCAAAAGAACCATTTGTTTGTCGTCCAGTTTTTTCTTTTAGAATCCAATGTACTTGCTATGGGGGCTGCATGGTGGTGCAGTGGTTAACACTGTTGCCTCACACCTCTGGGACCTGGGTTTGAGTGTTCGCCTGGGTCACATGTGTGTGGAGTTTGCATGTTCTTCCCATGTCGTCATGGGGTTTTCTCTGGGTACTCCCCCCACAGTCCAAAGACATGCTGAGGCTGATTGGAGTTCCTAAATTGCCCATAGGTGTGCATGTGTGAGTGAATGGTGTGTGAGTGTGCCCTGCAATGGGCTGGCACCCAGTTCAGGGTTGTTCCCTGCCTCCTGCCCGTTGCTTCCGGGATAGGCTCCCACCCCCCGCGACCCAGTAGGATAAGCTGTTTGGATGAATGGTTGGATGTATGTCTTGCTATGAGTTTTGCATTTGACCCATAACTTATACAACATGTGCATCTATTAGTGGAAATTGATTGGTGATGTGCTAGGTAGATTTTCGTACAACAAAATATAGGTAAGGTATAAAGGTATAATCACAGAAAGGTATGTTGTATAAAGCTGTACAGTAACGGTTTAATGTCACTAATATATTCACCGTGCAGCTCCTCTATTGGTTGACCTCCGTATTTGGGGCGGGATTTTATTTGTAGTCCTCATTTCACGACACTTAAATGTTGGCTCCATCAGCACTTACTGTAGGAATTGGGCTTAGACTTTGCTGAAAGTTACTTTTAGCAGCTTTATACAATGCTCTTAGGTCCTACTTTTTGCTAAGATTTTTTAACTCTTAAGTCCAAGTGTACGACCATTCTTAAGACCATTCTTAGGAAGTTTTATGCATACTGGCCTTGATGTGTTTCCAAAGTTTTAAAATCCTTTAATTTTTTGAGCAGTGTATATTATATGTACTGTAGTTCTATGATGTCACTGAGAGATGTATGCAGGAATTTAGGATGTACATCTAATTTTTTTGTTGTGTGGATAAAATAGCTATGACTAATTTGACTTTCAAAATTATAACCGAACCATCCATCTTTTAATTATACATCTCGATCACAAAGGGGTGCAGACCACATAGGGTACAAGGAAGGGGTACACCTCAAATGGGATACTAGTCCATCCAAAGGTACATTCAAGTACACAAGCAATCATAAACTAGCAAATAAGAGAAGCCAGTTAGCCTAGCTGCACATTTTTGGATTGCAGAAGGAAACCCACACAACAGTGAGAAAACATACAAACTTTGCACTCACACACAGTGGAGGCAGGACTTAAACCCCCATGGAGTAGGAGGCAACAGTGCTACCCACTGAGCCACCCCTCAAGCTCATAATTTTTTAGAAAAATACATTTCTGCAGCGCTGGCAATTTCTGCCTTTACCCCAGATGGAAGCCATATGTTTTCCCTGTTTTAAAATTGAAATTACTACTACAAATAATACACCTTTATTTTGTACTTTGTCTGTGCATTTAAGTTCCATATTTCCCTGAAATGAGAGATATTGCTGGGAGCTGACTTTGAGTTGGAATATTACATTTATTCAGTTCTTGCACTAGGAACAGAACCAGGTGTTCCTTGCCATACTCATAGAAAGTCAAGTTTCAATCAAAACCTCATTCTAGCAACTTGCTCACTTCTTAGCCTCTGTTTCCCACCACCAGCAATTTATTGCCCATACTGTAGTATAGGGTATTCTGCAATTTTTGATAAAAACTAGATCAAATGTATTATTAAATATAATGGAAAATGTTTTTCTGGTCAGGGTTTTAATTGCCATTAGCTTCCAACTCAGGAGCCAACCTGCCACAACTTATTGGGACCTGTCAGACTCTTTCAGACAGATCTGCCTGCCCCATTCACCAGGTTCCCTGGAGGACCCATTTTGAGACAGACAAGACTGAATGAAAATACCAACATGGCTGCAGAGTTTTCTTTTACTTTTGGTAGCTACCAGTTTTAGCACATCAAATTATGACAATGTGTTGGACATCATTCAGCAAGCAATCCATAAACAACCTTAGTCGATTATTTGATTCTAATAAGGAAACATTAGCTCAAAAATTATTTAATGGGAACACTTCTTTTGCCATTTTTTCTACTTTTCCTCTGTTCTATTCTATGATTCCAGTCCTCTTATAAGATTACATTCTATCAGAAAAGCATTCATGCAAAGGCACATTAAGCAAAAACTAATTTCATGCAGTGCTAGTTTCATAAATATTCCAAATGGGTTATATTCAGTGTCATTTCATTAAAAGCAATATACACAGCTACAAAATGACGAGAGACATAATTTAACCGTCTCCAAAGAAGTGACAATTGCACATGGTAGCACTGTTGCCTATTAAACACCAATGGCCCAGGTTCAAGCCTGCTTGCTTGAAGTTCCCTTTCCAGGGTTTCCATGTGTTATTCTTCCATATGTCTTTTCTATATGTTGTCCAGGTTAACTTCCTTGGTGCACCTTCCATAAGACAAGAAAATCCTGCATCAAATACACAGCAAAACACCAAGTAATGACAAATGAAATGACAATGAAAGTTCTCATTGGAATTGAATTTACTGAATAGTTACAATACTGATGATCCAATAGGTTTATTGATTACCTTGTGTATTTAATTTTTCCATCCATCCATCCATCCATCCATTTTCTATTCCCCCTTATCCTATGCAGGGTCATGGAGTTCCGATGGGGGGTCTATCCCAGAAGCAGCAGGTACAAGGCAGGGAATAACTTTGGATGGAGCACCAAAAGAGCACACACATAGTCATCAGTTAAAAAAACACAATATGAAAATAACTCTCTAAGGCCCCTTCTGAAAAGTTTGTATTAATAGTCAAGGAAGCAGAATACAGAATATGAATAACATGAGATTATTAGTGCAATAATGATGGAACTTAAAAGCTGTCACAGGCTCACTATTAATCCGCATTCTGAAATCCAGTCTCATGGTTGATGGTTTATGGGAAAGGCTCATGGGCATTTTAAACAGTGGCAGCTTGTTTGTCAAGGGATATATAAAACAGTAATATGTCTGACTTCCATTCTTTTTCCAACTTGCTTTAGATTTATTAAGCAAACACTTGAAAAATCTCCCAAAGGTAAAAAGTACTGCATGGTGGAAAATAAATGGCTAAGCTTTTCTTTTTCATAAACCTGTAATGTTATTCTCTATTCACAGAGGCAGCACTTTTTCCAAGTGGACAATTTCTTCTACAATTTTCTAACAGCAGAGGGTGACTGAATTATGAGGAGACTGAGAAGGGTCATATTTTCTGTTGGGATCTCTCTGGCTAACTATTTCAATTAACTGATTGAGCAATTTATCAGATAATAATTTCCATATATCTTTTAGTGGTATCTGTCAGAACAAATAAGTATTTGTGATATTCTTTTGTCTGTCCAGATGAAAGAACTCACCAGATTAATGTTTTGAAAAAGGTTTGTGCCCAACATCCAAACTGGCAAATAAACACAAAGAAAAAGCATTCTGTGCAGATCAAAGTTATACGAATAGCATATGTAAATGCTATGAGAGAAAACTCTTTTTGATTGATTATCGGTTGTCAGAAAAAAATGTATCCCCAATCTTCACTGGAAATACCGATATTAATCGCCAATGAAATATTCATAAAATAATTCATAAATTAAAGTAGCACAAGCATGCATAGAGAGGTCCATTCTATCCACCGCCAGTCCACAGAAACAGAGGGAGTGTTGAATCACCTCCAGCAACTGAATTAACATGGACTGCAACCAGGGGAAGCATGTCATAGTCTAACATTACACAAAGAAAAGATAATATTTAGAAGCATTTAACCTATTAATTATTCAAAATAGGTGCCATAGTAATGGTAAGTGCAGGTGTTAGAACAGTTTATTCATTTTATAGTTTTTAATTTACATTGAAGCATCTGAGCTAGCTTAGCTTAGGACCTAAATTTTAAACAAGCACCTTCATGTTTTAAGAATGCATTGTGACAGTACCTCTGTGACCAGCAGAGAGACGCTGCACCTCAAAGAGTAGCCACCTGTGGAATATCAGGCCCCCCCGACCAGCATTCAGCCATAGGGCCACGCCTACAATAGGCATCAACTGGAAACGAATGATTGCACCAGCTGCTCCCAGCACTGTAAAAAAGGCCTTCCTGACTGTGCCAGAGACCAATCTGGACCTTGTCTGAGTCACTGATTGCTACTACTTCAGTGATACTTTGACATTCCTTTATCTTTCTGTCTGTTTTTGGTAGGTGTTCAATCTGCCCACCGTTATTCACCCATTCATACCATTCATCACTCAGAGTCATACGAACCTGGCACAGCAGTAGGACACCAGCAGCCATCTCCCACAGTCCTGGAGTCTGCAAGTTACCCCTTTCTCTCAGCTTCAAATGGGGTGTCATTAAATACATTCAGCCTCGTCGGGGCTTATGCTCATACAGCTACTCTTGCCTGTGTGCTTTTTAGCTCAACCAAACAAAAAGAACATCTTAAGGAAATAACTAATGAGTAAGTAATGAAATGTGTAATTATTTTTAGACAGCCAGAATTCTGAATATTACAAGATAATTCAATAAATCAAAAGGTCTACATAGCATTTCGTATAGACATGAGAAAGGACCATGTTTCTATGTAAATTAATTTTACATTTTTGATGCTGAGTCTTTCTTACATTGATAAATGCAAACCAGCACTCAGTAGCCACTTTATATGTTAACCCAACTTTGTACCTGATAGGACCACTTTGTCTCTACAGAACCACTTTAACAATAGACAGGTCATGTGTTGAGAGATGCCTTTTTGGACACCACTGTTGTACTGAGGTGTTATTTTTGCATTTGTGGCCTCCGTTTACTTTAACAAGTCTGGCTATTCTCCTTTGACCTCTCTAACAACTGTAAATATTTTCTGTAGTACAACTAACTGATGCTTTTTTATTAGACACTGTAGGCACCATAGTAGTGAAAATCCCAGGAGGATGACTCTTTTTAAGATGCTGGAACCACCATACCTGGCATTAACAATTATACCAAATTTAAAATGACTTTGAGCCATTCCAGTGCTTAGGCATACAACTGCTGACCACTATGCTCCAAACCTATAGTAATGTGTTGATCATTGGCAGTATATATTCATGCAACTTCATATACCACATTCATGGGCACATTTGCTCATGAAACCATATTCGTGTAAGAAATACGAATGAGCCTCTGACTCTAATTTACAAATCACATCTACCGCAAACACCTACTTTGTTGCCAGCTTGCACAGCAGGAATCTGTATTCACCATTGATTCTAAGCCATCCATAATCCTGTTGGCTAAGCGTGAAAAACAAACACCAGTCAATATGCTGACTGGCTCTCTTTTTGAGTGGGAAAAAATAGAAGCCCCAAATTTCAGTGGATGTGACTGTTCATGGAAAACAGGAAAACCTGCAATCAGAATTTTGTATCTTATCACCCAAAAATGTGCATCAGTAGGAGGAACAAAGTTCCTCCAGGACCATAGTGCAACATACATATAAGGCAACACATAAAGCAATATGTGAGATAATGTGTGTGTTTGTGTGTGTGTGTGTGTGTGAGTGTGTGTAAATATATATATAGAAAGATAATGTTTGCATGTCAGATGGCAGCATTATGAAACTTTTTCACCACCTCAAAAGAAAACACCTGAAAAAGTATGCTGAGTTATTCTTTTAGGTTATATTTCCTTATAGGGCTATGTTTTTTAAATAGTGGAATTAGTTTGGTTGTACTTCACATGTCCTGCCCCACTTGATTCTACTGTTTCCTCCTTGCCTGTCCATCTTGTTCCTGTCCTATAATTCACACCAGCTGCCTCTCATTGTGCTCCCTTGTTAGTCCAGTATGTAAGTGCTTCCCTGGCTTATGATCCCCAGTTCTGTCATTGACGTTGTGTTTCCGTGGTGCTCATGCCATAGCCTTCTCTTTTTTGATCCCACGTGATCCAGTTTGTTTGTAAGTTCAGCTCTGTGAATAAACCCCGATTGCTGCTTCTGTGTCCTCCGTTCTGCCCTGTCATGACAGAATGATGGAAATTCACATTTCACCTAACAGCTATCTACAGAAGCATTTCAAGCTCCGCATCAGTGCATGAATGTCCGTGTGGTGTTGGGCTTTGCTGTATTCTTTGTCACCAGGGGCCTCCTTAAGCTGAGTTGTGCGTGCCAATCTGACCTTACTGTCTGAAGGACAGTCAGCCGGCCACCCTTGGCAGCATTCTTTATTTTTATTCGTCTAATTGATTATTTGTAATAGAATGGATTGGGTTTTACTTTTATATGCCTGTTATTCCTTCACGGGGAGGGTTCAAACTTAACCACATTACAGGAATGGAACATTAGGGGTTTCTCCTGCCCTAATCAGGAGGTGGCATAGTCAGAGAGCAGCATAGGTATTCCATACTTTGGGCACCACAAAGACAAAGGAACAAAGAGCCAAATAGGAGGGAAAAGAGAAAGAGGAAAGTGAGAAAAGAGTGAGGCACAGGTGTCCTGCTCTGTTATAATCCCAAGGCAATTTCCTGTTGACCCTTTTCCCTGAGGGGTGGCCCTTGGAACCAAAGTGTGACCAAAGTGGTCCCAGTGGCAGCACCCCCTGGTGACTGGCTGGTATAGTACCTATAACAGACAACTTTGAACTCTTATTTTAGCCTTCTTCCAATATGTCTCCCCTTGTTTGTGTAGCTAGTAACTGCATCTCATATCAGTGATTTCCCCCCATAGATCAGTTGCCATACAAATTGGACATAGATCCACAAATAGGTGGGAAGTTGCAAATGTCATGTGGCCCACAGATAGACCGGAAGTGGTCCACAAATGTGTAGAATCTGTCACATGTACATTTCATTCTGTATTTTTGTGGATATGATTTTACACAACACAAATAAAAATTACATTTGTGAATTGTGCTGAGATCATTCTTAATTTAAGGTTGAGAGGAAAAGCATATCCCGCAGCTAACAGAAGTGCTGTGGTATGAGTCAATGAGGTATGAGGTATCTGGCAAATTAGGCGGTTCCTTTAGGGGCAGGATTACATGTAACTCCAGAACAGCGCCACAGAGCGAGAAGCAGGAATGAACATATGCGTATGTCCATGCTCTTCGAGTTAACCAGATGAGGTTTTATTGTTTTATCTCCTTACATTGCAGGTAACTACTATACACTCATCAATGAGAATGTTCCTTATAGTTACTGCATAGATAATGAAGGAAACAATGATTTACTGAAGGTTATAGCACCGAGTCTCGGATAGGCACTGAAGTGTATAAGTCTAAAAACTCTCTAAATGCAAAAGGCAGTTGATGAGAATAAATTTATATCCTAATGTGGGTTCACATGGATGGTTTAGTGACTATACCCGTGTACATTTCGGAATGTTGCACCATAACAGAGCACCATGAAAGTGGGTGAAATGCTGGTATTTCAGCTATTATTACGGTTGCTAATCCGGGTGTTAGACCTTTTTGTATGTGTGCATTTACATTTGCAGTTGAAACACTGGTATTTCAGCAGCCGCCACGGTCACTAAGCTAACAGCAGTTAGATTTTTGTGTGTATGGATTACGTTTATCCTACAGCTGAAAAGTTTTCAAATGCAGTATTTTATGAAATGCTGGATAAATGGACATAAATAATTGGTGATTTCATGTTGGTCAAGGATTACATTTTTGAACAACTACATAAAGTAATGTCATTTTTATACAAATCTTCTCATGTGAAACAAAACGTACGTTTTGAGGGTTGCCAATTCACACGCATCTGGAGTTTTCAAACTCTTACGGCAAATATATATTATTCCATTACAAACCTAAAATTGGCGGCGACAAAAGCGTTGGGGTAGTTTGCAAACCCTACAGACTATTTAGAAGGTAATAAAATAGTTGTATACATGTAAATGCGTTTGCATGTGTGTGCAGACTTGTCTCAAATTGAAAATCTCACTCCAGTCAGCTGACCGAAGTTGGAAACCCTGCGTTTTATTTTAAATGAACTATAAAATGCACTGTTTTCTGCCGAAGCAACTTGTTGCTCCAACAATTTTAAAACAAATATGAGAAAACATTATCTGTGACACATTTTGTCTTTTCGAAATGAAACCGCCCATACCCATCTTAAAGTGTACTTAATACATTATAAAATATTTTTTAGATTTACATAAAGGGACATGCTACTCCTCCCAAAACATGCAAAAAAGTAACTATGATATAATACCGTCACCGTCCAAAAAGTGAAAAATACCGTGATAATTTGAGGTCATATCACCCACCCCTAGTTTATAATTTGCTATCGAAGGAAATGCAAATAGATGTGTGTGACCGGTTAAGTTCAAGGTATACAGAGTTGTATTTGCAATAAGAGTATACTCTTTTCTGCATCTTTATATTGTTTTATATTATTTAATGCTGTGAGAAGTATCTTTTGATATTTGTGATATTAGTTATGATTACACGTCGGGACGTTGGAGACGCGGGAGTGAGTGTACAGCATCCTTATCTAAATGTGTTGCACCAGTATGGGCTGACGTGCCACACTGGATTAGTAACAGAACAAACTGGACAAAAATCTTCAAATAAATAGGAATGAAGTCACAAATATAATGTGATCCTCAAATAGATAGGAAATGATGCACAAACCTACAAATCTCTCCCATTCCTAATAAAGCTACTGGACAGTAAGACCTTCGGTCAGAGTAGATGTTTGAGCTAAAGCAGGCCATCAATAGAAGAAAAGTAACCGTTAACCACCCGACATGAACAAGAGGGTAGGGACAGAATTAAATTCAGTAGAGGTATTTTTTCTACTTCAAACTTTGTTTCTTGCATTGCACTCAATAAAAGTTTACACATCAAATTTTCAGAATGGGAAGTCACTGTTCTACCTGAGACGTAAACTGGATATTAATTTATATCACCAAAAAATTTATATAGCATTTATTACCTTGTGCTTTTTGTCTGTGCCATACACTTAAAATGACTTGGAAGAAGGTAATAATTTGTCACCTTGTAAAGATTCCTGCTGCCAATTTGCAGCATCCAAAATAATAATAAAAACCAACTGCAGAACAGAAACCAGAGTGTGCATATCATTTCCTTTCTCCACCTTATTTTTCCTGGAGGCTGATTTCTATGGTTATTAAACAGCCAGGGAGAGCAGGTGGAGAAGCTGGTATGGAAATTAAAAACTCTTGTTTCTTGGTTTTGCTCTCTCCTGTGGGAGAGCTCAGCCTGAGAGGCTGCCAAAGACAAGTGGATCTGTGAGTCTGGTAGCTGTAGGGACCTGATGCAGTAAAACTCCACCAAACATACATTCATCAATATTTGCATGAAATACTGTAGTGCTTAAAGCAGGGGTGCCCAAACAGTCGATCAGAGTAATCCATGCACTTGCGCGTGCCCGCCCAGATGCAACTAATCTTGTACTGTAAGCATTTACAGTAGCACGCAAACATGTCAGAAGCCAAAAGATCAAAAACATATCATTTTCATTCAGAGTTGGAAGAGGATTATTTTTTTGTTTACTTAAATTTGAAGTCCATGTGTCTTATATGCAATGCAAGCGTGGCTTTACTGAAGAAAGGCAATTTGGAGCGGCAATTCAAAATGATGCAGAAAAGCGACGAGACAGATTCCCCTGCTAAAACAGCCATACGCAGCCAAAAAGTGAGAGAACTGAAAAGTCAGTTAGCAGCACGGCAGTCAGTTCTTACCAAGCTGGATCTTCCTAGTGCCAGCGGTCCCACTAAGGTAGAGAAATACATTTATTTACACTTTTTCAATTTGGAGAATTACCTGGATTTGCTGTGTGCATGTTAACTATGTTGAAAGGCAATAGCTAGAGTAATAGCAGAGTAAAACAGTAATACTTATGGCTCCCTAATTGAACTGGTAGATCTCGGCACACTAGCCACTTGAAAAGTAGATCTTGAGTTAAAAATGGTTGGGCACCCCTGGCTTAAAGGCACAAACATGGGTAAGTTGTTAACACAATTACACCCACAACGCACACAGCATATACTTTAACAGCAGTTACATGCTCTGATCAGCCATAACATTTAAACCACTAACAAGTGAAGTCAAGGGTGCCATTTTATTTTATAGAAAAGAACAGTCAGTTTATATGTTAATGTGTTGGATCTGAGCGACTTGGACAAGAGCCAAATTGGGATGGTGAGGCAGGTGGGTCAGAACATCTCCAAAACAACAAGTCTTTTGCAGTGTTCCTGGTATGCAGTGGTCAGTACCAACCAAAAGTGGTCCAAGGAAGGTCATCCAGTAAGCTGGCCACAGGGTCATAGGCGCCCAAGGCTCATTGATGCGCTTTGGGGAGCAAAAGCTAGCCCGTCTAGTCTGATCCCACTGGAGAGCTACTGTAGTACAAATTGCTGAAAAAGTAAATGCGGGCTATGATAGAAAGGTGTCAAAACACACAGTGCATTGCAGCTTACTGTGTATGGAGCTGTGCAGCCACAAAATGGTCAGAGTGGCTATTCTGACCCATTTGCACCGTCAAAAGTGCGATCAGTGGACAAACAATGTGAGCATCAGAACTGGACCATGGAACAATGGAAGAAGGTGGCCTGTGGATGCTAGTTTGACCACAGGACACCTTCAGAGGTTTTGTGGAGTCCATGCTTTGATGGGTTAGAGCTGTTTTGGTGGTACGAGGGGACCTACACAGTGTTAGGCAGGTGGTTTTAATGTTACGGCTTTTCAGCGCATATGCTCAAATATAGATCAATTTCTTTCTGATTAGGGAAGCTAAACAGTCTGTTTTGCTAGAAATTAATCAAGGAGGTAGTTGTGGCAGTGAAGGGTGTGTAACATGTTAGACAAATGAGTGCATCCTATGGAAGCCATCTTATACCACGCAATTAAGTCAGAATACTCTATATGAGAATACAGTGGCCTGTGAGGAGAGACAAAGATATCACCTCTACTGTGAGGTGGAGTATAATATGACATGCACATTATCCTACATGCATGGTACTTCATGCAGCTCAAGAGACTCACATCCTGTGTTCTCTTGTTGAACACATACGTGAGATACACATTTGAACTCCACTGGGAAAAGAGAACCACACTTGGGATACTTTTCAGCATGTTGAGAGACATAGTATAGCCACATTAGGACATAGGATAAATGCAACATCCCATTTGTGTGTGAGTAGTGATGTAGAAAATAGCCTGATAAGTCACACCACTGAAGACAGGTTGCTCTCAGGGACAATGAGGTTGCATATGTATGCTCTGACAAAAAAAAAAACAATAAAAATCCCCAGACCTGATGGAGAAAGAAGAGCATTGCTTGATCTAATGATAACAAAAAGCCATATAGCCTAGCCCACTGTCACTGTAAAAACAGTATTCTTGTCAGATATATATAAATATATGTGACAATGCTCCCACCTAGAGGTTATACAAATGTTCACACTCTGAAAATTAAGGTAGGAATACATGGTTACAGCAGGCATTCTCAAAGGGCAGGAAACAGGATACTTCTGCTTGCAAAAGCTGGAAGTCTTTAAGAGCAGACGCATGGAGAGAGCTGTTAATGGCATAACTATCAGCTTCATATTCAGTGCTGTTGATTGCACCTATTGACAAGCAGGCTGCATTGGAGCAGACGCAAGGGGAAGTTGATTGTGTTTCCCATGGATAAAAACCACACAACACGGAAACTGCTCCATTAAAAATAATTAAAACTACTTTGCAGCTGCATGAAAAACTTAATTATGTCATTTAATACTTCCAACAAAACCTTTTATCTATTTGCTTTCAAAGACAATCTTTAGCTTTTGATGAAAAGATCAATCTCCACAGAGACCAACTAAGTTAACTCAAAATCTGTATTCAAAGGTATTTTATGAAGTGAGAAATGGAAAGAAACTGCATGGAGAATATTTATTAGAAGGTTAAAGATTTTTCTATTGATATAGATAAGGGGCACTGCTATTTATGTTCATGAGCCTAAAAGCTTGGCTGTGGGAATAAGAAGGTTGCATGAAAGGTAATTTTGTATGAAATGGCAGTAATTACAATATTTGCATTCTCTTTTGTTTACGTGAGGATAGAAGGCAATAATATGTGAGATACCTTCATGAGGGTAACAAAATTAAGATCATTTAAAGGAACATACAGACATAACATCTAGATATTTATATTGACAAATGGTAAACACTTAGACAAGACACATAACAAGCAAATCATGGAGGTGGGGGGTGCATGTTGGATTCTTAAAACACCAGCACTCTTTGTTTCGTTCTTATTAGTACCTAAATGTTCATCCCCCCCTAGATTTGGCCACCAGGCCAGATCTTCAAATCAAGGCTCAGATGGTTGTTATTCGTGTTTGTGTGTGTGTGTGTGTGTGTGTGTGTGTGTGTGTGTGTGAGAGAGAGAGTGATCCTACACTGTCGAGCACCCACAGCTCATTGATGTGCAGGGGCAACAGATACTGTCCCATCTGGTATGGAGCAGCAGAAATGCTAGTGTGGCCCAACTGATGAAAACGTTTAATGCTGGGTAGAAAATGACTGTGTCACAACATACCTTATCTGGAAGGGGAAGGGTAATCGCCTGGATTGTGGCAATTACAGAGGATAACACTGCTTTTAGTGCTGGGTAAGGTTCTTGATAGGGTCATCCTTAATAGGATCCGTGATCACTTGCTTGCCTACCAGTGACCGGAACAGTCTGGTTTTACGCCTAAAAAGTGTATCGACTGCACCTTGGCACTGCGGATTCTCATCAAGCAGAAGCACTAACACTGGCAGAGGTTCTTAGCAATTTTTGTTGATTTCATAAAACTTTAGACTCATTTGATCGAGTTGCCCTGTGGGACATCCTGAGACTTCGCAGGATCCCCCCAAAATTGCTGGATGTCATGACCGGCCAGTGCACTGGCACTGTGAGTGCTGTGCAGTGTGGAGAGAGAACCTCCGCATTCTTCCCAGTTGATTCTAGGATTCGCCAGGGGTGTGTCCTTGCTCCTGCTCTGTTCAATGCTTGCATGGACTGGGTGTTATGTAGGGCTATGGGGTCCAGCAGTTGTGGGGCATCTGTTGGTGGAGAAAGATTTACTGATCGTGACTTTGCCGGCGATGCTGTGATCTTTGCGAGTCAATGGAGGCTCTGATCGGAGCTGTTGATAGTCTGCGTGAGGAGTTTGAGTGTCTGGGATTGCAGGTCTCCTGGATAAAAACCAAGATCAAGGCCTGTAATGATCTCTTAGGCACATCTATCAGTAGTGTACGTGTCTGCAGGGAGAATGTCAAATTCGTTGAAAGATTCACTTACCTCGGCAGCGACATCCATGTTTCTGGTGACTCTTCCTATGAAGTCAGTAGACAGATTGGGAGAGCATGGGTGGTCATGAGGTCACTGGAAAGGGGTGTGTGGTGCTCCCAATATCTTTGCAAGAGGATGAAGGTCTAAGTATTTAGTGTCCTGGTGCTCCGTCTTGCTGTATGGCTGTGAAACATGAACGCTATCCAGTGAGCTGAGACAAAGGCTGAACTCCTTCGGTACTGGGTCTCTTCAGAGAATCCTTGGGTACTACCAGTTTAACTTTCTGTTGAACAAGCAGTTGCTAGGGGAGTCCTGAATGAGGAACATTACCTGCATTGTGAGGGAGCATTAGTTACGGCACTACGGCCATGTGGCGCATTTCCCTGAGGGTCATCCAGCTCGCAGGATCCTCATTGCTGAGGACCTGAGTGGCTGGACCTGGCACCCATGTAACACCTGGCTGCAGCAGATGGGTGGCCATTTCCGGAGGGTGGGACTGGACTCTATGTCTGCCTGGGGGCTCATTGGCTGTGGTTCCGAGGCATTTCATGTGGTGGGTCCGTGGTGAGTCCAGCAATGCGCTACATCAGTGCATGCTCCCCTACCTGACCTTACCTGAAAACACACAGGGCGTCATAATATCAATAATATCAATGCAGGTATTTCCGGACTGCCTCAGTCAGCTTCAAATCCCTGTACCATTTTTGTTAATACTCGATCACAGAGGGTAGAAAAGCTGTTTACATACAGTCATTGATCTGACTTCCAGCTACTTTTCCCTTGGCCAATGAACAATCAAGGTTCACTTACATCACTGAATGGAGCCTCTGTGTTGTAATAATTTTCTAATGTTCCGTGGTCTCATACAAGGTAACCCTATGCAGCATGCAATGCTGCCCCATGACACGATCATTGTGCACACTTTAGGGTGTTTTTCAACTGCAGAAAGTACTGAACTTTTGGTAACTGAAAACAGTACCAAAATGAACGGTACTACTTGTGTCCATTTTCAACTGCCATGAAAAACAAGTACCAGCCCAGAATGATGTCATCACAAAGTGAGGTGGGTAGTGAACAAAATAATGATAGTATATTATAGGGCTGAGCAATGTCTGATATTAATATCTACATTGCATGTTATGCACATGCAATTCTCACATTGCAAGGAGCAAGAGAACTGGGTTGAATTCGGGCTTTTGTCGTGTCTTCTTACGGTCCAAATGTTAATGGTAAATGGTATTTTCAAAAACAGCATTATTTTGCAATACAGTTCTGAATTTTGACCATTTTCATCATTTTCACTCTGTTACAGGAAACAAAACTTACAAGCTTTGCAATTTCAATAACATACATCATACATTTTAAAAATCAGTTTAAAGTATACTGCCAATCATAATAATTTTCATCCTTGCTGTAAAATCCCTCAAATGCCTTGTTTCCGGCAACACGGTGCTGGTGCTGGGCAGGTTCTCGCTTGGTGTCTATTGTAAACCTGCCTGAGTAAATAGAATAGAAATGTTGCACAGGCCCCTGGTAGGGTCTCCCAAGGCAAAAAGGTCCCAGGGGAGGGGCCAGACAAAGAGCAATCCAAAATAAGATAAGGTATTCTAGCAAAGCCTTGTTTCCTTCGCCCGGACTAGGGTCATCAGGGCCTCACCGTAGAGGCAGACCTGGGGGAGGGGCCCGTTGGCAAGCGTCTGGTGGCTGGGCCTTAGCCTGTGGGGTAGTGTTGTAGTACTCGAGATCGGTCTCGGTCTCGAGACCAGGTTTTGAAGGTCTTGGTCTTGTCTCGGACTCGGCCGCATTTGTACTCGGTCTTGTCATGGACTCGAACGAAGAGGACTCGGGATTTTATTTCGAGACCAGCCGAGACCACGGATTGAATAACTTCTTACTTCAAGTGCAACCAATGATGTTAGTGCCGACAGCGATTACCCGACCCGCCCCCTTCACAGACGCACTGGCCAAGTATACAGATGAGGTCGTGGATGTCAGCGAGATGTCAGCAAAATCTTCTGTAATAAAATTTGGA